>JAGWCC010000009.1:1460000-2660000 GCA_022651775.1 Drusus annulatus | reverse complement strand
TCAACTGAAAAGCATATCGGCCATGTTTTTATGCTCGTCGACTGATCACAATTTATTTAAAAGCTTAAACGGGCCAAGAATCTACGTTTAACGGGGAATTATGGTAAAGTTTCAAGGTTGGAAGTCACCTTAAGAGACACATAAATAAATTTAATAGTTCTCTTTGAATATTAAAGATGGCAGCACTTTCATTTGTAGCTAGCACGTGGATATTTCCATAGCGAGTGTGTACGACAGACGTTTTACCGTATTAATACTATCGGATAAATAATTTCTTTTGTTAGTGCTTACGACCATACGAGTGTGAGCTTTTCAAATTTGGAAATGCTATCAATTGAAATTGTCAAACGTAAAAAATAATCTTTTTAAATACAGACAAGCGATTAAGTGAGCGCCTACATATTGCGAATATCACAAAAACAATTGAGTGATATTTGACTGTCAATTCTTTATATTTTGATCGCTGTCAAGTTAAATCCAGTGATTTTTCACGGGTAACAACAGTGACCTTACAAACGTATATTTGTAACGTCATTGGGTAACAACTAGTAATAACTTAGAGTACATAGAGTGGTATCTATCCAAGGCAGTGTAGTCAGTTTTTGATGATTTTTACCGGACTCGACGGACCTGGGCGTGGCTAAGACTAAGGCTAGGGTATTTATACATCTATTCATATCACATACGAAATAATGTTTTTGTTAATTCGTGTAACCACTTCTTCACAGTATTGTTATAGACAAAAATATAGCATGTACCTAAAAAACCGTTTAGTTGTGTCATGTTTAGTGGCAAAATAAAAAATGTGGGCGGAGTCCCGCGGTGACCCAGGAGCCCAAGATCATCGTTACAGTACATAGAAGCGGTGTATTATATTTGTTATCCCTTTCTCTCTCGTGGTGTACGACGTAAAAACCCGGAGAATGTGATTTATAACAAGTTTGTATGGGTTGGGTAAAAATAATTAGCTCTCTCTCCATACATTGTTACTCCAAGAGTGATTATAAAAAAAAAAGGTTAAAAAAATAATTTAGGTACCTGCCCAAGAAGAAAAAAAATTCTGTTGGTTCATCCATAGGTACCATTCGTCATATTGCCGTCTCATCTCCTCATCTCCCACACAGCATCTTGCAGATGAAATAATTATATATGCATAAATAATAATGTACGGATATTAAAAGGAAGTGAGTGCGACGTTTTTGTTGTCTCTGCTAATGGCTCCGACACATGGTGCCATGGCGACCATCGAGACAACATAATAATTACATATGCTAATTCTTTTCAATCTTTAAACACCCACAGCATCCATCTTTCAATGGTGGGATTAATTACAACACTGGAAGAAAAGAAAAAGATTCTTTCAGAGCAGCTTAAATCTTATTTGGATGAATAAATTCATTAATCACGTCATTTAGAACCGAATCCCAAGGAAAAGACTAATGATGCAATGATTACGCTTCCGGTGCATTGTAACCGTAGGTCTTAAGAAACTTGGAGATAGCCGTGACCACCGATTGAATAAATAAATGCTTCTAAACCTAGTACAGGGGTCGGCAGTTTGTCAAGTGAGATGAGCCAAATTGTCATGGAAACAGGATAACAAAAATAATAATAATATTTGGATGATTTGTATAGCGCCGTTTGTGTGAAAATCACTTCAAGGGCGCTGTACAGATCTTATTTTCTATTATATCATATTAATTCCTAGTTTAAGTAAGAAAATATACAGGAACATACTTACCTGGAAGGCCCCATCAGATAGCCACACTTAACTTAACTTAAAATTATAATTTTGTTTTTTTTTTCGATTTAGGGCATGGGAGCGAAATAAAAAAAAAATGGACTTTCTGAATTTGTCGTACAATACAGGATTTGGTTAAAATTTGTATATCTAAAGGTGATTCGTCGAGAGATTACGTGACAGATTTTGTGTGTGTGTTTTTTTGTTGATTTTATGGATTCATTCGTAATCCTCTGCTAACTAGCTGGGGCTTATACAAATACCCCTCATAATGTATATCTAACTAGTACTGCGGCTCATTAGGCCTTATTACTATCACCATCTGATGGTTGTATTTAATTGACTGAATTTATGTTTACATTAGTGAGTTCTTAGGGAAAAGGTCTTTACTGGATAAAAAACCCTAAGTCCGACAGATTATGTTGAGATTCTTTTAATGAATTTAAGGATATGAGAGTCTGAAAAGGTACCAGAGGTACAAAGGTACTAGAGAGCCAAATATACTTAGTATACATATTTATAGGATATAGATTTTTTAGGGGAAAAAGTTTGAGATGTTTCGAGAACGGTGTCCATGCATCGCTTTTGATAGCTCTACTAAATCTTGTAAATAGCTGCATATTTTCAATTGAATACATGATTGTAAATTTTCATCCGTTATTCTGCTTCTAAGTTTATTTTTTATTTGGTTTCATAGTTGAGAATGTTTGTTTGCATATATATGTAGAGCCAAAGATTTTGAGAATACCAAAAGCTAGTTTTTTTAACGCGTCGGGAAAACTATTCCACGTATCAATTATTATTGTTTCTATTTTAGGCAGTTGTTTTATAGCTGTCCACTTGTGCCGAGGCTGGCTGACCAGATCTGAATCTGTGAATTTGTTGCTCCACAGGGCTAAAGAGTGGTAGAGAGTATGCCGTACGAGTCGAAGTTTGTTCGGCGGCTCTTTATCATAAACTCGTAAGTTCGGCTGCTTGAGATGAGGTGAAATTGGAGTTTATGTCTGAAAAGCCGCAAACATCTATGCAAAGAGCCGCTCCTGTCGACCCCTGGCCTAGGGAATCTGTGTTGATTGCAACACATTGCCACCTGGCGATAAGCCCACCTCTACTGTAACGCACTGCTGTAAGGTAACGCCCTTGTCTATATACCGTACTCTCCTAGTGTTACATAAAAAAAAACAAAGTCTGATTTTAACATCGTCACAATAATATTTTCTTATATTGCCCAGAATCCAATACAGTAACTAATAAAGGTTTAAAATTGCTCGACTTTATTCTCCGAAATGCCAATGAATTAAAACATATTCCGACATTAAACATTTAGTACTCTTCATTAGCTCGAAGTCAGGTGGAATATAACTCTTCTATCTGGTCCCCTCACTTAAAAATCCACTCTGATTCATTGAGAAATTGCAACACAAAATTCTAAGATAAATTAACTACAAATTCGGCCTACCGATAGAAACTATAAATTACAATTATTTAATGAAAGAATTAAAACTCATAGACAGAAGGCTTATTTCCGACTAGATTTTTATTTTTATAAATTGTTAATGGTATTATAGACAGCCCTGATTTACTTAGCTTAATTACCTTCCATGTATCTAACAGAACTACTCGATCCAATTTTTTAAAAAGTGTAACAATAATATCAGGACTGCGTCATTGAGATACTCGCTTGTACCTAGATTGCATGCAGTGGGTAATTGCTTCGCAGAAATCATAGACATAAAATACAAGACACGTAATATTAGTACAAATCTTACGAAAAATGTAGCACAACTAGTACCGTCTTGTTTTCCGTTTCACCCGCTTATGAAAAGGATAGCCATTCAAAGAATATGTGTGTACGGATGAGATAGCTATATAAACATCCTACGCTACTGTTATAATCGGGTATCGCGCCACTAGCCGTGGTTGTCTTCCACACACTTATGTATTTCTACATTCGCTATCTCACACCGTTTTCGAGTAGCTAAAAACCTTGGGAATAATTGTATTTATTTAAATAATAAGAAGTGATTTGTGACAGCTTGTCTGTCGAACGAATGTTTGTGTGATACTAAACGCAGTAAATCTTGGGTATGTCTCTCGGACTCGGTTTAGTGCATTATCTACAATATTTAATTGATCTAAGGCAGAAATAGTAAATATTTTCAACTGCGCTGAATCTAGTTACAGGAAGGCTCTAATAGCATACCTCTTCTAAAAATACTAATGTTCATTTATTCCACTGTAATATCTCTAGTAACTTAGTTATGCTTTTGTGTGCTAATTATTTACTCCATGTTATTTCTGTATCACTATTATTTATACTATCTATTGTATAGTTGTGTAAAAGCCCATAAGGGCGTGTATAATAAAATAAATAAATACATTTTCCTATCTGCAGAATCATTAAAAGTAGAGACAACAGTACCTATGGCCATGCCACTGAGAGGGTTCAGAAGTAATTTCAGAGATTTCTCCACTTAAGGGAGTACAATTACTACCCGTGGCTCTATCCTACTGACTTTCTCTTGGGTATGCTCGGAACGAACGAGGTCAGAAGGGATCCGTACATTGTTACACATTTCTTCAAATTGAATCTTGCATGTTTTGAAAATTTTGCTTGCATGTAGAGCATTAACTTTTATGTTCCCGATGGTTATCACCGCCATAGATCTACAGCATAGATTGTTTTATCTCCCGGTCTGCAAGACTAACTTGCCAATGCCAGTATGAAAGACAATCTTGCTGTTGAATCAAATCGCTTTGGATATTGACATGTTTTGCGTCAATCAAGCTGCCTTTAAACAGCAAATTTTGTTACTACTTATGCATCATGTTTATTAATAAACTTTTAGAACTATGTCTATCTTGTTTGTATTGTAATGTGCCACAAACAGTCCAGCAGATCTACAGCTTTCCCATGTCACTAAGCATTCTTACCAATCTCCTATTGTATCCTGATTGCATCCTTTAATGTCTTTCTGTCTCATAAATTATATTCTAACATCGCTTTCTAAAATGTCTTTTGACGTGTATTATTCCATAGACCACATGTTTGGACTCTGATACTTTTAGTTTGACCATGCAGGTATGAAAGCAGAGCATTTCTGTAAAAACACTATCTGCCCCCATTCATTCCTCTACCCCATTCTTATTCTCATCGCACTCCCGTGCAGTAGTAAACCATGTTCAGTTAAAGTTCAATTATAACATTAGATGAATTCTTCCAATAAAAAGTATCCAAGAGAAAGTGATTATATTTTATTCAACATCCCCGAACAAAAGCGCGCCTTACCCAAGGAGCATTCTGTCGATCATTACAGTATCCCTCCTTTTTTCTATTGATTTAATGCACTATGTACTTGTTGTGCATCCCGAATAATTTGTTTATGAAACATCTTTAAAAACGCCCTGAAATTGGACACTTTGCAATGTTTAAAAACTAGTTGAATTGAATTAAATCTGCACTGTAACCTCTCTTTCTGTTATATGCGTCGTCTATGAGAAAAGCAAACTATATGTTTTAATGTTTACGTATTTATACATCATATTATGATGTTTAAGGAATTTAAAAGAAGGAAGGATACATTATAATTGTATCTCACAATTACAATACATGTACGGTATACACACACGGGACGAGAAATGCAACATTAATTACATTGCCAAATCTCTCATAAACCGGGCCGTCCAACTATGTAATAAAATTCCATCAGAAATCACTACAATAGACAAAATTCTTTGATTTAAAAAATAATCAAGAAAAATTGTTTGCCAAAACCATTAATGTTGCTATATTGTTGGTTTATTTTTTGTAACCTAATATTTTTCAATTTATAAAATGTCCTCAGAAAAACATGTTTGAAATAATCTTGCCTAAATAAAACTAACTAACCATCACGCCGTTTCTCCGCAGGGGTAGGCAGAGAGGACGGACCGCCATACAGCTCTGTTCTTGGCACACACTCTTTGCTTCATTCACATTCTTACACCGTCTCATACATACTCTTCTGTTATTCTGACTCTTCACATAGCTTGATTTAAGTATTAATCGTGTCTGTATGTTGTAATGGCCCACCCAGTTGCGCCCATGTGCAATTTACCCCATTTCAAGAACCATTCATACCAATGTCCTTTTGTATTTCTTAATTGCTTCCTTAAATGTCTTTCTGTCTCTTAAATTGTATTGTAAATATCAATTTCCAAAATTCTTTTGAACATGCCTTATCCCATAGACCACATGTTGGACTATGATCTTTAAGTTGACCATTACTACCACTCTCTATTCTACCCTCGACCTATTTCATCTCGTGCATTCCTATTCAGATCAGGTACTTAAATATCTTAAGTTAACGGTTTGATTATTACACTTTATAAATTCTTCCAATTAAAATTATTCAAGTAAAGTGATTATAATTTATTCTACATCCCCGAACAAAAACGCGCCTTACCCAAGGAGCGTCTGTTGAGTTCATTAGCGAACATTACAATATATGTTTAATCTTTTATATTAGTACATAGAATGATGTGATATAACTTAAGACAAATAAATAAATACAGACGGGGAGGTTACAACGGAGCTACCGGCGGTAAGCTTTACCAACAATTTATGTTACCTGAGTCGTTATTAAATATCATACGATAGAAATAACTCAACTGGTATTAAATTTCTCATATTGCTTTTATTTGCGGTTTGAAAAAAAGATTCAATGACCCCGATCGTACGTTTATTGACTGAATAATCGCAATCTTAAAAGAAGGAATCGTTATGGATAACATCACTACAAAAATATCTATCTTTTGAGTTTTATTAAAGCTAGAAAGTGGCTATCTGAAAGGTCAACACTAGTGGCCCTTCGAAACTGCTGATTTAGGGCAAAGACGATTCCCTTCACGGGCCGGTGGCATTACTGCGTACAGCCGGCAGTAGATTGACAATATTGTCACGACCCACCTTCTACGTGAACTGAATATTCAATTGTTAGAAATCGATATTACGTAGCAGACTCCAAAGCAAAAACGTATTTAAAAATAAATTCCAACCACTGAACAGAGAATCCTTAGAAGTTTGATCTATACATGATTGAAAGCAAACTGGTTTCGACAGCTATGCCCCAGACGGACCAACGAAATTGATTATCTTGTAGAACTAAGGAACAATAATAAATAAATGTAGTAGGTAATTGTCAAATCAGTGTCTTTAAGGTTAGGTAGAACACGTTTATTTACGAATTAAAACACGTAAGTAATCACAAAACAAGACGTGTTTTCTGTCACGTGGGGTAAACGCAAGTGTCAGCGGGAAAATTCTTCCTTTCCCGCCGGAAACACCTTCCTCTGCTAGGCTGTTAGGTGCGCCCCGTTGCCGGCCATGCATTTAGGCGTTGTAATCTATTAAAAACAATGAATTGCTGTTCCTCAATCATTACCCTACTAATTATGGATGTCATTCTCCACTGTCCGGAATGTCGAGACTCGTTAACTCGAGCCATGGTCAAGGCAGTCTAAATGATTTTTGTCATTCTTTACGACTCTACCAAAACTTTGACTTGAATGTTCTTTCTTATGTATATTTTGTCCTATTTTTGTCCCTGCTTCATTATACTATTATGTATGTTCGGTTCTTTCTCTGTTGCGCTCTTTTTTCCCATTTCGTGTTGTGTATTTTTTTTTTGTATTTGGACAATAGTCCGTTGGTTTATAAATAAACAAAGAATAAATACCTATGATTGAAAATGTTTTATCAATTTCACCCGAAGAAAGGGAAAATTTACCCTAACTTCAGGCACACAGATACGTCTACACTTTCATATTCGTTTATCAAGACGATGAAACGAGTACAATACCTATTAAGTAAGGGTTTTTTCAGAATTTCGTCAAAATATCAATTAGCAACATTTTTTTTTTAACTTTCGAAATATCCACCGATTGTTGGTCCGTTTCAACTATTGAACAAATTTCTAATAAAAATATAATTTTACATATTTTTTAAGATAATTTCACGCGAAGCCGCCAACACAGGATTCTGTTTCTTCCCAGGTGCAGAACTAATTTACCAATGGTGATGCCCATGGGAAGACTAACTAGGTTAATTAACTGCCTCGCAGGAAATTCGGATATTTTTCACACAAGCTACGACAAGTTTAAGCAAGAACTAGCTAATAAGTTCTAACTATATTATGTACTTCTTGAAAACTATATATATATATTTTTTTTTACCTTAATCTTAGTGTAATTATGATTACCATTTTTTTGCAATGTTTTGGTGTAAAACTGTTTTTGCAAATATAAAAATAAATAAATTAAATTAAATCTACTAAAAAAAATAACGGACATTTTTAATGATCAGTAACTGATCGCAATTTGTTTAAAAGCTGAAATGGACCGACAATTGGCGGTTAACGGGAACAATTGAAATGTTTTTAAAAATTGGCGCTGATCGTTGAATTGTGGCAATGTTTGTTTAATTCGAAGTGAAGGAAAATCGACTTTACTTCGGCCAAACAGATACGCCCACACTTTCATATTCGTTTATCTCTCAAGTGTTTCGAACCAATTCAAAGCAGACGTAAAGTGTCACGATAAATTTGTTAATTGCGGATTTAACCTCGTTTTGGTGGTATTATTGCCATTTAAAGCGTGACACATCATAAAACCACCATAATCTGTAATAACCATTTTTTACTAGACATTGAGAGACAAAATGAATTTAAAAGTTTTGAAAAATATCACCATCTTGCAATATAAATTATCACGGAAGTGATGTCATTATAAAAACAATGTCGGTGAGCGCACTTGTTTTCATTTTTTTTTAAATCTGTAAACGAAGTCATGTTACACAACTAACTGTTAATACCTCAGAGCAATATTATATAACTATGGGCTCTGGCTAGACCTGGACGTGGCTATGACTAGGGCTAGGGTATTTATACATACTTTCATAGCACATGTCGACATAATGTTTTTGTTTATTCGTATAACCACTATTTCAGAGTATTGTTATCAACAAAAATATAGCATGTAACCTAATGAGTTATGCTTATTTATTTCGGGTATAAAATCGTGGGGGCGGAGTCAACGGAGACGCGGGACACGAAGAACATTCTAACAATAGTTCAAAGCGGTGTGATAATTTGGGAGATTTTATTGTCTCTTTCTTTCTCATGGTGTACGACGTAAAAACCCGGAGAAAGTGATTTATCCCAAATTTGTATAGGTTGGGTAAAAAGAATTAGCTCTCTCTCCATATATTGTTACTTCAAGGATCCACAGGTTTTCTCCTTGCTTATATCCTTACAACTCAATGTCCTTACTGTCTACGGAAAACTCAATACTCATTGTCATAAAATATTTTGTTGTTCTTTTGTTAATTGTTATGTTCACGCTTGTTTTTCTCTGCTTTAACAAATTTGCTATTATGAATACATGCTTTTCATCTGGATTTTTACACCCTTAGCTTCCAGTAAATTGTTTTTTTTTCAATCTGTAGATGTATTCATGCACTGTTGTACACATATCTGAACCATTTTCTCTCATGATTTGCTTTTCTCTGCTTTAACAAATTTGCTGGTATGAATACATACATTTCATCTGGATTTTTACACCCTTAACTTCCAGTAAATTGTTTTTTTTTTCAATCTGTAGATGTACATATGCACTGTTGTACCCATATCTGAACCCTTTTCTCTCATGATTCCTATTTTTATATAGTTTCAATTTGTATACATATTATAACTTCGCTGGAAAGGCAAAAGGGCTTACGTTTGATTCTGAAGACTTTTGGTGGCCCTTCAGCCATCTAAAATATATTTACCATTTGGGAGAAGACTTGACTCAAGCGACACATGTTTGAGACTTTTTTAGCTTTTTGTCGCTTCAAGTAACTCAGTGAGAGCATTTAATTTACTTGTTTTTACAAAATCCAACCAGGTACTGAAGACTTTGAAGTACTCTGGTGTAAACTTTCCAAAATGGCACTTCAGCCCTTTTGAAGATAAATTATTTTCTCCTTATATTAGGTTAGATAATTTAATATGAAGCACATTTAGAAGGCCTCCATGGTCGAGTGGTAAGACGCTCGCCTACGAAGTCAAACCCGGCGTGCGTCAATAACATTTATTTAATTAACATATTATCCGGAAATCCGGAAAGAATGCAAGGCTGATATGAGCGTAATGGATAGGATCAAGAAAGGGACGCTTAGATGGTTTGGGCATGTAGAGCGAATGAACGAAGAAAGGAGTGTGAAAAGAATATATGATGCGAAAGTGAATGGAAGAAGAAGTCGAGGACGCCCGAGAAAGACATGGCACGATCAAGTAAATCAAATACTTGAATCGGGTCATGTGAAGAGTCAGAATAACAGAAGAGTATGTATGAGACGATGTATGAATGTAAATGAAGCAAGAAGTGTGTGCCAAGACAGAGTTGTATGGCGGTCCATCCTTTCTGCCTATCCTTGCGGGGAAACGGCGTGATGGTTAGTTAGTCAGTTGTAACGCAGTTTTGTAATATTTCACATTAAGTTTTTTAAATTGTAATATTACCCTGAAACCAATAAGTAGGTTATGATACCAAACACATTGCGGTTGGGTTTGTCTGTTGGTTTCAATGTGCCATTTATTACAATAAAACAATTCAAGAACGTTCCGCCGATGCATAAAATACATTAGTCGGCCATAGAACGCAGAGAAACAATACTGAGCAGGCGGAAATCGTTTTTTCAACAGTCTGCAGAATTCAAAATCAACATAACGCTTCGCTGAAACGCCAAACTTCCGCCGAATGGTAATCAACTATAATATACGACAGCCAGAGGTGTATTTGACAATCCGATTCATTCAGCCCTACTCGCAACCTCGGCGTAACAATGTATGGAGAGAGAGCTAATTCTCTTTTACCCAACCTATACAAACTTGCGATAAATCACTTTCTCCGGGTTTTCACGTCGTACACCACGAGAGAGAAAGAGACAACGAATGTAATACACCGCTTCTCTGTACTGTCGCGATGATCTTGGGCTCTTGGGTCGCCGCGGGACTCCGCCCACATTTTTTATTATGCCACTAAACTTGACAAAACTTAACGGTTTTTTAGATGATATGCTATATTTTTGTTTATAACAATACTGTGAAGAAGTGGTTATACGAATTAACAAAAACATTATGTCGTATGTGATATGAATGGATGTATAAATACCCTAGCCTTAGTCTTAGCCACGCCCAGGTCCGCCGAGTCCGGTAAAAATCATCAAACACTGACTACACTGCCTTGGATAGATACTACTTTATATACTCTAAGCACGAAGCACTGTAGAAAAAATACACATTATTGCTCGTAACTCAGGTTCCCCTGATGGAAATTTCCCTAAAACATCATCTTTGGGAAGGTCTTAACGTTCTTTTCTAAACGGTCACGCGTCGCTTGAGGTCGTTTCAAGCTAGTATGGAACGCGATCTGAACTTCGGATCTGTTTCGTTAATACAGATATATTCTATGAATGTCTATCTTTGTCATACATGACCGATATTTGAATGATGAATTTACTGGTAACGTGTGTGTTTTGCTTGCCACATTTTGTGTCAATATTCTAAGGCTATAACGTGTCTATATATATAACGTCATTGGGTCTAATGAGCCGCAGTACTAGTTAGTTAGACTTAATATAGGGTATTTGTATAAGCCCTAGCTAGTTTTTAAGAGAATTACGAAAGAATCCATAAAATCAAAAAAAAAACAGGCACGGAAAGGTCAAAGATATTGCCGTAAAAACAGTCTCCGGTTGGACAATGAAGCTTGCTTGTTCGATTTCAATGTTCTTAGTAAGAAAGAGAACGATATTTCGTTGATGGAATATAAATAACTGTGCATATTAATGGGTATTCACCGATATGCACCGATATGCACCGATATGCACCGATTCGCTCCTGGCGACAGGAAAACAGAAGAATCGTGACGGTGCGCCGTGTAAATATACTGCGATAGACGCCGATCGGTCATTACTTCCAATGTTGGGCTATCAAATCCGGGGAACGGAAGAATACAACCAAATATAATTTAGGGAAAGCTCGATTGTCAATATAATCACGCGCGGAGCTTTGAAGCTTTTGGGTACAGGGGCTGGGTATTGATTAACGATAAAGCTTAATTCAAATTATCGATGTGCGGTTTTATCCTGAGTATTTTTAATCGAACTAGAACGAGAGCTAATTATTTTTACCCAACCTATACAAACTTGCGATAAATCACATTCTCCGGGTTTTACGTCGTACACCGTGAGAGAGAAAGAGACAATAAAAATAACACACCCCTTTTATGTACTCATAATAATAATAATAATAAATCTTTATTTAAATATAGTTTACAGTAATAGGAGAAAAAAAATTATAAACATATAAAATACATAGGGTGTATAAAGGTGTTAGTACATTCATATTTTTAGCAAGAGATCTATTCATTGAAAACAGGATATATATATATATATATATATATATATATATATATATATATATATATATATATATATATATATATTCCAGAAACATTAATTAAATAGATTTATAGATTATTATCCGTATTTGCTTAATACATATAAACTTAGTTGTTGTATATAGTTATTACTTTTGTGTTCTCGTAATCTGCCTCACTAGGCAAGCCTGTGTTGAGGGAGTAAGGATGATCTTGGTCTCCCGCGTCTCCGGGGACTCCGCCTACATGTTTTTAAACTGGACACAACTAGACGGTTTTTTAGGTTATATGCTAAATTTTTGTTGATAACAATACTGTGAAAAAGTCGTTATATTATCACGTCGACACGTGCTATGAGTGGATGTAAAAATATCCTAGCCCTAGCCACGCCCGAGTCAGGAAAAAATCAAGAATCCTGACTACTATCCCTCCTAGTGTATTATTACTCTAAGGTTATGTACGATTTAAGGCGTTTATACCTGAATTCAGGAGTATCAAATACATTATTCATTCGAGGTGGGTACAATGGAGTGCCACCCACATACGCATAGGGCTTAGGTCTTAGGTCTTGGGTCGTACTGTGATCCCTACGTGTAAGGTGTCTTTATTCCAGAACAGGAGTGGGGGAACTTTTTTGGGGATTACCCAAAAATATATACGAGTACAACGATATTGATCCGAAAGTGTAGAGCATAGACTTGAAAGTGAGAAAAAACTGATTAATTACCTAATTGTTATAGCAACGTTTTTTGTGCTACTTTAAAAGAGTTACTCGAAATTACTACCCGGTTTCGCCAGAGTTTCAAAACCATAATTTTTTTATTTATTTTTTTGTGAATACTGCACAAGAGTCCCGACTGTTCCCAACCATCTGGTGTCAATGAGACTATGGCATCCCCGATTGGGAGTATGTTGTGAGACTAAAGGTAGTGGGGAGGCGAAGGAGATGGTAAAGAGGAAGGTCGGGAAGTATCGGGCTATTCGGATCTGGTCACCGAACACGGCTAAAGCCATTTAAAGCAACGTTTCGATCCTGAATGATGGTCTTTCACCAGGGCGATACTTAACGAGTATCTACCGCTCTGGTACGTGTCTTATGACAAATATCAATTAAATGAAATAATTTTTGTGCACGCCGTGTTTAAACCCACAACTTTGCATTGAAAATAAAGTTGAAAATAGTGGCGTTGGGATAGAAAGTCTAGTCGAAAAATGCAGATTTGACGAAGCCAAACTCACAGTTCAAAGTCGTTTGCTGCTATAAAATACAGATTTTTATAACTGAGCCATTCCCTCAAGAATACAATTTTAATCCAATTTCGGAAAAAATTACTCAGGTTTTCCGATCCCTACTCAAGACCCACTGAAAAAAAACGTATTACTATCAGTCTTTTGAAAAATTCACCCGAGTCGGTCTATGGATGAATACAAATGAATTCGAAAAGATCTGTCTGTAGCAGGATTAGGGTTCGTTTTCAGTTCAAAGGGCAGGTGAGCGTCTAAGCTCAGCTGCAAAATGCACTAGACGGAGTGTAGATTATAGACATCTCAGTAAAAGAGAGATTCGACATCTTTCGATAGGTGCTCAGAGTGCCGTGAGAGCTTTAACGTATGTGCAGAAATGTGGCGAGGCAGATAAAATTATCGGTTTACTTCAGATTGAAAGCGTCTCGACGTGGTTTTATATAAATACAAGATAAATCGACTGTAGTGATGTTACCAGTGGCGTGCACAGAGTTTTTTTTATATCAGAGTAGGCAGTAGGAAAAAGAGCGGATTAATTGATAATATACATAGGTATACATCAGCCTCAGAGCAAGAATATACGAGTATACGGAGAGAGAGCTAAATATTTTTACTTAACCTATAAAAATGTACGATAAATCACTTTCTTCGGATTTTTACGTTGTACACCATGAGAGAGAAAGAGACAACAAATGTAATACACCGCTTCTATGTACTGTCGCGATGATCTTGGGCTCCTGGGTCACCGCGGGACTCCGCCCACATTTTTTATTATGCCACTAAACTTGACACAACTAAACTGTTTTTTAGATTGTATGCTATATTTTTTGTTTATAACAATACTGTGAAAAGGTGGTTGTACAAATAAACAAAAACATTATGTCGACATGCGTTATGAATGAATGTATAAATACCCTAGCCATATCCGAGTCAGGAAAAAATCAGCAATCCTGACTAGACCAGCGCTCCCTCTTGATATATTATTGCTCTGAGGTACCAACATATGCTACTGATTTTTATTGCATTTGTTCTTTAAAAGTAGTGCCTAGACACTAACAAAGATACTTTTTTTTTTTTTTTTACATGAATACCGCACAAGAGTCTCAACTGCTCCCAACCGTCTAGAGCCAGTGAGACTATGGCATCCCCAAATTGGGGATGTTGTGAGGCTGAAGGTAGTGGGGAGGGGAAGGAGATCGGGAAGAGGAAGGTTGGGAAGTACCTGGCTATTCAGATCTGGTCACCAAACACGGCTTAAGCCATTTCAAGCAACGTTTCGATTCTGAATGGTGGTCTTTCACCAGGGCGATACTTAGAGTATCTACCACTCTGGAACGTGCCGCAAATATACTTGTTATTATTTTTATATGAATTAAATGTGTTATGATACATATTAATTAAATAAAAGTTATTGGCGCACGCCGGGTTTGAACCCGCGACCTTTGGATTCGTAGTCGAGCGTCTTACCACTCGACCATGGAGGCCGTCATTACCACTCGACCATGGAGGCCGTCACTAACAAAGATACTAACACAAACAAGCCACTTGAACGCGCTACAGCTCACAACATACATATTTTGTGTAGTCTAGTGAACATAGAATAATCTACTCTGACGTTGTAGTTACTGCTTTTGACACGTTATAGTAGGAAGCCCGGTGGGGCGCTCGCGGCGGTGCGATTAACTGAACTTCGCGAGTATTTGTGAAAGAGTAGATTTTATTTTTCAATAATTTCATATGCAATGCAATATAATATTTGTATGCAAGTATGGCAGGGTATGCAGTGCTTGTGTGCCTTTACGGAGTGCACGCCTCTGGATGTTACCATATCATCATAACGTGTATTTTATTGAGAGTGCACCGATATTACAAGAGACATTATTGACACGCTGGAAACGATAACATAATCAACCGCGATACGGCGATAGCATTGTTGGCTTGCCATATCTAAAAAATAAAATAATATTTGTGTAAGCACCGTTGAAAAATAGTTGTGGTTTAAATTTATTTATTTATTGTGACTGGGTGGTGGACTCTCTTAAAATTATACTAAATAAAATGGAAAAGTATTATCCGAAAACATTTTGAAAACCTGGCCTAACCTAACCAAAATTTATTGAAATGATCCTGGGCAGTAAGTATGCACCAATGACACACTGTAACTTTGTGTAGGTAGGTTAATTTATTTATACGATGTCGTAATACAGAACCTATATAAATTTTACAGATTTTAATTGATTACTAAATTAAAATGAAACTTTCACAAAGATAATAGGTATTTATCCAATCTTTGAGAAATTGCAATATAAATTTCTAAGATACATTAACTACAAACTCGGTCTACCTATTGAAACCATAAATTATAATTATTTAATTAAAGAATTAAAATTACTAACACTCTCAGACAGGTGGCTTGTTTCCGACATGACTTTTATTTTTAAAATTGTTAATGGTATTATAGACAGCCCTGATTTACTTAGCTTTCCTAAACCTCCTTAGCTAACCTTCCATGTACCTAACAGATCCACTCGATCCAAAATTATTTTTAAATGTAACAATAATATCAGGACTGAGTCATTTAGATACTCGCCTGTACCTAGATTGCATACAGTGGGTAATTCTTTCGATGAAATAGTAGATAGATTCAACTGCACTAAATCTAGTTACAAGAAGGCTATAATAGCATACCTCTTTCAAAAATATTACTGTTATGTTTTTGGGTGCTAATCATTTACTGTATGTTATTTTTATGTCATTGTTATTTTATGTTATATATTACACTGTTATGTAAAAGCCCATGAGGGCGTATATAATTAAATATAAGAAAAATAAAAATAAATTAATCGACATTCCTAACCTATAAATAGTGTGGCAGTTTGCATGAAAAGGGTTCTGACTTGGACATTGACGAATTCGTGGCTTTAACAGATCATAATTTGCCCTTTTAACAGAATTCAGAAACAAACAAAAATAGCAAAAAAAGATAACTTGTACAGCCTAAATAAACAAGTACTTTGGCTTAAGCTTCTAAAATAAAACTAATTTGTTTTAAGCCGCTAGGATTCGGTGTTTTAAAACAAAGCAGTTTTTTCACTCAGACTAAGCATGGTAAGCCAACTACTTTTCGTTAAAAAGATCACCTCAAAGGTGACAGTTAGGTGAGCAAAAGAAACACAGCTTAAGAAAAATAGGCAATTATATCCAAACATAATTTATCGTACAATTTACTAACCACAAGTAAGTAAGAACTTATGATGAGTGACTTGCAACCACTGAACGGGCAATCCCTAGAAGTGTGAAATATGCCAATTTTAAAGAAAATAGGTCCTGTTTGAGGGCCTCCGTGGTCGAGTGGTTAAGATAAATTAAATCAAATTAACATGTGTTATTTATCATTTACTCGAGATAAAATAATTTATTGCATATTTACGTAACGTTCCAGAGTGGAAGATACTCTCAGTATCGCCCTCGTACAAGACCACCATTCAGAATCGAAATATCGTTTGAAATGGCTTTAAAAGTGTTTGGTGACCATATCTGAATATCCAGGTACTACTTTCAACCTTCCTCTTTCCCATCTTATTCCCCTTCCCACTAACTTCAGCCTCACAACATACCCCAAGCGGGTATGCCATAGTCCCACTGGCTCACTACAAACTAAAAAATAAAAACTTATTTCATACAATTTACGAGTAAGGTTTACTTGTTTCAAACCTTGAAGTAACAATATATGGAGAGAGTGGTAATTGTTTTTACCGGGGTTTTGATGATTTTTGCCGGAATCGGCAGACCTGGGCGTGACTAGGACTAGGGCTAGGGTATTTATACATCCATTCATAGTACATGTCAACATAATGTTTTGTTTATTCGTATAACCACTTTCACAGTATTGTTATCAACAAAAATATAGCATATAAACTAAAAACCGTTTAGTTGTGTCCAGTTTAGTCACAAATCAAAACATGTAGGCGGAGTCCCCGGAGACGCGGGAGACCAAGATCATCCTTACAGTACATAAAAGCGGTGTGATATTTTGGCTGTCTCTTTCTCTCTCATGGTGTACGACGTAAAAACCCGGAGAAAGTGATTAATCGCAAGTTTGTATAGGTTGGGTAAAAAGAATTAGCTCTCTCTCCATACATTGTTGCTCCAAGGTAAGTAGAGTTTAAAATTGATGAACCTTAGAAATTTGTGTTGGACTCTCTCAATTTTTAATTGATGATTTTTATAATAATAATAATAAAAGTTTTATTCCGGAAGGTATGCAGGAGTAGTGCAATGCAATACCTTCCATAATTGATATCAATACATTGTAATAATAATAGTAACAAAATAATAATGAACAGAAATTCATAAGAAATAAATAAATAAGTAAATAAAAAATAAAAAATATATGAAAATAAAATAATAATAATGATGATAAAAAATTTTTTTTAAAAGTAAAAAAATAAATAAAGAATGTAAGTAATAAAATATTAATGGAGTATATTAATTTTTTTTTTTTAAAAGTAAAAATATGCGCTTCTATGCTTGAGTTCGGGATAATAATAATATTTGATGATTTACATAGCGCCGTTTTTGTGAAAAATCACCTCAAGGGCGCTGTACAGATCTTACTTTCTATCACTACATACTAATTGCTAGCTTAAATAAGAAAATATACAGGAACATACTTACCTGGCAGGTCCCATCAGATAGACACGATTTTTAACTTATTATTATTATTATTATTTTTGTTTTTTGTACGATTTAGGCATGGGAGCGAAATAAAAAAGAATGGACTTTCTGAGTTTGTCATACAGTACAGGAATTTTAAAGAAGTAATTTGTGAAATATCCTACTTATTTGGCGAAAAATAACAGAAAGACACGTCAGGCAGCTGCAAAGCGCCACGACATACCTAACAGGTTATATGCGCATATGAGAAGAACAAATAAAAATATTGTACCATTCGTTCAAAGTGTATTTGAGCATGATTTATAACCCTCACAGCCGGGATCTGACGGGATTCCATGATGAGGTTATTTCTGGAGTTGTTAATCCGTTAATATGGGGACCAGATCGTTGAGTTGTATACTAAATTACTTCTTGCGAAGGCCGTGAAAAGAATGGAGCGATGTTGAATCTTTTACCGTTCTTAAAACAAATTCCAAGCATTTCATTTCCTCAGTTGTTATTGTGCTCGTCAGCTGTTCGCAATCTGTTCAAAAGGTGAAACCGGCCTAGATTACGCAACGCTAACGCCGGTCGTAACGTCGCCACCGGCTGACATAACCGCAACACATTGTTTCAAGGTAAATTAATGACACCAGAAAATCGGTTTTGCTTCGCCTTGCTGGTTGCGTAACAATATTGTGCAGGCAGCATCTCAATCTCTTCAACAATAGAGGTCTAGTGTCTGGTGGGATGAGACGCACGACGGTTCATTCAGCCAGTATTCTGTGAACCGGTACGCAATAACCGCACTTAGCATCTATGTAGGTAGTCCGAGTACCTATCTACACTCCTGCATGCAGTAATAATTATTATAATTAGTAGTTAGTTCTTGGTATCTACCTTCCCACTGACAGATGTTATGAAGCACGATAAATTCAATCCAGTGCGATTTTGAATTTTCCCGCTAGTTAAAAATCTATTTATTATGGTGTAATGTTTTGTCTATTGGCCCCACTGAAAAGCCAAAAAGTGGGGGCAAAACGAGGAACGGACCCGGGCTGAAACGGCCAGGAGGAGCATTCAAGTGGAGACCTTCAAGATTCAAGTTTAGACCTTCAAGATTCAACTTTCAACGTTCAACGTTCGACCGCGAAACAGAGTGAACATTAGAGTTTTCACAGTAGACGCCGAATAGTGCAGTTAACGTTTTTAGAGTCAATACAGTATTTACCGCCTATGGTGAAATAGCAAATTGAATTAAATATTTCGATGGATAATCCGAGTCGCGACAATCCCCGGCAGCCACCATCGAGGAAAGAACTAGCGAGGTTTCTCGGCTATCAGACTGGACAGAAGGATTCTCAGCGCGCAGGATCCACGCATTTTCCAGTATCGGTGATAATTAAACAATTTAGTATAATAGTTTGTCTCTACGAGTACCCAATTCTAACGTTATCCACCAAGTTAATCAAGCTTTTCCTGGGCGTAGAATCAATATTCTCAAATATAATACGAGAGAGCATTTAGAGTGTATTATTGTTAAAATTCCTTGAACCCTGCAAGTATGGGTCCCTCTTGTAACCCCCATTTTTAACGAAGAAGTAGAAGGTCATCTCTAAACCAAAATAAACGAATTTCAAACACGGAGAAACATCCGTTCTACCGACTGAACCTAACCGGGACTTTAAAAAAGGACCCACGAACTCGACACTTTATATTGTGCCTGTTTAAAAGTAGGCGTACTGTAAGCGAGATTTAACACAGAACATCGACGCTGTACCAAGGGAAAGGAGCAAATCTGTATTTTTTTAATTTTATTGTTCATAGTAAATACCGTACAAAAGTCCCAACTGTCATGTTCGCTGATGAACTCGACAGACGCTCCTTGGGTAAGGCGCGCTTTTGTTCGGGGATGTAATACAAAAATATAATTACTTTACTTGAATCATTTTTATTGGAAGAATTTATAAAGTATAATAATTATAACCTTTTACTGAAGATATTTAAGTACCTGATCTGACTAAGAATGCACGAAATGAAATAGGTCGAGGTTAGAATCTTAGAGTAACGTAGAGACCTAACATTGCGAAATTTTGAAGCCGCTTTTTGACCAAGGATTGACCAAAGGAGGTATGACGTATATGCTTCCAGCCAATCGGATGCGAAAAAAACCGTAAAGATAAACATTATTCCGTCTTTATCTGTTCGCGAACAATTTTAAGTTGCTACATGAGAAAGAAAGAGACATGGATACGTTCAGATGTTGGACTAATCAGGGAATCCCAATTCTTACAAATTTACGTCAGAATCCCGTATTTCTCTCAAAGTAAAACATATTGAGAATGCATTCAAACTCATTTTAAACGGGAGTTTATTATACTGAAACAAATAATGCAAAGATTGATTAAATATTGGCGTAGGTAACTAGTTTTTTTGTAGGTTAGCATGTAAAATATTTGAGGTCAAACTAAAAAATACGAATTCTTGGATAAATACCTGTGGAAACTGATTTTGTTGGTCCTTTGTTACTTCAGTTGAAACAACCAACAACTGCACATATAGCCATATCGTTTTTTTTTAATATTGCACTAAATTCACTTAAGTAATTATATATTTTAAGCTTTTTGTCTGTCGATTCGACTGACATGTAAACTACTGTGAAGTTAGTAATATATTGAAAATTGGCTACACGGCTTTTAGCACGCCCCAAATCATATGTTCTTAATAACAATTATTTGTCTCTTTTTCTCATATGTCTATAGAAACGAGCATAAAGAGAGAGCTATATTTTGCGAGTATGAACGATTTGACTCATAATTAGGACGGTCTCTCTAATTGTTACTCTGAGGGTAGAATAGACAGTGGTAGTGATGGTCAACTTAAAGATCATAGTCCAACATGTGGTCTATGGGATAATGCATGTTCAAAAGAATTTTAGAAAATCAATCTTTACAATACAACTTTAAGAGACAGAAAGATATTTGAGGAAGCAATTAAGAAATACAAAAGGACATTGGTAAGAATGGTTCTTGACATGGGGTAAATTGCACATGGGCGCAACTGGGTGGGCCATTACACAACCGTCTAGAGCCAGTGAGACTATGGCATCCCCAATTGTATGTTTTGAGGCTGAAGGTAGTGGGGAAGAGAAGAAGATGAGGAAGAGGAAGGTTGGGAAGTACCTGGCTATTCAGATCTGGTCACCAAACACGGCTAAAAGTCATTTCAAGCAACGCTCCGCTTCTGAATGGTGGTCTTTCATCAGGTCGATACTTGGAGTATCTACCACTCTGTAACGTGCCGCAAATATACTTTTTATTATTTTATATGAATGAAATGTGTTATAACACATATTAATTAAATAAAAGTTTTTGGCGCAGGCCGGGTTTGAACCCGCGACCTTTGGATTCGTAGTCGAGCGTCTTACCACTCGACTATAGAGGCCGTATACTGCTAAATAGAGATAAAATAATACTTAGAATGATGATGGTGGAAACTCCATTAAATTGTCCAACGAATCAAAGCTAGCAGTCCACGGTGGAGTGCTTATACCAATTCTGATAAATGGCAGTGAGGTATGGAACTGGCGGAGGAAGGAGATGACAGTAGACTGAATGCTGTAGAAATGAGATCCCTGAGATGTATGTGGGTTAAAACCATGAATGACTAACTAACTAACCATCACGCCGTTTCACTGCAGGGGTACGCAGAGAGGACGGACCGCCATACAACGTCTTAGCGCACACTCCTTGCTTCACTCACATTCACATATCGTCTCATACATCTTCTGTTTTCTCCACCCTCATTCACCCCATTTAAGTATTTGATTCACTTGATCGTGCCATGTTTCTGACTTCTTCCATTCGCATCATATACTCTTTTTACACTCATTTCTTTGTTCATTTGCTCTACATGCCCAAACCATCTAAGCGTCCCTTTATTGATCTTATTCAATACGCTTGCATCAGCCTTGCATTATTTTCATATCCGAAAAGAATGCTAGACTGATGTAAAAATGAAATGAATAATAAGAATAAAGGAACTCTTAGGTGGTTTAGACGTGCAGAGCGGATTAACGAAGAAAGGAGTGTATTGAACGAGAAAGCGAATAGTAGAAGAACTCGCGGACGCCCGAATAAGAAGAATGAGAATAAGACATGGCACGATCAAGTGAATCAAATACTTGAGTCGGGCCACGTCAAGAGTCAGAATAACAAAGAGTATGTATGAGACGATGTATGAATGTGAATGAAGTAAGAAGTATGTGTGCCGAGACAGAGTTGTATAAGCTAATAGTTTTTTCTTCAGAAGCAATATGAAAGTTAAAATGTTTGCTGTGTAACTTACCACCCGAAAATGATACTTCATTGGTCTACATATCCAAGTTGAATAGAAGTTGAAAGCTTACCTGAAAACAAAGAAAACGCTTTCGTTAGGAAATTACTAAAAAAGTACTAAAAACTTAAATAAAAATAATAACAAATGGTCAACTTAATACAGCGCTATTTAGTAATTCAAACACCTCAAGGGCGCTTAGCATTGGTAATTTTAGGTAGGCTTTCCTAAAAAGTTTTTAAAACTAGTTCCTGACCTCAGATTAAATTGCAGGAAATTAAACAAAATGTGAACCCAGCGCATTTGAATGCTCTAATAATAATAGTATTTGGATACTTTGTAAAGCTTGATATAATTAAATATAATTTGATAACTTGACGGCCTCCACGGTCGAGTGGTAAGACGCTCGACTACGAATCCAAAGGTCGCGGGTTCAAATCCGGCGTGCGCCAATAACTTTTATTTAATTAAAAATTATGTGTCGTAACACATTTAATTCATGTAAAAATAATAAAAAGTATATTTGCGGCACGTTCCAGAAGGGTAGATACTCCAAGTATCGCCCTGGTGAAAGACCGCCATTCAGAATCGAAACGTTGCTTGAAATGGCTTTAGCCGTGTTTGATGACCAGATCTGAATAGCCAGGTACTTCCCAACCTTCCACTTCCCGATCTCCTTCCCCTCCCTACTACCTTCAGCCTTACTACATACCCTACTTGGGGACGCCATAGTCTCACTGGCTCTAGACAGTTGGGAGCAGTTGAGACTCTTGTGCGGTATTCATATAAAAAATATAAAAAAGGTACTGAAGACTTAGAATTTTACTGTAAAACAATAACAAAAAAACACGGTGTAAACTTCCCAAATGGCGCTTTGGCTCTTTTGCCTTTCCGGCGACGGTATAGGAATTATCACATATTTGATATGAAAATCCGAATAAAAAAATGATTATTATAGAAGTGAGAAATTTGACTTCCAACCGTGTTGGGAGTAAAGAATAAAAGAACGAGAAAAATGGATGAGCGATTGCCTAGCGCTTTTTTCGTCATAAAATATAACGTGGCGAGAAAACGACCAAAATCCCGCACGAAAAGATTGAACGGCTAGAATTAATTTTCCGAGAGGTACGTGACGGGAAATTTGATAATCGACATAGTACACACTTTCTAAAAATGATACAGACAAGTTATCTCCAGCAACAGGTTATTAAATTTAACAAACGAATATGAAAAATGTTTAAAAAAAAAAAGTTTTTTTTCTTGTTTAAATGGTACTGGTTTCTCTGAATTGACAAACCACCGAATTTCATCAAACCATACTTTCGAAAAAACTACAGGAATTAGTCTTTTACATAAAAACGGGATAGGCATTAGATTGGGAAATTTAGAACCACTCGAAATCAGGAAATCTTTAAAATCAAATTTATCACTTAACCTACTTAATAATCAAAAAAATGTATCATTTAGCCCTATTTTAAATATGTTCCCTGTAAATCCACCTTCATCCCATCAATTGTCAACTTCACCCTCATTTGATGCTACGAATCTCTGTTTTATTCCGTAACTCACCCATTTAATTATTATTATGTATCCAAGTAGCTTCTTTTCCAATAACAATGTAAAATTTCATTTTCATATATAAATTCAACATAGGATCTTTGTCTGCCCCTAACATTACATCATTATCTTTCTATTATGTACACTTGTTCATTTACCAATTATTCGTAATATATATTAAGCACTTTCAATTGTTCCCTCCCTCTAATATATGCTCTCTCTCTTCCTTCTTTGTGTTATATACTGTCTCACTCTATCATTAACTGTTGTACCTATATATACCTGTTAACTCTGTATTTTTTCTTTAGTTATTATATGTGCCCTGACGAAGCTTGATCCAAGCGAAACCGGTTGGCTTTCACCATAATAAATTCTGTGGTTTTAAAACAAAGTATTCTTTTATTATTAATATAGTTTTTTATTTGAAAAATTTTCAAAGCCAACGAATTATCGCCGTTCATACTCGATTGCGTATGGTCCAGTGAATCATCTCATTCATCATCCACTCCTCCCACCGGTTTGTAATTTTGTATGAGTCAAGATTCTCCAGAGGTGGGGGTGGGGGGACAGAACGCAAAGAAAGGGGAAAATTGCAACACGAAAGAGAAATAAAGACAGTTAGTTGTGTTGTGTTCCTTGCGATGAGGTGACTGCTAAAGAGCAATAAACTAAATGAATCAAACAAAAAACAACGGATGAGAAGAATAATGATGCTGCGACCACCGTGAATCTTATCTTCTTATTGTGTCATGAAGTCTTTTCTGGGTATAAGATGATTATAATGGAGATTAGGGCGAGAAAGAGGCGATTATTCATATGATGAAATTGAACAATAATTGAAAATGTCTTCATTTGAAAAGCGCAGGAAAGACATTGATTTAATTTTCATTTACAAAATTATTAATTGTTTTACTGACTCACCTTCTGTTGCAACTTATCCAGTTCAACATTCCTTGCCGTAGACTTAGAAACAATGAATTGCTGTTCCTCAATCATCACAATACTAATTATGGGTATAATTCTTCAATGTCCAGAATGTCAAGACTTGTTAACTCAAGCCATGGTCTTGAAATTTTTGCTACCAGTCTAAATTATTTTTGTAATTCTTTACGACTCTACCAAAACTTTGACTAGACCATGGATTGAATGTTCTCTCTTATGTTCATTTTGTCCTATTTTTGTCATCGCTTCATTTATTATTATGTATGTGCTATTCCTTCTCTGTTGCTCTTTTTTTCCATTTCGTGTTTTATATGACTTTTTTGTAAATGGACTTTAGTCCGTTAATTTATAAATAAATAAATTAATTAATACTTAAATAATTGTGCGTTGAATCATTATAAGGCGATTTTGTTGCAGCTCGAAGAATCTACTTACCATGGGTGTCACCGAACGGGTAGGCGGAAGGGGTGCAGAGCCACAAAAATCACAGATGTGACATACGGCTTTTACAGATTATATTTTTTGAAAGTGGATAAATAAACAGTCCCGGAGCTTTGAGGCAGTTGAACGGTGGAAGAAAAATTGGCGAGGAGTACAGATAAGATAAAGAGGAAAGTATAGCTGGCGCAACGAGAGTTGAAACAAACAATACATGGACAGCGTTGGGTTTATTGTGTATCGGTATACGCTCCAGTGGCGATGTATTTACGATGTGTCACAAAAAAAGAGCCCTTTGTCTTGTTTACGCCTTCTTATTGTCACTAGTGGAAAAGGGACAGCGAGTGTTTATGTTGATATTGTAAACGCGTGTCCTATTCATTCAGTTCGACACGCTGTACGTAAGCTATGCATCTGTGTGAGTATTGGCTGGCACCAACTCTCGTGGTGAGACCTTTACGAGATGTAATGACTAAACCTTTCGAGAAACGTTCGGGATTCTGGATGGTGGTTTCTAAACAGAAATGTGCATCAAAGTATCTTATCTCAGCAAATGTAATATGTGAAATAATTTGTCATTTACTCTTCTTTGGGTTTGAGTGGGCTTAAATAAAAGATTGCTATACGCACATAAAACTGTTTACAAATTTTCACTTAAAAATACACAGTTAAAGTCCTATAGTAACAAAAGGCAGCCCAAAGGGTAGAAAAGATGATCTCTTCATTAATACCCTCCAAGCACAGTTGACACAGGTAGAGGGAGAAATATTCCCAGGCACTGTTCAAAATTTCTACAGTACGATATTCTTCGTGTCCACGTTTAACTTACTCTCTCTCTAAATAACAATAAATTAAATCAATCGAATTTAAATCGTTTATTCGTAGGACCCTCTGACTCGTACCTTCAGAGTTCTTAGGTGAAGTTTATGGACCGAAGCGTCTAGACGTAAGGGGCTAAGTGCGTGTGGTAAAGGATAAAACAGATTACTCTGTTGGAATTTAATAATGGGAATGACAGGCAAGAATACATATGGAGAGGGAGCTAAATATTTTTACCCAACCTATACAAATTTACAATAATTCACTTTCTCCGGGTTTTTACGTCGTAAACCGTGCGAGAGAAAGAGACAAGGCAAGTTCTCACACAATGCAGCACCGCTTTTAGGTGTGTAAGCATGTTTCCGTCTCCCGCGTCTCCGGTGACTCCTCCCACTACTTTTTGTTATGCGACATAAGAGGACATAAATCAACGGTTTTTGAGGTTATTTTCTACATTTTTGTTGATAACAATACTGTGAAAAAGTGGTTATACAAATAAACAAAAAAATTATGTCGACATGTGCTATGAATGGATAATAATAATAACAGTGAATTTATATAGTGAAAATTCGTGATATTTCACCTCAAGTGCACTTCATACTAAATTAATTAAACTAATAAGGCAAAATAACAAGGAGAAAATAATATATAGTAAGTATACAAATTAAATCAAATTAATGATCGTTATCATAAATCATGACTATGGATCTTGGAGTAACAATATATGGAGAGAGAGCTAATTATTTTTACCCAACCCATACAAATTGGGGATAGATCACTTTCTCCGGGTTTTTACGTCGTACATCATGAGAAAGAAAGAGACAACAAAATTTCCTAAATCATCACACCGCTTTAAAGTATTGTTAGAATGTTCTTCGTGTCCCGCGTCTCAGTTGACTCCGCCCACGCGTTTTTATACGCGACATAAATGGACATAAGTCAACGGTTTTTTTAGGTTATATGCTATATTTTTGTGTATAACAATCCTTTGAAAAAGTGATTATACAAATAAACAATAACATTATGTCGACATGTGCTATGAATGGATGTATAAATACCCTAGCCCTAGTACTAGCGAAACTCATTAAAACTGACTACAGCAGCGCTCTCTCTTGTATATTATTGCTTTGAGGTATGGATGTATCAATGCCCTAGCCACGCCCCAGCCAGGCAAAAATCATCAATCCTGACCACACTGGCGCTCCCTTCTAGTATATTTTTGCTCTGAGCATATACCATACATCTATGTCAATAGCTCTATCTCAATGGGATAATGCGCACGTGCGGAGTGCGTCATAACTATAGAATGATTGTATGTTTCCGTATCTAGAAGTACCTATCTAGTCAACCCACCTACAATTATATATTTGGAGTAGGTACCTACATATCCAAACAAATAAACAGTCAACAATCTCCGTTTAAAATCATAGTGGGCATGTGTTGACACAAGCGATACAAAATGGGTACATATTCTAACAGTGGGAAAAAAACCTTATTAGTGGTATTACTTTTTTTTATATGAATACCGCACAAGAGTCTTAACTGCTTCCAACCGTCTAGAGCAAGTGAGACTATGGCATCCCGAAATAGGGTATTTTGTGAGGCTGAAGGTAGTGGGGAGGGGAAGGAGATAGGGAAGAAGACGGTTGAGAAATACCCGGCTATTGGCAGTGTCTGGTCACCAAACACGGCTAAAGCCATTTCAAGCAACGTTTCGATTCTGAATGGTGGTCTTTCACCAGGGCGATACTTAGAGTATCTAGCACTGTGGAACGTGCCGCAAATATACTTTTTTATACTTTTATTTTATGTGTGATTTAAATGTGTTATGACACATATTAATTGAATAAAAGTTTTTGGCGCACGCCGGGTTCGAATCCGCGACCTTTGGATTCGTAGTCGAGCGTCTTACCACTCGACCATGGAGGCCGTCATGTTTACGTTGTAATTAAGTTATCGTAGGTCAGTTTATATATGTATAAAATATTTCGTCGTCGGAAAGGCAAAAGGGCTGAAGCGCCATTTTGGGAAGTTTACACCGAAGCACTTTCAAGTTTTATTTTATTTTACAATAAAATTTATAAATCTTCAGTGCCTGGTTGGATTTTGATAAAAAAAAATGTTAACTCAGGCAACTCAATGCTCTCACCGAGCTAAACAACGTCCCAAACTTGTGTCGCTAGTCAAGCTTTCTCTCAAATGGTAAATATACTTTAAATGGCTGCAGCGCCACAAAAGTCTTCAGAATCAAACGAGAGTCAGAGCATTCGATACATTAAAAAAACAGTTCAAAACTGCATATTTAACTCATTTTTAGCCAAAGTGTTGATTAAGCCTTTTTGTCTTTCCAGCGACGATACGTTAAATACTTTATTAATTATACTATATATATATTCTGAAATGAAAAATAAATGAAACTATATATATTCCTGAAATGTGTACGAAAGCTGAAATGTACGAAAGTAGAGTGATGTAAAAATACATGGAAAAGTTATTTCAATAATACTATTTTTTTAACTTTATTCCACTATTTTTTTATTTAAGACTTGAACTGGTTTCGCCTTATGACGGGCATCTTCAGACTGGTACAATCTTAGAGTAGTGGTATCTATCCAAGGCAGTGTAGTCAGTTTTTGGTGATTTTTACCTGACTCGACGGACCTGGGCGTGGCTAAGACTAAGGGTAGGATATTTATACATCCATTCATATCACATATCGACATAATGTTTTTGTTTATTCGTATAACCACTTTTTCACAGTATTGTTATCAACAAAAATATAGCATATAACCTAAAAAACCGTTTAGTTGTGTCAAGTTTAGCGGCATAGTAAAAAATGCGGGCGGAGTCCCACGGTGACCCAGGAGCCCAAGATCATTGTGACAGTACATAGAAGCGGTGTATTATATTTGCTGTCTCTTTCTCTCATGGTGTACGACGTAAAAACCCAGAGAAAGTGATTTATTGCAAGTTTGTATAGGTTGGGTAAATATAATTAGCTCTCTCTCTATGCATTGTTACTCCAAGGGTACAATTTTAAGTAAGTTATGGCATATATACTATTAGGTCCGGAATGGACGCTTATTGAGTCTACCTCATAGTGAACATCTGTGACTTTAGGTTTTGTTATATGACTGACAGAGGCGAATTAACAATATAACAAATAAGGAGCTTAGAAGCAAAGGCAGCAATCTCCAAAAACGGTTCTGTAGCATTGTCAACTTTTGAATGATTATTATAAAGAAATGGAGAATGAAGTGTACAAAAATGTTAGTGCACATTAAACTAGGAACAATTTGAAACAATTATCTCTTAATTTATCATTAAATTCACTAAAGAAAAGTGCATTAAACGTTTAATCAACTTTCCAAGAAATAATTTAAAATGAAGGAGATTGCTGCCTTTGCTTCTAAGCCCCTCATTAATACAATATAACACCATCGTTTGAAGTTCATCAATGACATTATTCGAAATCAAATACAGATCTTGTATATTTTATTTGTATTACATGTGTATGTATAGTCAGTGGGTTTAGTTGAATTCTATAGATAAGTCAAGAAGGCCAATACTTTTATTTGGTTATCAGTGATATGTCAACCTACAGAATGACTCGAAATTTCCTTTTAATCAAATGAAAAGCGTCATTAAGTAAACCTGCCGCGTTTTATGTCAATGTTAAATGTCAAAGAATTAAAAACTTAGGAGTGATGCTCAAAATAACAACTTTCTAGTGATAAGGAAATAAATGTTTATGCAGTTAACGACTGCATACAATGTGAATTCGGGGAAAACATATTTTTTTTGACATGGAATTTTTATATTATGAAAATCCCAGAAAGGCAAAATTATGACTCACATATATGTGATATAGCCATGCACATGACGTTTCTGTTCAAATAGAAAATAATCTGACGAATTATTTACATAATTCAAAGTTGTAGATTTGAAAATATATACACGTTTTTGTGTGTTCTTCGATTTTTTACTTTTGAAAAAATATGGAACAAAGGATAAAATGATTAGTTTTTTCACAACTCCAGGACGCTCATCGTCATTAACATCTTCTCGGCCTTCTGTAAAGCGCTTGTACCACTTATAAACACTTTTTTGAGGCAAAGTAGACTCGCCGAATGCCACAGTCAACATTTTAAGTGCGTTGGAGCACTTTATTCCATTTTTAACACAAAATTTAATACATATTCTTTGATCCATTTTTTCAAAAGTAAAAAATCGAGGAACACACAAAAACGTGACTAACCTTTCCAGTTGTCAAAAACAAACCACTAATCCAAAATGGCTGATAATGCTAACATATGATAAACATATGTGTACCAACATAACGAAAACAAAAAAAAAACGATAATCGAATGTACACAGCCCGCGAAAATTCAAAATTCATCTTTTCTTTTGAACAGGCCTCGTATGTGATATAGCCATGCACATGACGTTTCTGTTCAAATAGAAAATAATCTGACGGATTATTTACAGAATTTAAAGTTTTAGATTTGAAAAAAAAATATGTAAAAAATGCATTACTTCAAATCCACAGAGAAAAAAGCAATTTGGATTCAGTGAGCGCCAGACCAAGAACGTTAGGCCACATAGTTACCCCGAAACTCAATACAACAACACCACAACATCACTATTCCTACTCAGCAATTAAGATTTTCAACAAACTTCCTAAAGACATAATTGATGTAAACAGTTTCGAAATATTTTTTTAAAAACTCAAAATACACTTTTCAATAAAATAACCTAAAATGTATTATATTCATATGATATTCATTTTTAATCATAAAAAAATAATTTCAAGAAACCCATGATAGTACTTCCTCCCTAAGCACGAGAATTTCCTTAATTAAGGAGGTAATTATCATTAACTAGAAACTAGACATTGTATGTAAACTGAATTTATATTATACCTCACTGTTAGTATTAAGTTAAAATGATTATTTTTGTACCATTAATTAATTATTTTTTTAAATCATAGTTTATATGGATAATTAACAATATTTCTACGATATTAGTGTTTAAATATTTTTTTTTAAATAATTAAGAAAGTGAATACGTTATGGATAGACATAGTATTTTTTTTTTAAATATACATAAATTGTTTTTATTTGTGTTTTATTTATTTAAAAAGAAAGGCAAACATTCCCGGGTTACGAATAACCTGACAATATTTGAAAAACTTTTACCGCCATCATAGAAGCGGAAGATGTTGCTTGTGCGATGATGGAAGACTTAGCCAGCAGAGGAATTGAACGCACGACGCCCGGGTGGGAATCCGACGCGTTTGTCCACTCAGCTACCGACTGGTCTTCTTTTATTATGTTCTCAGTTGACGTTTTGCCTCTTTCATTTTATATTATCTTTCTCTTTCTCTGTGTTGCTTTGTTGTAATTTAAATGTTATTCTTTTGATTTCTTACTGTTCTCTTTTTTATATTGTGTTCTCTCTCTGTATGTATGAGTTTATATAACCACAAACTGTGTATTTTATGTTTAATTTTGTACCCTGATGACGATTAGGCTAAGCGAAACCGGTCGGTCATAAAAAATGAATTAAATCTGTGGTTTTTTACAAAGTGGTTATTTCATTTTCATTAAAGATTATTTATTTTCAAACACGTTTCAAAGTTTAACGGAACTGAGAAAAATGGCTTTTATGACTGTCGTAACGAACGTACGAACACTTCATAAAATACATGTAATACGTCCCGAGCGACAAAAGAAAAGGCAGTTGCTAGAAACTTGTGCAACATTCCGAAAGGGTTCGAGAATTATTATTTGGCAATAAATTGCGATGAAGTATAACGAAGTCGTTATCTCCCAGTCTCCCCGGCTTACACTAGGGAGATTAAATTTAACAATGTGTCCTATCGATTTAACGTAGGGAGGCTGCGAAATTGGATTCTGAGAATTTTATCTCGGGAATACGTGGAGATGAAACGATTCTTAGTATTGAGATTTCAAAGCTGGATTCTGCGAATAATAATTTTTCGTTTATAAAGATTTATACAAATTCATAACGAGAACTCGATGCTTTTACGTCAGACAAACTTACTTCTCACTTTTCGAATCGTTAAACTTGTCTAGCGTTTGATAACGACGCCAAATATGAATTACCCAATTAGGCAACGAACTTACTAAATTAAAGTTGGTAGAGAGGGTAGTCTAATCATGAAAGTTACCACCTGGCGTTAACTTGAATCGATAGTAATTATAATTATCGAAACTGGGACAAAATTGCAACACGAGCTGTTGATTGGGTAGTTGACAGCAGCGTGTAACTTTAAAAAGTTACCACTTTTTGGCTTTCTAATACATGGCGTATCTGGCCCAGTCATCTGGAATAAGCTTCCCCCGAAACTTGCCAACATACAGAACCTGGCAGAGTTCAAACGGGTCTTAAAAACCAAATTATTTAAAAATCCTACATACAAACTTAACATATTGAAATTTGATTTCTTTAAAAACGTCCTTAATTTACTTTGTTTCGGTTTTCTCCTTACTTGTATCCTTACAAACTCACTGTCTACTGAAAACCATATACTCATTGTCATCAAATATTATTATTCTTCTGTTGTTATATTTACATATAAATATATATTTACTGTTTGCATTTTTAGAATCGTTTACTTATAATACTCGAATATTTGTGTTTTTAAGTGCCAATCTAATTTCCTTTTCTTTGATTTAACAAATATGTTAATATAAATTCATACGTTTCATCTGGATTTTTATACCCTAAGCTTCTAGTAAAAAAAAATTCTAATCTGTTGATGTACACATGAACTGTTATACCCATAGCTGAACCTTTCTCTATCGTGATTTATGATAACGATCATGATTTTAGATAGTTTTAGATATTTATTACAGATATATGCCAAAAAATGGTTGCTTACTTTTCATGGCTCCGATTGCAATTCGAGTTGAGCAAGTTTAAAGTGGAATAATAACTTAGTGGACTGTGACAACTTGAAGACAGTGAAGAGGTTTAACAGTAAGGAGTTCTTATTTTGTATACATATTACATATTATTTTCTCTCTTCTCGTTAGTTAGTCTTATTAGCATAATTAATTTAGAATGAAGCGCACTTGAGGTGAAATATCACAAAACTGAGCTATATAAGTTCACTGTTATTATTATTAAGCAACACTACACATGATTTGTCTGTACATTTTACACGGGCAGTTAAGAAAATGTCTAAGTTTTCCAGTGAATAAAATTGAGTTACGGTAATCTTTTAAATTCTGTATGAAATGCATACGATTATACGATTATACATTTACGATAAATCACTTTCTCCGGATTTTAACGTCGTAAACCGCGAGAGAGAAAGAGACAATACAAGTTCTCACATAATATAGCACCACCATTCGGTATGTAAGCATGTGTTCCGTCCTTGAAGTAACAATATATGGAGAAAGAGCTAATTATTTTTACCCAACCTATAGAAATTTGGGATAAATCACTTTCTCTGGGTTTTTACGTCGTACACCATGAGAAAAAAAGAGACAGCAAAATCTCCCAAATTATCACACCGCTTTAAAGTATTGTTAGAATGTTCTTCGTGTCCCGCGTCTCCGTTGACTCCGCCCACACGTTTTGATCCGCGAAATGAAAAAGTGGTTTTACAAAGAAACAAAAACATTTTCTCGACATGTGCTATGAATTGATGTATAAATACCCTAGTCCTAGCCATGCCCCAGTCAGGCGAAAATCATCAATACTGACTACACTAGCGCTCCCTCCTGGTATATTATTGATCTGAGTTCACAACTATATTGCACGCTGCTCTCGTACTCTCTCTTTAAAGATTCGCTCAGAAGTGAAGAGAATTTCACATTGAAAATATCTGCAAAACAGCCACAAAAATGTTGGGTTTTATCCTTCATAATTCAAAGGAGTTGACAAATCTTGCAGTGATAAGGCTGCTTTACTTTGGCTTAGTGCGTAGCATTCTCGAGAGTGGATCTCAGGTATGGAGGCCAGAGGACACCGTTTATGTACTAATAATCGAGAAAATTCAAAAGATTTTTTTATGGTTCCTCTACATGAGAGAGTTTGGTATTTACCCATGGCTGTTTCCAACAGCGTTCATCTCGGGAATGCTAGGAATCTGCAGCCTAATTTGAGGAAGGATATAGCATTACTGTTTTTTGCTCATAAAGTCCCGAACGGTGTATTATCAATACCTGACATCCTGGCGGAAATTGGATTTTATGTCCCTGATAATTTCACGCAAGGCCGCCAACACAGGCTTCTGTTTCTTCCCAGGTGCAGAACTAACTTACCAACGGTGATGCCCCTGGGAAGACTATCTAGGTTAATTAACTGCCTCGCAGGAAACTTGGATATTTTTCACACGAGCTACAACGAGTTTAAGCAAGAACTAGCTATTAAGTTCTAACTATGTACTTCTTGAAAACTTTTTTTTCTTTTTTTAAACTTTTTTTACCTTAATCTTTGTGTAATTATTATTATAATTTTTTGTATCTTTTGCAATGTTTGGTGTAAAACTGTTTTTGCAAATATAAAATAAATAAAGTGAAATTTCTGGCAGTCTCTTTACCTTTTAAATGAATAATCAAATGTCCGATAAAGTGTGGGTATGAACATCTCCAAGTTTCCATTTCGAGGAGTCCATAAGCTTGTCGGAGTAACTTTCTGCGATTATTGATATCGAGAACCCATCAAACGCGCTAACTTCAATAAATAACAAACAAACGAACAAACAGCAACACTGCTCTATTAAGTCTAGAGGGATTTCCACACTTTTCTTTGATTTGCTGCGGTAATGAATGCGAGACAGCCGCTCTACCGGAAAACCGCGAAGGAAACTTTGCAGACTCGAAGCTCGAAGCGCGAGGCACGAAGCTCTAAGCACCCCTACTCCGCTGCCAACTTTCCGCTTGGGAACTGTTACTTATGAATACTGAATGAAGCACTTGTTATATGAAAAGGGAAAATTGAAGCCTCCCGATGTAACGCCAACTTTTTTCAGAATGATGTTATCAATCCACATATACAATTCATGGGTTTTAGAAAAAACATACCGCCGACTGAGATGAGAAAATAAAATACAGTTATTTTTCTGCCTCGAAGTAAATATTCGCGTTCCAACATATTAAACTTTCCGTATGCCAACAGTAAAGGGTAGAATCATTCTGAAACAACCTATTTTCTTCTTGGAATGGTATTCTTAACATTTATATAAATATATATATATATATATTTATATATATATATATATATATATATGTATTTTTTTTTTTTTTTTTTTTTAAGTGAATACCGCACAAGAGTCTGTCTAATAGACCGCTTCTATATACTGTCGCAATGATCTTAAGCTCCTGGTTCACCGCGGGACTCCGCCCACATTTTGTATTATGCCACTAAACTTGACACAACTAAACGGTTTTTTAGGTTATATGCTATATATTTTTATTGACAACAATACTGTGAAAAAGTGGTTATACGAATAAACAAAAACATTATGTCGATATGTGATATGAATGGATGTATAAATACCCAAGCCTTAGTCTTAGCCGCGCCTAGGTCAGCCGAGTCAGGTAAAAATCATCAAAAACTGACTACACTGTTTTGGATAGATACCACTCTATATACTCTAAGCTCATAGTATTTACTTAGAAATCCACTGATGGCAATCTAGTTCCAAACAGCATATTAATAAGTAGATTATTTTATATATTTCCGGTACGAGTGATAAAAAAACAGCCATGTAGAAATAGATACCATACTCGCGTACTCAATTTACACAAGGAAGCCATAAATGAAATAATTACAAGTTGTTAGAAATATTAATATTTTTGTTTTGTTTTACTGACTTATACAAGAAATCATTGAACGTATGATTTATATTTATAATGAGAGCAAGAAAAAAAAGCGCGCAAAAAATAAGGCACAGCAATAAGTAGTCAGGGTCGTTTGGATCAAATCTGCTGAGCGATTGTTATCTAAACAAACAGACGGCGGATACAATCAGCTCGACTAGAAAGTTTTACGAAATCTATATAAAAAAATATATCTATTCCTTGCTTAGGGTTTTTTGTCCAGTAAAAACCTTTTCCCTAAAAACTCACTAATGTAAACTTAAATTCAGTATATATATATTAAATACAACCATCAATGGTCTATGTTCTAGCTAATATAATGTATTTATAGTTTTGGTATTTAATTTTAAGAACGGCATTTTTTATATTTTTTTATAATGTTATTAAGATCTGTTACTTTTTTATGATGATAGCTGTTTTGGTATTCAAGGCATTTTGACAGTATGATTATGGTTTTGAACGCTGAAACAGCTATCACATTTTTTTTGAAATAGTACAACTTTAGTATAACATTTTTAAATTTTAAAAAATAAAAAAAGTTGTTTAATTCTATTATTTTTGGAAAATTAATTAATTATATTCTTCACTCTTTGAATGGATGCGGAGGCTGTTTTTGATTAGGGTGAAAAAACGGGCGAGTCGCTGTGCCTATTTTATTATTATAGTTATTGCTGCACACGAGTCCCAACTGGTCCTAACCGTCTGGAGCCAGTGGGATTATGGGACCTCAATTGGGGTAGGTTGTGAGGCTGAAGGTAGTGGGGAGGGTAAAGAGATGGGGAAGTATAATGCTACAAATTATTTTATACGAATCAAAGGTCGCGGGTTCAAACCCGGCGCGGGCCAATAACTTTTATTTAATTAATGTGTCATTACACATTTAATTCATATAAAAAATAATAAAAAGTATATTTGCGGCACGTTCCAGAGTGGTAGATAATCTAAGTATTGCCCTAGTGAAAGACCACCATTCAGAATCGAAACGTTGCTTGAAATGACTTTAGCCGTGTTTGGCAACCAGATATGAATGGCCAGGTACTTCCCAACCTTCCTCTTCCCAATCTCCTTCCCCTCCCCACTACCTTCAGCCTCACAACATATATTATTTGGGAATGCCATAGTCTCACTGGTTCTAGACGGCTGGGAGCAGTTGAGACTCTTGTGCGGTATTCATATAAAAAAATAATTATGTAGTTGAATAAAATGAATTTGCGCCCGCTGGGATTTAAGCCCGCGACCTCTAGATTTGCAGTCGAGTGCCTCAACCACTCCGACCTCGGAGGCGGTCAGAATAATATTGCTGGAAGTGATTTAGAGTATGTGAATAATTCAATTCACCGAGTTGGGCTACGAGTCGACCAATTATTATATTTTCAATTTGTTGAGGTCGTAAATCATCGGGATGGTTCCACGGCGAGGAATATTAAATGCCAGGGTTCAAGGTCGGCTCTGAGAACGTCGGCCATTGTTTCAGCGGAATACAATAACTAATAACCCGCAACGCCGGCCTAAATAAGAACCAATTTCATTATGAATACCCACCGTTTAGCATTTCATAGCACCAATGAAACATTACCTTGGGCGAGATGTTTTTATGTATCATTAATTCAGGCACGAAAATACAACCTTTTTAATAAACTTTACTAAGGTTCACTGAAAAGTATGTTCTGGGCTTGGAGTAAGAATATATCTAAAGATGTACCTTTGCGAAACCACTGCTGTTAACTAACTTTATACTGACTCGATAGAAAGAGACCAAGATTTGTTAAAGGAAGATGGATAGCCTATTAAACTTAACTAGTAAGAGTTTACTTGTAGACAGTTACACGACACTACCTACCATATTATTGTGACAATTCTATTTCAATCTCACAACATTATACTCTGGGAGTAAGAATATATGGAGAGGTACCTTTGCGAAACAGTGTAGTCAGGTCGGTTGAATTTATACTGACTCGATAGAAAGAGACCAAGAATTTGTTAAAAGGAAGTTGGATAGCCTATTAGTTACCGCCCACGTGGAATTCAGACATTTTTAATAAACATTTTTAAACACATCGAACAAAACAATATCAATTCACCATTAAAATTATTTGTTGAGTCAAAATATCACACAAACAGTAATAACAGAAAGTTTGCCTTTAATAATGATAGGAAGCTTTTTGTTGATTTTATGTCAAATTCTAAAAGTTCGGTCTAAAATATTCAAAACTGTTGAACTACATCTGAAAAATTATGTTTTATAATCTTTCTTTGGTATTATTTGAACATTCACGCATAGCACACATCATCATGTTCGATTTATTAGTATAACCACTGCAAGTTTTTAATCAACACAAATATAGGAAATGACTTCAAAAATCCGTTGACGTAAGTTATACGACTCGACGATGTGAAGTTAGCGGGGACGGAGAACATTTTTACATACTTAGAAGTATTGCAATTTTGCCACAAATATACTTTATATTAATTTATATGAATGAAATCACGTATCAATTAAATTAAATTTATTTGCGCGCGCCGGGATGTGAACCCGCGTCCTTTTGAACAGATTATCAATTTAATTAGCCTGTCTGGGGGCTGGGAGTAAAAATATCTTATGTAAACTGAGATTATTATCTTATGATCACACTTATTGAAATTAGTGTTTAAAGCACATACGCCTCATGGATTTAATTTCGGAAAATGTATTAATAAAATCCATGTAGTGACTGAAATGCTACCCTTAAAAAGCGGCCAGGCGCCTATTACGCTTGTCGGAGTCAGAAAACTTGGAAACACGCACCTTGGAAAAAGAAATATATAAATATTAATGCCGAATAAATATGAAACATAACGCGCAGACAAATTTCAGAGTTTTTATTAATATACTTTTCGAATCACAGGCAACTCCCTTGTGCGATTTTTTTCGCCTTAATCTATGCATAAATCAGCGTTAAGGCCAGGCGCGCAAGGGAGACTTTTGTCACCATCTCCAAATCTATCAGAGTGCATGGAGGTCCGCGCACGCAGCGACGTGACATTAGGATCATTGGGATCCTCATGAGGTGGGGTACTCCCTCATCTTGGAGAGGGTCCAGAAAAAATAACTGAGATTTCTTTACATGAGGGAGTACGGCCACTATCGTGGCTCTACCCGACGAACTTTCTCCTGGGCACGCTCGGACTTCACTCCTTACAGCTCAGTAGAGAGGGGTATGCCGCCACTCACTTCTTCAGACTGCTGCGGGGCTATATTGTAAACCCTGCTATTTTGGAGCGCATAAGTCTCTATGTTCCTGATGACTATCTAAGACAGCGTCTTCATAGATTATTCTATCTTCCTGCCTGTAGGACCAAAATCTCTTCCAATGGTTCTTATGTCAGTGGGGTGAAATCCTATTGATTGATGATGAACCTGAAAAATTTTCTTTCGATATCGACTTATTTCATGTCAGTGAGGAGAGATTCGAATTTAGTTTATAAAACTAAAATCTAATTGATTCTTGGAAGAGGCCTGTTCTTCAAAGGTGACCTTTTATTTTCAACACTTCGCATCGAATTTTTTTTAGTTATGTTGGTACACATATGTTTTTTTGTAGCATTATCAATTTTTTGGATTTTGGTTTGTTTTTGACAACTGGAATCTATCATTTTTGGTTCTTTAATTTGTATTTATTTTATAAAGCTAAAATCTGATTTTCCACATATACGCTCATCGTCAAATTTAAAAAAGTTTGTCACTTTTTTTTGAGACAAAGTAGACTCGCCCCATAATAAATGTTAAATTATTATTTTATTCCAGGGTGAAATTTTATAGTTCCACTTGACCGGCACCTTTTCTTTTGAACAGGCCTGACGAAACTGTTTGGCGTGTCTGAAATTTAATAAATAAACTTTTGTATGGGCGTAACTTATTAGGCACTGAGCGTTTTGACAAAATGTCATTCGGCGACTCATCCGCCTGTTCGAAATCCATCATCCGCCTGCTCGAACGATTGCCGGAAAACCACCGTGTGCGTATTTCAAGCACCATTTACTAGAGTGCTAAGATTGAAAAATACGACGTTATTAATGTTTTTGATTTTTCAAAAATGTATTTAATTTTACGAATATTTTCAGGATTTTTCAGTTAATGCGATGAGCTGCAAAATTTTTCATTCAAAAAATTTTAATTGTGAAAACAAATATTGCTGTTTTTTATATTTGATCACTCTAGCAGAATAAAAAGTCAGCGCAATAAAAAGTCACGAGCCGCCACTGACTGCAAGTGATCGTATATTACACTAACTAACTAACCATCACGCCGTTTCCTCGCAGAGGTGGGCAGAGAGAACGGACCGCCATATAACTCTGTCTTGGCACACACTCCTTGCTTCGTTCACATTCATACATCGTCTTATAACATACTCTTCTGTTATTCTGACTCTTCACATGACCCGACTCAAGTATTTGATTCACTTGATCGTGCCATGTCTTCCTCAGGCGTCCTCGACTTCTTCTTTTATTCACTTTCGCATCATATATTCTTTATTCACTCCTTTCTTCGTTCATTCGCTCTACATGCCCAAACCGTCATAGAGTCCCTTTCTTGATCCTATTCATAACGCTCACATCAGCCTTGCATGTGTTTTACCGCACATACGTCTCAGGCATCTCATTTTCACAGCATTCAGTCTACTTTCAGCCTTCTTCTGCCAGTTCCATGCCTCACTGTCATACATCAGGGTTGGTAAAAGCACTACATTGTGGACTGCTAGCTTCGCTTCTTCGGACAATTTCTTATTTGCGCCAACAGCGTTCAGTCCTCCATTAATGGAGTTTCCTGCATTCACCCTTATTTCAATATCCTTATCAGCCTTTCCGTCTCTCGTAAACATACTTCCTTCCAAAGTACACAAACTCATCCACTTGCTCCAAGTATTCATCGTTCACAACCATAGAGTTGGTAGAGTAGTATCTATTTAAGGTAGATTCTCACAGTATATAGAAGCGGTCTATGAAATTTGTTGTCTCTTTCTCTCTCATGGTGTACGACGTAAAAACCCGGAGAAAGTGATTTGTCGCAAGTTTGTGAATGTTGGGTCAAAATAATTAGCTCTCCCTCCATATATTGTAACTTCAAGTTCACAACTAAAGTGCACGCTGTTTTCGTACTCTCGTATATTACACGTTTTTAGATTAAAAAAAATTCCTGCTCTAAAAACCATTAGCATCGTATTTAAATTCTGCAAAAGATAAAACGGAATAAACCAAACAAACTGCAGTACTCAAATAAAACTTTCACAGTGACTACATTGTTTGTTTAACGCAGACGTTTCTATAAACAAAAGTTACATCCTACGTATTTAAAATATAGTAACACGTATTTTAAACTAATTTAAATATGAACTGGTTTCAAACATAATTCCGTATAATTAACATATGTAGGTCAAGTAGCTGGGTAACGTATAATCAAGACGAAAAAACACTCCAAAAAACGCGGGGTCTGCCCGAGATTCATTTTTGAATCAATTCAGATGAAACTGTAACAAAAAATATTTATTTATTTATTCTTGCTAAAAATATTAAAAAATACATGGTTTGTGGTCCATGTCTGTCTCACTAGGATATTCCTGTGTCGAGACAGACAGTACATAAATTATATAATATTAAATGTACTAACTAACTAACCATCACGCCGTTTCTCCGCAGGGGTAGGCAGAGAGGACGGACCGCTATATAACTCTGTCTTGGCACACACTTCTTGCTTCATTCATACATCGTCTCATACATGCTCTTCTGTTATTCTGACTCTTCACATGAACCGATTCAAGTAATTGATTTACTTGATCGTGCCATGTCTTTCTCGGGCATCCTCGACTTATTCTTCCATTCACTTTCGCAAAATATATTCTTTTCACACTCCTTTCTTCGGTCATTCGCTCTACATACCCAAACCATCTAAGCGTCCCTTTCTTGATTCTATTGATTACGCTCACATCAGCCTTGCACTCTTTCTGGATATCCACATTTTTAATACGGTCATACGTGGTTTTACCGCACATACGTCTCAGGCATCTCATTTTCACAGCATGCAGTCTACTTTTAGCCTTCCTCTGCCAGTTTCATGCCTCACTGCCATACATCAGAGTTGGTATAAACACTTCATTGTGAACTGCTAGCTTCGCTTCTTTGGACAATTTCTTATTTGCGCTAACAGCGTTCAGTCCCTCCATTAATGGAATTTCCTAAATAATAACACCTAATACAGCCTACAAACTTACTGTTAGTCATTTCATCCTGCTTTGGCACATGTAGGTCATGCTTTGTAAACATTTGAAATGTGTCCTAATTGCGAATAGACTTAAATAAAATTCATCAAAAGAGAAAAATATACAATTAATTGATGTATGAACGTTAACACGTGGATACTCTTTCTCACGGCCGAGAATCTACTGGGAAAATTTTAATTCTCACACTAAATTATTACGTCAAAGTGGCTGTGTACATTCCGAATTTAATTAATGTCAAAGTGGCTGTGTACATTCCGAATTTAATTAATGAGGCTAATTAATATAAACCATCTTAAAACCTACTGACAAAGAATGTTCTCCTCTTGGACTTGACTTGATGATTTTGAGTTCCTTGCAAGCGATTCATATCACATATCGACATAATGTTTTTGTATATTGGGTATAGCCACTTTCACAGTATTTTTATCAACAAAATATAACCTAAAAACCGTTTAGTTGTGTCAAGTTTAGTGGCAAAATAAAAAAAAAAAAAATTCCCAGCTATATAAAGCCGTCAAATAACCTTTCTCTCTCATGGTGTACGATTATTTATTACGGACAAAAAAACAAATTCTAGAAATTGTTCCTTCAAGGTAAAAGCCCAATAAGGAGAGGGTGCACTCTTAGCCGGGCGATTGTAGTTCAGTTATTCAAGATTTTGCAAAATTCTAGTTAACCTCGCGTATCGTAATAGGACTGCCATTAGCCTTAAATCAAGTCGACGGGAACATTGTTCAGCTACACTTTCAGCTAATTTCCACAAATTCCACGATTTTTCGAACTGTGTAAAAGCCCAATAAGGAGAGGGGTGCACTCTTAGAGTAAGGCGGTGTAGTCAGTTTTTGGTGATTTTTGTTTGGGTAAAAATAATTAGCTCTCTCTCCATACATTTGAGAGAGAGCTAATTCTTTTTACCCAACCTATACGAACTTGCGATAAATCAATTTCTCCGGGTTTTTACTTCGTACACCATGAGAGAGAAAGAGACAACAAATGTAATACACCGCTCCTATGTACTGCCGCGATGATCTCGGGCTCCTAGGTCACCGCGGGACTCCGCTCACATGTTTTATTATGCCACTAAACTTGACACAACTAAACGGTTTTTCAGATTATATGCTTTTTTTTTGTTGATAACAATACTGTGAAAAAGTGGTTATACGAATAAACAAAAACATTATGTCGACATGTGATATGAATGGATGTATAAATACCCTAGCCTTAATCTTAGCCGCGCCCAGATCTGCCGGGTCATTTAAAAATCATCAAAAAGTTACTACACTGCCTTGGATAGATACCACTTTATATACTCTAAGGTGACATCACATCACAGATAAGAAAACAAGGATTATGTTGAAAATAACTACTCTCTCTTCTTTTTCGCAATCTCATTCACACGAGACACATCCCGAGAGATGCAACAGATCAGCCCAGCATCCTCAAAGTCGAATAAGATATTATATAATATTTATTTTTACGACACATTAATTTTCCGAGAAAATACAAAAACAAAGGCAGTGAACTGTGGATCAGCTCGCTTGTGACCAAGGTGACAATTTACATCGCATTCAGGATTGTATTGGTCAAAGTACCGACATATGATGATACCATGTTAAATAAATTGTTGATGGTTTCCTTGAAGAGTGAGAGAATCAGATATCTAGGTCAGAAGCAGATGGAATGCATTCCAATTAGAGAAAACAGCATATAAAATCGTGGAATTCAAACGATAAAAAGTAAAAATATATGTTTTTGTGAATTTTCAACTTTACTAGTAAGAGCTTACTTGTAGACAGTTACAAGACAGTACCTACCATATTTTTGTGACAATTCTATTTCAATTTCACAATACTATACTCTGGGAGTAAGAATATATGGAGAGGTACCTTTGCGAAACAGTGTAGTCAGGTCGGTTGACTTTATACTGACTCGATAGAAAGAGACAAAGATATGTTAAAAGTTGTTGGATAGCCTATTAGTTACCGCCTACGTGAAATTCGGACATTTTTAATAAACATATTTGAACACATTAAACAAAACAAAACACCATTAAAATGATTAATAAAGTAAAAATATCACACAAACACTAATAACAGAAAGTGTGCATTAATAATGATGGAAGCTTTTTGTTGATTTTTCGTCAAATTCTAAAGTTTTGGTCGAAAATATTTTAAACTGTTGAAATACCTCTGAAAAGTGATGTTTTATAATCTTTGTTTGGCCTTATTTGAACATTCACGCATAGCACATATTACCATCATGTTTGATTTATTTGTATAACCACTGGAAGGTTTTTAATCAACACAAAAATAGGAAATAACCTCAAAATTTCTTGACGTAAGTTATGCCACTCGATGATGTGAAGTTAGCGCGGACGGAGAAAATTTTTACATACTTGGAAGTGCTGCAATATTATGTGAGGACTTTTCTTGTCTCTTTCTCTCTCATGGTATACGACGTTAAAAACCTGGAGAAAGTGATTAATCGCAAATTTGTATAGGTTGGGTAAAATATTTAGCTCTCTCTCCATATTCTTAATCCAAGATAATACTCCTATGCGACGCATTACACATTTGGGAAAAAAATACTCCGATATTGTTGATATATTCAGTACGTCAATATCACAATATAAGCGTACCTTGGTACAATTTTTTCATCTAGTTAAAACAGTTACATCTAATTTATTTAATGAAACTATTTAATTCTGGCTGTACCTGCTATTCAATACTATTTTTTCTTTCTTGTGCATTGTTTGCACTGTTTTCGAGTATAATATTTTGTTAAATGTAAATATTTGTGTAAAATCAAATTAAGGGTCAGCACTCAAAAATTACACTAAACGTTACTTTCTTTATTTTTACCTTTCTCTGAGTTTATGGAAATAAGACTGGATAAAGAAGGACCAAAAAAACTCACCTGAAACAAAAAGAAAGCAATACATTAGACACTGTTTCATAAAAAATATAAAAACACAAATAATAAACTGATTATTTCTGAAGTAGTAAAATCTATAACAGAGCAGAATTTTGAGGAAAAAAACTAGCTTCTCGTTAAGGGTCAGCACTCAAAACCGACATTTAACGTCACTTTCTAGCATTCTAATACAAACAATCCTAGAAATGATGTCTCTGAAAAAAATCTATGGGTAGTTAGAAAAATCTCTGAGGTTTCCAGTGAATACAATTAATTTTATTTTTTAATTATATAACTTGAACATACATTTTTTTATAAGTTGGTAAATTGCCCATCCTACTAGGCATAAGCCTGTGTTGCGATAGCAATTTGCAAAAGTATTTTTTTTTAGCTACATAGTAACATGTCAATATCGAAAATATATTACATACATAATAAAAATAAATATAAGTAAATGACAAATTTGAAGATATACTTGGCCTGTTCAAAAGAAAAGGTGAATTTTCGCGGGCTGTGTACATTCGATTATCGATTTTTTGTTGTTGTTATGTTGGTACACATATGGTTATCATATGTTAGCATTTTCAACCATTTTGGATTAGTGGTTTGTTTTTGACAACTGGAAAGATTAGTCACGTTTTTGTGTGTTCTTCGATTTTTTTACTTTTGAAAAAAATGGATCAAAGAATAAAATCCATGATTTGTTTTTCCACAACTCCAGGACGCTCATCGTCATTAACATATTCTCGGCCTTCTGAAAAGTGTTATAAGTGGTACAAGTTTGAAAGGATTAATTAACATAAACACTATTTTTTTCATTCAATGCGTTAATGTATTATGGAGGAATACCTAAAATCTGAAGCCAGTATTTATGATGATAAAAGAGATATTAAAGTTATTAGAAGCATTGTGTAGTCGTTACACATCATAGTTAAGGAAAGGTTAAAAACCAACATCAAATGGGGTGACTACGTCGTCACCCCCCCACCCCTCTCAGTTCGTACGTTTAATTTCTACTTTAAAGTAAGAAAAGGTTAAATATGATAAGCAACTTTACAATTATTTTTTTTTTATGTTATAAAAAATCAACGTTTTTAAAATCTGTAAGCTAATTGTTTAAGAAGGTACTAGTTCCACTACAACTGCGTACCCGCCATCTCGTTTAGAAGAGAGTTCCATTCCGATCTATTTCCATCATGGACCATCTCGGCATTACTCAGCCCTGTCTGACTCATGAGATGCTTTGTCCTAACGCTGGGTCACATTCATCTCGTTGAATTCCAGTCCCATCTTCAACATAGTCAACTAGTCAAAAACACGCAACCAATAATCCTCATATCAGAGATGAATCTGAGTTGGTACGTATAAATCTGACAACTATTAACTCAAATAGGTAATAAAAAAAGTTAATATTTTTTTATCACAATAAGCAAACACTTGTGGATTGGCATGATTAAATAAATAAAAACACACGTTGTTTTAATCCACTTTTATTTTGGTATATGTCAACTAGTTTCGATTCAGCAGAATCTTCATCGGGACTTAAAAATATACATGTCATATACATATATATATCAGTCCTGATGAAGTTATTAATATTTCATTAAATATACATTATTTAACCTTTATGTAACTGAAAGGGTACCCGGGTACCCTTTTCCGTCTTCAACATAGATTTTTTTAATGTTCCAGTATGTCTAACCGGCTGAAACTTCCTGAATCCTCCACAATAGTGAAAACAACCAATTAAACCGTTGGATATGTGGAGGGTGGTATGTGAGCGGAAAACGCTTGAGTAAAACTTACACCTTCTGATGACTGAAAGGATACCCGGGTACCCTTATGTGTTTTATTTGGAATTTAAAGCTTTTCCATCATTATTAATCATTTTATCTTATTTAAAATTATAAATATGATGTACTTTTGTGTTCAAAGTACATCGCCTATCTCCTTAATCCTTTTTAAATCTCATACTGAATTAAAAACACCAAGAAAATATGGTACTGGGTGAAATTCCTACCCACTTCCTCAAGTCTTAAACTGAGTCGAAATGTATTACGCCATTAAAGTGGTCCAGCAAACTTAAGCAAATTATATACTGTAAAAGAAACCTTTATATCAATTTTGAAAAGGTGTAGTTTTCTTCAGTCACATAAGGGTTATTCATGAAACTCGTAAATGGAAAAATGAACACCGCTGCAGTGGGAAAAACTGAAAAAACACACACAAAGCTAAATACGTTGACGATTATCTTATTTTATTAGGTCAGCCTAAAAGCTCTTTTCTGTGAGTAAATGTTATTACAATATAAAAGCTGAGTCTAACGCGATGGAAAAATTAAAAAAAAATCATCTCCGGATAAAACGCTGGGAAAGAGAAAATTGAATCTTTCACCCGAGTCTTTTCGATAAGAATTCGTAGCTCGGCTCTTCCAGATGCTGTGAAAGGTCAAATAATAATAAACCGCAAACGTTGGGGCGGATATGAAATCCTAGAACTCAAAACGAAGAAGAAGGAAAGAGATAAACAAACAAACAAATCCACAAAAATAGTTCAAAGTGTTGCTAAATGTATGGAAAAGGCTACGAAATTTATTTATTGATTTTTGTGTGTTATTTGGCGATTATTCCGGCTAAAGCTTTACAGTCGTACCAGGACTTGGGCGTTGACGAAAATTCAAAACAACGCCGCCGCCATTATCGTTGGAAATTGTCAACTGTTGAATATAACGGTTGGAAATAACGTTGACATGAGGAAATTTAGGGGATTTTAATAATAATAATCCCCGGTTAGGAGAGTTGAAACAGTTGGATCGTTGGTGCCGTTGGGGGTGTTATTTTATAACGCAACAGCTATATCTTACTTGCCGCCGATAGATTCGCTTGACGCTAGGCGCTACGTATCGGCCGTTTCGGATAGGAATATCCACAATGACGTCTAGTAGGGAGGCATACAACCAAAAGATTCCTAATTACGCATAATATCGTTCACTGAGTATACACTCTTACACCTTTATTGTTTATTTGGCGCTTAAGCTAAAACAATAGGTACATACTTGAGTTTTGAGACTGCGTTACGTTAAATAATATTCGTATGTAGCTATTAATATCCAACTGTTGGTGCAAATTTTCTTCAATAGCGTTGGACGTTGACGGAATCTAGCTGTTACGGGTATTTCCAATGGCTAGTTATATTTTGATACAGTACTAGTCCGTACCGTGATTTACTTAGTGATTCTCTTTTAAAGAAGGGTACATCGTCGCCGGAAAGGCAAAAGGGCTGAAGCGCCATTTTGGAAAGTTTACACTTTAAATTTATTTTTTTACAATAAAAAATCATAAGTCTTCAGTACCTGTTTGGATGTTGAAAATAAAAAAGTAAACTCAGGTAACTCAATGCTCACATTGAGTTACCTGAAGCGACAATTTTTTTTTTTAAATCCTAAACTTGTGTCGCTTGAGTCAAGCCTTCTCCCAAATGGTAAATATATTTTAGATTGCTTGAGGGCGCCACAAAAGTCTTCAGAATCAAACGAGAGTCAAAGCTTTCGATTCAGAAAAAAAAAACTGATCAAAACTGCATAATTAACTCATTTTCAACCAGAGTGTCTTTCCAGCGACGATGTAATGGTGATAATGATATATATCTATACTCTAAAAATATCCTATTTCACCAAATTAATAATGTCCATATGTTTGAAGAAATGAAAATTTCTAGAACCTTAAGGCAGTCACACATAAAATTCTTTAATATCCCAGCCTATAAAACCGCTTACGGACATTTTTTTTTTAAGTACAACGCCACTAAGCGATTCAATTCTCTGCCCAGCACCATCAGAAACATACAAATCAAAAGCTCCTTTAAAAGAAATATCATTACTCACCTTAAAAACCAAGTTTAATTTAGTTCTTAATATGTAGATTCTATATCTTCAAATTTGTCATTTACTTATATTATTTTTAAAATGTTTGAACTATATTTTCGATATTAACATGTTACTGTGTAGCTAAAAAAAAACACTTTTACAAATTGCCATCCCAACACAGACTTATGCCTAGTGGGATGGGCAATTTACCAAATAATATAAAATGTTTGTTCAAGTAAAATAATTAAAAATAAAATAAAATATATAAACATACAAAAATTTCTCAGAAACCTAGTTTTAAATATAAAAATAGGTAGGAGATTTGTTATTCCATCTAGGCGCATGGTATGTTTACAAGTTTAAAGCCGGAGCTCGGGAGGGAATATTTCCTGGTAGGCAATAAGTCCTAACGTAAGCGAGATTTATTTCAATATCTTGGCAGCGTTCACGTAAACACTTCTTTACAGATCTTCAAATCTCCGCCGGGATATTATCAGAACGGGAGGCTGGGAGAAGTGATTTGAATACATCGAGAAGGGAATGTTACTCCATAAAGCCGATTGCGCCATAAAAGGCATATAAAGGTTTCGAGGGAGGAGTAGGAAGGTACTCTAAGCTGTAAAGCCCCCTTCGATTAGTCGAAAGAAAAGACCCTACTCGTATGAATAAACACTGAATGGGCAAGTGGTACTTATGATTAATAAATTCTAAAGGGTATAACTAATACAAAATGACCGGTATTTGATGCAAAATATTAAATATTCGATATTTTTTCATAAATGGCAAATAATAAATAAAATGGTTTCATTCCGGGCTAAGTGTAGGGGTTATTTATTTATTTTATATTTGCGAAAACAGTTTTACACCAAAACATTGCAAAAAACACAAAAAATGGTTTGCATAATTACACAGAGATTAAGGTAAAAAGAAGTTTAAAAACAAACAAAAAACAGTTTTCAAGAAGTACACAATATGGTTAGAACTTAATGGCTAGTTCTTGCTTAAACTTGTTGTAGCACGTGTGAAAAATATCCAAATTTCCTGCGAGGCAGTTAATTAACCCAGTTAGTCTTCCCAGGGGCATCACCATTGGTAAGTTAGTTCTGCATCTGGGAAGAAACAGAAGCCTGTGTTGGCGGCCTCACGTGAAATTATCAGTGTGGCTGTGCAATGTGTCGCAATGTATTAACAGTATTTAAAAAAATTAAGATATCAAAAAGTTTTTTTCTGCTAAATGTGAAATGTATGAGCAGACGGCCGCCGTGGTTCAGTGATGGGACGCTCGACTACGAATCCTGAGGTCGCGGGTTCAAACCCGGCGTGCGCAAATGAATTTTATATAATCAATATATTCCATAACATATTTAATTAGTGCAAAATAATATGTAGTATATTTGCGGCACGTTTCAGAGTGGTAGATACTCTTAGTATCGCCCTGGTGAAAGACCACCATTCAGAATCGAAACGTTGCTTGAAATGGCTTTAGCCGTGTTTGGTGACCAGATATAAATAGTCAGGTACTTCCCAACCTTCCTCTTCCCCATCACCTTCCCCTCCCTACTACTTTCAGCCAGACAAAATACCCCAATTGGAGATGCCATAGTCTCACTGGCTCTAGACGGTTGGGAGCAGTCGGGACTCTTGTGCGGTATTCACTATTAAAGAATATATTTAAAAAAGAGGCTTCGACTATTTATAGGTATACCTATCATGCACAAATTGTCAACTCGAAATAAGTGTATCACTGTAAAGACACTCATAACTCACTCGGTGGACTAGTGCCTCAGAGTAACAATATAAAGAGACCATACTAATTTGTGACAAATCGTTGACAAACTCGCAAAATATAGCTCTCTCTTTATGCTCGGTTCTATACGCATATGAGAAAAAGAGACAAACAATTGTTGAAACTACATGATTTGGGGCGGGCTAATACCATGTCCGCGGTTAATTGATCTGACGAACTTCATTCACGTTTGGAGTGTCAAGTGAACGGACTGTCAAAAGTGCGTAAATAGTTAAAACTTGAGTTATTTTTTTTGTCCGATATCTAGCAAAACATCATGGCCATATGTGCTATACTTGGTTGCTTCAATCGAAGTACAAAAGGACCAAAAACAAACAGTTTTCACACGTATGTACCATAAAAATCGTCTTTTTTAGTTAGATCTCAAATATTAACATTCTAACCTACTATTAGAAACTATGTAATTAATGACTAAAAAATAAACCAGTTTTAAAATATTTTTAACTTGGAGATATTTACTAGCTGTCACATAAGAAACCATTACATGGGGAATCCCCATATTGTACGTAAAATATCCTGATCTTCAACGCTAAATTGTTGGCAACAGATAAAGACAGAATAGTGTTTATCTCTTAGTTATATTTATAATTTCCGTTACGTCCCCAGATTCAGGGCTATGCCAAAATTGGAATATTATTATTTATTTAATTATTTTTAGATTTCCAAAGGATGAAAAAGACGAGAAAAAATCTAATTTCTTTTTCTTTGATTTAACAAATATGTTAATATGAATTTTGTGCACTATTGTACCCATTTCGAACCTGCTCTGATGATTTATGATAACGATCATGCATTTAGATAGTTTTAATTTTGTATACATATTATATATTATTTTCTCCTTGTTAGTTAGAATTATTAGCTTAATTAATTAAGTATGAAGCGCACTTTGACGTGAAATATCACAAAGTTCACTGTTATTATTATCTGCATTCGAAATTTCCTTACAAAATAACGCGGGACGGAAAACATCCCTACAATACTTAAAAGCGGTTTCATGTTTTGTGAAATTTTTGTGCCTCTTTTCTCTCATGGTGTACGACGTGAAAACGCAGAGAAAGTGATTTATCGCAAATTTATATAGGTAAAAAAAATGATCTCCTCCATATATTCTTACTCCAAGGTTAAGAAAATGATTTAACATCTGTTATCACCGTACATTTTTTTATTTTACTTTTGTTTGTAAACTATTTTGTTGATGGAACTGAAGTTCATTTTATAAGATGTATTATAAAATGTTCTGTACTAATAATTTAATTCGTTTATATTTTTATCTATAAATAAGATTTTAATCTTATTGATTAATGTATCTTTGAATAAACAAAAAATATACAACATTCATTCTTTTAATGATTTACAACTACCTACTCACAACAAAATACCTAATTTACTTAATTTGTACTCTGAGTTTAGGCCACACCCTTTGGTCATTGCTGAGTGCGGACAAAATTTCGCAAAGTTAGGTCTCTCTACGTTACTCTAAGACTAGTGCCTACCTACTGAAGACCCCGCCTTGGCATCTTTTTTCGCAGCGATTCGAAAATCAAATAATATTATCTAGATTTCAGCTTCACTATCACTGTTTCAGTCGTCGTGGTTGACGTAAGAAGACCCTATGTTCACAAAAAATTATTTTTCTTTAAAATGCCTCCTCTATTAGAAACTACATGACTAAAAAATACCAGTAAAAAATTACATGAATTACCAGCCCCCCTGTAAATTTGAGCATAAAAGCAACATATAGCAATACACGTTTTCTTGAAGTAACGATATATGGAGGGAGAGCTAATTATTTTTACCCAACCTATACAAAGTTGCGATAAATCACTTTCTCCGGGTTTTCACGTCGTACACCATGAGAGAAAAAGAAACAATAAATATGATACACCGCTTCTATGTACTGTGACGATGATCTTGGTCTCCTGGGTCACCGTGGGAATCCGCCCACGTTTTTTATTATGCCACTAAACTTGACACAACTAAACGGTTTTTTAGGTTATATGCTATATTTTTGTTGATAACAATACTGTGAAAAAGTGGTTATACGAATAAACAAAAACATTATATCGATATGCGCTATGAATGGATGTATAAATACCCTAGCCTTAGTCTTAGCCACGCCTAGGTCTGCCGAGTCCGGTAAAAATCATCAAAAACTGATTACACTACCTTGAATAAGTACCACTCTATGTACTCTGAGCATGTTTTTTTTTTACTTATGTTTATATTGACGGACCATTGTCTAATTACAAAAAATAGATAGATAGAGAAATAAGAAAAAAAAGAGCAATAGAGAATGAAGAACACATACATAATATTTGAATGAAGCAATGACAAAGATATAAATTTGATAGAACATTTAAGTCAAAGCCTGAACAAGGTTTTGGTAGAGTCAATGATGTTAGACATAAAAAATTGTATTCTTCAAAGATTATTATCATAATAAATGACAAAAATCATTTAGACTGGTACCAACAATTTCAAGACAATGGCTTAAGTAAACAAGTCTCGACATTCTAGACAGTGGATGAGAATTAAAAAATCTATTAGGTCAAATCATTAGCTTTTTGTGCGTGAAAAAATAAAATGTATAACAGTTTTTTCCCTTCGTTGTCACACGTTTGGCGACAATTTATAATGGAACTAATTTGTTATATTAAAAGAGTGAGTGGAGTTTGGTACAGAAACGTAGTATTTATTTTATATTTAAACAAGAATAAATGAAAAGAGACTTGAAAGGGTTTTCCCTTATAACTTTAAAACTTCAAATAATATTTTACAAACAAAACAAGCTGAAAGGCCGACGGCGCACAATTCAATCGAACGCTTACAGATACTTCGTACTTAGAACTCAAAGACCACACTGAGGGGGAACAACACGCAATCAGTATCAGATCTTGAGACTAGGTTCTGGATCTCTCACTAAGTACTCAAAGACCTTACTGAAAGGGAACAACGCGCAATCACTAATCAGGCCTTGAGACTTGTTCTGGATGTCTACTGTTTCAAGGACGAGCAGCGCCTTTAATAGGCCGGGGGGCAGCGGCCTTCAGCACGTAGTGGGAGTAATAGGTGGAATTCCTAGAATTGCGTCGGCGATTGCCCAATTGGAGTCCGGCCTTGGATCCACACAGCTCAACATTGCTAGAGAGGGACAGTGCTTTCGACGGGAGCGAGAAAGTATTCGGAGCCGCGCGCTTGTCGCGTTACAAATGTAAATAAGGAATAACGAGATAGAAGAAAAAATGCTAGGATTAAAAAGAAACCCAATTCTAGAAGACAGTTTGAATGAAATAATATTTGTTCCAGTAGTTATATGAATTTGATAATTCAAAAGGTCTGAACAAGGTTTTGGTAGAGTCAATGATGTTGGACACAATAAATTGTATTCTTCAAAGATTACTATCGTAAAAACTGACAAAAAGCATTTAGACTGATACCAACAGTTTCAAGACGATGGCTTGAGTTGACGATTCTCGACATTCTGGACAGTGGAAGAGAGTTATATTTAATCAAACACTCAGCTTTTTGTACGTGACAAAATAAAACGTAAATAACGAAACAGAAAATGTGAGAAGAACAAATGCTGAGATTAAAAAGAAACCCAATTCTAGAAGACAGTTTGTATTAAATAATATTTGCTCCAGTAGTTATATGAAACGTAGATATTGCAGATGGAGAATCTAAAACGCAGACGATGAAAATGCGAATGAAAATATTTGGCAAGATACCAATTCCAAATAAATTTCTCGGACGGAGAATGAATAATGCTTTTCCAGTCTTTCCACGTCCCTGAAATGATCCGATTTCATATTATATTGGGTAAGTTAGTTGGCCGTGAGGAAACATACAAAATCTCATTATAGAAATTAAAACAACGTTAATAAGACATAGGCAAAAAATATTAATAAGGAACCGAAGGTTTATATTTATGAGGAAACTATAAAGAGTGGACGATTTTCTTTAATAGTGAATACCGCACAAGAGTCCCAACCGTCTAGAGCCAGTGAGACTATGGCATCCCAAATCGGGGTATATTGTTAGACTAAATGTAATGGGAAGAATATGGGAAAGAGGAAGGTTGGAATGTACCTGGCTGTTCAGATCTGGTCGCCAAGCACGGCTAAAGCAACGTTCGATTCTGAATAGTGGTCTTTTACCAGTGCGATATGCGGTGAGTATCTATCACTCCTAAATATGTATATATGGTATATCTCAGTGTTTGTTACTAAAATATTTTTCTGACAAAATTATCTACAATGTTGATATTCACAAATATAATACAAGGACATGCGAAGAAATTAGACTACCAGAAAAAAATAAAGCAAACACACAAAATAGCTTCCTATATAAAGGGATGAAATCTTATAATGCTCTGCCGGAAACCATCAAAATTATGCCTATCAATAAATTCAAAATAGCCTGCAAAAATTATATAAAATGCATATAAATCAAAATAATAAGTAAATGAAATAATTAGCTACTTGTAAACTTGAACGTACAAAGTAACTAATATAAAATAAATAAAACTAAAAAAAAATATATATTGTATTTAGGTTAATTTTAATATTGTCCTGATGATGGAAGGGTGCTTCCGAAACCGGTCGACATAATATTGAATAATAAAAATGGTTATAAACAAAGTTTATCTGTTTTATTTATTCATAGTAATCATTCGATTAGCGCTAATAGACAATCAAATGTTTGAATACAATATTGAACGGCGAACAGAGCACAGGGTGTTTGAGTTCCCAGAGCCGCCCACTGCGACGATTCTTCCAACACCTTTTGTAATCCAAATATCGTTCGTAAATAAGTTGGATAAACATAGAAACGGCGTAATACTGGGATTTTTACAAAGGCAATAATAGTCGGCTGCCAATTTCCCGCTTCGCATCCCGGCGGGAGCTATAAATAACACTGGCGCAGTATGAACATGGCGAGATAACGTTTTTTGCAAAAAAAGCGGAAACGCATGTCCCGGCTGGGCTTACCTCGATATAACTTATAACATTCGACTTACAAGATAACTAACCAACTAACCATCACGTCGTTTTCCGCAGGGGTAGGCAAGTAGGACGGACCGCCATACAACTCTGTCTCGGCACACACTCTTTGCTTCATTCAGATTTATACATACTCTTCTGTTATTCTAACTTTTTACATGGAAGCGACAAAATGCTAAAAAAAGCCTTCTCCCAAATGGTACATATACGAAGCCTGTTCAAAAGAGGAGAATTTGAAAGGTTAGTCACGTTTTTGAACCTTTCCAGTTGTCAAAAACAAACCACTAATCCAAAATGGCTGATAATGCTAACATATGATAAACATATGTGTACCAACATAACAACAGCAAAAGAATCGATAATCGAATGTACACAGCCCGCGAAAATTCAAAATTCACCTCTTCTTTTGAACAGGCCATGTATTTTAGATGGCTGAAGTGCCACAAAAGTCTTCGGAATCAAACAAGAGTCAGAGCATTCGATACAAAAAACAGATTAAAACTGCATGTTTAACTCATTTTTGACCAAAGTGTCGCTTAAGCTTTTTTGCCTTTCCAGCGTCTATTATGAATACCGGAAATCGGACAGCATAAACATCTTAAAATACATATTTTATAGAGTCCGAAAAATATTAAAATCACCCCCGCAAACCATCCTGTTTTAATTAAAACACATTGCCACACATCTCTAAAACACCGTCACAATGAAATCAGTTAGGTGTTTTAATTTTTAAACATATAAGGGGAAAAATTATCCTTCATTAAAAATTCAGTTGTTACGAGATGTAATTTTCAGACGCTAACTACGTACTATTTAATTATGTAATCATAATAAAGGATTTATCAGAATTACCAGGAGGTTCAATCGAACAACCTCAGACCTGGACTGAATATAGTATTTAAAAAATAGATACATTTATTTAGCGTTTACTAATTACACAATCTGTCACAGTGCCATTATCGCGTTAAACAGTAAGCATAACTATTACCGCAGCAATTAGTCACAGCCGTAGAAATAACCAGTTGTTGCGTAAGGCTCGCCGGCTTATCGTGTTCTCGATAAAAACAGCTTTTTGTCGAGATAGATTTCTTCGATCTGTCGCATCAGCATCTTGTATCGTAATATAATGCGACATGTTGGTTGTTGGTCCGAAGCTGCGATAAAACATTGAATGTGTTTTCGGCTTCAGATGAATTTGGAAAATAGTGGACTGTAAAACGATAAAACTGTACTACTTGATGGAAGTGTTTAATTATGGATGTGGAAAGATTATGGAATGATGGTAGTAGGAAACCAATTCACTCACCGATGAAGTTGAAGTTCTTGATTTTTTTTTACACATTGTATTATTAACGAGCACCACAACAAAAACACACTTAGTGTATCGTAATATAAAACCGGGTAATCTGTATTTTTTGTCGTTTTATATTAGAACAAGCCGATACTGAGAAAGAAAATGCGACATGTTGGTTGTTGGTCCGAAGCTGCGATAAAACATTGAATGTGTTTTCAGCTTCAGATGAATTTGGAAAATAGTGGACTGTAAAACGATAAAACTATACTATTTGATGGAAGTGTCTAATTACGGATATGAAGAGAATATGGAATGATGGTTGTAGGAAACCAATTCACTCACCGATGAAGTTGAAGTTCAAGTTCTTGATTATTCTTATATATTGTATTATTAACTGAAGGACTTTAGAACTGAACGCTGTTGGCGCAAATGAGAAATAGTCCAAAGAAGCAAAGCTAGCAATCCACAATTGAGTGCTTATACCAACCCTGATGTATGGCAGTGAGGCATTGCACTGGCAGAGGAAGGATGAAAGTAGACTAAATGCTGTGAAAATGAGATCTTTGAGACGAATGTGCGGTAAAACCATGTATGACTGTATTAAAAATGTGGATATCCGGAAAGAATGCAAGGCTGTTGTGAGCGTAATGAATAGAATCAAGAAAGGGACGCTTGGATGGTTTGGGCATGTAGAGCGAATGAACGAAGAAAGGAGTGTGAAAAGAATAAATAATGCGAAAGTGAATGGAAGAAGAAGTCGGGGACGCCCGAGGAAGACATGGTACGATTAAGTTAATCAAATACTTGAATCTGAACCACGTGAAGAGTCAGAATAACAGCATGTATGAGACGATGTATGAATGTGAACGAAGCAAGGAGTGTGTGCCAAGATAGAGTTGTACGGCGGTACTTCCTATCTGCCTACCCCTGCGGAGAAACGGCGTGATGGTCAGTTAGTTAGTTAGTTTGCTTTTTTTTTATTTTTACTGGGTTTTGACAGATGTTCTTACTTAGGTGAGAAAAATCCAGATGTAAAAAACTCAGTCTGAAATTGTAAATAAATAAATTACAAATACAAAGGATACATCAAATATAAAACTACAAAAAATCAACTACATAATAAATAGATACACAAAGAGGGACACACAATATAATTAGCCCAATCATTGTTACAAATTTTAAGCAATAGAAGGACATTCTTTCTGAAACTGTACAAATCAACCCTATCTTATTGTATAGTCGAAACATTTGAAACAATGGGCTAAAGTAGGCTATATTAATTCTGAATGTACTCAGGTGGAATGTGCTATGGCGTGTTAAACAACAAGAATTAGGTACAATTATTTCATTACTGCTAAGACATACTGTAGCATCGAGACGACCGTGAATCATTTTATGTTAACATAATATTAAATCTGTTATTTGCTTTCTAGTCTTAAGTAAATTAATATTGAAACTGTACAAATTATCGACAAAATATGTACATTAGTAGACCTTATTATTTCTAATTTTGAAACTGTTAATTCGTGGTGGAATTCCATTTTAATGATTTAATAAAACAAATTTATAACTTTATTCCACTTTTATTTTATGACTGGACCGGTTTCAGCCTATGACGGCCATCTTCAGACTAGTACATGTTGTTGTTAACCTACGGCTTATATACTATTTTTGGGGATGTCAGGGGTAGTAAACAATGATTTTACTTTAATTATATTCATCAGTATTGTTGCATGATTTTAATTATTACACAAGTGCATAGCACTTAAAAATTCCTTGATACCGAGAAATTATATAATAATAGAAGTAATCTACTTTAACAGTGCATAATGAATAGAATCATAAAACTAATTATACCATAATGCTGGGAGTAACCCAATAATTAGAAAATTATGTTGTACATCTGGACATCACAATTAAGATGGGAAAATCTAAAGTAAACTCATTAACAATCAGTATTCACCAACCTTTCATTATATAAATACATTGTCAATTCATATTTATAGAAATGCAACTGTAACCCATCTTAAATATTAAATAAAATAAATAAATATTCCAGATAGATATATAAAAAAATAATACCAATAAATTAAAAGTAACTTTTACCCTGTAACTATTAAAATCATGCAACAATACTGATGAATATAATTAAAGTAAAATCATTGTTTACTACCCCTGACATCCCCAAAAATAGTATATAAGCCGTAGGTTAACAACAACATGTACTAGTCTGAAGATGGCCGTCATAGGCTGAAACCGGTCCAGTCATAAAATAAAAGTGGAATTAAGTTATAAATTTGTTTTATTAAATCAGTAGACCTTATCTTATTATTTATTTATTTTAAAGACAAACATTCCCGGGTTACGAATAACCTGACAATATTTGAAAAACTCCTACTGCCATCATAACAAGCGGAAGATGTTGCTTGTTTAATGATGGAGGACTTAGCCAGCAGAGGAATTTGCGCACGACGCCCGGGTGGGAATCCGATACGTTTGTCCATTCAGCTACCGACCGGTCATACTCGACACATTCGAGAGGGCTAAAGTAGGCAATATTATTTCTGAATGTACTCAGGTGGAATGTGCTATGGCGTCTTAAACAATAAGAATTATGTACATTTATATCAATACTGCGAAGACGTACTGTAGTATCGAGATGACCGTGAATTATTTCATGTCAACATATTATTAAATCAGTTATTTTCCTTCCAAGTGAATTAATGATGAAGCATTCAAGGCGTGCGTCATATGATTTAAGATAATCATGTAAGCTTGATAATTTCAATAAACTAGACACAATATACAATAACTTTCAAAGAATTTTAATATTTAAGCGTGGTCGGAAAACAATGATCGAGTAGTGTGTAATGCACTTAAAGCCAAACACCTGGGACTAAATGTAGGGGGAGACGACAGAGAGGCTGGGAGACACGATGCTAAGATCGATTGGGCGGTGGGAAGAAAAACAAATACCGCCCGAGAAACTTAAAAAGAAAAGATAATAATTCTGAAAGATGGGTGGCAGGTGAAATAGAATAACTGGAGTTGCAATAAATTGTGAAAAACGTGAAAAGTTTTAAACGTTTTTCCGAGTTTCTAGTTGTTCTCGGTGAAATATTATTTAAATGTCCCGCAGAATTACAATAATAAGGAAATTTATTTTTTAAATTATTTTCATATTCAAATTTGTTTCAGCTACAGAATGAAATGCAAACTTGGGGGTTGTTTGACATGGGTAATTAAACTACATACCAGTATGAGGATCTTTGACATGAAAGTAATTCAATGGCTTGACTTGATTCTCCCTTAGAGTAACAATATAGAGAGACCGTCCTAATTATGAGTCAAATCATTCATACTCGCAAAATATAGCTCTCTCTTTATGCTCGGTTCTATGGACATATGAGAAAAAGAGACAAACAATTGTTATTTAGAACATATGATTTGGGGCGTGCTAAAAGCCGTGTAGCCATTTTTCAATATACTCGTATTACTATCTTAACAGTGGTTTACTTGTCAGTCGAATTGACAGACAAAAAGCTTAAAATATTATTACTTAAGTGAATTTAGTGCAATATTAAAAAAAAACGATATGGCTATACCTATGTGCAGCTGTTGGTTGCTTGCGAAAAAAAAAAAGTTTCCACAAGTATTTATCCAAGAATTCGTATTTTTTAGTTTGACCTCAAATATTTAACATGCTAACCTACAATACAACCCAGACCAATATTTAGTTGATCTTTGCATTATTTGTTTCGAAATAATAAATTCCGTTTAAAATGAGTTTTAATGCATTCTTAATATGTTTTACTTAAAGAGATGTACGGGATTCTCACGAAAATTTGTAAGAATGGGGATTCCCCGATTAGTCCAACATTTGAACGTATCCATGTCTCTTTCTTTTTCATGCTAGCAACGCAAAATTGTTCGTGATCAAATAAAGACGGAATTATGTTTATCTTTACGTTTTTTTTCGCATCCTATTAGCTGGAAGCATATACGCCATACCTCCTTCGGTCAAGCTTGGTCATAAACTCCTTACAATATTTCGCAAAGTTAGGTCTCTAGGTTACTCTAAGGATTCTCCCTATTAATTAGGTTAACCGCAACGCCCCTAAGGCCCTAAGATTACCTACAGAGATTACTATGAACTAGTATTGGATATCAAATGCTAACGCAAATTACTCGAGGGATGGAAAAATCGGCAATCATTAGACCGATGTCTCTCCTGAATCAACAGTACATTTATAATTAAAGTCCTCAGAGCCAATCTGAGTGGTTTCCAATAAAATGGTACCTTTCTCCAACGTAGAACATAAGGAGGGTGGAGGTGGAAAGGGTGGAAATATAAATGTGCTTCTAGTAGGCGGTCTATTCCACAGGGGGGAGGGTTGCCATGGGAACCGCCCCCACCGAGACAATCGATGTTACTCCCCTTAGACCGAACTAACAACGCGTTAAGTTATTCGAGCGAGACCACTTTTTAACAAAGGGCGGAGTATTTACTCGCGGTGTTTTTCGGCGGCGTGACAACAGACGAACCCTTCTTAGTGAAAACCGTGCGACGAAAACTGCGCATTTGATATTTTGCTTCAAATTCAAAAGGGCGAGTGAAAAAGATACAGAAAATTTTAGAGAATAGGTAAGAAAAGCGTGGAGACCTTGTTGCTTTGTTTTTTCAGTCGTGTTGATAAATAGCTCTTTTCAACAGGTTCCAATAAAACGTTATTGTATAATGAGATGACAACGTAGAACGTAGCATCAGCTGACTCTCGAAAACAATGACATAACAACATTTTATGAAAATTCGCCAGCAAATAAATTTAACCGAAAAATAGCCGACCTTGAAAAATAAACCAATATTTTCTACGAGGACACTTTTTCAGACAATTTTTTAAATTATTCCCCGATGAAACACCTGCGGTGGTGTGACTTTATATTGATGTAGCCGTGATGAATTCAGACCGTATCGTCAGACATATCTTTCCTCTGCCTCATACGTGCTAACATAACATCGTGGGATCGGCATTTTTCAGTAAAAATAAAATTAATCCCATTCAAAATGCCCAAGAAAACACCACGCGAATTTCTAATTACCTTCGCTATTTTGACTTGTTCGACCGGGCGACAACAGAATATTGTATTATATTTGGCATCCCGCCTAGCCGACGCTCTATCTCAGACGTCGGAAGAAAAAGATCAACTTGTGTATATGATATTATGTGGGTTTGGGTCTGTGGGTGTTGAGTGCATTATTATTAATACTGCACTGTCATACTAATAGCATCCAGACGAACTTGGATGCATCGTAAGTCTATATTTGATCGAGTCTAGGCCATTTTATAATATTAATTATTAGGTTTATTGTACACGCCCAAGTGGGCTTTTACTTACCAAGGTTTACATTAAACAGTGAAAATTATTTGCTCATACAAAATAAAGAATATTTGTAAAATAGTCAGGCTCAATAGAGGTCTGTGAAAATTGGTTGTCCGAGTTTTTTGCCAACAGGGACAAGGGCTTCTACAGGTTATAGAACATAACGGTGCATATTATGCAATGAAATCCTCAGTCCAAAGGTTACATAGGCTTGGAAACGAATTTAGTTATGTTGATATTTTTCTGTATTCAATCATGAGATTCAGATCGGAGTTGTATAGCTACTCTTTACAAATACTTCACTGAAATATACGAGGCTACCAGACAATAGTGAATATATATTTTTCTCTTCTATGCTTTTATATGTATTATTGTAATTTTTATATTTCATTTTGTATTTACCACTGGTTATATATTTATTTTGATTTTTTTAAGAAGCATGTACTTTTTTGTTTTATTTTTTAATGTATCATGTACTATCATATAATGCTTTACCTGTCAACATCAATATATTGTACAAATTTGTTGTAAAAGCCCACTAGGGCGTTAATAAATAAATAAATATTTGACTTAAATCAGATGATTGTAACACTTTTTATAAAGCATTGAAATAAAGCGAAAAATACGAAATTACTTTTTCCCCAACCTAATATATTATTTTCACACTCCTTTCTTCGTTCATTCGCTATACATCCCCAAACCACATAAGCGTCCCTTTCTTGATCCTATTCACTACGCTTACATCAGCCTTGCATCCTTTCCGGATATCTACATTTTTAACACGGTAATACATGGTTTTATCGCACAGTCTGATTTCTTTGCATTTCCTTGTATTATGTCTGTGAATATCCACGTTGTAAATCATTTGGTAATAAGTTGGTTATAAGTTTTACTTTTATTGTACGTGTAAATACTAATGTTTTTAATGTTAGCATCTGTTTCACTGCTAGCCAATTTAGTTCGTTTGACATTTTTACTACTTTTGAATATCTATTTCGCCTAAGTATAATTCTCATTGCTCTTTTTTGGAGAATTTGAGTCTTGTTCTATTATACGAGTATGTCGTTACACAAGGAAAAGAATCGTTGAACAGTAATGCAAATGTGGAGCAATAATGAAGAAGTAATGAAGTAATAATAATGAAATCTTATTTGTAAGTCACTAGTTATAAGTTATACTCAGTAGTAAGTCGCAAGCTATAAGTCCTTATTGTAAGTCACTAGTTGAAAATATTAGTTGTAGCCATTAGTAATAAATCTTAACTGTAATTTATTAGTTATAGGCTTAAGTGATAAATTAATTTGTGAAGCGCCCTTAAGGTGATTTACCCACAAAAACGGCGCTATAAAAGTTATCCATTTATTATTATTATCATTATTATTATACGCCTCAAGGATTTCATTTCTACAGCATTCAGTCTACCTTCATCCTTCCTCTGCCAGTTTCATGCCTTAAATAATTGGAGTTTCCTTTTCATTTCCATTACATTTCCTACCCGTACATAATATTCTGAGCGAGCATCGCCATATTGTGTAGAATTTTAAACAGTGGTAAGTACGTTTGCCGATTGAATAATTTAGATCTTCAAAAGTTGTGAGAGACAAGGTAAGTGAAAGGCCTCAGGACATCCGACGGAGCGAAATTCGGGCAGGTAAATAACTGCCACCATACCTGTATTTCCGCAGGTATTTTAAAAACGAAAACTCAAGATCCTATTAAATATTTAAGGCGTCAGGCAAGGTTAGAGAAAGGACTAAAAAAACAACTAAAGGTCGGCCAGGAGAGGTGTAAAAATATTTACATTTTTCTCAAATCCTTTCCATCTCCGTTAGAGTCTTGTGACACTGCGAAAATATAAAATATCGATAAATTTCGCCTTAAAGCACTGAACAGAAAACACCGAGAAGTGTGCTCTATACTTATTTAAAAAAAAAACTGATGTAGGCAATTTATATTAAACTTATCGACTACTTGGCCGCAGACAGCCGATGTAAGCGATTATTTGTTCAAAATTAAGAATATTGACATTGAGCGGTTAGTGGCCGAGTGGACAAACGTGTCGGATTCCCACCCGGGCGTCGTGGGTTCAATTCCTCTGCTCGTTACGTCCTTGAGGAGTAAAATTAGCGTTGACAGTATATAATCATAAATAAATGCACAAAACGAATAAATGTTAATGTTTTTTATTGTTCAGTTATTCATAATAATATTTAGAAAATTGTGAAAAATCACCTCTAAGGAGCTGTAAAAATCTTAATTCCTATAATCTATTTTATTACTAACTACATATTATCTATTATTATACTATTCATATTTATTTTATACAGAGATAATATACAGAAGCATACATTGACCGGTTAGTAGCTGAGTGGACAAACGCGTCGGATTCCCACCCGAACGTCGTGGGTTCAATTCTTCTGCTAGCTAAGTCCTCCATAATTTCACAAGCAACATCTTCCACCATAATGATGGTTTTTTTTAATTAAAAAAAAAATTAATACCGCACAAGAGTCCCAACTGCTCCCAACCGTCTAGAGCCAGTGGGACTATGGCATTCCCAAATGGGGTATGCTGTGAGGCTGAAGTTAGTGGAGAGGTGAAGGAGATGGGGAAGAGAAAGGTTGGGAAGTACCTGGCTATTCAGATCTGGTCACAAACGGCTGAAGCCATTTCAATCAAGCATCGTTTCGATTCTAAATAGTGGTCTTTCACCAGGGCGCTACTTAGAATACCCACCACTCTAAAACGTGCCGTAAATACACTTTATATTATTTTTATATGAGTTAAATGTGTTATGACACATATCAATTATATAAAAGTTATTTGCGCACGCCGGGTTTGAGCTCGCGACCTTTGGATTCGCAGGTAGAGCGTCTTACCACTCGACCATGGAGGATGTCAAAAGCCTGTAGCAGGAGTTTTAATAATTAAAATATCGGCAGGTTATTCGTTATCCAAGAATGTTTGCCTTTCTTTTTAAATATAAGAAAAAAAGTTTGATAAATTCTGACCGATGTCATAAAATGGAAAATTGACCTTACTTCTGGCACACCAGACGCGCCCATAACAAATTTCCATCGGTTTATCTCATCGGTGCCTCGAGGATCTTTGAAAATTTCAAGTCTGGGAAAGTCACTTCAACTAAATTTGAAATTCAAAATGTTGCAGAGTTTTCGAATTTCGTGACGTGAAAATATTCGAGTGTCCAATCGCCGGCTACACGGTGTTCAGAAATAGCTGACCTTCCCGGCGTGAATCAGCCCGTCGCATATTGCTAGCAGCGCCCGGTGTCTCTGTGTCTCTGGCAGGTCCTAATTAAAGTGCACCGATGGCGGCCAACTCCGGTGCATCGCGATGCCCCACATCGCTAACTCGCTCTGATCTAGTCTACTCGCATAGATGCACGTGCACCTCCAGTTACACAGCTTCACTGGCTCACCTACTGCAACAAGAGCTAATTGTTCGTATAAATCAAAGTTTCCCGAACACACTTGACTCACCCGACCCCTTTTTAGAGTTTTATTTAGCGCCCCCAACTCCTACGAGAAAAACAATCGCCCAATTTAGTATTTTCTAGAACCAATTGATCGTAGTCTGTACCTACTTTGAACTACGTTTCCGTAAAAAATAAAGTGTGACAATACATAAATTAACGGTTTGCAGGTATGAAAATGCATGACAGTGGAAAACATATTCATGAAAAATTTAAAAGAAAGAGTGAGTACCTTACTGACCAACACGCTCACACTACAAGAACAAAAACCTTAAATAAAATCAACATTCCAAGATTGAACACATCTTTTGGACAGAAAATCCACAAGTTCCATGCTGCCAAATTATATGAAGCTCTCCCAAATCATATTAGAGATGCCACCGAGATGCAAATGTTCAAGAGCAACATAAAAATGTGGATAAATAACCATGAAGACGAGGAAATTATAAAGATTATGAAGTAAGCATAGAACCAGTGACACCAACGCAGCAACCTACAGTCCCCCTCGGAACAGGAATCCCTAGTGAGGAGGACTGTGAATAAAATATTATTGTTTTTCTACATATCTGTTTTTCAAAATGTTATACTGTAGTTAATAAAAAATAAAAAAAATGTTTTCGTCGACTTAATTTATTATTCAGCGCCGCCTTATTTCCATCACCGCCCACTACCCTTCAATCCCCCCCAGTTTCCCCAAGGACACCACTGACCACAGAATCTCATCAGCATCCACTTTGGAAATCACTAGTATAAAGGTCTGGACCATCCTGGCCAAGTTACAAAACTAAGTTTGTTTTTGAACTTACTAGAAATACTGCATTTAGTGGGCCAAAAAGTACCGACACCCTATTTAAAGTTTCGGTGAAACTGCGGACATTTTATGTGTGTATCTTGTGACCTATTGATCGAAGTGTAATTACAGAAAGGTCACCAGAATGATTTCAGAGCTTTAGTTAAGTTAAAGCTTGTTTAAGAAGTATAAACGTTTTGACGTACATAATATTTGTGTTTTGAATATAGTATTTGAAACATTGATTCACGCTCATATTGCGAAACTTCGGGGTGATTATTTGTCACGAATGTCTAAAAAAACAGCTGATTTTTGAAAGCTTATATAAAGAAAAATACAATTTTTTTTATTAGTAAAAAGTAAATCTAGGCTCCCATACATCCAAGCTACGAATACAAAAAAAATACTCTTTTAGAAAAATTGTAATTCAGATGTTGTATTTAGAATATCATGATTGCCATCCCTTCAAAATTTCGGGGAATGGGTGTGAAACAAGGTGTTTAAATGAATGTAAGTGCTCGGTTTGAACATGCTAAACCTTTCAACCAAATGAGTATGATGAATCATTCGAATTGCCCGAAAACTTAATGAGCAAGCTGCGAGACCAGATCTAATCATTCACAATTTCGCAGCCGTTGGTCATGGGGTTTCATTAAAACCTCATACGGGCGGCAGTTGTGCAGGCTTGATAAATAACATTGTACAATCTGTAAACTCCCCCTCTTCCTTCCCCAACATACCCCCCCACCCCTCCCGCAACACCGCCCAAACAGGACAAGCCCGGACCAAATTAAGCTGAGATCAGACATCCCGAATCAAGAGTGTGTGTGTGCTTCTGGAATGTGTGTTTGCTCGTGTGGTAGGATGGTGTTGGATATATAATAATAAATAATAATATTTGTATGATTTGTATGGCGCCGTTTTTGTGAAAAATTACCTCAAGGGCGCTGAACAGATCTTATTTTCTATTATTACATATTAATTCCTAGTTTAAATGAGAAAATATACACCAACATACTTACCTGGCAGGTGCCATCAGATAGACACACTTATTAACTTAAAATTATAATTATGATTTTTTTTCGATTTAGGGCATGGGAGCGAAATAAAAAAAATGGACTTTCTGAATTTGCCATACAGTACAGGATTCGGTTAAAATTTGTATATCTAAAGGTGATTCGTCGAGAGACAGATTATGTTGAGATTCTTTTGATGAATTTAAGGATATGAGAGTCTGAAAAGGTAAGTTTTCAGTTTGAACCGAAATTCCGAATATAAGTATAATAATAATATTTTGATGATTTGTACAGCGCCGTTTTTCAAGGCGCTGTACACGACTTAATTCCTAGACTCTATCTTATCACTAACTAAATATCGTCGTCGCAAAGGCAAAAGGGCTGAAGCGCCATTTTGGAAAGTTTACACCAGAGCGCTGTAAAGTTTTTTTGTTTGTTTTACTATAAAATTCATAAGCTAAAAAAGTATCAAACTTGTGTCGCTTGAGTCAAGCCTTCTTCCAAATGGTAAATATATTTTAGATGGTTGAAGGGTCACAAAAGTCTTCAGAATCAAACGAGAGTCGAAGCATTCGACGTAGGAAAAAGAACTGATCAACACTGCATATTTAACTCATTTTGACCAAATTGTCGCTTAAGCCCTTTTGTCTTTCCAGCGACGATATAATCTATGGCATATTGATATTTTAGTTAATGATTTAATAAAACAAATTTTTAACTTTATTCCACTTTTATTTTATGACTGGACCGGTTTCAGCCTATGACGGCCATCTTCAGACTAGAACTAAGTAGTCTGAAGATGGCCCAGTCATAAAATAAAAAGTGGAAAACAAAAAGTGGAAAAAAATTTGTTTTATTAAATCATTAAAATGGAATTCCACCACGAGTTAACAGTTTCAAAATTAGAAATGATATTCTAGTTGCTTCTAGACGTTTCTAGTTTGACGAAAGTTACCGTTTATGGGCTTTCTGAATTTTTAGAACAGCATTACGTTAAAATAATACTATCATAAGATAAACATGTTTATTGACTAATATCAACTTCGAAAAGGCATAAATGAAAAACCAACATTTACAAAACTCCGATGTAAAACGGGGGCACAGTTCATATAGACTGTAAAGCTGTGCATATAGCGTACCTCAAGAAAATCTTTCAGGAAATGAAAACCCCCTTTACCTTTAATGATTTTAATAATACCAAATTTTAAACTTTATTCCACTATTTTTCATTTAAGACCTGACCGGTTTCACCTGATGACGGGCATCTTCAGACTGGTAAAATTTTAAGTAAGTCTATGGAATATATACTATTAGGTCCGGAATGGACGGGTATAGAGATTCATAGTGAACATCTGTGACTTTAGGTTTTGTTTTATTGCTAACGTAGGCGGCTTTACAACAACAAATTCAAAAATACATTCGGGTAGTTTTATTACCTTCTGGGAAACGGGTTACGCGGAATGCGTTAGATGCGTTTGTGGTTTTTTTAAATTATATAATATTAATAGTTGTCAGCTTTATTTTTAACAGTTGGTTATTTTTAAATTTACTCTTTAATTTTCCCGACTCTGTTTGGTTAATGTTTTTTGAAGAAGGTATATAATAGGTACATACCAGGGTATTATCTTTTGTAGATTTCCCCTTAGATGTCTGATTTTTGGTGTGTATAAATGGAATGTGAATTTTATTGTTATTTCGTGTGTTATGTTGGTGGATGTCTTGATTGTAAAGGGTTTTGATGTTAGTGCGCGTTGTTTGCTGAGTAATTTGTAGAATGGTGCTTGTAATTTCATATTTGGGGAGGATCTTGATTGGAAGAATGCCGGTATTTGAATAAATGTCCCTGACATGAGTGTCCCATGGAAGACCAAGGACATTTCTGAGAGCTCGGTTCTGGACCACCTGGAGGTCAGAGATCATTTTCTTGGAGGCAAAGCTCCAGTTACAGCAGAGATAAGGTAGGTGTGAGTGAATCATGGCATAATAAACCAAATTAAGTAATGCAGTGGGAAGTATTCCTTGCAGCCTATATAGCACACCAGTTATGGGAGTAATTTTCTCCTTTATATAGTTTAATAATAATAATAATAATATTTGGTTAATTTGTATAGCGCTGTTTTTGTGAGAAATCACCTCAAGGGCGCTGTACAAATCTTAATTTCTACGTAATATTAATTCTTAGTTTATATAAATATACAGCAACATCTTACCTGGTAGGTCACTTCTGACAGGACACAATCACCATATCATAATAACCTAAAATTTAGAATAACGTAAATTTTAATTTAATTTTATTTATTTATTTATTTTTATTTATTTTTTCTTAATTATTATTTTTTCATTTTTAGGGCATGAGAGCAAATTTAAAATAAAGTATATCAGAGGTATTTTTAATTTTTCGTAGTGATGAACAGATAATGGTGATAATCTTCTAACGAATTTAAGGAATGAGAGTCTGAAAAGTTTTCTTGGTTCTATTGGGCTTGTTACATCTTGATTATGGATATGATTTTCTGAAAAAATGAGTTTTGAGTTTGGCTCTGAACTCTATCGAGTCTTTTATTACTCTCAGATCATGTGGTAGTCCATTCCAGGCTTTAGGACCTGACACTCCGAAGGCGCGCTCTCCGAACTTAGTGTATGGTGTGCGCTTTGGTTCTTTCAACTTTCCGATAGCCGATGACATTGCCGATCTAAGAGTTGACTGTCGCGAATTGGAATCGTTTGTGTGGAGATCCCACGAGAGCTGTGAATCTATGATAAGTCCCAAATATCCGGTGCTCGATTTCTTTTTAAGGTAATTAAGTTCTCAAATGAAGAATAATTTAAATAAATAAATATCCTACTTAACGAACTATGGTGGTTGTTTCCGTCAGTCAAGGTTTGTATTAGTTGATTTTAATTAAGTTTTGGCACAGAGAATGTAATAAAACCAAAAAAGGTCGATCGAATGTTATTATTTATTACGGTCTGCCGATTAACAGTCGATAATATATTATGCACGTGAATATACGCAGATTCCAGTCATAGTACAACGTGACTAACAAAAAAGTGTGGGAAACGATGAGAGGTAGTAAGAGTAATTTTATTTAGCTTAGACAAATGTGAATTAGCGTTGGAAAACTTCAATGTTTTGTGAATGCTTCACGAATTGCTAGGTCTTTAAAATGAACCCTTCGCAGTGAACACTTCGATTAAAGTCGAACTCACAAAAAAGAGATTTGATTTTATCCGGTTATTTGTTCAGTTCTTTTTGGAACCGGTTCCTCGCCGAAAAAACCACGTCCTAGTCGGTAGGGAAGTCTTTTGTATAATGGTCATCATAGTTGCCTTCCAAGCAGTCGTTTAGGGTTCGATTCTCTATATATATTTTAAATTTTTATTTTTGTTGGATTTCAAAGAGATGGCTTGTTAGGTTAGGTTAGGTTCACCGTCTTGTTTTTCATTCAGTTCCTACCTTATCCAACCAGTTAACTATATTCGATTTTCGCATTCAACAACATCGAGTTTGAAAACAAGTGACACCAAGAAACAGAAGAGAGTTATGTGAAAAAACGTGTTCGTTCGTTGGTGTCTCGCTTGGTCGTTCGGTTTGTTGTTGTTCTTCAAACAATATTAAACTAAGAATGTTTTTGTTGTGGAGTTCGTTAATAATGCAATGTGTAAGAATAATCAAGACTTCATCGGTGAGTGAATTGGTTTCCTTACTTCCTTCACTCCATACTCTCTCCAGATTCATAATTAGACACTTCCATCAAGTAGTATAGTTTTAACGTTTTCCAGTCCACTATTTTCCAAATCCATCTGAAGCTGAAAACACATTCTGTGTTTTATCGCAGCTTCGGATCCAACAATTATCGTATACTGTGATTTTTCACGGGTCTGCGCTGGCAAAAATATATATTTTTAAACGACTAAGGAAATGTTATTTATTGTCACGTGACTGTCTACCATTTGAAATATTCACTGTTGAACTTCGAATTTGCGCTTTAGAATGGGATTGAAAACCTAAGAAATTGCGCGGACTCTAGGAGAAAACAAAATGTTTTTGTAGTTTAACTGTCTGAAAGACTAGCAGTGAACTCGCACAGAACTATGATCAAGATCCCTTGTCGAAGCTTTTAGTCCCCGGCCTTTTAGTTTTAAGAAGTAACTAATGAAAGGGAAGTGGAGAGGTAACTTTCAGTTAAGTTAATACAAAGTTCGAGAAAAAACAACACAGCCTAACAACACACCTAAAACATTTCGGCACTAAACTCTGGTGTCATCGTTTACTTGGGACGTTGATGTGATTTTTGCAATAATGATTTTTAGAGTAATCTAAACAGAGTGTCAACACGTTAGACGATTTTATGTGGCGGTTTGTGCCGAGATAACTAACAAAAAAGTTCTGAAAAGCACTGAAACGTTCTGAAAAAAGTCTGAATGTAGTATTTAAGGAGTGGAAAAAAATGGGCAATTTCATCTTTATGACACTCCAACAACAAAAAAACGCGTTTTTTCACACCAAAACTCTTTCGTTTGATATTCAACTGTTTCGAACAGGGCGTTGTTGAATACGGAATTCGATTTGCCGAAACGGTTAAATAGGTAGGAACTTGGATGAAAAACACGAAGGCAAGAACCTAACAATATTTTTTTTATAGTGAATACCGCAAAAGAGTCCCAACTGCTCCCAAACGTCTAGGACCCAGAAAGACTATGGCATCCCCAATCAGGGTATTTTGCGAGGCTAAAGGTAGTGGGGAGGGGAAGGAGATGGGGAAGAGGAAGGTTAGGAATTACCTGGTTATTTAGATCAAATACCAAACACGGCAAAAGCCATTTCAAGCAACGTTTCGATAATGAATGGTGGTCTTTCAGCAGGGCGATACTTAGATTATAGTCAATACCGCACAAGAGTCCCAACTGCTTCCAACCGTCTAGGGCCAGTGATACTATGGCATCCTCAATTAGGGTATGTTGTGAGGCTGAATGTAGTGGGGAGTGGAAGAAGATGGGGAAGAGGAAGGTTGGAAATTACCTAATTATTCAGATCTGATCACCAAACACGGCTAAAGCCATTTCAAGCACAATTTACTAGAGTGCTAAGATTGAAAAATAGGCCGTTATTAATGTTATTGATTTTTCAAAAACGTTTTTAGTTTTATTTATTTAATTATATACGCCCTTATGGGCTTTTAGATAACAGCGTAATATATAACATAAAATAATAGTGACATAAAAATGACAGAGTTATGTACCACTCTGGAACGTGCCGCAAATAAATTTTATATTATTATATATTAATTGAATGTGTTGTGACTCATATTAATTAAATAGAATTTATTTGCGCACGCCCGGATCAAACCCGCGACCTTTGGATTCGTAGTACGCTGGCCGTCGAACGAAAAAAAGTTTTTTTCACACCAAATTCTGTTTAATATTCAATTGTTTCTAATACAGTGTTGTTGAACAAAGAATGTTTTATAGCTAAATAGTTGGATAGGTAGGAAATTGGATAAAAAACAAGAAGGCAAGAACTTAACAATTTACCACTTTAAAATCCAACATTACGCTTGCTATAAAATCCATGGTAAAGACGTGAATATCGGAAGACTTTGATCTGATGGCAGACCTAAATAGTTGGATAGATAGGAAATTGGATAAAAAACAAGAAGGCAAGAACTTAACAAATTACCACTTTAAAATCCAACATTACGCTTGCTATAAAATCCATGGTAAAGACGTGAATATCGGAAGACTTTGATCTGATAGCAGACCTAAATAGTTGGATAGGTGGGAAATTGGATAAAAAACAAGAAGGCAAGAACTTAACAAATTACCACTTTAAAATCCAACATTACGCTTGCTTTAAAATCCACGATGAAGACGTGAATATCGGAAGACTTTGATCTGATAGCAGACCTAAATAGTTGGATAGGTAGGAAATTGAATAAAAAACAAGAAGGCAGGAACTTAACAAATTACCACTTTAAAATCCAACATTACGCTTGCTATAAAATCCATGGTAAAGACGTGAATATCGGAAGACTTTGATCTGATAGCAGACAGCTTTTGCGTGGAAAATCAGCACTGCCATTTGTGTGAACTGCAACGCGATAACCCTCACGCCAATATAATTTTACTACTTTTGTAAACAAGGTTTGACAGCGTGAAAAGCCGACACACATTGTTGGCTTGCTTCGATATTCCCAATCTGCCTTGCCGCAGCTTCATATTGTCAATCTAGAGAGTAAACAGTCAACATACATAACGTACCGTGGGCTCAAGTATATGAACAAAAAAACCCTAGAAGTGAGATATGTAAGGCCTTGAAATAACAATACATGGAGGGAGAGCTAATTATTTTTACCCAACCTACACAAACTTGTGATAAATCACTTTCTCCGGGTTTTTACGTCGTACACCATGAGAAAGAAAGAGACAACAAAATCTCCCAAATTATCACACCGCTTTAAAGTATTGTTAGAATGTTCTTCGTGTGCCGCGTCTCCATTGACGCCACCCAAACGTTACGATACGCGAAATAAATTGAGAAAACTCAATGGTTTATAAGGTTTTATATTTTTTTAAACAATACTGTGAAAAAGTGGTTATACGAATAAACAAAAACATTATGTCGACATGTGCTATGAATGTATGTATAAATACCCTACCCCTAGTCCTAGCCACGCCCAGGTCTAGCCGAGTCCGGCAAACCTCGTATAAACTGATTACAGCTCTCTCTACAGCGCTATCTTTTGTATATTATTGTTCTGAGACTTCTCCATATTTATTCTTATTCCAAGGTGACAACATTGACAACACACTTCTACCGGCTTTCTTCTTCAGTGGCTCCAGTCTACACGCGCGTGTAAGCAAGTTGGATGTTATTGTCGCACGGCATTGTTCACGGTTCAAGTCCTCCGCGGGGAATCGATATTCACAACATACCAACATGGGCGGGATTAAATTTCGTAAAAAAAAAACCTCGAAATATCATTTGAACAAGGTATGGGGCTCGTTTGAAGGCCGGGGAATGTATAGAATGACGTTTTTTTTAAAGGAACGTGTAGTTTTTTATGACATTATTGTTGTTTATAGTTTTTTTTCTTTAGAAATACAAACATTCCCGGGTTACGAATAACCTGACAATATTTGAAAAACTCCTACTGCCATCATGAGAAGCGGAAGATGTTGCTTGTGCAATGATGTAGGAATTAGCCAGCAGAGGAATTGAACGCACGACGCCCGGGTGGGAATCTGAGGCGTTTGTCCACTCAGCTGCCGCGGTCAATAATTATAATTGCTGTTCCTCAATCATCACTCTACTTATTATGGGTATCAAAAAATGAAAGATACTCTCAGTATCGCCCTGGTGAAACAATACCATTCAGAATTTAAGCATTGCTTGAAATAGATTTGGTGACTATATCTGAATATCCAGGTACTTATCAACCTTTCTCTTCCTTATCTCCTTCCCCTTTCCATTATTGTCATCGTCCCAACATACCCCTGTTGGGGATGCCATAGTCTCACTGGCTTTAGACGGTTGGGAGCAGTTGAGACTTTAGTAAAATTAAGTAAAATTTATGTTCTTTTTCGTTCGGTCACTCTGTAGTGGGCATACAAACATAATGAACGTAGCCATCTAAAATATTTTCTTTACAAAGTGGGTACTTTTAACAAACAAACCATGAAACCAGTTCAGAAACACGAACCCAGATAAAATAAATTCAGACAGAGTGACGATAGACACAGCACAGACGTGTAATAAATAGTGCTCCCAAACTAGCCGAAACAGCTGGAAGCACTTCAAATGTTGCGAAGGAACTCTTACGAAATACGAGTAGAGATGGTCTATATCAAAATTGGGTCTACCTGCGGTTTCATTTACCGGTGACAGGCGGGGAACCGTTTATTTATCAAGTTCTTTTTGGAATCAGTTCCTGGTGCCAGAAAAGTTCCTCCAAGAAAATCGTTTTATTATATAGAAAAAAAAAAACTTTCATGGGAGTGGGGGTTGCTAGCAATTTCCAAAACGAAAAGAGCTTTTTTATTTGCAGTCCTTATGAGAACCAGGGTTGCAGGAATGCGGGAAAGGATTAACAACTCCAGAAATGACCTCATCATGGAATCCCGTCAGATCCCGAATTCAAGCATAGAAGCGCATTGGAGTAAATTATTGGCCCCATCAATCTTAACGCTGCCAGGATGGACTCCCTCTTGATGGCGTTTTGGCAGAAATGAGGCCTAATATCCTCCATTAATATTTTTTACTTGTATTATTTCAATTTTTATTTTTTAAACTTCTGTTCATTTTTTTTAAATATTATTATTGTGGGTATTAAAACTTATATGTTAATATTATTATTATTATTATTAATAATAATAATAATATTTGGACGATTCGTATAGCGCCGTTTTTGTGAAAAGTCACATCAAGGGCGCTGTACAGATCTTATTTTTTATTATTACATATTAATTCCTAGTTTAAATAAGAAAATATACAGGAACATACTTACCTGGCAGGTCCCATCAGATAGACACACTTATTAAATAAAAATTATATTTTTGATTTTATTTTTTCCGAATTAGGGCATGGGAGCGAAATTAAAAAACGGACTTTCTGAATTTGTCGTACAGTACAGGATTTGGTTAAAACTTGAATATCTAAAGGTGATTCGTCGAGAGACAGATTATGTTGAGATTCTTTTAATAAATTTAAGGATATGAGAGTCTGAAAAGACAAGTTTTCAGTTTGGACCGAAATTCTGTTGGGCTCGTTATACATCTTAGTTCCGGGTGGAGTTTATTCCAAGCCTTCGGCCCCGATACTCCTGCAGCGCGATCTCCAAACTTAGTATTTGGATTGCGTTTGGGTTCTATCAGCCTTCCGATAGCCGATGACGTTGCTGTTCTGAAGAGTCGACTGCCTTAGAAGAATGTTTTCTGGAACGCATAGTTCGGTGATGTCCAATGGGGCAGTATTACTATGTATTAATATCAATTATGGAAGGTATTGCATTGCGCTACTCCTGCATACCTTCTGGAATAAAACTTTTTTTTATTATTTGCGAAAATCAGAAACCGGCTCCAAAAATAACCGGTTCCTCGCAGAAATAATATCGACGGTTCCGGTAACCGGCTTGGAAGCGGTTCCTTTTGACCCGGACAGGCATATCGACCATCTATATTACGAAATGCCACCACGGGTTTTTCAATACAGAAGACCGCGGAAAAATAAGTTCTAGATAATTCAATCAATAAATAAATAAATGACTGCAAGCCGAGAGGCACACGTGTTCTGAATATTATGGATGTTGATTTTGTGATTGGTGGTGAAACGGCCATAAACCAATCGGTAGGACGAACGTTAGTTTAAAAAACATTTTCACTATTATATATATATATATGCACATTCCTCTTATTTCATTAGTATATTTTTAAGTCCCGATGAAGATTCAGCAGAATCGAAACTTGTTGACTTATACAAAAATAAAGTGGATTAAAACAACGTGTGTTTTTATTTAATTAATCATGTCAATCCACAAAGTGTTTGCTTATTCTGATAATTTTTTAAACATTACCTGCCTCTGAGTTTATGGAATAAAGACTGTATAAAGCAGGACCAAAGCAACTCACCTGAAACAAAAAGAAAAAAAATAATTAGATACTGTCGAATTGAAAAAATTAAAACACAAATAATAAACTGGTTATTTCTCAAGTAGCAAAATCTCTTACAGAGCAGAATGTTGATTAAAAAAAACTAACTAACTAACTAACCATCACGCCGTTTTCCCGCAGGGGTGGACAGAGAGGACGGACCGCCAAATAACTCTGTCTTGGCACACACTCCTTGCTTCATTCACATTCATACATCGTCTCATACATTCTCTTCTGTTATTCTGACTCTTCACATCATGACCCGATTCAAATATTTGATTTACTTGATCGTGCCATGTCTTTCTCGGGCGTCCTCGACTTCTTCTTCCATTCACTTTCGCATCATATATTCTTTTCACACTCCTTTCTTCGTTCATTCGCTCTACATGCCCAAACCATCTAAGCGTCCCTTTCTTGATCCTATTCATAACGTTCACATCAGCCTTGCATACTTTCCGGATATGCACATTTTTAATACGGTGATACATGGTTTTACCGCACAAACGTTTCAGGGATCTCATTTCCACAGCATTTAGTCTACTTTCATCCTTCCTCTGCCAGTTTCATGCCCCACTGTCATACATCAGGGTTGGTATAAGCACTCCATTGTAGACTGCTAGCTTCGCTTCTTTAGATAATTTCTTATTTTTATTATTATTATTCAGTTATTTCCAATTTCAATAAATAATTTCCTTTGTGAGTACGCACGTACGAGGGTGAACTTTTAAAAATTGCAAATGATTTTAATTGAAATTATCATATTTAAGGATCTCTTCAAACCTCTACCTGCCTAATAAAGTACCTACGTACAATGTACTTTATCAGATATTATTCTAAATTTGAAATGGGTGGATTAAAATAATATTTTCTCGCCGAGTCAAGTTACACCTCGTGAGACGGGTAACATCTAGTTATTCTATAAATACAAAACAGCAGCTGACATTTCAGTTCAATATCTCATAATTCCCGATAGTCAAAATAATACACACAGCGAGGCCTCGATGGGGTGGGTCGAAGCGGGGGTATAAATAAACCTAAATGTCACCACCGAAGCCTTCGTCGGTTAACTGGATTATCTGACATAAGGTTACACTGTTACACACGATGAGACGTAGTGAACTCCAAAGCGGAATAGCCTACATAAAATGGTCGTCATATTACGTAAAGGTAGCATTTGTAGGTACGCAATATTGTAGCGAGGGGCAGAAAAAAAAACGATTTCTCTTCTCGAGGGAGTATGGTTACTACCTGTGACTCTATCCTACCGACTCTCTCTTGGGTATGCTTGGAACATACCAGCTAGGGGTCAGAAGAGATGTGTACATTGGTACATCAGAGCAAGAATATATATGGAGGGAGAGCTACATATTTTGACCCAACCAATACAAATTTACGATAAATCACTTTCTCCGGATTTCTACGTCGAAAACCGTGCGAGAGAAAGAGATAAGACAAGTTCTCACATAATATAGCACCGCTTTTAGGTGTGTAAGCATGTTCTCCGTCTCCCGCGTCTCCGGCGAATCCGACCACTATGATTTTTTATGCGACATAACAGGACATAACTAAACGAAACTAAAGACACACCTTTTTAAATTATCACACCCACAATAACGTCAATTTGCTTCACTAGAGTTTTGATCACTCAGTCCGAGTGCTATGCATAGTTTATATTATATATAGTTTACTATTACTTACTCTATTTTTTTCTACCCTAGGACCGACAGTACGGGCAACAACCATTACACATATTTGTTAATGTAAATATGTTAGTTATAAGTCACTAGTTATAAGTATTAGGCATAAGTTAATATAAAGTCTTAGATTAAAAACTAAAGGGTTTTTTTAATAACAAAAATAAATCTATCACAAAACCCCACACTGTGGGCAAAACGTCAATTGACAACAACATAATTAAGTAAAAATAATTACGTTATGGCCATTTCATATTATCTGTCTCTTTTCCTCTGTTTCCTTGTTATAATTTAAACGTTATTTTTTTTGTTTCTCACTGTTATCTTATTTTATTTTAATTTTATATTGTGTTCTCCCTCTGTATGTGCGAGTATATATAACCACACACTATGTATTTTTTGTTTAGCTTAATGTTGTACCCTAATGATACTTAGGCTAAGCGAAACAGGTCAGTCATCAAAAATAAAAATAAATCTGTGGTCTTATACCAAGCTATTACTTCATTTTCATAATAATTATGTTTTCTGGATTTAAAAAGAGTTAAGAAAATTATTTCAAGTGGAAAAACTTGAAAATATATTTTTTGATTCTGTTGTAAGAAAATCGGAATAAACAAGAGGCAAACTGACGTATGTCTGAAATTTTACAACTTTCCTCCGTCTGTTTCAGACAAAAAGTTCGCGGCGTAATAACAATGAACAACAGAAAAACGTCCGATGGCGTCACATCACTTTTTTATCACAATTTTCAGCTGGAGATAGAATTATGCTTCCCCACGCTCTCAAAAATACAAACATCAACATGCCGAAGAAATGTAGCGGATTCAGTCGTGTTATTCAAAATTGTGAACAATTTAGTTGATAGTCCTGATCTCCTGCAACTCCTATCATTCCTAATCGCAACAGCAGACAGCCACCTACTTCACCTCCCTCGCTGTAACACCAACCCTAAACAAAACTCTTTCATTTAGAGGTTCACAAATTTATTCAACATGTAGTCTCGCCACATCGACATCTTTAACTCTAACTAACTAACTAACCATCAAGCCGTTTCCCCGCAGGGGTAGGCAGAGAGGACGAACCGCCATACAACTCTGTCTTGGCACACACTCCTTGTTTCATTTGCATTCATACATCGTCTCATACATACTCTTCTGTTATACTGACTCTTCACGTGACCCGATTCAAGTATTTGATTTACTTGATCGTGCCCTGTCTCTCTCGGGCGTCTTCGACTTCTTCTTCCATTCACTTTCGCATCATATATTCTTTTCCCACTCCTTTCTTCGTTCATTCGCTCTACATGCCCAAACCATATAAGCGTCCTTTTTTTGATCCTATTCATTACGCTGAAATCAGCCTTGCATTCTTTCCGGATATCCACATTTTTAATACGGTCATACATGGTTTTACCGCACATACGTCTCAAAGATGTTACACTTCATTTATGCAGGAACGAGACAGCGCTACCGGGAATCCGAGAACACTCTCGTCCAGGCTGCCGCCCAGTGGCACAGTGCGCCTCTACATCACAGGTGGAGAATTTCCCTCAATCCGCCGTAAAAGTTATTTTCTTTATTTCATTACAATGCTCTTATATTATTATTATTATCATTTTATGTTATTTTATCTATTTATTTTACTTTTATTACTATCTTTATTTTTATTTTTTTTATGTTATCTTCATTGTTTTAAGTTTCTGATATGTATTTTTACTTATATGGCAGACAGAGTATTGCACCCACCGCTCTGTTCCGCTGAAATAAAAAGCTATTATTATTATTATAATATTTGCTTTTTTTTAAATAAAAGTAACTTTGTTTGGACAACACTTTATTAGATACATATACCAACCGGTTTCGGCTCTACTTGAACCTTCTTCAGGGTTGAACAAATATGTATTAAATTAAAACAGAATTATAATGCTTGGGGAAAACATAAAACGGGCACATCAACTTAGGTGGGGGTTAAGTGCGGGTGAGGTGGTAGAAGTGGGGTAGGGGGGTTGAAGGGGAACAAATTCAAAAAGTTTTCCCCAAGCATTCTGTTTTAATTTAATACATATTTGTTCAACCCTGAAGAAGGTTCAGGTAGAGTCGAAACCGGTTGGTATATGTATCTAATAAAGTGGTGTCAAAACAAAGTTACTTTTATTTAAAATTTAATCATGTCTTACCACAAAGTGAGTGATTCATGTTAAAGTTTATAATATTTGTCATCAGGAGAGGAAAATTTTCAATTGGTATGATTTATAATTTTTATTATTATGTATGTATTGTTCATCGTTGATTTACTGTTAATTTTCCCAAAATAAATAGGTTAAAAAATATTCCATAGTGGTTCGAATAAACGAAAAAAAAATACGGGCAAGCACCTCCTTAAAAGTTATGAGATTATTCACCATATTAAATGGAGATCGGGTATTGTTTCCCCTGAAACTTTACCAATTTCGTTGTATTTTCGGCGAATTTTACGTCAGTTTACTTTTGTGGGTACACAACAATATATCACTCGAGAATGAGGGGTGGGTAAATATGAACACCCCCTTCTGGGAAAAGCACCCGAAAAAACGGGCCAGTAAGATAAAGGGCGGGGAGAAAGAAGTTGGGAGTTAAAGGGGGTGAAATCTGTAAAAACAGTTTAATTCTTAGTAGTGTATACAGAGATGTAAGTCGATTTTTTTATACTACCGAAATTCTGTTCCATTTCAACAATATGAAATATTGCTTTCAATTGAATGATTTTGGGGAATAAGATTTTAACGAAGCTTTTACTCAATCCCAATATTCACTTGACTGCCTCCATGTTCGAGTGGTTATGAGGCTTGACTACAAATCCAGGTTCAAATCGCGGCGAGCGAAAGTAAATTTGATTCAATTAATATGGGTCATTTCTAGCGTTGGGAAAAACTTCAATATTTTGTGAATGCTTCACGAATTGCTATTCCTTAAAATGAACCCTTCGCAGTGAACACTTCAAGTGAAGTCGAACTCACACAAAAGAGATTTGAATTCATCCGTATTTATAGTTTTTGTGTTCAATTTGTAGAACTCCATTTTAATTTTTATATAATTTAATTGAATTAAATTTAATATTATTATTATTGAGTTCTGCTATTTTCAGTTTTTTATTTTTAGTGACAGCTGTTTCGGGGTTTAAGGCCATTGTCAAACTGTCACAGTTTGACAATGGCCTTAAACGCAATAATATTATATTTAATTCAATTAAATTATATTTAAAAAAAAAAATTTTAAAAATGAATTCATCCGGTTTTTTGTTCAGTTCCTTTTTAAAACCGGTTCCTCGCCGAAAAAAACACGTACTTATCGGTAGGGATTTGAAAATGAAAAGAACTGGAAGTGGAACCGGAACCGGTTCCTCGTCAAAATAAAAATCACGTTCCTTTAGATCGAAGTACTTGTAGTGAAGTACCTCTTTATAGGCTTCGAAGTTCACCTTCACAACTGTACTGCTGCAAATTGAAGTAGTTCTTTGTAATCTAACTTCCATTGAAGTATTTGTTCAATGAAATGAAGTTAATGAAATGAATGAACCCTAAAATGAACTACCAACTTCATTGGAAGTATTTGTTCAACGAAACGAAGTTATTGAAATGAACGAACGCTAAAATGAACTATTAACAATTGAAGTATTTGTTCAATGAACAATGAATGAAGTAGGAACTGTTGCCAAAAGAAGTAGTTCTTTCAGAGCGGTCACAACGCTAGTCATTTTACATCAATTCATTAAAAATAATATCTTTGTGCGCAAGGAAGAACATAATGAGTCAATAAACGCAGATGTTCAGGAGAGCCAAAACAAAATTTTGAAATTTTGTTTTTGTATGAAATTATGTTATATGTCTCATGTCCTTTTTCAAAATTTATCTGACTCATCTCATTTTCTCTTGCTAGATATATATCTAAGGAACAATTCTGCATACTTAACTGAAAACTTGTTTTTTTTTTAACTCATTCCGTTCTTTGTTTCGCACACATACGAGGCCTCTTCAAAAGAAAAGGTGAATTTTGAATTTTCGCGGGCTGTGTACATTCGATTATCGATTTTTTGTTTTTGTTATGTTGGTACACATATGCTTAGCATTATCAGCCATTTTGGATTAGTGGTTTGTTTTTGACAACTGGAAAGGTTAGTCACGTTTTTGTGTGTTCTTCGATTTTTACTTTTGAAAAAAATGGATCAAAGAATAAAATCCATGATTTGTTTTTCCACAACTCCAGGACGCTCATCGTCATTAACATCTTCTCGGCCTTCTGTAAAGCGCTTGTACCACTTATAAACACTTTTTTGAGACAAAGTAGACTCGCCGAATGCCACAGTCAACATTTTAAGTGCGTTACGTTAATCATGGATTTTATTCCTTCCTAGTGAAAGACCACCATTCAGAATTGAAATGGCTTTAGTCGTAATTGGTTACTAGATATAAATAGCCATGTACTTTCCAACCTTTCTCATCCCTCCCCACTACCTTGAGCCTCACAACATACCCTAATTGGGGATGCTATAGTCCCACTGGCTCCAGACGGTTGGGAGCAGTTGGGACCTTAGAGTACATAGAGTGGTACCTTTCCAAGGCAGTGTAGTCAGTTTTGATGATTTTTGCCGGACTCGGCAGACCTGGGCGTGGTTAGGACTAGGGCTTGGGTATTTATACATCCATTCATAACCAGTGGCGGCTCGTGACTTTTTAGTGTGCTAGAGTGGTAATATTGAAAAAAACGTCATCATTGATGTTGTTGTAGCCGAAAATATTTTTTATTTTTTTTCGAAATTTCAACTTTTTGTATGAAGATTTTTCAGTAATCCGTTCAGTGCACCACCAAAACTGAAAAAATCCTGAAAATCTTCATACAAAAAATAAGATCTGAAAAAAAAATAAAAATCAATTTCGGTTACAACAACACTAACAATGTCGTATTTTTTAATTTTAGCACTCTAGCACACTAAAAACTCACGAGCTGCCACTGTTCATAACACATTTCGACATAATGTTTTTATTTATTCGAATAACCCCCTTATCACAATATTGTTATCAACAAAAATATAGCGTATAACCTAAAAAACCGTTAAGTTGTGTCGAGTTTAGTCGCATATGAAAACATGTGGACGGAGTCGCCGGAGACGCGGGAGACCAAGATCATCCTTACAGTACATAAAAGCGGTGTGTTATTTTTGTTGCCTCTTTCTCACTCAAGGTGTACGACGTAAAAACCATCGTGATTGATCGCAAGTTGGTAAAGGTTGGGTAAAAAGAATTAGCTCTATTTCCATACATTGTTTGTCCAAGGTTGTGACTATTGTGCGGCATTCACCATAAAAATAAATGCAGCATTAGTGTAGTAATATTGTTAAAAATATTACGTTTAATTCATGTTAACAGTAATATAACGGTATTTTTTTAATTCCGCTGCCAGTGCGCCCACCACAAGAAAACTGCGTAGCTGTCACTTTGACAGTTCAACGCTCAGCGGAGATTGGACCATTAAAAAAAATAGATCAGCAAAAATCGCGCTAAGCGTTGGTGACACCATTACCTAAAAGCGGTTGCAAATGACTGTGTCTCGCGTTGGCATTATTTCGCTTTAATAATAGATTTTTATTAATGAGTCAACCTACCGTAAAATCTGTTTGGCAGAACTTAAGTTTTGTTTGATAATAATCAGCGAATATTTTGAATGTTGACCGTAAATCACAGCCTGTATTTGGCTAACCTATTTTTTACGGATCCTCTTCATGAGAGAGTTTGGTTTTTACCCATGGCTGTTTCCAACAGCGTTTATCTCGGGAATGCGGTATCTGCAGCCTTAGTTCGAAGCGGGATAGAGCATTACTGCTTTTTGCTAATAAACTCCTATTTTATTTTATGTCAGTTTTTTATTTATTTATATGAATACCGAACAAGAGTCTCAACTGCTCCCAGCCGTCTAGAGCCAGTGAGACTATGGCATTCCCAAATAATATATGTTGTGAGGCTGAAGGTAGTGGGGAGGGGTAGGAGATTGGGAAGAGGAAGGTTGGGAAGTACCTGGCTATTCAGATCTGGTCACCAAACACGGCTAAAGCCATTTCAAGCAACGTTTCGATTCTAAATGGTGGTCTTTCACCAGGGCGTTACGAGTATCTACCACTCTGGAACGTGCCGCAAATAAACTTTTTATCATCTTAATAAGAATGAAATGTGTTATTACACATATTAATTAAATAAAATTTATTAGCGCACGCCGGGTTTGAACCCGCGACCTTTGGATTCGTAGTCGAGCGTCTTACCACTCGACCATGGAGGCTGATAATTTCACGCGAGGCCGCCAACGTAGGCTTCTGTTTCTTCCCAGGCGCAGAGCTAACTTACCATTGGTGATGCCCCTGGGAAGACTAACTGGGTTACTTAACTGCCTCGCAGGAAATTTGGATATTTTTCACACGAGCTACAACAAGTTTAAGCAAGAACTAACTATTCAGTTTGAACTTTATTATGTGCTATTATAATTATGTAATTATGATCACCATTTTTCTGTTCTTTTTATCGCTTTTGCATTGTAATTGGTAATAAACTGTATATGCAAAATAAATAAATTAATAATTCCGTAATGCTCGCCTTCCTCACTTGCCTGCTTACAGAGCAAATAGTCAATAATACAAATACGAATGCCATGAATGCGACATTCTGTTACAATGGCCATCACGTGAGCCTGAGTATTCTTCCGTGTCACGCATACCAAAGTAAATATAGTCAATCACAATTAAGATTGATAAAGCGATCGTTTTAAAATAAATTATTAAAAATATTATCATGTTACATGCCATATAATATACCACATAATATTACATGCCATCTATCGTAGGCTATTTGACCATTTAGTTGGCGCAAATAAAAATTGTCAAAAAGAAGCGAAGCTAGCAGTTCACAATTTAACGGCCACCATAGTTGAGTGGTAAGACGCTCGACTACGAATCCAAAGGTGGCGGGTTCAAACCCGGCGTGCGCCAATAACTTTTATTTAATCAATATGTGTCACAACACATTTAATTCATATAAAAATAATAAAAAGCATATTTGGTGCACGTTCCAGAGTGGTAGATACTCTAAGTATCGCCCTGGTGAAAGACCACCATTCAGAATCGAAACGTTGGTTGAAATGGCTTTAGCCGAGTTTGGTGACCAGATCTGAATAGCCAGGTACTTCTCACCCTTCCTCTTCCCAATCTCCTTCCACTCCCCACTACCTTCAGCCTCACAACATACCCTCTTTGGGGATGCCATAGTCTCACTGGCTCTAGACGGTAGGGAGCAGTTGAGACTCTTTTGCGGTATTCATCATATATTCTTCTTACGCTCCTTTCTACGTTCATTCACTCTACACACCCAAACCATCTAAGCGTCCCGTATATAAATTATGTAGTATCTTCTTCGGAGTTTCTACTACTCTGAAATTAGCCTCTCTGGCGCATAGGAGTACAAAGGTTTTATATAAACTGGCGACATTCCTTACAAACGGTAAAGATCATATTTGGAATCGTCTCTACAGTGTTATTTAAAACGTTAATTCATTTTTTTTAAATATTTTCAGATTTTATTTGATACTTAATTTAATACTTTTGTTTAACGAGTGAAACGTGTGTGCCAGTTGGTGATATTTCACAAAAACATCGTTTTAAAAAATATTAATGTATTTATATATTTTCTATATTTAAAATCTTCTGTCGTGGGTAATACAAAATAATGGTTTACACATTTTACACAATATTCTGATTTCGGTTTTTATGGCGGACGTTTATTTTGCAACGCGCCGTGTCTTTCCAAAACAAACTTGACAGGCAATTCGAAATAAAAATTCGTAAAGTTTTCATAAACAATAAAACAGATGAGTAAAATAAGAAAGCTGTTTCATATCTCACGGTAAGTACTGCAAGACGTCACACCGAATTCCAACAGTGTTATATTAAATTAAATTTTGGATTAAAAAACCTTTGTGACTTATAGAATATATTCAATGGATGAAATAAATAGAATAGATAATAAAATGAACAGAATTGATAAAATTAATATAATGTATGGAATAAATCAAAATAAATAAATAAAAAATAACTAACTGACAAACCATCACACCGTTTCCCCCGCAGGGGTAGGCAGAGAGGACGGACTGCCATACAACTCTGTCTTGGCACACACTCCTTACATCATTCATACATCGTCTCATACATTAAAAAAGGCGATTATTCACAAGATGAAATTGAACAATCATTGAAAATTTCTTCATTAGAGAAGCGCAGGAAAGACTTTGATTTAATTTGCATTTTCAAAATTATTAATTCTTTTACATATCAATATATGGAGGGATAGCTAATTTTTTTTACCCAACCCATCCGAAATTGTAAGAAATCACTTTTTCCGAGTTTTTACATCGTACACCATGAGAGAGAAAGAGACAACAAATTTCTTGGATTGCTTCTATATACTGTCGTAATGATCTTAAGCTGGTTATTTTCGCTGGTTAACGGCGGGACTCCGCCCACATTTTTTATTTTGTCACTAAACTTGACACAACTAAACGGTTTTTTAGGTTAGATGCTATATTTTTGTTGATAAAAATACTGTGAAAACGTGGCTATGCGAACACACAAAAACATTATGTCGATATGTGATATGAATTGATGTATAAATACCGTAGCCTTAGTCTTAGCCGCGCCCATTTGCGCCGAGTCATGTTAAAATCATCAAAAACAAGTCCAAAACTGACTTCACTGCCTTGGCTTGGGCTACCTCTTGTATACTCTAAGGCAGGGGGCGTTGATGTCGTATTATTTCATTCTGCCGTCGCTCTCAACTGCGACTCTGCCACTCTCGTACGAACATAATATACAGGCGAGGGCTTCCGGTGGTGGATGTGCGGCCAGAAATAGAACTCTAACACGTTGGATACAACATCAAACTCGCGTAGGGAGTGGCAGCCGGCCGCCTCTGCCGACACCGCATCCTAAAACATCAATACGTTCATATTTATACATACGAACAATGACATTACATATATATAGACACGTTGTAGCACTCTCAAAGTGATAAAACCTTAGAGTATACAAGAGGTAGCCCAAGCCAAGGCAGTGAAGTCAGTTTTTGACTTGTTTTTGATGATTTTAACATGACTCGGCGCAAATGGGCGTGGCTAAGACTAAGGCTACGGTATTTATACATCCATTCATATCACATATCGACATAATGTTTTTGTGTATTCGTATAGCCACTTTTTCACAGTATTTTAATCAACAAAAATATAGCATCTAACCTAAAAAACCGTTTAGTTGTGTCAAGTTTAGTGGCAAAATAAAAAATGTGGGCGGAGTCCCGCCGTTAACCTGCGAAAATAGCCAGCTTAAGATCATTAAGACAGTATATGGAAGCGGTCCAAGAAATTTGTTGTCTCTTTCTCTCTCATGGTGTACGATGTAAAAACTCGGAAAAAGTGATTTATTACAATTTCGGATGGGTTGGGTAAAACAAATTAGCTATCCCTCCATATATTGTTACTTCAAGGATAAAACATACAAAAATATTAAATATTATGCAGATTGTGCACAACCTCTACACTCCTAAACTATATATATAAAATGAACCTCCACGTAATAACTTTGTTCTTTTATTCATTTAATTTTTATTTTTTCTTTTCCCTTTTTTATTACTTTCTATTTTTATTAATATTTACATCTAATATTATACCATTTATGTACACTACGTCCGTCTCGATGCACGAATCTCCTAGTGAGACAGACGTAAACCAAACCCATGTTTTAAAAGATCGCAATTCGTTTCTTGAGATGGGGATAAGGGAATCCGTCTAACGGACCGCCCGTTTCCGTACAGAGTCAAAGACTCAGAACAGTTGCGTTGATGTATGAATTCCAGAGAGAAAACATCTACAAATTTCACGACGCCGGAGCTCACTGTTTGAAAAAAATTTTCTTCAACAGTTGAAATGTTAAGAGTTTTACTCCGCATTAATTACTGCTTGGCGAAGGACATCGTCGTAGCATTGTCAAGGTCTGGTAACTCTTTGATTGATGAATTCAACGTCGTAAAACCGCCATTAAAACCTTGACAAAGAACAGAGATCCTACTCAACACAACATTATTATGTACAGTGGGGTGTCGATGTAGACATGTGAGAACGTCTTGTGAGCAAACTTGAGTACATTAAACTGGATAACTGAATGAAGTTTGTGAATCAGAAACATAAATATGTAATAGAAAGACAGTATTCATTGAAACCGGTGATCAATTGATCGTGTAACAAGCAGTTAGAGAAATAAACATAACTTTCGGCCAGATGCTTACCAGTAATCTGGCATAAAATCAATTGCCCAGCCTTTAAATTAGTATAAAGCAAAACAAGCGAAGCTAGCAGTCCATAATGTAGGGCTAATACCAACCCTGATGTGTGGTAGTGAGGCATGGAACTGGCAGAGGAAGGATGAAAGTAGAATAAATGCTGTGGAAATGAGATTCCTGAGACGTATGTGCGTAAAACCATGTATGACCGTGTTAAAAATGTAGATATCCGAAAAGAATGCAAGGGTGATGTAAGCGTAATGAATAGGATCAAGAAAGCGACGACTTTTTTTATTTTTTTTACGTGAATATCGCACAGGAGTCTCAACTGCTCCCAACCGTATAGAGCCAGTGAGACTATGGCATCCCCAAAAGGGGTATGTTGTGAGGGTGAACGTAGTGGGGAGGGGAAGGTTGGGAAGCACCTGGCTATTCAGATCTGTTATCAAACACGGTTAAAGCCATTTCAAGCAACGTTTCAATTCTGAATGGTGGTCTTTCACCAGGGAGATACTTAGAGTATCTACCACTATGATTTGGGCATGTAGAGCGAATGAACGTAGAAATTAGTGTAAAAAGAATATATGACGAGAAAGTGACTGGAAGAAGAAGTTGGGGACGTCCGAGGAAGACATTGTCCAAAGAAGCGAAGCTAGCAGTCCACAATGGAGTGCTTAAACCAACCCTGATGTATGGCAGTGAGGCATGTAACTGGCAGAGAAAGGCTGAAAGTAGACTGAATGCTGTGAAAATGAGATACCTGAGACGAATGTGCGGTAAAACACATGCAAGGCTGATGTGAGCGTTATGAATAGGATCAAGAAAGGGACGCTACGACGGTTTGGGCATGTAGAGCGAATGAACGAAGAAAGGAGTGAATAAAGAATATATGATGCGAAAGTGAATGAAAGAAGAAGTTGAGGACGCCTGAGGAAGACATGGCACGATCAAGTGAATCAAATACTTGAATCGGGTCATGTGAAGAGTCAGAATAACAGAAGAGTATGTATGAGACGATGTATGAATGTGAGTGGAGCAAGGAGTGTGTGTCAAAACAGAGTTGTATGGCGGTTCGTCCTCTCTGCCTACCCCTGCGGCGAAACGGCGTGATAGTCAGTTAGTTAAAGCAAAACAATGTTTTCAACGCGAGGCAAAACAACCAGTTACTGTAAGTAATATGCACCGTGACTTTGCAGTCAATTAGCGACTTATCAAATGGCTTTGTCTTTGAACCTTCGGTGAGGAATAATAATCAATACTGCAGACGTCTGTACAGAATGCATGCAGAAAGCACTATATTTAGAGTGTCTAGGCAAAATATAAACGCAGGAATTAATTTGGGCAGCATGAAGAATAGTGAACAAAAGATGTTTATCAAAGAATATTTGCAAAGAAAGCCGAAAGCAAACAGAAACGAAAATACGATGATAAAAGGCATGGAAGAATGAGCCGATTGATCAATATTAGTCCAAGATATAAAAGGAAAATATAGTGGAAAGATCGTTCGTTCATCTGCTAGAAGTGCGCAATTCTCAGACGAAAACGGCAAACGTAAAATAAAGATTAAGGTACCTAAGATGGATACGGAGAAGTTATTATATATACAAACACCGACCTCAATCATATTCCAAAAATTTCCAGTGCTTACCATACAAAAAATATTTTCTAAACATATACTAACTTTCCTTTACAAAAATATAAATACGTTTGTCACCTCACAAAATACTCGCAACAATAGATCAAGACATGCACATCAACTACAAATACCTAAAACATACACATCCTTTGGACAAAAGCATTACAGATACCAGGCTATTAAGCTTCATAATTCTCTTCCTACACAAATCAAAACATCTACACTTGCACAATACAATAAACATGTTTGGAACTGGTTACAATCCTCCTAATTTATAATTATATACAGTAATAATAATAGTGCTACTTAATAATTTTATTTATTTGTTTAATTTTTTTTGTTTGTTTTAAAGTGGCTCTATTTCGTTTCTATTTTGTTTTTATTATATATATATATTTTTTTTTATATTTTCTTTTCTTTTATTTATTCTTTTATATATCTTCTTTTACATTTTCTTCCATATTTTCTTTTATTTTTAATTTTAATTGTTTTATCATGTAATTTGAAAAATGTCCTCCACATCACAGGTGAACTCCTAGCGTGGAGGACAATGTATATAAAATATTGTAAATAAACATGAAGTTAAGTAAATAACAAAAAAATAAAAACGGAATCATCAAAAATAAACTTGTTGCCTAGATCATGCATTCTATTAGTTAGTGAATGTGACTGACAGTTGGTTGACTACCTGTTAAAAATGTAAAATTATGTGTGGTGTTCCTCGTTGGTACATTAAATTTTATTGTGTCCTGCCAGAAGTGACCTGCCAGGTAAGTATGTTGCTGAATATGAACTAAGAATTAATATTAAGTAGAAATTAAGATTTGTACAGTGATATTTCACAAAAAATTAACAAATTTTCCAAATATTATTATTATTATGGCAGGGCTGTCTCAATCAGGTGGTTAATGACTCTACACAATACACCTAGGTATAAAATAATTCTCCCGACAGACAGCGTAACTAGATTTAATTGATTCGTCAAACTAATGTAATTATGTTTTCAATTGAAATTATGAGCTTCAAATTTATGAACCTAAGAATTTTACGCTGAAACCGTTCTATAATAATAACAGTGAACTTATATAGCTCGGTTTTGTGATATTTCACCTCAAGTGCGCTTCATACTAAATTAATTATGCTGATAAGACTAACTAACAAGGAGAAAATAATATATAATATGTATACAAATTAAAACTATCTAAAATCACGGTCGTTATCATAAATCATGAGAGAAAAAGGTTCAGTTATGGGTATAACAGTGCATGTCTACATAAACAGATTAAAAAAAAAAACAATTTACTAGAAGCTAAGGGTATAAAAATCCAGATGAAATGTATGAATTCATTTTAACATTTGTGTTAAATCAAAGAAAAGGGAAATAGATTGAGGACAGTTAACATGTTGGTACCTAAAAACATTAAAATTCAAGTATTATAAGTAAAAGATTCTAAAAATCTATATTCTCAGAGTGTACTTTATAAAAAGGGGACCAAATGGGTGAATTATATTACAACCGACTTATAACTAACGAAATGTATACATTTCTATGGATAACATACATTGTAAGCATCAGCATAAGTGAGACAGTTAGCTAGATTTTATCAGGTTTAACTACAGAACGTTTTGGATTAAAAGTCAATCAAAATCAATTTTAATTAAAAGTTTTAAGACTGTAAAGGCTGATGCTGTCAAATGCCAAAGAGGATTATATAAATCCTTCCAGATAACGGACTCTTTCACCGACGATAATTCCTATCCGCTTAGCGAAAGTTCTGTCAGCCAAGTACCCTAGACTATGTCATATACATGGTATATCACACAGAGTTTCCGAGAAGGCTAATTAAAAAAATAGGTTCTGTTAGAGCCAAGAGCTTTGGCAGTCATAGACCTAAGAATTTTTCGGTGGGAGATGATAATAATGCATGTCATTTTTTATGTTAATACTGTGCAAGAGTTCTAACTGCCCGGAGTCAGTGGGACTATGGCATCCCCAATTGGGGTATGTTGTGATGCTGGAGGTGGTGGGGAGTGCAAGGAGATGGGTGAGAAGAAAGTTGGGAAGTACTTGGCTATTCAGATCTGGTCATCGAACATGGCTAAAGCCATTTCCAGCAACGTTTATATTCTGAATGTTGGACTTTCAGCAGGGCGATACTTAGAGTATCTACCACTCACGTGATACATACATAGATATTCGAGCATTGAGGACGTACTCGTATATCGACGCCGAAAAGGGAAAAGGGCTGAAGCGTCATTATCAAGTTCAAGCTAAAAAGAGTCCCAAACTTGTGTCGCTTGAGTCAAGCCTTCTGCCAAATGGCACATATATTTTAGATGGCTGAAGCGCCACAAAAGCCTTCAGAATCAAACGAGGCAGAGCATTCCATGCAGAAAAAAAAATCATTAAAACTACATATTTAACTCAATGTTGACCAAAGTGTCGCTGGACACGTGCATTGCTAACCAAAATTCGTACATATTAATGCCATACGAATGACGGATCAATTCAAACTGACGAACAGTGACGGGTTTCCATATGCCCTGGGAACGACTCAAAACCACACTACTGCGTCTGTTTTAGATCGGTTTAAAGCGAAGAGGCGGAAAAACTCGCGTGGTGCGTTGTGCGCATACCGGTCGGATGTCTGTCAATAATGTCAACGTCAACGATTATGTATTTCGACTAGCTCCGTGCGTCATCTCGTGTGTGTTAAGGTACTGGACGGTGTCGTTAATTTGTATTAGTGAGGTTTACGACTAGAAAAAAAAACTATCAACTAACTAACCATCACGCCGTTTCCCCGCAAGGGTAGGCAGAGAGGAAGGACCGCCATATAACTCTGTCTTGGCACACACTCCTTGCTTCATTCACATTCATACATCGTATCATACGTACTCTTCTGTTATTCTGACTCTTCACATAACCCGATTCAAGTATTTGATTTACTTGATCGTGCCATGTCTTTCTCCGGCGTCTTTGACTTTTTCCTCCATTCCCTTTCGCATCATATATTCTTTTCACACTCCTTTCTTCGTGCATTCGCTCTACATGCCCAAACCATCTAAGCGTCCCTTTCTTGATCCTATTGGCATTGCATTATTTCCGGATATCCACATTTTTAATACGGTCATACATGGTTTTACCGCACATACGTCTCAAGGATCTCATTTCCACAGCATTCAGTATACTTTTATCCTTCCTCTGCAAGTTCCATGCCTCACTGCTATACATCAGGGTTGGTATAAGCACTCCTTTGTGAACTGCTAGCTTCGCTTCTTTGGACAATTTCTTATTTGCGCCAACAGCGTTCAGTCCTCCATTAATGGATTTTCCTGTATATAAACAAGGTTTAATAACTCTAAACACACAAGGGATGCTGAGCATTCAACGCATCCGCGAAGGGACCGCGGCTGGAGATGACCGTAGATACAAATAGGCATAACTAAAGCTAAATAAAGTTGTGGATACAACCGCAGGAATGTCTAGTGTTTGATTGGCACACCTCCGAGACCCGAGCTTTTATTTACATTCTGCGGCCAAACAGTACGTGGACAATAATTTACCGCAGTAACGAAACAAAACGACCACGGCCATAAATACGGGCGGATAATGGAGGCGGACTTCGCATAAGTGTTACTATTGGGAGAGTCGTAAAACAGCGGGCAAACACGATACCCACAGCAATACTCATTGAGACGCACCGAGATGTGCAGAAACAATTACCACGGGCAGTTATATGCACAAATGAATGCGTCGAAGTGCAATAATGTGCGAACTTGAGTGCGCACTTTGGCGTTCTTACAAGGACTATCCTTTTTCAGAGAGTTTTTTTTTCTTTCTACATAACAGTTAACGGAGGTGTGTTCGTCCAAGATGGAGTGCAATTCATTACCAATTTTAATATAGTCAAACTTGGTTATAACGAGCGCGAAGGGACCAACTAAATTTACTCCTCATAGCCATCACTCGTTATAAACGTAGGTAGGTAAAAAAGTACCTACCTACTAATATTGATATTTACACCAGGCAAAAGCTTGCATATTATAAAGCAACACATTTTTTTTATTACGAAAATCATGCTTAACTAACTACGAAATGATTTAATTTATGATTACACTAATAATAATAATAAACTGTTCGCACAGTACTGGACAGAAATGTTTCTTAGAGCGACAACTATCGGGGTTATAAACCCTCTTTAACGTGATTTGCGGAAAGTCCACCGTGCCGAACGGGCCGCGCTCTTTGTCTTGTTTTTGACATTATTCGACTGTTTCGATAACTAGTTTTTTTCTCATACCCGGGCGCATTGAGTTGACAATATTATTTGGACGTTATATCAGTGAAGCGACCTCGTTATAACTCCACACGTTTGTATGAAAATAAGCCCGAACCAACATATCATTAAGTAATTTGTGTCAGGCTTTAATGAGGTTACCCATAGCAATACAAGGGTCCCAACTCCTCCCAACCGTCTAGAGCCAGTAAGACTATGGAATCCCCAGTTGGGGTATGTTGTGAGCCAGAAGGTCGCGGAGAGGGGAGAGATATGGGGAAGAGGAAGATTTGGAGGTACCTGGCTGTGTAGATCTGGTTACTGTGTAGATAAAGGTTTGTATGAGACGATGTATGAATGGGCATGAAGCAAGGAGTATGTGCCAAGACAGAGTTACATGGCGGTTCGTCCTCTTTGCCTACCCCGGGATACGGCGTGATGGTTAGTTAGTTATTAACGTATACAGTAAAGTATAATTACAGTACTTACAGATGGTTCATGAAAGTTCAATTTACGATCGGCAAATGAATTATTTATGAATTATCCGGCCTGTGCAATATCCGACGGTTGGATCTTTGATATTATGGTAATGAGGCGGTTTATATTTCATTGAATTCTAAGGGGAAAAGGCGGCGGAGAGGTGAACGACTGTTCCATAAATCATTGCAATTTGTCATGTCGTTGGTGTTTAAAGCTGCCCAAGTGAATCACTCTAAAACTTGTTGGTAACTAGGTATTATAAATTGTCTTTTGATATAAGGCGATCGGGGGTAAAAAGCAGCAATTTATAGAGGTGATAGTTCCAATAAAAAGATAAATAACTTTTTAGGAATTCCATTATTTGGTTTTTTTCAAAAAGTCATTACTAACTAACTAACCATCACGCCGTTTCTCCGCAGAGGTAGGCATAGTGGATACAAATCTGTCTTGGCACACACTCCTTGCTTCGTTCGGATTCATACATCGTCGCATGCATACTCTTTTGTTATTCTGACTCTTGACATGGCTCGAATCCAGTATTTAATTCACTTATGTCTTCCTCGGACGTCTCCGACTTCTTCTACCATTTTCACTTTCGCGTCATATGTTCTTCTCACACTCCTTTCTTCGTTCATTCGCTCCACATTTCCAAACCATTTAAGCGTCCCTTTCTTAATCCTATTCACAACACTTAAAGCTGGATTCACACCAACGTCCGGATCCGCTCAGTGACGATATTGTTCCGCATGAGACCTTATTGATATGGTATGAATTTCAATCAAAAACATTCTTGCTCCAAGCATGCATCATTCACAACTATATTGCACGCTGTTTTCGTACTCTCTCTCTATCAACACCATGACTCTGTACTTGCTTACATTCATCATTAACTCATTTTGCATACATATTTGGTTCATCCTAGACACGAGAAACTGTAGATCTTCTACACTGTCAGAAATCAGCACCGCATCATCACATAGACCAAAAATCTGTAGCTTAAGGTCGAACTTAACCGATAAATACAACGGGAGTGAAAAGCGACAACTTCGCACATCTAGATTTCATCTGTATAGATAGTACGAGTATCTTACGTACCTACCTTGAAAAGTTGTAGTTTCGAATGAAGTGATTTATCTTAATTATCTGGATTATAACCATGTAGAGCATAGGTTCTTTACGTGGACGATAACGCCCCCTCGCGGGCGTTTGAGACTTTCAGGGGGGCAGCAGAAGACCCAGAGAAAATTAGGGAGCGTTGGAAAAAATAGCCGGTCGCCGGAACAGTCGATATCCTTTGATCGTTCTTTTTTTGGGCGAGGAACCGGTTCCAGTTCTTTTCACTTTCAAATCTCTACTGACTAGTTTTTTTTTTGTTTGGCGAGGAACTTTAGTCGATTTGCTAGTACTTTTCGAAAAACCACCAGGAACCGGTTCCAAAAACAACTGGTTCCAAAAACAACCGGTTCCAAAAAGAACCGGTTCCAAAAGGAACCGGTTCCGAAAAGAACCGGTAACTGGAACCGTGAACGCCTAAGTAGGCGGTGGGCAAATGAAGGTTGAGAATCTATGATGTAGAGAAACCTCCGTAAGTTAGTGCACTGACACCCAGACCCCTTGTAATTCTACTATACAGTATGACTAACCTATGGTTTCTCCATACCATAGACAGTTAGTGTCCCAGGTTCATTTCCGTAATAGTTACAACAATGAAATATGGTATTGTTAGTCATAAAATATTAAACAATAACACGAAGTTACTACCGCGAAACAGAAAATACAAGAAGAAATGCAATACCAGAAGTATATGCGTGGGAAAACGAGGTTTGTTTCCTATTTTGATTTTATTTTCAAAATTGTTAATGGTATTATAGACAGCCCTGATTTACTTCCCATGTACCTAACAGCTTAGGCTAATTAAATAATGTAGATACGTTACTGAGACAGCGCCCGCGGATGCACTAAACCGAGTCCGCGAGACATACCTGAGATTTACTACGTTTAGTTTCACACAAACATTCGTTCGACAGACAAGCTGTCACCAGCTGCCACAAACGAGTCGCTGTAGGCTCCTTTCTGAGCAAAAAAGAGGAATAAAAATCATTCGGGAGTAAAAAACATATCTTATGGATTTTCTTTCCATTCATAATTACCCACAAATCACTTATTATTTCAATTCAATAAATACAATTATTCACAAGGTTTAAAGGGTCATGAAAACGGTGTAAGAAAGCGAATGCAGAAATACATAAGTGTGTGAAAGAGAACCAGAGCTAGTAGCGCAATACCCGATTATAACAGTAGCGTGGGACGTTCGTATAGCTATCTCATCCGTACATACATATTCTTTGAATGGCTGTCATTTTCATACGCGGGTGAAACGGAATACGAGACAATACTAGTTGTGCTACATTTTTCGTAAAATTTGTATGAATATGACGCGTCTCGTATTTTGTGTCTATGCCTAACAGAACTACTCGATCCAAAATTATTTTTAAATGTAACAATAAAATCAGGACTGAGTCATTTAAATACTCGCTTGTACCTAGATTGCATACAGCGGGTAATTCCTTCGCTGAAATAGTAGATATATTCAACTGCACTGGATCTAGTTACAAGAAGGCAGTAGCATACTCAGAGCAATAATATACAAGAGAGAGCGCTGTAGTGAGAGCTGTAGTCAGTTTATACGAGGTTTGCCGGACTCGCCTAGACCTGGGCGTGGCTAGGACAAGGGCTAGGGTATTTATACAACCATATAGCACATGTCGACATAATGTTTTTGTTTATTTAATGTTTATTTCAATATTATTTAGTATCGATTAAATGTGTTACGACACATATTGATTAAATAAAAAATATTTGTGCACGCCGGATTTGAGCCGAGACCTCTGAATTCGCGGTCGAGCGTCTCACAACTCGACCGCGAAGACTGTCTGTTGGATTTCAAATAGACAACTTGTTAGGTTCTCACCTTTTGTTTATCATCCAGTCCTTACCTATCCCGCCAATTTGCCATTCGGTTTATTTTTGAACAACCTTGCAAAAAAAAGAAGACTTTTGTTGGTGATCGTCGTGTCGCGGGTTGCTGCCTCTTTCTGTTTTCGTCGTCGGTCGTGGAAGGTTGGGTTGTTGATTGCCACATAGTGTTCAAAATAATTCAAGATTTCAAGCAGTCGAAAACATCTATCGTAATTCATCGGTGAGTGAATTGGCTTAAATCCTCATTTTATCCACAATATACAGTCGAAACTTACATCAAGTAGTCTTCGTTTTACAGCCCATTATAATTTCAAAGTTCATCCGAAACTGAAACGCATTCGGTGTTTATCGCAATTTCCGGATCGAACACTGTCAGTTACACTGTAACAGAGTTACACGGTAACAGAGTTACACAGTTACAAACATGCAGAATCCCCATTCTTCCATCCTTGAGAAAGGCGCAGGATTGCCGGCAATTCGGAGGCATGTTTGCAATTTGCCATCCCCGCCTCAATGCCCGATTACACGATAATTTCATGCAATCACGGAGCGGCGCGACCGCCTATAAGCATGGTCACATACAGCCTCAGCCGGCCTCCCAATATGGGAGGACCGCTTCTCTCTTGGGACGGTGTTCCTGAGAATTCCTCCGCCAGACAAATCACATTGACGTGTCGACCGTCTAGTCTCGCCCCACCAAAAAATAACCGATAATTTGTTAAATACTATACCGAAACCTTGGAGTAAGAATATATATGAAGAGAGAACAAAATATTTTAACCCAACGGTAAATTACTTTCTCCGGTTTTTTACGTCGTATACCATGAGAGAGAAAGACACAATAAAAGTCGTCACATTATATTGCAACACTTCTAAATATATAAGAATGTTTTTTCGTACGAAGCAATCACATGGTGGTTGGACATTATATTAAATAAAAGAATACTTTGTTTTAAAACCACAGAATTTATTATGATGAAGGCCAACCGGTTTCGCTTGGATCAAGCTTCGTCAGGGCACATATAATAACTTAGTTATTATATGTGCTGATCCAAGCGAAACCGGTTGGCCTTCATCATAATAAATTCTGTGGTTTTAAAACAAAGTATTCTTTATTTAATATAAGAATGTTCTCTCTGTCCGCGCTAACTTCACATCACCGAGTAGCATAAATTACGTCAACGGATTTTGAGGTTATTTCCTATCTTTGTGTTGATTAAAAAAACTTGCAGTGGTTATATAAATAAATCAAACATGATGGTGACATGTGCTATGCGTGAATGTTCAAAGAAGACCAAAAAAAAGATTATGAAACATCACTTTTCAGAGGTATTTCAACAGTTATAAATATTTTAGACCGAACTTTAGAATTTTCACATTTTTAATGATATAAAGACATAAAAACAAGTTATTAGTATTTGTGTGATATTTTGACTTCATAAATCATTTTAACGGTGTATTGATTTTGCTTTGTTTAATGTGTTCAAATATGTTTATTAAAAATGTCCGAATTCATGTGGGCGGTAGCTAATAGGATATCGAACACCCTTTAACATATCTTCGTCTCTTTCTATCGAGTCAGTATAAAGTCAACAATACTGACTACACTGTTTCGCAAAGGTACCTCTCCATATATTCTTACTTCCAACACCAAAACTAAGCGGAGTAAATTAAACATTTGAAAAGTAGTTTTCAAGATGTGTTTAGATGCCAAGGAATATACGAGACCATTATTTACAAAAAAATATCTGCTGCTGAAAAGAATATATGACCGAAAGTGAATGGAAGAAAAAGTCCGGGACGCCCTAGAAAGACATGGCAAGATCAAGTGATTCAAAAACTTGAGTCCGGCCTTTAAAATAAGGCAAAATAAACGTAAGAGAGAACATTCAAGCCGTGGTCTAGTCAAAGTTTTGGTAGAGTCCTAAAGAATGACAAAAATCATTTAGACTGCTACCAAAAATTTCAAGACCATGGCTTGAGTAAACAAGTCTTGACATTCTGGACATTGGAGAATTATACCCATAATTGGTATTGTGATAATTGAGGAACAGCAATTCATTGTTTCTGAGTCTACGGCAAGGAATGTTGAACTGGATAAGTTGCAACAGAGAAGGTGAGTCAATAAAACAATTCATAATTTTGTAAATGAAAATTAAATCGAAGTATTTCCTGCGCTTTTCTAATGAAGATATTTTCAATAATTGTTCAATTTCATCATATAAATAATCGACTCTTTCTAGCCCTACTCTCATGCAATACCGCGTAAGAAGCGATGTTGTACGAATTTAGTATGAAGTTATAGAAAGGGGACCAAATTACACTAGCATATATTATATTATTCTAGATGAGGACGAACTAATGAGCAGTAAAGGGTTTTTAGGGTCTTTATATTCTTAAAGTCACATGCAATTTTATTGATGAAGCCAAGAAGTTTTAGTGATTTACTAGCTACATTATTAATGTGATCACGAAAAGAAAGATTATAGTCTATATAATAATCATAACTCATAACATAAAGAAGAGAATCTCTGTTAAGAGAATCAAAAGATTGGTTCAAAAAACTATTAAAGATTTTTTTAAATCATTGTGGCTAAATACTATGAAACCATTTGAAAAAAAATCTTAGGAAATGAAACGTTTGAAGGTCATGGGTTAAATAAACATCGACTGGTTGAATGCTAGCAACTCGGTTTACTTGAAATGAATACAAAACGTATTGAAGGGCCCCAGCGTTCGGCCAACCGTTTGCCAAGGATCAAGTTTTGTTTGTTTCAATAACAATCCGCAGTACCTACCCACAAGAACTGCCTGAACTCCCCAGCAGAAATACATAAGTTATTTAGCTTTTCGGGCGCAAACCGTTTGGCAGAAAAAGCTCGGTACAAAAGCTCCCCAGCCAAATGCCAATGCGCTGACTCGACTGGAATACTAAATCTAAATAACGAGAACAAAAGTGGAATTGATATTCGCTTTTTATTCGGGCACAACCTGAGTTATTAGGGTGAAACGTAATTTTCTGTAACTCCACTTTAAAAGAATAAATCGCTTCACGAGGATTTCTGTTGGATCCGAAGCTGCGATGAAACACCGAATGTGAAAACATTGGACTGTAAACGATTAACAAATATTGTGCAATGAAGGAAAAATGGGACCATTCACTCTCTGATGTAATTGAAGTTGAAAAATGAAGTCTTCTTACCTTGGAGTAACAATATATGGAGAGAGAGCTAATTATTTTTACCCAACCTATACAAACATGCGATAAATCACCTTCTCCGGGTTTTTACGTCGTACACCATGAGAGAGAAAGAGACAACTAAAATAACACACCGCTTTTATGTACTGTAAGGATGATCTTAGTCTCCCGCGTTTCCGGAGCCTCCGCCCACGTGTTTTCAAATGCGACTATACTCGACACAACTAAACGGTTTTTTATGCTATATTTTTGTTGATAACAATACTGTGAAAAAGTGGTTATACGAATAAACAAAAGCATTATTTCAACATGCGCTATGAATGGATGTATAAATACCCTAGTCTTAGCCACGCCCAGGTCTGCCGAGTCCGGCAAAAATCATCAAAATCTGACTACACTGCCTTAGATAGGTACCACTCTATGTACTCTAAGCTTCTTACACAATCGTGTTATTAACGAAAAATACACCGCACTTTGTTTAGTCTTCGTATTCATAAAACACCAGATTTAATTTAGTTTTATTTTTAATATTCAACAACATAACGACGAAATAGCAAAAACGAACGAGCAACACGTTTTTTCTCATCAAACCCTTTTGTTTTGTATTCAATTGTTTCAAACACGGTGTTGTTGAATACAGAATTCGATTTAGCGAAATGGTTGGATACGTAGGGAACTTGGGTGAAAAACATCAATGTAAGAAGTAAGAACCTGACCAATAATCACTTTGAAATCCAACAATTTCAGATATGTATGTATTTAATTGTATACCTCCAAGTGGGCTTTTAAATATTAAGGTACATTAACAGTGATACAAGTGAAAATTATTTGCTCATAAGAAAAGTAAGAATGAGTAGTAAACATAAATTGTATTTTTTGAGTGTTTTTAATTAATAATGATTGAAGATATATTCTTCTAGTATTTCCATTCCGTGCAGTTAAATGCATCAGCCACCTCTGCGTACGTATTACCAACTACATGCAGAGACGTGCACTCCACAAAGGCACATAAGTACGGCCTACCCTAGTACCCCACCGACCTTTCTACTATAACGTGTCAAAAGCAGTAATTACATATGCCCAAACGCCGACAACGTCAGAGAAGATTATTCGATGTTTACTAGACTACACAAAATATGTATGCTGTAAGCTGTTGTGCGTTTAAGCGGCTCGTTTGTGCATCTTTGTTAGTGTCTAGGGCAGTGCTCTTACAAAGCAAATCCAATAGCAATCAGTGATATTTGCTGGTACCAATATCTATTATTCGGTATTCACTAGACTATACAAAATATGTATGTTGTAAGATGTTGTGCGTTCAAGTGGCTCGTTTGTGTTAGCATCATTGTTAGTGTCTAAGGCAGTGCTTTTACAAAGCAAATCCAATAGCAATCAGTGATATTTGCTGGTAACAATATCTATTATCAATCAATCCGCTGTTTTTCCTACTGCCTACCCTGATCAAAAACTCTGCGCACACCGCAGACTACACGCAATCTAGATACAAGTGAGTATCTGAAAGCCTCAATCCTCATATTATTGTTACAACTAAATTGAATTTTGGATCGAGTAGTTCTTGCTGGATTATTATATGAAAGGCAATAAGGTTAAGTAAATTAGGTCAATCAATTCGATATCAGATTAATTCGTTCGAACAAGTGGGTACTAAGTGCGAGAGAAAGAATGAAAGTTTATAGACTGGATAAACAGAATTTCTGGAAGAGAGAAAAGTACTTAAATTTATCCCAAAGTTTTTTGAAAAATCCCTTTCAGCAGACGATTTGTTTTCGCCCTCTTTCAGTGGAAATGATGGTTGCCAAAAAATATTACAAAAAGCTTTTTAGGCCACGTGTAATTATTGAGAAGATTGAATTAGAATCAGGCTACAACTTTCTTAACAGTAACAAAGTGGTGATAAAAAAAAAAATTCAATTTAAAACTCCGTGGTCGAGTACGAATCCAAAGATCGCGGGTTCAAGCCCGGCGTGCAAAAATATTTTTTTTATTTATTTAATATTAGTCATAAAACATTTAATTCATATTGAATAATAAATAGTATATTTACGGCACGTTGGCCCGGCCATTGTGGTAGATACTCCAAGTATCTCCCTGGTGAAAGACCACAAAATCAAAACGTGGCTTGAAATGGATTTAGCCGTGTTTGGTGACCAGAATGGAATAACCAGGCACTTACTATTAATAATAATAAATGGATAACTTTTATAGCGCCGTTTTTGTGGAAAAATCACCTCGAGGACGCTTGTTGTTTGTAGGAAGCTATCACTTTGTGGCTATCCATTAAAGTTATTTAAAAGGTTTCAGAACAACCATTGCATCAGAGTATATTTTGCCCTGACTAATGACCATATTAAAAATGTGGATATCCGGAAAGAATGCAAGGCTGGTGTGAGCGTAATGAATAGTATCAAGAAAGGGACGCTTAGATGGTTTGGGCATGTAGAGCGAATGAACAAAGAAAGGAGTGTGAAAAGAATATAAGATGCGAAAGTGAATGGAAGAAGTCGGGGACGCCCGAGAAAGACATGGCACGATCAAGTAAATCAAATACTTGAATAGGGTCATGTGAAGTGTCAGAATAACAGGAGAGTATGTATGAGATGATGTCCGTCCTCTCTGCCTACCCCTGCAGAGAAATGGCGTGATGGTTAGTTAGTTAGATTTGTATAGGTTGGGTAAAAATAATTAGCTCTCTCTCCATATATTGTTACTCCAAGGTAAGAAGACTTCATTTTCAACTTCAATTACATCGGTGAGTGAATGGTATCCCATTTTTCCTTCATTGCACAATCTTTCCACAAACAATTAGACACTTCCATCAAGTAGTATAGTTTATCGTATCGGGTCATGTGAAGTGTCAGAATAAAAGAAGAGTATGCATGAGACGATGTATGAATGTGAATGAAGCAAGGAGTGTGTGCCAAGACAGAGTTATACTACGGTCTTTCCTTTGCGGCGTGATGGTTTATTAGTTAACTAATAACCAGGTACTTCATTTCCCTCATCTCCTTCCTCTTGTTCATCTCCTTCCCTTCCCCACCATTCAAGGAAGCAGTTGAAACTCTTGTGCGGTATTTACTATTTAAACATAACTCAAATGTAACCTTTGATATTTGCAAGAACGTTTGAAATCCAAAAGACTTTAAATATGCGAATTTGAAAAAAAATCGTTACTACGTCAGCTCAAAGCGACGAAGAATCTTTCGATAGATTAAGTACTGGGATGCTGATCGATTTTCACATTTTCCTCTCGGAGGGGAGGCTGCTTTAAAACTTCGTGCCAACTTATCAGGGGTGCATACTGATACGGAAGCTTGGAGTAAAAATATACATGGAGAGATAGCTAAATATATTTACCCAACCTATACAAATATGCGATAAATCACTTTCTCCGAACGACGCACACCATGAGAGAGAAAGAGACAAGAAAAGTCTTCACATAATATTTCAGCACTTCTAAGTATCTAAGAATGTTCTCCGCCCGCGCTAACTTCACATCACCGAGTCGCATAAATTACGTCAAGGTTATTTCCTACATTTGTGTCAATTAAAATACTTGCAGTGGTTACACAAATAAATCAAACATGATGGTGATATGTGCTATGCGTGAATGTTCAAATAAGACCAAACAAAGATTATAAAACATCGCTTTTTAGGGGTATTTTAACAGTTTTAAATATTTTTGACCGAATTTTAGAATTTTCACAGTTTTAATGATATAAAGACATAAAATCAACAAAAAACTTCCATCATTATTAAGGCAAACCTTCTGTTATTAGTGTTTGTGTGATATTTTAACTTTACAAATCATTTTAATAATGTATTTATATTATTTTGTTTAATGTGTTCAAATGTGTTTATTAAAAATCTCCGAATTCCATGTGGGCGGTAACTAATAGGCTATCCGACATCCTTTAATATATATTTATCTCTTTCTATCGAGTCAACAATACTGACTACACTGTTTCGCAAAGGTACCTCGCCATGTATATTCTTACTGCAAGTACAGAAGTATTCACTACAGTTATTCCGTTCACTTCGCAGCCTGTTCGGCGTCCGCGTAGGCAACTAATCAATTAGGGCTCTAATGGGGTGCAGCTGGGAGAGAAGTTTTATCTGATTCACAGCCTGACTAATGGTGAACTCTGGGAGTTAAGTCGCCGTACGAGTTTGCTGCGCTGGGAATACAAAGTGCACAAAGGCGATGCAATGGTTAGAAGCTGCGGAAAACTTTAGTTACTTAACTGCTGAGAGAGTTGAACGAAATATCTGTTGCGAAGTTTTGAAGATTGGGGTATTTCAAAAGGCCTTAAACCATACTAATGGTAGAGACTAGGGTTTTTTTTATCCAGTTAAGACCTTTTCCCTGAGAAATCACTAATATAAACTTAAATTCAGTCAATTAGATACAAACATCAGATGGTAATAGTAATAAGGCCTAATGAGCCGCAGTACTAGTTAGATTGACATTATGAGGAGTATTTGTATTAGCCCCAGCTAGTTAGCAGAGGATTACGAAAGAATCCATAAAATCAAAAACATAAAAATTGGTAGAGATTCGGACACTAACCTCTCGACTCCTGAGCTGAACGCACTACTGAACGTACCCTAGAATATTGAAGTATTTTTTTTACGTGAATATCGCACAAGAGTCTCAACTGCTTCCAACCGTCTAGAGCCAGTGAGACTATTGTATCCCCGATAGGGGTATTTTGTGAGGCTGAAGTTAGTGGGGAAGGGAAGGAAATGAGGAAGGGGAAGTTTGGGAAGTACCTGGCTATTCAGATCTGGTCACCAAACACGGCTAAAGCCATTTCAAGTAACGTTTCAATTCTGAATGGTGGTCGTTCACCAGGGCGATACTTAGAGTATCTACCACTTTGGAACGTGCCGCAAATATACTATGTTTTTTTTTTTAATATCAATTAAATGTGTCGTGACACAACAAAAAAAAACAAAATTATTTGCGCACGCCGGTTTCGAACCAGCGACCTCTTAATTAATTCATTTTACTAAAATAAAATTATTTTAGTATCCCCCTGATGAAATATACCCATTCAGAAACGAAATGTTGCTTGAAATTGCGTTAGCCGTGTTTGTTGGCAGATCTAAATAGCCAGGTACTGCGCAACCTTTCTCTTCCCCATCTCCACCCCCTCCCCACTACCTTCAACCTCACACCATACCCCGATTAGGGATGCCATAGACCCACTGGCTCCAGAATGTGGGGAGCAGTTGGGACTCTAACTAACTAACCATCGCGCCGTTTCCCCGCAGGGGTAGGCAGAGGATGGACCGCCATATAACTCTGTCTTGGCACACACTCCTTGCTTCATTCACATTAATACATCGTCTCATACATACTCTTCTGTTATTCTAACTCTTCCCATGACCCGATTCAAGTATTTGATTTACTTGATCGTGCCATGTCTTTCTCGGGCGTCCCCGACTTCTTCCATTCACTTTCGCATCTTATATTCTTTTCACACTCCTTTCTTTGTTCATTCGCTCTACATGCCCAAACCATCTAAGCGTCCCTTTCTTGATCCTATTCATTACGCTCACACCAGCCTTGCATTCTTTCCGGATATCCACATTTTTAATATGGTCATTAGTCAGGGCAAAATATACTCTGATGCAATGGTTGTTCCGAAACCGATCGGCTAACAAAATAAACAAAAAAAGTGGTTAAAACAAAGTTTTATATAACTATAATAGATAGCCACAAAGTGATAGCTTCCTACAAACAACAAGCGCTCTGTGTCTTTCTCGGGCATCCTCGATTTCTTCTTCCATTCACTTTCGCATCGTATTCTTTTCACACTCCTTTCTTCGTTTATTCGATATACATGCACAAACCATCTAAGCGTCCCTTTCTTAATCCAATTCATTACGCTTACATCAGCCTTGCATTCTTTTCGGATATCCACATTTTTAACACGGTCATACATGGTTTTACCGCACATCCGCCTCAAAGATCTCATTTCCACAGCATTCAGTCTACATTCATCCTTCCTCTGCCAGTTTCAAGCCTCACTGCCACACTTCAGGGTTGGTATAAGCACTCCATTGTGGACTGCTAGCTTCGCTTCTTTGGACAATTTCTTATTTGCGCCAAGTTGGGACACACTTAAAAAAAAGACCTTCCAATAAGTATAATTTTATCTGAAGTTAAATCAAGTCTTTAACCACGATGAGTTTCAAACTCTATCCGCCCGACTGCTAGCCAAGCATACTATCTACTGGGACATCTACGTGTACGATTCTACATACCATCAAGCATCGGGGATTTTTACAGGCTATTTGTCAACCCTAAAATATAAAGGTCAAACCGATTCACAAAGCATAATCGGTACCGATCCGTTCGATTGCTGGCCGAGCGTCCCACCCATCAAGCCATCAACCACTTTTGAATCTTCACACAATATAAATGTAGTGCTCTTAATATAATTACAAGGACATGTCATAGCACAGACATCGACTATTCGAAAACCAGATTGAATAAAAACAACTTTGATTTATTAATCGTTAATCTCTTTCAATCTCAAGATGGTTTGCTTTACATCTCGAAGTGCGTTTTATTATTTGATTACTTTCTATAGCTCACATACCATAGATATTTACCATCATGTTGGCAATGTTGCCATGGTGGTGTCATCGCCTTAATTGGCCATATGTGGCATCTACCACTGATGACGGAACTTTGGGTGATGACTTCACTCCATCATTATGTTTCAGGATATTTAAAGATGCCTACGGACATTCGAATATTAGTGTTTACGTAGAAATATATTTTTAAACGTAATGTGTTGAATTTTAAAGTGATAATTTGTTAGGTTCTTACCTTCGTGTTTTTAATCGAAGTTCCTGCCTATTCAACCATTTCGCTATTCGATTTCCGTATTCAAAAACACCATGTTCGAAACAATTGACAATCAAACAAGTCGTTGATTTTTTCGCTTGTTCGTATTCGTTTCGTTGATAATACAATTGAGTGAGAAGACTTGAAGAACTTTCAATTTCAACTACGTCGGTGAGTGAATGGTTTCCCATTTTCCCTTTATTCCAATAATATTTCCACAAGCTACAATTGGACACTTCCATTAAGTAGTATGGTTTATCGTTTTCAGTCTACTATTTTCCAAAATCATCTGAAGCTGAAAACGCATTCAGTGTTTAATCGCAGCTTCGGATTCAAACCATTGACTATTTAAGCGAACGATAGAATCATAAAAAGTCTCAAACAATACTCAAGACAAAAAAGAGCATTTCAAATTACCTACATAAAACGTCATTCGAACAGAATTTGAACTTAACCAGTTTTTTTAAATTGCATAGACAAAAAAAAGTGCAGGCAATGATAGAAAGACAGGTTTTCGAAAATCACCATAATATTACATATTGTAATAATATAAATGATAATAAAAAATATTGCGACGTTCGGTATTTAAAAGACGAAATCACCCCCTAACCAGTTAATCGGGCGACAACTCTAGGCATTGAGCTACTGCGTCATTCTCCAGACCAGTGGCGGCTCGTGGCTTTTTGGTGTGCTAGAGTGGTAAGATTGAAAAAAAACGCCATCATTGATGTTGTTGTAACCGAAATTTTTTTTAATTTTTTTTCGAAATTTCAACTTTTTGTATGAAGATTTTTCAGAAATCCGTGCGGTGCGCCACCAAAACTGAAAAATCCTGAAAATCTTCATTCAAAAAATTAAATCTAAAAAAAAATAAAAATCATTTTCGGCTACAACAACACTAACAATGTCGTATTTTTCAATCTTAGCACACTAAAAACTCACGAGCCGCCACTGCTCCAGGCCTGCTGTCATCGGAATAACATAAAGTTTTTTTAAATATATATATTACAGTGAATACTGCACTTGATATGTTATTTCTAATTTGAACATTTAATATGCCGGCTTCATAACAACAGAAGCTTCACGGTGAAAGCATCTAAAAATTGCTAATAATTTCTGATAATAACATACGCAATTCTTCGTAATATAATGGTTAGGTTAGATTAAGGTTGACTTTATATTGTGTCATATTAATTTAGAGTTAGAAAATATGCCACGTGTTCTAATCTACAATCTTATAATAAATGTGAATTTCGAGTTCCAACTGCTCTCAACCATCTAGAGCCAGTTGGACTATGGCATCCCCATTGAGTATGTTGTGAGAATTGAGGTAGCGGGAAGGGGAAGGAAATGCGTAATAGGAAGGTTAGGAAGTACCTCGCTTTTCAGATCTGGTCACAAAACACGGCTAAAGCCGTTGCAAGTAACGTTTCGATTCAAATTGGAATTCTGAATGGTGGTCTTTCACCAGGGCTATAATCAGAGTATCTACCATTCTGAAATCAATGAATTATATATAAATATATATATGTATAGTCATCATTGATTGCAAGTTAACGTAAATAAACACTAAGCTGCTAGGTGATGTAGACCGTCGGTTGGTCCAATTTCATTTATTCATTCGTATTACTAAATCGTTATTAGAAATGTTTATATGACATGATTTTGCAATGAATAGCGCGCCGTGATAATTGAAAGAATAATTTTAGTCATCAAATTATACGGATTAGAGAATCACACGAGAAAATCCCGTGTCCATTTGCGCCCCACGCGGCGATCGAACGAATAGTGTGCAGAAGACGGCTTAGCGTATTAATACTATCAGATAGAGTAGTTAAGTCTTAATACACACGTCAAAAGGGACATAGTGAGTAAATCATCGTATCGGAATAAAATTTCAAACTTTTTTATGTACAAGCAAAAAATACCAGTGTTGTTTTTGCATACATTAGCGACCCACACGGCGATCGAAGGAATCGTGTACAGAAGACGGCTTAGCGTATTAATACTAACAGATAGAGTAGTTAAGTCTTAATACACACGTCAAAAGGGACATAGTGAGTAATTCATGAAATCATCGTATTGGAATAAAATTTCAAACTTTTTTACGTATAAGCAAAAATTACCAGTGTTGTTTTTGCATACATTAGCGACCCATCAGGGCACTTTACAGAACTGCAAATTAAAGTATTTTTTTTAGAACAACATTTTTAACGCTATGAATAATATTTACTGCCTACAAGACCTTTAAATGAAGGTACAAGTATCTTCATTTAAAATATCATCCAAAAGAAAAGTCAACTTAATGTTGGCATATCTCTAGAGACGAGACGCTCCGGGAACTCAGTCTGAAAAGAAAACAAACTGACTTTTCCACCACTTTTAGAGTTGTTAGCTTTCAACATAAAACAACATTTCGACAGTAAGTAAGCAGCACTCAAATCCTGAAAAACTAAAATCTGATTGAAAATATTGATGCACAGCGCGGTAGATACTCTCAGTATTGCCCTGGTGGAAGACCACCGTTCAGAATCGAAGCACTGCTTGAAATGGCTTTAGCCGTGTTTAATGGCCAGATCTGAATAGCCAGGTACTTCATATTCCCCACTCCCTTCAGTCACAAAACATACTCCAAGGGAGCATCATAGTCCCACTGACTCCGAACAGTTGGGGACTCTCGTGCGGTATTCACATTAACAAAAAAAAACTAAAATTTAAAATTTTCATTTCAGAATTTAAATCAGAACATTAATTTAAGCTTTACTACCCAACTTTGCCCGAGTTTCAACAGTTTATAATTGAAATGTATTTTCTTATTGAACAATTTACAAAAAAACTGTTATTTCGAAGTCCTATAGCTCATGACGGAAAAGATATAACGTAAAAAAAAAATAGCTTTGTTTACTTAGAAATTCCTGACAGAAAAAAGTGCGAATTTCATGACGTCGGAGCTCATAGTTTCAGATATTACGCTTTACAGTTATGGTGAACGCAACCGTTTACTTTTACTTTTTTTTAAAGAAAGACAAACATTCCCAAGTTACGAATAACCTGACAATATTTTAAAAACTCTTATTGCCATCGTAATAAGCGGAAAACTTTCTTTGTGCAATGACGGAGGACTTAGCTAGCAAAGGAATTGAATTCACGACGCCTGGATGGAAAACAGAACATTTGCCAACTCAGCTAATAACTCGTTCGATGATAAGTTTACTCTATTGGTAAAACGCAAAGCAACTATTTAATCCTTCTAAGGCAGTCGACTCTTAGATCAGCAACGTCATCGGCTATCGGAAGGCTGTCCAATACTAAGTTTGGAGATCGCGCTTTCGGAGTTTCGGGACCGAAGGCTTGGAATAAACCCCCCACCGGAACTAAGATGTATAACGAGCCCAACAGAATTTCGGTCCAAACTGAAAACTTACCTTTTCAGACTCTCATATCCTTAAATTCATTAAAAGAATCTCAACATAATCTGTCTCTCGACGAATTACCTTTAGATATACAAATTTTAACCAAACCCTGTACTGTACGACAAATTCAGAAAGTCATTTTTTTTTTAATTTCGCTCCATGCCTTAATCGGAAAAAAAATAAAAATATATTTAATTATAATTTTAAGTTAATAAGTGTGTTTATCTGATAGGACCTGCCAGGTAAGTATGTTCCTGTATATTTTCTTATTTAAACTAGGAATTAATATGTAATAATAGAAAATAAGATCTGTACAGCGCCCTTGATGTGATTTTTCACAAAAACGGCACTATACAAATCAACCAAATATTATTTTTATTATAATTATTACTACTCATTAGCTACCAACACTGTTTTAGTGCTTTATTTACACTGAAAAAGTGTCACACAATTCACAACAAGGTAGCTATTCCACCCTCTGTCTAGGAATTTTCTCCATGGTGACTGAAAGAGGGGAATTAAAGCAGAGAAGAGGGCGAAATAAAGCATTCGTTTCATTCTCAGAAGTTTTGGGCAGGGTCAACAAGAAGTATAGGTGAACGAGCGAAGCTTCCCCTATGGATATTTTTATTCCTTCCCTTAGGGGGACGGCTCAAGAATTTTAGGTACAGATAGAGGTGGTTAGATAGAAGCCGATAGTGTAATAGTCTTGGAGGAACAATATAATATTATGGAGGTATAGATTTGCGAACGATTGTGCACGTCTCTTTCTAACACAAACATATTCCCGCCCGCGTAAGTAGATACAGAGAGACAGAGATATATTTAAGGGCGATTGTTTGTAAGATAGTGTATTTTGCTCAGAGCAATAATATACAAGAGAGAGCGCTGCTGTAGTCAGTTTTGATGAGATTCGCCGGACTCGGCTAAACCTGGGAGTGGTTAGAACTAGGGCTAGGGTATTTATACATCCATTCATAACACATGTCGACATAAGGTTTTTGTTTATTTGTATAACCACTCTTTCACAGTATTGTTAAAAAAAAAAAATATATATATATATATATATATATATATATATATATATATAACATGTAACCTAATAAACCGTTGAGTTATGTCAATTTGCGGGACACGAAGAACATTCTAACAATACTTCAAAGCGGTGTGATAATTCGGGAAAATTTGTTGTCTCTTTCTTTCTCATGGTGAACATTTCTCAAACGTTAAAACCCGGAGAAAGTGATTTATCCCAAATTTGTATAGGTTGGGTAAACAGAATTAGCTCTCTCCATATATTGTAACACTAAGGTATTTTGTATCGTTTCGGTTATTTTTAATAAAAAATATTTTTTTCATTACAAAACAATATTATAAACATGATTTAAATGACAAAATATCACACACGTGCTAATATCATGAGGTTTGTTTTAATAACGATGAATGCTCTTTGATAATATTATATTTTTTTATCGCAATAAAACACGAATCTCCAAACGCACTATCAATAATATTAAAATCTGTTAAAAGTAAAATTATTTTTTATTTTTTATTGAAAAATATGATGTTCCGTATTATTCTTAATTAATTAACCACAACGCCGTTTCCCCGCAGGGATAGGCAGAGAGGACGGACTGCTATACAAATCTGTCTTGGTACACACTCCTTGCTTCATTCACATTCATACATCGTCTCATACATACTCTTCTGTTATTCCGACTCTTCACATGGCTCGACTCAAATATTTGATTCACTTGATAGTCACTTCTTCTATTCACTTTCACGTGATATGTTCTTTTCACACTCCTTTCTTCATTCACTCGCTCTACACGCCCAAACCATTTAAGCGTCCCTTTCTTGATCCTGTTCATCACGCTTACATCAGCCCTGCATTCTTTCCGGATATCCACATTTTTAACACGGTATTATTATTTCAACACTTAAATTCATATTACAAAGCTCCTTAGCTCATGATTGAAATGACACAGCGAACCGAAAATTTTACAGGTAACTATTAAATCTAGACTTAAAAAGCTGTGTAATTTTTATGACGCGATAGTTCACCTTTCGCTTGTGAGGTAATCAATAAAAATGACAATTTTGAAAAAATGAATTAAAAAAATCACTCGCTGATTTGAATTTAAAAATGTTGGCTTTCTAACGCAAGCAATACTATTCATAATTCTCAGGAAAATGTCTGAGGTTTCAAGCGAATACAATTCTTATACAATAATCTTTTTAATTCTTATGAAATGCTTACTGGAATTTTAAGTAAAACGTTCAAAAGTGCCTTCATTGACATTTCAGTTCGTTTTTTATAGAATTTAAAAGATTAAATATAATTATTTTTACTCACTGGAAACCTTTATCATTTTTCTAACTACCCATAGAAAATTTACAGATGAATCATTTGTAATGTTGCCTGTATTAGAATGCTACAAAGTGACGTTTAGCGCCATTTAGAGTACTGAGGCACAACTGAAAGTAATGTCTAGCGAAAGGTATAAAGATTGAAGTTAAGACGTAAAAAAATAATTGAATTTGCACGAAAACTAATGGAAATTCCAAAAGAAAAGTCCACCCTAGTAATGGCCGCAGAGATCAGGGGGTGGGGTGAGCGGGTGGGAGGGTTGGGAAACCCTCTGCTATCTGGGTGACTCATACAACTCGTACACGAGTAGGTGCCTAAGGGCGCCCCCAGGAAAGCACCCCTGACGGGAGGGATGAAGGCAGTTAAACAAGGTGATTGATTGCTCGAAAAACCTCACATGCTTTACACCGAGCTGGACTTTTTCACTATTTATATTTTATGTATATATATATCCCCTTCAAACCTGAAGCAAGAAAATAAAAGTTTTTTCTTTAAAATTTCTGCTTGAAATAGCTTTAGCCGAGTTTGGTGACCAGATCTGAATAGCCAGGTGCTTTCCAACCTTCCTCTTCACCGTCTTTTCCCCCTCCAACAAACCTCACAACATACGAGTACGTCGATCCGGGATGCCATAGTCTCACTGGCTCCAGACGGTTGGCAGCAGTTGGGACTCTTGTGCGGTATTCACTTTATATTAGATATATTCAACTGCACTGAATCTAGTTACAAGAAGGCTATAATAACATACCTCTTTCTAAAATACTAGTGTTAATTTTCTTGGACGTAATCAAATCGTCGCATCAAATGTTTTTGGGCGCATTGTTATTTTTTATGTCATTGTTATTTTTTATGTCACTGTTATTTTATTTTATACCTATGTTATGTAAAAGCCCATGAGGGCGTATAAAAATAAATAAATAAATATTTTTTTTTTTTAAAACGAACAATTTCCTAATAGGTTAAAAAAAATTACCCAAACTGTGTTGCTGTAAAAACAATAAAATAAGGCCATCATATTAATATTTTTAGCAAGTTTTTGTCTTATCTTCCATTTTAGACGGTGCAGAATTGTATTATAACGTATTTAGATAGCGGATACCGAATTAGCCTACTAGATTATCTTTCCGTAGAAAGGTTTTTCAAACAGTCAGTGTATCCTATGTACCGAGTAACAACAATGATAAGCACACATGCTTACAAAGGTTAATATCTAATGTATATTCATAACTGTTGGATATATGCCTCTTGTACTACGCGATATAATCATTGTAAGATCAGAGCGAGAATATATATGGAGAGAGAGCGAAATATTTTTACCCAACCTATAGGAATTTACGATAAATCACTTTCTCCGGGTTTTTACATCGTAAACCGCGAGAGAGAAAGAGACAAGACAAGTTCTCACATAATATAGCACCACCATTCGGGTTTTTTTTTTGAAAGAATCCAAACATTCCCGGGTTACGAAAAACCTTACAATATTTGAAAAACTCCTACTGCCATCATAATAAGCGGAAAATATTGCCAGTGCAATGATGGAGGACTTAACTAGCAGAGGAATTGAACCCACGACGTTCGGGTGGAAATCCGACGCGTTGATCCACTCAGCTACTAACCGGTCATGTATGTCACGGTATGTAAACATGTTTTCCGTCCCCCGCGTCTCCGGCGACTCCGCCCACTAACGGTTTTTTTGGTTATATCCTATATTTTTGTTTGTTTATAACAATACTGTGAAAAAGTGGTAATGCAAATAAACGAAAACATTATGTCGACATGTGCTATGAATGGATGTATAAATACCGTAGCCCTAGTCCAAGCCACGCCCGAGTCAGGCAAAAATCATCAATACTGACTACAGAAGCGCTCTCTCCTGTTTATTATTGCTCTGAGGTTCTGCCACTGAGAACTTCGTTTGGACCTCTCTTTCTGCTACACGCCTTCTTTACGAGAAATAGGGAGAGGTCACAACGGAAATATTAGCTGTACCTAAGGGTGTGTGTGTGTAAGAGAGGGGGGGTAATAGGGAACGGTACACCATTTGCATAACCCGATATTTAAAGCGACCAAGCGAACCGCAACCGATGAGCCATTCCTGTTGTGAATATAAATCTGTCCCGCCTTACGTCCTAAATTTGAACCGATATGTCAAGGCCGCGATAAAATATTACCTTGAAACAACAATGAGGTCACATAATTTGACTGAACATAAATTTAATGGCACTAAAATCGATCCTATTTAATAGGAACGATTTCCCCTCGTTTCATAAAAAGCTACCGCATCTAAATACTGTGTAAAAGTCGTATTATTAATAATAATAATAATTGGCTGATTTATATAGCGCCGTTTTCGTGACAGAAATATCACCTCAAGGGCGCTTTCCAGCATAATTAACATAATATTACAAGTAAGACTTAATATTAACGTATGCTTAATACTTATAACTAGTGACTTACAACTAATATATTAAAATTATCACATTTAATAATGGTTGTTGCCCGTGCTGTCGGACCTAGGGTAGAAAAAAAAAACAAAAAAAGTGGAGTAAGTAATATTTAACTATTTATATATAAACTATGTATAGAACTCGGACTGAGTGATCAAAACTCTAGTGAAGTTAATTGACGTTATTGTGGGTGTGATAATTTAAAAAGGTGTGTCTTAAGTTTTGCTCTGTCCATCTTTCGCAAATGCGAAGGAAGGTTATTCCAAGCTGCGGGGCCTGCTACGACAAAAGCTCGGCCTCCGAAATTGGTGTTGGGATTGCGTTGAGGTACTGTGAGTGTACCTATGGCCGTTGAAGATGCTGATCGAAGAGTAAAGGCTGATTCACACCAACGTCCGGATCCGCTCAGTGCCGATATTGTTCCGCAAGAGAGCTTATTGATATGGTATGAATATCAATCAAGGAGTATGTGCCAAGACAAATTTGTGTGGCAGTATATCCTTCGGCCCACCCTTGTGATATTTAACTACTTATTTAGTTAAATAATTATTTTGAAGTGTAAAAATACTTACAACGCAGATTTTTTTTTTAAACCATTTTTTTATCACTAAATAATATTTTTAATAATTAATAATTAATAAAAAAAAAAAATAACTCTCTCGTGTAGTCTTGTCAGAAGTGTAGAACAGGCATTAAAGCATACGTATGTCATATCGTGTGTAGAGTGGTAGATAATCGAAGTATCGCCCTGGTGAAAGACCACCATTAAGAATCGAAACGTTGCTTGAAATGGGTTTAGCCGTTTTTGGTGACCAGATCTAAATAGACAGGTACTTCTCAACCTTCCTCTTTTCCATCTCTTTCCTTCCGCACTACCTTCAGCCTCACAACTTACCCCATTAGGAGATGCCATAGTCTCACTGGTTCTAGACGTTTACGTAAGATGGAGGAGTTGGGATTCGCGCGGTATTCACTATATTAAAAAAATATATATAAAACAAGTTTGGATATCTTAAATAAATTAAATAATGTAGATACGTTACTGAGACAACGCGCATGAATGCACTAAACCGAGTCCGCGAGACATACCTGAGATTTACTGCGTTTAATATCACACAAACATTCATTCGACATACAATTTGTCACCAGCTGCCACAAACGCGTCGCTGTAGGCTCCTTTCTGAGAAAAAATGTCTTGAAAGGTGTAAAAATCATTCGGGAGCATAAATCATATCTCATGGAATTTCTTTCCATTCATAAATACCCACAAATCACTTATTATTTCAATAAACACAATTATTCACAAGGTTTAAAGGTTCACGAAAACGGCGTGAGATAGCGAATGCAGAAATACATAAGTGTGAGGAAGACAACCACGGCTAGTGATGCGAAACCCGATTATAACAGTAGCGTGGGACGTTCATATAGCTATCTCATCCGTACACACATATTCTTTGAATGGCTTTCCTTTTCATAAGCGGGTGACGCGGGAAACAAGACGGTTCTAGTGGTGCAACATTTTTCGTAATATTTGTATGAATATGAGGTGTCTTGTATTTTATGTCTATGTTAGATATACTCCCATCGTATATGAGAAGTATTAGTATTTCTATGTTCTTTGGTTTTATAATTTTATTGTACTGTGTTCCATATGTTAATTATTTAATGAATAACCGTGTTATTGCGATAGTTTAAAAGTAGACAAATACCAGAGAATAAAAATTCTACATCTACATAATAGATCGAACACGTATCTTGCGGAACATTTGGTTACCCGGGTATAATGTAGGTATATGGCGCATTGCACAGTCACGCGGCGAGACAGAACCTAAAAATACCGAGCAATAAGCCAGACTTCATACAACGCTGCCAGCCAACAGAGTATAGACTGTTACCTTTACTGGTGCACAGTACAAGTGTGCACGACTGCACCGCATGATCACGTACGCAGAACGGGACAAATTCAATGCAAATTCAAACAAACGAACGAGGGAAAAACAGGATATAAGCTGATCCATCCGACGGGTTAACGCTTGAAGTAAGAATTTACATGTAGAGGTACCTTTGCAAAACAGTGTAGTCAGTCTTGTTGACTTTATACTGACTCGATAGAAAGAGACAAAGATGTGTTAAAGGAAGATGGATAGCTTATTAGTTACCGCACACATGGAATTCGGACATTTTAAAAAAACATATTCGAACACATTAAACTAAAGAATATCAGTACACACTTGAAGTAACAATATATGGAGGGAGAGCTAATTATTTTTACCCAACCTATACAAACTTGCGATAAATCACTTTCTCCAGGTTTTAACGTCGTACAACATGAGAGACAAAGAGACAACAAATTTCATAGACCGCTTCTATAAACTGTAAGGATGATCTTAAGCTCCTGGTTCCCCGCGGGACTCCGCCCACATTTTGTTTATTATGCCACTAAACTTGACACAACTAAGCGGTTTTTTAGGTTATATGCTATATATTTTTGATAACAATACTGTGAAAAAGTGGTTATACGAATAAACAAAAACATTATGTCGATATGTGATATGAATGGATGTATACATACCCTAGCCTTAGTCTTAGCCACGCCCAGGTGGGCCGAGTCAGGTTAAAATCATCAAAAACTGACTTTACTGCCTTGGATAGATACTACTCTATAGAGGACACTCTATAGAGTACACTCTAAGAGGACACATTATTAAAATGATTTGTTAAGTCAAAATATCACACAAACACTAATAACAGAAGGTTTGCCTAAATGACAATGGAAGCTTTTTATTGATTTCATGCCTTTACCATATATCATAAAAATGTGAAAATTATAAAGTTCGGTCAAAAATATTTAAAACTGTTGAAATACCACTGAAAAGTGATATTTTATGATCTTTGTTTGGTTTTATTTGAACATTCACGCACAGCACATATCACCATTACGTTTGATTTATTTGTACAACCACTGAAAGATTTTTAACCAACCCAAATATAGGAAATAACCTAAAACACGTTTACGTAAGTTATACGACTCGATGATGTGAATTTAGCGGGGACGGAGAACATTCTTACATACTTAGAAGTGCTGCAGTATTATTTGAAGACTTTTGTTGTCTCTTTCGCTCTCATGGTATTCGACGTAAAAACCCGAAGAAAGTGATTTATAGCGAATTTGTATTGGTTTGGTAAAAATATTGAGTTTTATTCATATATATTCTAACTCCAAGGGTTGAGGTGATGTACAGAGGAATGCAAGAAGAGGGAAGGGAACCCTAACCCTTCAACCATCATCCAATATGCATAAATATAATTCTATGATGACTATGCAGAACAGCAGAGGGGAGTGAAGTGCTGGGACAGATAAAGGAGTCAACCAACACACAGTTTTTAGTATGAATCATACGCTGAAAGGGGTGGATAAGACAGACTCATAAAGGCACTAATTTAAGCGCGTTGGTAAATAGCGAATTCAAAGAGACAATATGTCTTTGTATTCGCGTTAATTTTTTTGAAAAAACTAACGTTTGTCCCGTTTTTAACACACGAAAGAAAACAGCGGTTGCTTTTATGAAACTAGAGACGAAAGTAAATTAGATCATTATTAAAAAAATATATATATATGTATGTATATATATATATATATATATATATATATATATATATATATATATATATATATATATATTTACAATTAGTTGAGGTGTTCAGAATAACTTTCAAAAGGTAATAGATTAATTTATAAGAATCAACTAACTAACTAACTAACCATCACGCCGTTTCCCCGAAGGGGTAGGCAGAGAGGACGGACCGCCATATAACTGTGTCTCAGCACACACTCCTTTCTTCATTCATATACATACATCGTCTCATACATACTCTTCTGTTATTCTGACTTTTAACATGACCCGATTCAAGTATTTAATTTACTTGATCGTGCCATGTCTTTTTTCGGGCGTCCTCGACTTCTTCCTCCATTTACTTTCGCATCATATATTCTTTTCACACTCCTTTCTTCATTCATTCCACACGCCCAAACCATCTAAGCGTCCCTTTCTTGATCCTATTCATTACGCTCACATCAGCCTTGCATTCTTTCCGGATATCCACATTTTTAATACGGTCATACATGGTTTCACCGCACATACGTCTCAAAGATCTAATTTTCACAGCATTCAGTCTACTTCCATCCTGCCTCTGCCTGTTCCATGCCTCACTGCCATACATCATGGTTGGTATAAGCACTCCATTGTGGACTGCTAGTTTCGCTTCTTTGGACAATTTCTTATCAAAATAATTAAAACCAACTAACTAGATAACCATTGCTTCATTCGCATTCATACATCGTCTCATACAAACTCTTCTGTTATTCTGACTCTTCGCTTTGGCCTTGAGAATCTCAAACCAAAACACCTACTCTGCAAGTATTTTTTTCGATATCATATAGTATATATAACATTCTAGATTAGCTGAAAAAAATATAGGCCAACTAAACCATGTGTACGGGTTATGCATTGTTTGGTGTACTACGAGTATAAAATGAATTTAAACTTGAAGTTTAATAACTACGTTTCCGCTCTAGCCTCAGCACTCAAAAACGGCGCTAAATGTCACTTTGTAGTATTCTAATACAAGCAATACCACAAATTATTAATCTATAAATTCTGCATGGGTGGTAGGGAAAATGTTTAAGGTTTCCAGTGTTTTTTTTTTAAACTGTGAACTTTTAAATTACACGAAAAACATACTAAAATGTCTGCAACAGGCGCAGTTTGAAAGCAGCGAAAGCCTTTTCAAACGTCTTACCTGAAATTCCAGTATGCATTTCATACAGAATTTAAAAGAATTTAAATTTCATACAGAATTTAAAAGAATTTAAATTTCATACAGAATTTAAAAGAATTTAAATCATATGTAGTATTGCTTGTATTAGAAAGCCAGAAAGTGGGTATGTTTGGGTGCTGACCCTTAGGTTTAAAAAAATAATTTAAAATAATAATACGTTTATTTAGCCAAATAAATCCAGGTCAGGGTCAAGACATTATAGACTTATAAAAACTAATGTTTTATGAACCTGATGCCATAATGTATATTCTCGAAAATAATAAATCATAGCTTCTCTATTCATAACATGGCCTGACAAAGTTAAGTGTAGGTTTCCTAATGCCCTGCCGTAATTTTTTTTTACAATTTTCTCCCGCGGAACCTTTGACCTTTGCTTCTATTGTAACTTAAAAGGCTTTTGGCAAACTCTAGTCTACCGGCATTAATTTGAGAGAGCGGCCATTTGCAACATAAGATATTGGACTCTAATCATAGTGTGATATTACTGGAACCTTGGAGTAATAATGTATGGAGAGAGAGCTAATTCTTTTTACCTAACCTATACAAAATTGCTTGAATCACTTTCTCCGGGTTTTTAAGTCGTATAGCATGAGAGAGAAAGAGACAAGAAAAGTCTTCGCATAGCATTGCAACACTCATTTAACTCTTTTTTACCAAAGTGTCGCTTAAGCCCTTTTGCCTCTCCAGCGATGTTATAATTAATGATTCTGTACCTTGGAGTAAAAACGTATGGAGAGAGGGCTAATTCTTTTTACCCAACTTATACAAAATTGCGATATACCACTTTCTGCGGATTTTTACGTCGTACACCATGAGAGAGAGAGACAAAAAAATAACACACCGCTTTTATGTACTGTAAGGATGATTTTGGTCTCCCGCGTCTCCGGGGACTCGGCCCACATGTTTTTAAGCTTGACACAACTAAACGGTTTTTTAGGTTATATGCCATATTTTTGTTGAAAAAGTGGTTATACGAATAAACAAAAACATTATATCGACATGTGCTATGAATGGATGTATAAATACCCTAGCCCTAGTCTTAGCCACGCCCAGGTCTGCCGAATCCGGCAAAAATCATCAAAAACTGACTACACTGCCTTGGATAGGTACCACTCTAAGACTGGAACACAGTTTGAATTTTTATCTGTTCAATTTACCCGACGCGAACAAAAGATGAAAAAGTACGAACGATTCGCTGTACAATACGAATACGATATAAACATAGAAGTTTGTATTGAGTAAACGTAACCTTGTTCGAATAGACAAAAAAAGCACTTAACGTTTCGTAGATGTTAATCGAATTTGGTAAGTTTAATAAACGGGACTAAATGTGTTATGAATGATATTATATCAAATTTTCATATTTGTTTGTTTTCTTAGACAGAAAGCAATCGCTTCGTGGTTTGGCATTACTGTAAAAATTAATTGTATTATTATATATATGACGCGAAAGTGAATGGAAGAAGAAGTCGGGGACGCCCGAGGATGACATGGAACGATCAAATTAATCAAATACTTGAGTCGGTCCACAGTGGAATGCTTATACCAACCCTCATGTGTGGCAGTGAGGCATATAACTGGCAGAGGAAGGATGAAAAATTAGACTGAATTCTGTACAAATGAGACCCCTGAGGCGTATGTGTTAAAAATGGGGTTATCCGGAAAGAATGCAACGCTGATGTATCCGTAATGAATAGGATTAAGAAAGGAACGCTTGGAAAGTTTGGGCATGTAAAGCGAATTAACGAAGAAAGGAGTGTGAAAAGAATATATGACGAGAAAGTAAATGGAAGAAGAAGTCGAAGACGCCCGAGGAAGGCATGACACGATCAAGTGAATCAAATACTTTGAGTCGGGCCATGTGAAGAGTCAAAATAACAGAAGAGTACGTATGAGACGATGTATGAATGTGAGTGAAGCAAGAAATGTGTGTCAAGCCCTAAAAGAAGCCTCAAGCCTTGGTACTTTTCGTAGGATTTGTGCTGAATATGTAAAGAAAAACCAATGATTTTTATACATACTAAGATTTAAATTTATATCTAATACGTGTGCTTCATTCTACTTTTGTGAAATGTATAAAAAAAACTTACTAGATGTGTGAAAAAAATATTTCCATGCATACATCTAAATAAAAATACAAAAACAAACAAAATACAGATTTGTGTGGCGATCCGTCCTCTCTGCCTACCCCTGCGGAGAAACGGCGTGATGGTTAGTTAGTATTGCCAGCGCCCTTTAGGTGATTTTTCACAAAAACATCAAAATATTAATTATTGAATGTACATATTTTTAGCATAGGATCCGCAAACAAATAATCATTAAAAAATAAAATACCTTAAATTGTCAGGGATTCACTTATAACGATAACTCTTCACACAAAATAAAACATTACGGCCAAAACTAATCATTTAAAAAACGTATGATACATTCGTAGAAGTAAGCACACGAATATGGAATAATCCACGGGATTTACAGCTGTAGAGAATGTAGATCGACCCAAACTATCGACTGGGTGGATACAAGATCGACCGAACTATCAACTCTGTACAAAAACTGAACTAGTTCTGCACGATTCATCCGGGAAACTATTCTGCGGCGTCTAGTTTCCCCGGAATATCCCGTCACCCTTCAGGGCTTCTGGTCGTCTCCGCGGCGTGGAAAGGACGGTCACGGGCAGTCAGCGGAACCTTCCTCCTCCCACCTCCCGCCGCATATTATATTTACAGCATAATACATTATATCTTGGAGTAACAATGTATGGAGAGAGAGCTTATTATTTTTTACCTAACCTTTACAAACTTGCGATAAATCACTTCTCCGGGTTTTTACGTCGAACACCATGAGAGGGAAAGAGACAACAAATTTCATACACCGCTTCTATATACTGTAAGGATGATCTTAAGCTCCTGGTTCACCGCGGAACTCCGCCCACATGTTTTATTATGCCACTAAAATTGACACAACTAAACTCTTTTTTAGGCTAGATGCTATATTTTTGTTAATAATATTTTTGTTAATGTTAATACTGTGAAAAAGTGGCTATACGAATAAACAAAAACATTATGTCGATATGTGATTTGAATGGATGTATAAATACCCTAGCCTTAGTATTACCCACGCCCAGATCCACCGAGTCAGGTAAAAAACATCAATAACTAACTACACTGTCTTGGATAGATACCACTCTATATATCATAAAACATCACTTTTCAGAGGTATTTCAACAGTTTTAAATATTTTTGACCGAACTTTAGAATTTTCACATTATGTGATACAAAGATATAAAATCAACATAAAGCTTCTGTCATTATTTAGGCAAACCTTTTGTTATTAGTGTTTGTGTGAAATTTCGACTCTTTAAATCATTTTAATGGTGTATTGATATTGTTTTGTTTAATGTGTTCAAATATGTTTATTAAAAATGTTCGAATTCCATGTGGGCGGTAACTAATAGGCTATCCAACATCCTTTAATCAATGACGATACATAAATAGACACGTTATAGCCTTAGAATATTAACACGCAAGCAAAACACACACGTTACCAGTAAATTTATCATTCAAATATCGGTCATGTATGACAAAGATAGACATTCGTAGAATATATGTGTATGAACGAAACAGATCCGAAGTTCGGACCGCGTTCCATACTTGCTTGAAACGACCTCAAGCGACGAAGTGGCGTGACCGTTTAGTACTAAATCGGCTTAAGCACCGATCACACCAACTAGCGTGATTTTTGCCTGCCACTTTTAGAGCGCTACAACGTGTCTATATATGTAACGACATTGCCTTTAATGCATATTTGTCTCTTTCTATCGAGTCAGCATAAAGTCAACCGTCCTGACTAAACTGTTTTGCAAAGGTACCTCTCCATATATATTCTTACTCCAAGGTGGTGCGACCAGCTGTTACCAGTCGGACCCGTCTGCAGGACAATGAGCAAGGAGAACAGCGAGACGAATGCAGTAATTAATACGGCCGTCGGGGGGAGACAAAGAAACATTTCACAAATATCTAACAAAAACGTTTCGAAATTAATGGCTTGTGTTTGTGAAAGGATTCACATAGTCAGAGTTGCCTGAAAAGCATGCAGGTAACTGGATATCAAGGTCATATCATACGGACAAATTGTGATAAATATAATACTATTAGTGATAAAACCTTGGAGTAACAATGTATGGGGAGATAGCTTAAGATTATGGAATGAAGGAAAAATGGACAGCAAAAAAAACACACCGCTTTTGTGTACTGTGAGGATGATCTTGGTCTCCCGCGTCTCCGGATACTCCGCCCACATGTTTTCATATGCGACTAAACTCGACACAACTAAACGGTTTTTTAGGTTATATGCTATATTTTTGTTGATAACAACACTGTGAAAAAGCGGTTTTACGAATAAACAAAAACACTATGTCGACATGTGCTATGAATGGATGTATAAATACCCTGCCTTGGTCCTAGCCACGACCATGTCTGCCGAGTCCGGCAAACATCATAAAAAACTGAACAAAAAATAAAAAACGAACTCTTCATAAACACTGAAATGAAAATGAAATAATAACTTTGTATGAGATCAAACGACAAATTTACGCGAGTAATAAACAGACGACCTCGTCAGAAAGCAAAATATAAAAACAATAGCAAATTAACCAAATCCATCGGTATTATTACGTTAACGTTAGAAGACGTGTGTCAGGAGCAGATGAATAATGTTCACGTTTATATTCAGGGAAATCGTGGAAGGAAAATTGAAAATTACATTTTAACCCTTATGTGACTGAAGAAAACTACACCTTTTTTTAAATTGATATAAAGGTTTCTTTTACAGCATATAATTTGCTGAAGTTTGATGGACCACTTTTATGACGTAATACATTTCGACTCAGTTCAAGACTTTTCACCTAGTACCATCTTTTCTTGGGGTTTTTAATTCAGCATGTGATTAAAAATAGTATTAATGATACAGGTGATTTACTTAGAACACAATATTACATCATATTTATCATTTAAAATAAGACAAAATGATAAATAAATATGGAAAAGCTTCAATTGGGTACCCGGGTACCCTTTCAGTCATCAGAAGGTGTGAGTTTTACTTAGGCGTTTTTCGCTCACATACTACCCTCCACATATTCAACGGTTATGTTTTTTATTTTTTTTTATTTCTTAACTTCATGTTTATTTACAAAAAAGTACATACATTGTTCTCCACGCTAGGAGTTCACCTGTGATGTGGAGGACATTTTTAGAATTACATGATAAAACAATTAAAATTAAAAACAAAAGAAAATATAGAAGAAAATATAAAAGAAGATATATAAAAAAGAAAAAAAAAAAATATAAAAGAAAATATAATAAAAACAAAATAGAGCCACTTTAAAACAAACAAAAAATTATACAAATAAATAAAATTATTAAGTAGCACTATTATTATTACTGTATATAATTATAAATTAGGAGGATTGTAACCAGTTCCAAACATGTTTATTGTATTGTGCAAGTGTAGATGTTTTGATTTGTGTAGGAAGAGAATTATAAAGTTTGATAGCCTGGTATCTGTAATGCTTTTGTCCGAAGGATGTGTATGTTTTAGGTATTTGTAGTTGATGTGCATGTCTTGATCTAGTGTTGCGAGTATTTTGTGAGGTGACAAACGTATTTATATTTTTGTATAGGAAAGTTAGTATATGTTTAGAAAATATTTTTTGTATGGTAAGCACTGGAAATTTTTGGAATATGATTGAGGTCGGTGTTTGTATCGGTACTTTAAGTATTACTTTTATTAAGGTTTTCTGGGCTTTATACAGAGTTTTAATAAAAATTTTATTTGCACAGCCCCAAGCAATAATGCCGTATTCCATAATGGATTGGGCTAGTGCAAGGTATATGTTTTTTATATCGTAGATGCTTAGAATATTTCTTAGGTTTTTGAAAAAGTGGATTAATCGGTTTAGTTTTGCTTTTACAGAATTAATTTGTCTATACCATTTCATGTATTGGTCAAAGTGTACGCCGAGATATTTAATTTTTACTATTCTGGAGAAGTTAGGAAGTTTCAGCCGGTTAGACTTACTGGAACATTAAAAAAATCTATGTTGAAAACCGAAAAGGGTACCCGGGTACCCCTTCAGTCACATAAAGGTTAAATGTCTAACGTACCAAAATAACGAAGGAGCGAGACTTGGATTTTTTTTTCTATAGATATGTAAGGTAGATCATTTATCTATGCCTTTTGACGCACGTTGATAGTAATTGCGCAGGCAAAATATTTTTTGTTTGTGTAAAATTCGTGAAATTCTCCCATCCTGGATTATTACGTGTGTACGTCATAATCGTAAGGCGTATCGCGTTACTCACTTTTCTTGGCATTTGAGAGGAAACGCCCAGCAACATTCCGCCACTCGGAACAGGGTAATGGTCTACACATATGATTTTAAGTCGAGAGGTTGCTGGTTTGATTCTTGCGGAGGACAAAAATACAAGAATATGGATTATTTATTTATTTTATTATATTTATTTATTTACTTAACAAGATCTCGTAAAACCAGTTGTTCATCAAATACATTAAGAGATGAATGATATAAAATATTGTAGATACATGCGTAGTGTAAAAAAAGAAATTAAACATGACAATGTATTATATATCTGAAGGAGTTATTTAAGTACAAACTGAAGTAGTGTGACGCACCATTTAAGATATAATAACGCAAATAAGGTTAGCAATGAAAAACAAAAAAGATAATATATAGGAGAGGTTCATTCTTATACACATGTTATGAGATAATCAGTGAATTGGCAAGTGTAAAAAGGTGTGTAAAAAAATATATTTTTTATTTGAGATTATGTGGATCGTTATGTAACTAAGGGTCACTCTTGTACGTACATCGAGAGATAATGACAGAACTCTATATATGGGCATCTAAATATATCTAAGGTAGATGTAGCTTCATTGAATAGTTCCATCGCTTTATATATTGGCGTGTTTTTGTATGAGGAAGTTCTGACTTTCGGTGTGTAAAACGTCTCATGATGCCTCCCACGAATATAATTAAAAGGCAAACAAGTTGATCTCCTTTAGTATATATGGGTTATAAATACCTCCAGAAATCAACTTATGAAAATGTTTACCCAAAAACATCTTCCGGCGGGCTTGCAGGGTGTGAAAATCTAGCATTCCACATAAAAATAACGCAGAAACAAAAACAGGTAATATCTATACTCCCTTATGTATAAGTAACTCTTTCTATTTCTATATACGCCCTTATAGGCTTTTACATAGCTGTGCAAAATAAAGTATAAAATAAGAGTGATACAGAAATAACAGGGAGTATATTAATATTAATAACAGTTACTAGAGATATTGCGATGGAATAAATTAACATTAGTATTTTTGGAAGAGGTATGCTATTATAGTCTTCATGTAACTAGATTCAGTGCAGTTGAATATATTATATACTATTTCAGCGAAATAATTACCCACTGTATGTAATCTAACTCGATATCAAAGTTCTATCAAAATTGATTATTTAATATATTAATATAAAAATAACCTGGAAATGTATTAAAGTTTCGAAAGTAAAACTGCATTATTAGATCAGCACATCGTTCTGGTATGATAGGAATCAATAAAAAAATGTATATCAGTGGAATTCGTGGGAGGGGTTACCTTTCAGCGGTGTACTCGAGTAGGTGATCAAATAGCATTAAGTTTTGTGTGAACTCACCTGCAAAAAAAGAAAAAAATCATTATTAGTAATTATCTAATTATGAATTATATTTATTTAATTTCAATGTACCTACCCTATGGAATTTCTATTACCAACAAGTAAAATTGTGTTTTTATTAAATTCTACTAATTTTGTTAAGAATTTAGACACACGAACAAATAAAATTGCACTACGATACGAAGAAAAGGATAAAACATTTTTTTTACTGAGCACCATGCCTCGGCCTTGACGGCCTCCATGGTCGAGTGGTAAGACGCTCGATTACGAATCCAAAGGTCGCGGGTTCAAACCCGGCGTGCGCCAATAACTTTTATTTAATTAATATGTGTCATAACACATTTAATTCATATGAAAAAATTTAAAAAAAGTATATTTGCGGCACGTTCCAGAGTGGTAGATACTCCAAGTATCGCCCTGGTGAAAGACCACCATTCAGAATCGAAACGTTGCTTGAAATGGCTTTAGCTGTGTTTGGTGACCAGATCTGAATAGCCAGGTACTTCCCAACTTTCCTCTTTCCAATCTCCTTCCCTTCCCCACTACCTTCAGCCTCACAACACACCCTATTTGGGGATGCTATAGTCTCACTGGCTCTGGACGGTTGGGAGCAGTTGAGACTCTGGTGCGGTATTCACATTAAAAATAAATAAAAAAATTATACACATATTTTAATTTTTTTGTTAACTTTTTGTTTCTTACATTACCTACCTCACTAGGTCATTAGAACCTGTTCTGAGGTAGGTGACAGTGAGTACAAGTAGAATAATATAAAATATGTTGATATTTGTTACACAATGCTAGATGATACAACAGACACTGACCGTTAAACTCTCTTGATACCATATAAGATACATTGACAGTAGGTAAAGTTGCAAGGTACTTAATCCTATAATTAATGACAGTGGATACGATACAAATATACATACATTTTACATCGTAACAATCCTACAATTATTAATAGTGAATACATTACCAAAACAGAAAACAAAAAAATGCTATTTTTTTTTTTGCTAGAATCGCCCGTTTCTGCATTTTTCTAGGTTTAAAAAAATGTATTTGGGAGGTTCAGACCAGAGGTGGCTGGCAAAAGGTGGGGCAGCAAGTACTAAAAAAGACGCCAGTGCTTTTTCAGGCCCAATCTGAAGAGAACACTACGAAATGCAAATGTTTTTTTAATCCATTTTCAACAAACAAGTTATTTACCTTGGATCTTTGTTCGTATTCTAACGTTCCCGTTAGAATTCTGGCATAGTGCCTCGTATCTCCTCTAAGTCTCGGGGCGTTCTTTCTATGCTATTCCCTCACGTTCAACTACGTGGAAACGTTGAGGCAGCACCTAGTTTCTAAACCAAGGTGATGTAATCTATTTAAACCTGAAACTTTAACACCTTGGAGGTGTTACACACTCACGTACATATTATTATTTTTATTAAAGAAGAACAGGTTAGGGAAGAACCTTGAAGTAACAATATATGGAGAGAGAGCTAATTATTTTTACCAAACCTATACAAATTTGGGATAAATCACTTTCTCCGGGTTTTTACGTCGTATACCATGAGAGAGAAAGAGACGAAAAAGTCGTCACATAATATCGCAGCACTTCTAAGTATGTTAGAATATTTTCAGGAATATTTTTTTAAATTTTTATGACCGACCGGTTTCGCTTAGCCTAAGCATCATCGGGGTACAAAATTAAACTAAACAAAAAATACAAAGTGTGCGGTTATATATAGATACAGAGGTAGAACAAATTATAAAATGAAATAACAAAACAATTTCATTATCTTATCACCAACTTATCACCGGGGTATTTAAATATTCTCATATTTCAGAGCACCTTCGGAACCTTCACTGGCTCAAGTGCACTGAAAAAATCCAGTACAAGTTGTGCTGGATGGTGTTTAAATCCATTATCGAAATGGCCCCACTGTACATCACCGAACTAGGCGTTCCGGAAAACATTCTTCTAAGGTAGTCGACTCTTAGATCAGCAACGTCATCGGCTATCGGAAGGCTGATAGAACCCAAACGCAATACAAATACTAAGTTTGGAGATCGCGCTGCAGGAGTATCGGGGCCGTAGACTTGGAATAAACACCCTCCGAAACTAAGATGTGTACCCAACAGAATTTGGGTTCAAACTGAAAACTTACCTTTTCAGACTATCATATCCTTAAATTCATTAAAAGAATCTCAACATTATCTATCTCTCGACGAATCGCCTTTAGATATACAAATTTTAACCAAATCCTGCACTGTACGACAAATTCAGAAAGTCCATTTTTTAAATTTCGCTCCCATGCCCTAAATCGGAAAAACAAAAAATCATAATTATAATTTTAAGTTAATAAGTTTGTCTATCTGATAGGACCTGCCAGGTAAGTATGTTCCTGTATATGTTCTTATTTAAACTAGGAATCAATATGTAATAAGAGAGAATAAGACCTGTACAGCGCCCTTGAGGTGATTTTTCACCAAAACGGCACTATACAAATCATCCAAATATTATTATTGCTATTATTGTTATCTCTTACCATTCATATTATCTGCATCTTTCTATCTGTTCCTTTGTTATAGTTAAAAAGTTATTCTTTTATTTTCTCACTGTTCTCTTATTTTATATTTCTTCGAATATATCATACCACAAAGTGATTTTAATTCTACGCAAGTACTATCCAATTATCAGACAGTAAGTGCTGTACTGTGCATGGTATATTTCTCGATTTAGCAGATACCCCTACCCGAAGCGACCTTTATCAGATCTCTGTGTGCCTAGCCGTGAGGCGTTTCCCCTTTGTTGGCCTAACCTATTTAACTTGTACATGCATCTCGATAAATTTTGTCGCAATACATGGTCCACGAGCAACTTACAGAGCCTTACCTACCTTGGAATAAGAATATATATGGAGAGAGAGAGCTATATATATTTTACCCAACCTTTACAAACTCGCGATAAATCACTTTCTCCGGGTTTTTGCGTCGTATACCACGAGAGAGAAAGAGACAAGAAAAATCGTCACACAATATTGCAACACTTCTAATTATGTAAGAATGTTCTCCGTCCGGGCTAACTTCACATCACCGAGTCGCATAACTTTAGTCGACGGATTATCAGGTTTTTTTTTAATATTTTTATTTTTGTACGAAATGATCATTTTTTTACATAATATTAACAGTAGGTACAATAGAAATTGAATTAATGTACAATGTCTAGTTTCTAGTTAATGATAATTACCTCCCTAATAGAGAAAGTTCTCGCGCTTGGGGAGGGAGGGGTTATTTCCTATATTTTTGTTGATTAAAAAACTTGCAGTGGTAATACAAATAAATCAAACATTATGGTGATATGAGCTATGCGAGAAAGAGACAAGAAAAGTCGTCCCACAATATTGCAACACTTCTAAGTATCTTGAATGTTCTCCGTCCGCGCTACTTCCTACATTTGTGTTGTTTAAAAAACTTGCAGCGGTTATACAATTAAATCTAACACGATGGTGACACGTGCTATGCGTGAATGTTCTAATAAGACCAAACAAAGATTATAAAACATCACTTTTCGGAGGTGTTTCAACAGTTTTAAATATTTTTGACCGAACTTCAGAATTTTCACATTTTTAATGATGTAAAGACATAAAATAAACAAAAATCCTCCATCATTATTTGGGCAAACCTTCTGTTATTAGTGTTTGTGTGATATTTTGACTTTATAAATCGTTTTAATGGTGTATTGATATTGTTTTGTATAATGTGTTCAAATATGTTTGTTTAAAATGGCAGAATTCCATGTGGGCAGTAACTAATAGGCTATCCAACATCCTTTAACATACCTTTGTCTATTTCTGTCGAGTCAGTATAAAGTCAACAATACTGACTACACTGTTTCATAAAGGTACCTCTCCATATATATTCTTATTCCGAGATACCTACCTTACTTATATTATTATGTTGGTACAACGTTAATTCATTACGTTGTGTGCATTTCATTACCCAACCCACTTTACCTTTACTTTAGCGCTTGAACGCTGCAGTGAGTTGAAATTATTTATTTATTCAGCGGTTGCACGTAATTAAATTCACTCTCATTGCATTTCGTTTTCTCGCGCTAGTGACGATTTCGAAAATCTAGCTTCTTTTGGCAACTTCGCTTGTATTGTTTCAAACCGTGAAGATTAGATTTGCGGTTTTCAATGCTTCACGAGATAATGAATGTTCCCTGTACTGTAAGTTTTATAGTGAATTACGCACAAGAGTCCCAACTGTCAACAACCGTCTGGAGACAGTGGAACTATGGCATCCCGAATCGGGGTATATTGTGAGACTGAAGGTAGTCGAGAGGGGGAAGAGATGGGGAAGGGTAAGGTTGGAAAGTACCTGGCTATTCATATCTACAAATAAACATTTTTTCCCGTATTATCACACCGCTTTAAAGTATTGTTAGAATGTTCTTCGTGTCCCGCGTCTCCGCAGACTCCGCCCACACGTTTTGATACGCGAAATAAATTATTAGGTTACATGTTATTTTTTTTTTAAACAATACTGTTAAAAAGTGGTTTTACGAATAAACCAATACATTATGTCGACATGTGCTATGAATGGATGTATACCTTGGAGAAACAATGTACGGAGAGCTAATTATTTTTACCCAACCAATTCAAACTTGCGATAAATCACTTTCTTCTGGTTTTTACGTCATACACCATGAGAGAGAAAGAGACAACAAATATAATACTCCGCTTCTTGGTACTGTCACAATGATCTTGGGCTCCTGGGTCACCGTGGGACTACGCTCACATTTTTTTTTTATTATGCCACTAAACTTGGCACAACTAAACTGTTTTTTAGGTTAGATGCTATATTTTTGTTGATATCAATACTTTGAAAAGTGGTTATGCGAATAAACAAGAACATTATGTCGATATGTGATAGGAATGAATGTATAAATACCCTAGCCTTAGTCTTAGCTACGCCCAGGTCCGCCTAGTCAGGTAAAAATCATCAAAAACTGACTACACTGCCTTGGATTGATACCACTCTATATACTCTGAAATAAATACCCTATCCCTATTCCTAGCTACGCCCAGGTCTAACCGAGCCCGACAAACCTCGTATAAACTGACTACAGCTCTCTCTACAGCGCTCTCTCTTGTATATTATTGCTCTGAGAATATAAATGATACAAGTTCTTCGCCGAAAGATAGAGGAGAAGGGGTGTGGCTAGCGATCTGAAATCGAAAAGAACTGGAACTGGGGAAACGGAACCACAAATCGAACCTTCGTGTGCTGCCGCTAAATTAATTATTTGTACTCTATGATATCGAACTACAGTTGAAGTGCGCGAAACTGCCGCAAAATAAGGTTTTTTGCAGGCTTCACATTTCTTTGCAACTTCTATTGAAGTATTCCCACGCTCAAGTGTGAACTGCCACAGAATGAAGTAGTTCTTTGTAGCAGATCGCGGAGAACGGTGGCAAATCACTGGCGATAAACATCTAATTGTAATTTTAATTAGGTACCTTTGAACATTGGAAAAAAGATAGGTACATATTGTGTTTTCCAGTACCCGTGTTATGTACCTACCCACACGGGAGATAACACTTTGGACCCATTTGGCCGACTTTCTATTATCCACAAAAAAAATTTATCACCCCTAAATCATTTTTGTTATGATGAACTATGTATTATGTAATTATTTGGGTAATAATCTATGTTAAATAATACATGTTTATTGAACTTTACCCCTGTATGGGTAGGTACATAACACCCGAGCTCAATACTTTGCAGAGATCAATCGATCGCCTGCTTGCGTGCTAACGCAGTGTAAACTAAACCTATTTAGCCACACCAGGAACGATTTACAATTTAACCAGAGCTTCATACTCGCACAAAACAGATCTCCGGATAAAGGGCATCAATTCTGCTCCAGAAATTGATGAAAAATCGATACGCCGCAACAGAAAGTTGGACCGACGAGCAAAAAGCGACGAACGATTCCACGGTGCGGTCCACGAAAGCTCGCGAAGGGAGGTTCAATCTCGACGAAGTGCCGCAGCTATTACTCTATCTTCATCTCGCAGCAGACAGGGGTAAAATTTGTATTCGTATTCGAGCACCAGACGGCAGCCGCGATGGTGGCGCCAACAGTGAGACAAAAACGCAATTAACGCTCCACGGCTCGACTGTTTCGTCGAGGGAAGAAGACGGTAAAAGGAAGAAAGTCTGGAACATTCCGGAAAAGCTTGGAGGATTACACAGGGCTATTATCAACCGGGTGGAGGTATGAAAGAAATAGAAAAATGAGTGTAAATACCAAACGTTCAAGTCGTAGCGTAGCGTTACCGCAAGTACTTGAATATTCGTTCACGATTTTATAGGACATAAATACTGTTACCAGATTCGAATCCACCATACTTTAAAACCTTGGAGAGGTACCTCTGCGAAACAGTGTGCTCAGGAAGGTTGACTTTATACTGACTCGATAGAAAGAGACAAATATATATATTAAAGGATGTTGGATAGCCTATTAGTTACCGCCCACACGGAATTCTGACGTTTTTAGTTAACATATTTGAACACATTAAACAAAACAATATTAATACACCATTCAAATGATGTATAAGATCTAAATATCACACAAACATTAATAATAGAAAAAAATAATATTAAGTAACAGGTCCAACTACCAGATGACAATTACTGTACTAAATTAGACTTATAGTTTGATATTGAGGTGTTAAATATATTGGCGACATCGGAGTATGTGTTTCCCAGCTGTTGCATTCGTCGCATAGGCGTGTTGAATTGTGAGGTTGAAGCGACATTGCTACAATAGTACGGTAGGTACTGCCTTGTAACCGTCTTGAACACATTAAACAAAACAATATCAATACTCAATTAAAATGATTTATAAAGTCAAAATATCACATAGAAATTAATAACAGAATGTTTGCCTAAATGATGGAAGTATTTTGTTAATTTTATGTCTTTATATCATAAAAAATATGAAAATTCTGAAGTTCGGTCAAAAATATTTAAAACTGTTGAAATACCTCTGAAAAGTGATGTTTTATAATCTTTGTTTGGTATTATTTGAACATTCACGCATAGCACATGTCAACATCATGTTTGATTTATTTATATAACCCAATGACGTTACATATATATAGACACGTTGTAGCGCTCTCAAAGCGGCAAGCAATAATCACGCTAGTTGGTGTGATCGGTGTTTAAGCCGATTCAGTACTAAACGGTCACGCGTCGCTTGAGGTCGTTTCTAGCAAGTATGGAACGCGGTCCGAACTTCGGATCTGTTTCGTTCATACACATGTATTCTATGAATGTCTATCTGTGTCATACATGACCGATATTTGAATGATGAATTTACTGGTAACGTGTGTGTTTTGCTTACCACATTTTGTGTTAATATTCTAAGGCGTGTCTATATATGTAACGTCATTGATATAACCACTGCATGTTTTTTAATCATCAAAACTATAGGAAATAATCTCAAAATTCGTTGACGTAAGTTATTCGACTCGATGATGTGATGTTGGCGCGAACGGAGAACATTCTCAAACACTTATAAGTGTTGCGATATTATGTGACGATTTTTCTTGTCTCTTTCTCTCTCATGGTATACAACGTGAAACCCCGGAGAAAGTGATTTAACGTTAATTTGTATAGGTTGGGTAAATCGAGGGGGGGGGCAATAGGTGCGTACCGCACAGGGTGCGAGATGTCGTGGGACCGGCCCTGACTGTTACTATCCATATTTAATACGATGGTAGGTTATAATTAATAATTGATTAGCCCATCTCAAATCTGACTTGGGAAATTCGTGACGGGCAACACATGCTGTTTTCTTGGTGGGCCTCTCTATCTATATATAGGGCCTTGGAAGACATTTGTGATGGAGTCATTAATCATTATCGATCAGGAATTTGGATGGCATAAGTTTCGTTCAGCCATAAGGCAGAGTTATTTCAATATGAAACAAGGACTTCAAACAGGTATAACTCTCTGCTTTTGGGTCAGTAAATCATAAATATAAAAAGTGCAAAAATAAAAATAAATGTAACAAGAACGTATTTTCATTTTGTCATTTCAATCATTTTTAGTTTAATGCAGAAATTTTTAACAGCGACAGGGAATATTCCTCCCTCTTCCCGTGTCAACTGTGGATAGAGGTGCATAAATGAGGAATCAATATTTTCTACCCTTTGGGGTCCCTTTAGCTACTGGAATTTTCTAGACTGTGTTTTTTGTGCTAGTAGCAATGTTTTATTTAAGCCCACTCACCAAGGTTGGGGAAGGTATAAGGTGGAATTCGGACAGATACAAAGGGGGTAGGTGCAGGAAGTCCAGCGGCCAGGTTAGAAATGGAAGGATTCGGATTTGATTCTAATTTTCAGTTTTTTTAATAGTAAATACCGCACAAGAGTCCCAACTGCTCCCAACCACCTAGAAGCCTATGAGACTAGGCGAGACTATGGCATCCCCAATTGGGGTATGCTGCGAGGCTGAAGGTAGTGGGGAACGGGATGAAATGGGAAAGAGGAAGATCGGGAAGTACCTGGCTATTCAGATCTGGCAACTAAACACGCCTAAAGCCATTTCAAGCGCGGTTTCGATTCTGAATGGTGGTCTTTCACCAAGGCGATACTTGGAGTATCTACCACTCGGCAACTTGCCACAAATATACTATATATAATTTTACATGAATCAAATGTCTGTAGACACATATTAATTAAATAAAAATTATTTGCGCACGCTGAGTTTGAACCCTAGACCTCTTTCTTCATTGGCTAAATCTACTATATGTATTCGGAGTGGAGAAATTTAGTTTGATGAAAGCTGCGTCTCATATACAAATGGTCCACCAGACCAAAAAATAAAAAATATTTCAAATTGTTTTCCTGGAATATAAGTATATGTTATATAATTTCCGTAAACAATTGCTGTTCCTCAATCATCACTCTACTAATTATAGGTATCATTCTCCACTGTCCAGAATGTCGAGACTTGTTAACTCAAGCCATGGTCTTGAAACTTTTGCTACCAGTCTAAATGATTTTTGTCATTCTTTACGAATCTACCAAAACTTTGACTTGACCTTGGTTTTGATTTGAATTTTCTTTCTTATGTATATTTTTTCCTATTTTTCTCATTGCTTCATTTAATAATATGTATGTGCTGTTCTTTCTCTGTTGCTCTTTTTTTTCCATTTCGTGTTTTGTATTTTTTTGGAAATTGGACAATCGTCAGTTGGTTTATGGTGTATACTATTGAAGGTATTTTCCTCGCAAACAGGGTACAATCAACCTGAAGATATCCGTAATACGATCGTATGATTTATATAATTTTGGCTCCAGGTACAATCTGGCATGCAATCTTACTTGCTGTTTACAGGTATCGCCTTGGGGGAGGTTTGATATAGCCTGAATTTATTCCCTCGTTAAAATTCCCTCAAAGTGCGGAGATTTCGCAGCCGGTTCCAATGAATGGGATATATATTTAAACGTCACGCTCTAGGCACGGGAGAAATTTTAATCTAAAATATATATTTAAAAACGTCCTTAATTTGCTTTGTTTCGTTTTTCTCCGTACTTGTATCATTACAACTCAATGTCCTTACTGTCTACCGAAAACCATATACTCATTGTCATAAAATATTTATTATTATTTTTGTTGCTTGTTATATTTACTACGCTGTTTGCATTTTTAGAATCGTTTACTTATAATACTTGAATATTAATGTTTTAAGTACCAACATATCAACTGTCCTCAATCTAATTTCCTTTTCTTTGATTTAACAAATATGTTAATGTAAATTCAGACGTTTTATCTGAATTTTTATATCCTTAGCTTCTGGTAAATTGTTTTTACTTTAATATGTTAATGTACACATGCACTGTTATACCCATATCTGAACCTTTTTCTCTAGTGATTTATGATAAGGATCATGATTTTAGATAGTTTTAATTTGTATACATATTATATATTATTTTCTCCTTGTTAGTTAGTCTTATTAGCATAATTAATTTAGTATGTAGCGGGCTTGAGGTGAACTATCACAAAACTGTGCTATATAAGTTCACTGTTATCATTATTATAAAAACTACTCAAATTCGGGAGAGTGAGGTCCCTGTAGAAAGTTTGTGAATATCGTCAGGAAACTTAGTACAGAGGGTGTTAACTTTTTAATGCTCTAATGAAAAAAGTTTCAACTAACATCAGTGCTAATGGCTTAAACGTACTATACCAAAGACCTAGATAAAACATATTTGAAAATAAGAGGTCGTCTTTGTTGGCCGTATTAGTAAAAGAATAGACCACCTTGCTTGGCCGTCGCAAGATCCTAAAATATTGAACTAAACTTTGTAATTGACAAAATAAAATAAAAACGTAGCATATTTTTTATAGTGAATAGTGAATAGTGAATACCGCACAATAGTCCCAGCTGCTCCCAATGTTTGTACTACATTCGGATTAGTGGTTTGTTTTTGACTACTAGAAAGGTTAGTCACGTTTTTGTCAAATTTTGCGTTATGAAGCTGTCACGCGTCGCTTGAAGTCGTACTCTATATCTAAACAAATTGCATAAATAAGTGCCGAAATGCCTTCATGTGTAATGAGAAAGTGTTACCATACTGCAAACACCAGTAAAAACCGAGGAAAAAACATTGAATTCGTAGTTAAACACAAATTACTTATTATTTTAAATAAAACGATTGTTTCAACTGTTTCCCGAAGATGTTGAGCGCCATTAGAAAGAGTGAGATGGTGAGCGTAGCAACACATATGTAAGTATAAGAAGGACAACTTAGTGCCCTTCCATATCCCTATATCTATTTCGTTCATACACAAATATTCTTTGAGTGTCTATCTCTGTCATACATGACTAATGTTTGAATTTACTAAGAACGTACGTGTGTTTGTTACTTGCCACATTTTGTTAGAATGCTCTAAGACAATAACGTGTCTATATGTTTGTAATGTCATTGGATTCATCGGGGAAATTGACACGGGTTCAATGATAAAGCAACATTGAATACAAAATAGTTTCGTAACTCGTGTAAAATGATAAACATATTTTACAAAGTTTCAAATGGAACGCCCGAACACACCAATATAGAAACACCGCCGGTTTATGTTGTAAATTTCAATTAAAACTTTGTAGTTGTAAACGAAACCGTGAAAGCCGAGGTGTATTTTTATTTTAACAAATAAAAGAAAGTGCGTTCACCGAGCATCTTCATTTCACCTGGGAACGAACAAAGACGTTTTTTTCTAAGGCGAACGAACGCATTAAATGTGTATTTATTACCGCCAGGATTTTAACGACCAAACGCGGCTTTTTAGGACGCTTTTGGGTCCTACGCTCTGCATGACCGGCGAGATACACTAACGGGAGGAAGCTATTACGGGAAACAGAAAATATCCTGCCGATGGCAGAAGGATATTTCGGGCTCCTGTTCAAACGTGGCCGCAAGGAGCGAACATTCGGGAAGATTCAAGCTTAAAAAATATTCAGAGGGGTGATAATGGGAAACACGTTTGGAGTAACGATATAAGGAAGTACAGCTAATATCTTTACCCAACCTATACAAATTCACGATAAATCAGTTTCTCCGAGTTTTTACGTCGTGTACCATGAGAGAGAAAGATACAAGAAAAGTCGTCACATAATATCGCAGCATTTCTAAGTAGGTAAGAATGTTCTGCGTCCACGCTAACTTCACACCATCGAGTCGCATAACTTACGTTAACGGATTTTGAGGTTATTTCCTATATTTGTGTTGATTAAAAAACTTTCTGTGGTTTTACAAATAAATCAAACACGATGGTGATATGTGCTATGCGTGAATGTTCAAAAAAGACCAAAGGAAGATTATAAAATATCACTTTTCGGAGGTATTTCAACAGTTTTAGAATTTTCACATTTTTAATGATATAAAGACATAAAATCAACAAAAAACTTTCATCATTATTTAGGCAAGCCTTCTGTTGTTAGTTTTTTTGTGATATTTTGACTTTATAAATGATTTTAATGGTGTATTGATATTGTTTTGTTTAATGTGTTCAAGACGGTTGTAAGGCAGTACATACCGTACTATTGTAGCAATTCTGTTTCAACCTCGCAATTCAACACGCCTATGCGACGAATGCAACAGCTGGGAAACATATACCCCGATGTCGCTGATATATTTAACACGTCAATATCAAACTATAAGTCTAATTTAGTACAGTTGTTATCATCTGGTAGAGCTAAACTATTAGTTGGACCTGTTACTTATTTTTTTTTCTTTTCTTTTACAATATTTTAAAACCTTTTATTAATTAAATATTATTAGTTATTTTCATCTACAATATTTTTGTATGTATTCAATACTTTTTAAAATTTTATTTTACAATATTTTTTGCAATAATGAGGTTATTATTTTTTTGTTTTTTAAATATGTCAACATTTGTGTAAAAGCCTATAACGGGCGTAAATAAATAAATAAACAAATATGTTTATCAAAAATGTCCGAATTCTATGTGGGCGGTAACTAATAGGCTATCCAACATCCTTTAATAAATCTTTGTCTCTTTCTATCGAGTCAGTATAAAGTCAAACGTCCTGACTACACTGTTTCGCAAAGGTACCTCTCCATGTCCTCCAAGGAGCGAACATTCGGAAAGATTTAAGCTTTAAAAATATTCAGAGGGCTGTTAATGGGGAACACGTTTACGGTGGTGGTAAGGAAAATGTAAAAAATGAACATTTCGGCTGATGAAATTGATTAGGGAAGCGAACGCAGCCTTAATACAAATACAATTATGTACAAGGGAGGTGAAAGTAAGCTAAATTCGATAAACAATTAGGTCGTCATCAAGAAAGGCTACACCCCTTATGGGAAGTGCCTTTTATCATGAATTAAAATTAATTTATCAGGGTTCAATTCCCTTGCTATCTAAGTCCTCCGTCATTGCACAAGCATCATCTTCCGCTTATTATAATGGCAAAAGGAGTTTTTCAAATATTGTCAAGTTATTTGTCACCCGGGAATGTTTTTTTATATCATTTTTGCTGTTAATGTCTTTTTTCCACTTTGGTTAAAAAATATATATACATATGACAACATTACTAGCGGAAACTTAACTGGTAAAAGCAATAAAGTAATCACGTAATATGTCAAAGTGTTTATACAACTATATGCTTACCCTTGGAGTGACAATGTATGGAGAGAGAGCTAATTATTTTTACCCAACCTATACAAACTTGCGACAAATCACTTTCTCCGGGTTTTTACGTCGTACACCATGAGAGAGAACGAGACAACAAATATAATACACCGCTTCTATGTACTGTCAAGATGATCTTGGGCTCCTGAGTCACCGCGGGACTCCGCCCACTAAACTTGACAAAACTAAACGGTTTTTTAGATTATATGCTGTATTTTTGTTGGTAACAATACTGTGAAAAAGTGGTTATACGAATAAACAAAAACATTATGTCGATATGTGCTATGAATGGATGTATAAATACCCTAGCCTTAGTCTTAGCCACGCCCAGGTCCCCCGAGTCCGGTAAAAATCATCAAAAACTGATTACACTGCCTTGGATAGATACCACTCTATATAATCTAAGTGCTTACCCAAACTAAAAAATAACGAATTCAGATTTTGTACTAAAAGCGGTGCGAAAGTTTTACGTTACCAAGTTACCGGAGTGACCAATGACCGTAAAGACTAATTTAACGACATCCGTTAAAGGTGCAACGCAGGCGTATGCTAGCAAAGTATCCGGAAGCGATCCGAAAATGAAAACTTTCATTCAATAGGCGAAATTCACTTTGTTGGTTGTGGCGAATCAGCATTGATACGTGGATCAATAAATTACAATAAAAAGCAGTGACTCGCAAATCGAGATCTGGCACATCCTGGACAACACAGCATCAGTGGGAAGCGGTCAGATGACTCGCCACAGATACGAACAAGACAGCAGATCTATCTCGTGTAGGTACTATCAGGTCTATTCTTCTATAGTGTGGTGTCCTAGGTGGGACTGGAGTCAATTATATAAATATATATTTATTTTTTTATCAATTACGATTATCTTCTTCGTCACCTTAATTTATTGAGATTGTCTGAACGGAGAATAATTACCGACTTGATTTGCTTATACAAAATTATAAATTCAATGATTGACCGCTTTGAACTATTAAACTTGATTTCATTTCATGTTCCTAGCAAGATTTACAAGGCAGTACCTACCGTACTATTGTAGCAATTCTGCTTCAACCTCGCAATTCAACACGCCTATGCGACGAATGCAACAGCTGGGAAATACACACTCCGATGTCGCTGATATATCTAATTTATTGTCAATATCTAATTTAGTACAGTTGTTGTCATCTGGCAGAGCTAAACTAAAAGTTGGACCTGTTATTATTATTTTTTTCTTTTCTTTTACAATATTTTTGGACGTGTTATTTATTAAAAATAAACTTACATATGCCGACCATAAATACTTAATAATTATAATTGATACCTTTTTCTGCGACGATTTTAAAACCAACTACCAGGCTCATACGCTTTTAAATCTGACTGCATTAGTCTTGGTAATAGATTTAGAAAGGTTGATGTATTTGGTGATTCTGTATTAGTGATAAAACGAACTCTTCACAAATACTTCACTGAAATATACGAATCTGCGACATAATAGTGTTTATTTTTTTCTTCTATGCTTTAATATGTAATATTATTGTTATTCTTTATACTTCAATTTGGTTTGCCCCACTGGTTGTATGTTTAAGTTGATTTTTTTTTTTTTTTTTGCAAAAAGTATGTGCTTTTTTGTTTTATTTTTTAATAATAATAATATTTGGATGATTTGTATAGCGCCGGTTTTGTGAAAAATCACCTCAGGGGCGCTGTACAGATCTTATTTTCTATTATTACATATTAATTCCTAGTTTAAAGATAAAATATACAGGAACATACTTACCTAGCAGGTCCCATCAGATAGACACACTTATTAACTTAAGATTATATTTATGATTTTTTTGCCGATTTAGGGCATGGGAGCGAAATTTAAAAAATGGCCGAAATAAAATCATGTACTATCATATAATGCTCTACCTGTCAACATTAATGTATTGTACAAATTTGTTGTAAAAGCCCACTATGGCGTAAATAAATAAATATTAACGGACCATTGTTCAATTACATAAAATACACAAAATGAAATGAGAAAAAAAGAGCAAGAGAGAAAGAATAGCACATACCCAATATTTAAATGTAGCAGTGACAAAAATAAACTCAAGTCAAAGCCTGAATAAGGTTTTGGTAGAGTCAATGATATTAGAAATAATAAATTGTATTTTCGTAGAAAGCAATTATTTATAAACTCAACTGTAATGACTGTAATGCATTTTATATAGGTAGAACCACCATAAGCTTTGACATTAGAGCTAAAGAACATATTAGGGCATTAAAAAATAATAGTGAATCGGAATTTGCGGATCATTCAATAGAAAATGATCATACTTTTGATATAGATACAGGATTAAAAATACTTTATACGGGATACAAAGCAACACAAATTAATAATCTAGAAATATTAGAAATTAGAAAAAGCGATAGTTTAAAGTTGGATATAATCAACAAACAAAAAAAACTTTTTTGGTAACCCTATATTAAATATTTTCCCACTTAACAGACCTTCCTACTCTAGTGACCATTCCAAAAACTTGGTAATTCCCTAATTATACCTTTGTCACCTTCCTTTAACGATTGTAATTTCTTAATTACTGGTTTCCCCCCCCCCCTCCCCCCACTTAGATACGTTGCTGAGACAACACGCGTGGATGCACTAAACCCAGTCCGCGAGACATACCAGAGATTTACTGCGTTTAGTATCACACAAACATTCGTTCGACAAATAACCTGTCGCCAGCTGTCACAAACGCGTCGCTGTAGGCTCCTTTCTGAGAAAAATGCCTTGGGAGGTGTAAAAATCATTCGGAGCAAAAAACATATCTCATGGAGTTTCTTTCCATCCATAATTAGTGATTACACACAAATTACTTCTTATTTCAATTCAATAAATACAATTATTCACAAGGTTTAAAGGTTCACGAAAACGGTGAGAGATAGCGAATGCAGAAATACATAAGTGTGTGAAAGACAACCACGGCTAGTGGCGATACCCGATTATATCAGTAGCGTGGTACGTTCAAATTGTTATCTCATCCGTACACACATATTCTTTGAATGGCTATCCTTTTCATACGCGGGTCAAACGGAATACAAGACGTTACTAGTGCTGCTACATTTTCGTAAGATTTGTATGAATATGACGTGTCTTGTATGTTATGTCTATGACTGCAGTTTGCCAACGAACAAACGACAGTTCGCATCGACTAAATCAAACATGCTCAGTCGACGCGAGTTGTCGTCTATTCATTGGCGATCTGCAGTCGGGCTCGGGAACGATTTCAAACTACCGACACTGTTGATAAAATCTACATCGATGTTTCGTGCCAGGACCCCTGGAGTCGTAGCCGAGCGCCTTAACCACTCGACCACGGAGGCTGTCATCTATTGTTACGAGACTGCCTCATTGTCTACGGGAAGTGCGTCCCGATATAGAAAGTGCTTTCGCAATTACACTGAAGCCTCACTGTCAATGGAGATTTTAATCGAAATACGACGCGATCTCTGCACCTATCCACGTAGGGTTGCTTCGCAGTTTATACAGATACTAAAAAGTTAATGAACAAAAAATGGCGAATGGAAGTCGACCGCTCGGCATCAATGGATGACGGTAGGTAATTATAAAAAAGCCATCGGAGCATGCGATCCGTCATAACATAGCAGCAGGGGTTAAGCGGCGGTGCTCGGGAGCCGTGTAATTGATCGCAAATGTAGAGGCAATCACTAGAACAGATCATGGAAAAAAACACACACATGGGTCGTGTACACGGTGTCTGGAAACTCGTGGCTCACACGAATAAGCAACGCGAATTGTTTCCAAGTCTACGGCGAGGAATGTTGAACTAGATGAGTTGCAACAAAGAAGGTGATTATATTATATATATTCATTACTATTAGCGTTGGGAAAAACTTAAATGTTTTGTGAATGCTTCACGAATTGCTAGTTCTTTAAAATGAACCCTTCGCAGTGAACACTTCAATTTAAGTCGAACTCGCAAAGAGAGATTTGAATTTATCCGGTTATTTGTTCGGTTCTTTTTGGAACCGGTTCCTTGCCGAAAAAAACACGTACTAGTCGGTAAATTTAAAATTGAAAAGAACTGGAACCGGTTCCTCGCAAAAATAAAAATCATGTTCCTTTAGATCGAAGTACTTTGAAGTCAGACTTCAATTAAAATACTTCTTTATAGGTTTTGAAGTTCACCTTCACAACTGTACAGCTGCAAATTGAATTAGTTCTTTGTAATCTAACTTCCATTGAAGTATTTGTTCAATGAAATGAAGTTAATGAAATGAATTAACGCTAAAATTAACTACCAACTTCAATTGAAGTGATTTAATAAAACAAATTTATAACTTTATTCCACTTTTTTTTTTTTTTTGACTGGACCGGTTTCAGCCTATAACGGCCATCTTCAGACTAGTACAGGTTGTTCTTATTATATGGCTTATATACTATTTTTGGGATGTCAGGGGTAGTAAACCATGATTTTACTTCAATTATATTTCTCAGTATTGCTGCATGATTTTACTAGTTACAAGTTACTTTTAGTTTACAATTTTATATATCTATCTGGTATGAATTTTTATTTAAGATGGGTTACAGTTGTATTTCTCTGAGTATGATTTTACGATGTATTTATATAATTCAATGCAATTGAAGTATTTTTTCACTGAACAATGAATGAAGTAGGAACTGTTGCCAAAAGAAGTAGTTCTTTGAAGTAGTTCTTTGAAGTAGTTCTTTCAAAGCGGTCACAACGCTAATTACTTTTTACTGCTCATACAGCATAGCGGGGGGGGGGGATAGAGCGATGTGAGCTGTATCTGAATTCGTTGGGGCAAATGAATCGAAGCCTCCTAATGGGATATGGGATGGCGGACTAATGCAAACTATTTTCCGGTTCTCTGACTTTCGACGCAAAAGCGTACACACTGTTTAAACAAACAAACAAATCGCTGCCTTTATGCTGTCGAGTATAATGGCGGTTCATAGGCCGCGGTCCAAAAGGCAATCAGTACCTGCCCGCGTAATTATTATGAGATTAGTTTTAAGTCTGTGAATAGTGACAAGGCAAATGAGTTTTTTTACGAAACATATTTTAGCTAAATTCAAAATTAAAACAACAAATATTGGAGCCTCAGATTTCAATAATTGTTCGCGATAAAGCAAGGCTGTGTAATGTCACCGTGGTTGTTCAATTTGTACATGGATAATTGTATGCAAGAATTGAAAGGTGTGGGCTTGGGCGCGAAAATGAACAATCTTAAAGTATGTTGCCTATTATGTGCGGACGATGCGGTGCTGATTGCTGACAGTGTGGAAGATCTACAGGTTCTTGTGTCTAGGGTGAACCAAGTATGTATGCAGAATGAGTTGATGATGAATGTAAGTAATGTTTTAAAGAGAGAGTACGAGAACAGCGTGCAATATAGTTGTAAAGGTGAATACTTGGAGAAAGTGGATGAGTTTGTGTATTTAGGAAGTATGTATACGAGACGAAAAGGCTGATAAGGATATTGAAAGAAGGGTGAATGCAGGAAACTCCATTAATTGATAAATAATTGATGTATGAGTGATCCCTGATCAACAGTGAGGCATGGAGCTGGCAGAGGAAGGATGAAAGTAGACTGAATGCTGTGGAAATGAGATCCTTGAGAGGTATGTGCGGTAAAATCATGTATGACTGTATTAAAAATGTGGATATCCGGAAAGAATGCAAGGCTGATGTGAGCGTAATGAATAGGATCAAGAAAGGAACGCTTAGACGGTAAGGGCATGTAGAGCGAATGAACGAAGAAAGGAGTGTAAAAAGAATATATGATGCGAAAGTGAATGGAAGGAGAAGTCGAGGACGCCCGAGAAAGACATGGCACGATCAAGTAAATCAAATACTTGAATCAGGTCATGTGAAGAGTCAGAATAACAAAAGAGTATGTATGAGACGATGTATGAATGTAAATGAAACAACTATGTCTTGGCACACACTCCTTGCTTCATTTACATTCATACACCGTCTCATACATACTCCTCTATTATTCTGACTCTTCACTTGACCCGATTCAAGTATTTGATTTACTTGATCGTGCCATGTCTTTCTCGGGCGTCCTCGACTTCTTCTTCCATTCACTTTCGCATCATATATTCTTATCACACTCCTTTCTTCGTTCATTCGCTCTACATGCCCAAACCACTTCATTTATATGTATTTTGATTATTCAAAAGTATACATACTTAAAAACAAGGGTTTCAAAACTCAAATATAGTCGGGTAGCCTTATTTATTTATAAACTAACGGACTATTGTCCAATTACGAAAAAATACATAACACGGAAAGGGAAAAAAGAGCAACAGAGAAAGAACAGCACATACATTATATTATAATGAAACATGACAAAAATAGGACAAAATATACATTAGAAAAAACCTTAGAGTACATGGAGTGTTACCTATCCAAGGCAGTGTAGTCAGTTTTTGATGATTTTTGCCGGACTCAGCAAACCTGGGCGTGGCTAGGACTAGGGCTAGGATATTTATACATCCATTCATAGCACATGTCGACATAATGTTTTTGTTTATTCGTATAACCACTTTTTCACAGTATTGTTATCAACAAATATATAGCGTAAAACCTGAAAAACCGTTTAGTTGTGTCGAGTTTAGTCGCATATGAATACATGTGGGCGGAGTCCCCGGAGACACGGGAGACCGAGATCATCCTTACAGTACATAAAAGCTGTGTGTTATTTTTATTGTCTCTTTCTCTCTCATGGTGTACGACGTAAAAACCCGGAGAAAGTGATTTATCGCAAGTCTGTATAGGTTGGGTAAAAAGAATTAGCTCTCTCTCCATACAGTGTTACTCAAAGGAAAAAAACATTCAAGTCAAAGCCAAGGTCACGATAAAGTTTTGGAAGAGTCGTTAAGAATGACAAACATCATTTAGACTGGTACCAAAAAATTCAAGATCATGGCTTGAGTTAGCAAGTTTCGACATTCTTAACAGTGGATAATGATACCCATAATTAGTAGAGTGATGATTGAGGAACAGCTATTCATTGCTTCTGAGTCTACGAAGTCTAGTCTTGTGGAATGTAATCCAAAAAATGATTACGAACACCCCAAACAAATTCAATTACATAAAAACCTAAAATGTAACAAAAGAGTTTTCCTACGCAGAATATATAAACGTATCATTTTTTATTCGCGGTGATTCCGACGGGGTTTTAAAAATAGAGCCTTTGTCAGCACAGGTGGCCCGTAGAAGTTACATAAAAGTTTATTTTGATAAATAGGAGACATGTTGAATAATGCTCAGTAAAGGTTGACAAAGGTTTTCTGACTAACACAAAGTAGACGAAATTAAAAATAAAATTTCCTAGAAAATCAATCATATCTTTTGATCTGCAAATGTAATATAAGCACCATTCATTCAAAGCACAGGATATAGTGGGTCCTATTGCGTCATATGATCCCATCCACAGTATTATCTTGTAACATAAGACAGTGATGAACAACATTTTTTAACCCTTTGAGAGTAGGAAAATAAAAGATTTTCTATCTTCCAGTGCAGTACCAAAGCAATGTTCGTTTGAATTAACTTTTTGTCTCTCTTTGTGTATTTTGCTTTTGTTTGTATTTTTTATCATTGATTGAGTTTTTGTAATTTTATATTTGATGTATCCTTTGTATTTGTATTTTTTTTGACAATTATTGTACACCAACTGAGTTTTTATAATTAAAATGTTTTCACGTAGTGAAAACATCTGTTAAAACCCAGAATAAATAAAAAAAATAATGTGAAAAGAGTCAATCGTATATATATCTCCAACTTTAACAAAGAAGAAGATCCTCTCTAAACGACATAAACGAATTTCAAACACGACAAACCCGCTCTACCCGCTAGAGCTACCGGGAGGACAATTAAAATGTTATTGGATCTGTAAGAACCACGAGTTTTCTCTGATATTATCTTTTGCGCATGTTTAAAAGAAGGCGAATATTCCGCGTACGTAACACATCATACGGGTTGTGCATCACTGATGTAAATGAATATTTATGAGACTGCATCGAATGGACCGAAATAGACGCAGTCTGTCGCGGAGATGCGTCTGTACTCTGGAGTCTCATCGAGCATCTTACCCCCTGTCAGACGCATCTCATTCTTGAAACAGTTTTAATTAAATCGCTTCCCGGTGAGACAGCTGTCACAAACACAGATTAATCTCATGCGAAACAATACGAACACAGGTAGATTATTTCATTAAATCGTTGAAAGAGGAACTATAAGGAAGTTATACAACTTGTTTGTGATTATTCTTACAAGAATAGTATATATGGAGAGAATAAAATATTTTTACACAACCTATACAAATTTACGATAAATCACTTTCTCCGGGTTTTTATGTCGTAAACCGTGAGAGAGAAAGAGTTGTCACATAATATCGAACCACTTATCGGTTTGTGAGCATGTTGTTATGTTGGTACACATATTTTTATCATATGTTAGCATTATCAGCCATTTTGGATTAGTGGTTTGTTTGTGACAACTGGAAAGGTTAGTCACGTTTTAGTGTGTTCTTCGATTTTTTACTTTTGAAAATCCATTTTTTCTCAAAAGTAAAAAATCGAAGAACACACAAAAACGTGACTAACCTTTCCAGTTGTCAAAAACAAACCACTAATCCAAAATGGTTGATAATGCTAACATATGATAAACATATGTGTACCAACATAACAAAAAAAATCGATAATCGAATGTATACAGCCCGCGAAAATTTAAAATTCGCCTTTTCTTTTGAGCAGGCCATGTATATTTGCTAATGTAAATATGTTAGTTGTAAGTTACTAGTTATAAGTATAAGGGATAAGTCAATATTGAGTCTTAGTTTTAATATTATGTTAATTATGCTGTAAAGCGCCCTTGAGGTGATATTTCTGTCACGAAAACGGCGCTATATAAATCAGCCAATTATTATTATTACTAAGTACTTCGCCGCACTTTAGATTTGGGGTTTGGGTCGATGCGTAGGCCGAAATGACGCGAGTAAGTACTATTCCTAATATTGTTTACTTACAAAATAGAACAAGGTGTCATCTTACCAGGAATAATCCGTGAACTAATTCGACTCGCGCCAAGGAAACCTGTCAAGTGATTGCATTATGTTCAAACCTCAGGGCAATAATATACCAGGAGAGATAGCTTTGAGAAACAGTGTAGTCAGGATTGTTGATTTTTTCTGACTCGGGCGTGGCTAGGGTTTTCAAGGACACACCTTTTTACATCCATTCATAGCACATGTCTACATGATGTAGCGTGTATTTGTATAACCGCTCTTTCACAGTATTGTTATCAACTAGAAATAGGATATAACCTGAAAAACCGTTGAGTTATGTCGCATAACAAAACGTAGTGGGCGGAGTCGCCGGAGACGCGGGAGACGTAAAATATGCTTACATACCTAAAAGTGGTGCGGTATTATGTGACAACTCGTCTTGTCTCTTTCTCTCTCGCGGCTTACGACGTAAAAACCCGGAGAAAGTGATTTTTCGTGAATTTGTACAGGTTGGGTAAAAATATCTAGCTCTCTCTCCATATATATTCTTACTCCAAGGTTCAAACTACCAAGACTTACCAGTCTGTGGGTAATCTGACCTCGTAAGGCACGTTTCATAAAACCCAAAAGTGGTTACCTTGTGCATTGATACCTGACAGCACAATCTAACCAGCTTTACATAATGTCACTACACTAATTCATAATTTAAAATTCAATCTAGAATTAATTTATTAAATATGACAGACGGCAAATTACGTTGAACAGACAATCTATAGAAGTACGATCGGTTAGTAGCTGAGTGAACCAACGCGTCGGATTCCAAAGCGGGTGTCGTGGGTTCAATTCTTCTGCTAGCTATAACGTAGCTTAAATTTCATTCTAATTCTTACTTTAAATTCCAATTACAATTTTAAACAAGCACGCTAAATCGCAAATAATTTTTAGTAAACTTAAATAATACAGTGAGTTATCGTAATCTAGGCATTAAAACTATTAAAGTTACCTTTTGGCGCTAACATTCTGTTACATCATATCGTATAAATTAAGGTACAACGCATAACTCCATCTTGTTAAAAACATGTTACATAAGCGGATGATTATATAAACTGCATAAATCAACTAACAAAAACTGTTTTCTAAGACTATCACAAAGTAAAACCACGTTATAAACCAGAAGATATCTTTTTACGAAACCTTTCCTAGTACGGCATTTAATTCAATGTAAATTCCAAATAAGATCAACTCTGCGATGTATTCCCACTAATCTGACAGCGGAATTTACCATTTATATATTTCTATGGATGCAGTAAGTAAGTAATAAACGATGATGCAATGAATATTAAATCGAGTCGCAATACGCGAGGAAAAATCTACACCGTTATATCCCAGCCTCCCCAATCTCGCCTCATTCCCACCTCCCCTCGGCGGCAGATTTCCAGGAAAAGAGAGGGTGGGTTTCACCACCCTTCCCATCTGTGAACCTCCCAACTCCCCCATTTAAACGAGGATGCTGTGCGTCACAGCTGATGACGTCATTCTAACCTCACCTCGCCGAGAGTGATGAATCTAATTTTGATAAACCGATCAGATTTTTTCCACGTGGATGGATAGGGTGCGAAAGGGAATCGTAGAATTATTCTTCGGCGCTTTTAGATCCGATTTCTGTCTCTTTAATTTAGATTCTTCATTTTAGATTTGTCGAAGCGAGGACAATATTAAAATTAAAATTTTAATATTGTCCTGATGATGGAAGGGTACTTCCGAAACCGGTAGACATAATATTGAATAATAAAGTGATTATAAACAAAGTTTATCTGTTTTATTTATAAATAATATTGAATAAATAACAGGTACAAAAAAATGTAAAAGAAAAGATTATTAATAAAAAAAAATTGAATAACAAGTCCAGAGTTAAATAGTTTCAACAATTAGTTTAACTCTACCAGATGAAAAAAACTGTACTAATGTATTGTGGTATTTCAAATAGATAATTTGTTAGGTTCTCACCTTTTTGTTTGTCATCCAGTTCCTACCTTTCCCGCCTTTTCATTCGATTTTGTATTCAACAACACTGTGATCGAAACAAGTGACCATAGAAAGAGAAGAAGAGTTTTTGGTGAACAACGTGTTGCTTGTTGGTGCTCTCCCTTCTTCGTCGGTTTTGTTGTTGCTCTCAAAATAATTTTAAAATAAATGTGGTTTCGTAAATTATGAAGACCTAAGTCAGTGTAGTGTATACGTGTTCATCAATAATACAAGTGTTTAAGAAGATTTCAGGAATTCCAAACATAACTTCATCGGTGAGTGAATTGGCTTAGTGAATCCTTAATTTACCCACATCTATAATCACAATTCCATCAAGTTGTATTTTAGTTTCTCGTTTTACAGTCCATTATTCAAAATTCATCAGAAGCTGAAAACACACTCGATGTTTTATCGCAGCTTCGGATGCAACTGTTATACTTATAGTGTGATATTGACGTTCTAAATATATCAACGACATCGGAGTATTTGTTTCCCAGATGTTGAATTCGTCGCATAGGCGTGTTAAATTGTGAGGTTGAAGCAGAATTGTTACAATAGTATGGTAGTTACTGCTTTGTAACCGTCCTGCCAAGAACATGAAATGCAATTAAGGATAGTGGTAATTAAGCATAATTATCAAGGCGTTATTGTAATATTATGTGAAAAGGTAAATATTTCAATATTAGATGGATTTAATTTGGAATGCGTGGTCTAGCCTTTGACCACGGACCTATGGCTTCATTGATCGGTGGTTTATACTGAGCACAGTAAACACCTTACATGTAGTTGGTAATACGTACGCAGAGGTGGCTGATGTATTTAACTGCACTGAACGTAGATACAAGAAGGCTTTAATATTATATATATTCAATCAATTTCAATTTAACGTTGAAATTGGAATTAAGTTTAAATCATTAATACTTTTTTTGTTTAAAGATTTAAATAATATCACTATTTATTATAATACTTATTATTCAAATATAAAAAAAAGGATTAATGCTTTAAAGCTAGTAATTAAAAAAATCCAAGACACCACCTAGGTATTCAATGTGGTCGGGTGGAGCTTTGTTTATCATTTCAAAGATGGCAGCCAAAAATCGGAAGAAAAAAAAGAAGCAAAAACAATAATGTTTGGTGAAAGTATGAGATCGATTAGAAATGTCTATTTCTAATAAGGTCCCATTGGCTGCATTGGTTGAAGCGTTACTCCCGGATAGAGTAGAGGATCCGAATTCGTGTCTCGGTTGTGACCACTGTCTTTTTATTTTCTGTTTCATATTCGTGTAGTTGATTATTGATATTATTTAAATATTTAATTTAATGTAATCAAATAAATACAATTTACGTAATACTTAAGTTTAAAACTCACTTTTACTTTTCAAATAAGCAAATAATTTACACTTGTATCACTGTAGAATGAACCTTTTTATGTAAAAGACCACTTGGGCGTATTCAATGAAGTAATGTTGATGTTTTACTTCTAGATACAAATCAATTAACAGAATTAGACATTAAATGCTACATAGGCAGAAGATATTAAAGGCAAACTCAAGATAAGTAAATACCGAAGTTCAACTAGAATTATAAAGTAATTAACAACATTATTACACAAAAGCATTAGGAGAAATGGTTTTCCAATAAGTAAATAGACAATTAGAATAAAATAGAACAAAGATTAAAACAATAAGACTACACAACAAGCGTACAAATAATAATAATTGAATGATTTTGAGTTGGCAGTAAGAACAGCGTTGAAAAATAAGTATAGTAATGGAAAGATTAAACCTAGAAGTAACAATATATGGAGAGAGAGAGCTAATTATTTTTACCCATCCTATACAGATTTGGGATAAATCACTTTCTCCGGCTTTTTACGTCGTACACCATGAGAAAGAAAGAGACAACAAATTTTCCCGAATTATCACATCGCTTTAAAGTATTGTAAGAATGTTCTTCGTGTCCCGCGTCTCCGTCGTAGAAGCTTTCATGCATCTAATGTCAACCGCGTACAAATGTTGGGCGCGCGTTTGTTAGTTTCCTGACTGTGCACCGGTGCCAAAGGGATCAATGACGCAAGTTTCTCGGAGCATCGTTCGTGGAAATACCGGTAGAACAAGGACAGCATTTCCACTTGACGTCTGCACTTTAAATATTGCAATCCGTTTTTTTTAAGACATGGGAATCTATCAAACGGATCGCCCATTTCTGCATAGAGTCTAGGGTATTTTTTGGGGCTCCTGGCCAGAGGTTGCTGCCAAATTCAACAGTGAAGCACACTGAAAGCTTATTATTAACGTGAAGTAACTTTTGTTTAAAGCGAATGAACGAAGAAAGGAGTGTGAAAAGAATATATGATGCGAAAGAGAATAGAAGAAGAAGTCGGGGACGCCCGAGGAAGACATGGTACGATCAAGTGAATCAAATACTTGAATCAGGCCACGCGAAGAGTCAGAATAACAGAAGAGTATGTATGAGACGATGTATGAATATGAACATAGCAAGGAGTGTGTGCCAAGACAGAGTGTTGCATGGCGGTCCGACCTCTATGCCTACCCCTTCAGGGAAACGGTGTGATGGTTAGTTAGTCAGTGAAGTAACGTGTTACTAGTAGGTAATTCAATATGATTCAATAGATCATTTTGAGTAAGGTTGGAAAAGTAATAGAAAGATACAAAAAATTAAGAATGTCTTATAATGGGGAATCTAATATTTCAACATAAGTTGTAAGTAATCAAAATTCTTATCAAGTATCAACCACGAGGCTTGCCACCCACTCTGCTGTCAAATTGAAGCCAATTTAGGGTTTTAATATCCAACGTTATATTAAATCATGAATATTACACTGACAAGCACTCTCAGGTTGTACATACGCCATATTATCTTGGAGTACCAACATATGGAGAGAGAGAGAGCTAATTATTTTTACCCAACTTATACAAACTTGGGATAAATCACTTTCTCCGGGTTTTTACGTCGTACACCATGAGAGAGAAAGAGACAACAAAAATTTCGCAAAATATCACACCGCTTTTAGGTATTTAAGAATGTTCTTCGTCTCCCGCGTCCCCGCCCACACGTTTTGATATGCGACATAACTGGACATAACTCAACGGTTTTTTAAGATTTTTGTTTATAACAATACTGTGAAAAAGTGGTTATGCAAATAAACAAAAATGTTATGTCGACATGCGCTATGAATGGATGTTTAAAATACCTTGGAGTAACAATATATGGAGAAAGAGCTAATTATTTTTACCCAACCTATACAAACTTGGGATAAATCACTGATTGGTGATGATCTTGGGCTCCTTGGTCACCGTGGAACTCCGCTTACATTTTTTATTATGCCACTAAACTTGACGCAACTAAACGGTTTTTTAGGTTAGATGCTATATTTTTGTTGATAACAATACTGTAAAAAGTGGTAATACGAATAAACAAAAATATCATGTCGATATGTGATATGAATGGATGTATAAATACTCTAGCCTTAGTCTTAGCCACGCCCAGGTCCGCCGAGTCCGGTAAAAATCATCAAAAACTGACTACACTGCCTTAGATAGATACCACTCTTTATACTCTAAGGTTGTAAGGATACAAGAAAAAGATAACTTACGAATATACTTCCTTTAAGTATCGCCAAAAACAAATTATCTGAGATTATATCATGAAAACGCTTTAATAAGCAAGTTTAAACTGTGTAACTACGTCACCCCCCTTCGGATTTTTGCTTTTAAGTACCGTGGGTTTATATTTTTTCAATAATCAACTATAAAATAACCGTCTTTCGCGACCTAAAGATTGGGAATCTCTGGATAAGAGGGCCTATTACGGTAATAAGCAATCTAAAATTATACCACCTGATCTTTTGGAATGGAGAGAAATAAGGTAATTCCTTTCATTAAAGCCGAATTCTGAAATTGATAACATCAAAGTAAGGCATTTTAATAATTATAGATGAAAAGCTAAACGTCAAGACGAAGAAGCAAATAATGAGAAAGTACTTCTTGGTCTTATCTACAAAATCGATAAAAAAACGATGAAAATTCATTTATAAAGCTTAATCGTAATATAGGTAGAAAAATAATTAGTACATACGGTTATTTAAAAAATTAAATACATATAAATATAAAACTATTGTAGACTTTGTAGTCTTCTTTTCATTGCATTGGCATTCAGTTTTTTCGTATTTTCGACCTCGGTGGTCGAGAGGTAATACGCTCGGCTACGAATCCAGAGGTCACGGGTTCAAACCTGGCGTGCGTCGTAACACATATAATTCATATAAAATAATGCATACTATATTTGCAGCACGCCCCAAGTGGTGGATACTCCAAGTATCACCCTGGTGAAAGACCACTATTCAGAATCGAAACGTTGCTTGAAATGGCTTTAGCCGTGTTTGTTGGCCAGATCTGAATAGCCAGGTACTTCCCAAACCTTCTTCCCTATCTCCTTCCCCTCCCCACCACCTTCAGCCTCAGAGTATATAGGGTGATATCTATCCAAGGCAGTGTAGTCAGTTTTCGATGATTTTTACCAGACTGGGCGGACCTGGCCGTGGCTAAGACTAAGGCTAGGGTATTTATACATCCATTCATATCACACATCGACATGATATTTGTTTATTCGTATAACCACTTTTTCACAGTATTGTTATCAACAAAAATAGCATATAACCTAAAAAACCGTTTAGTTGTATCAAGTTTAGTGGCATAATAAAAAATGTGAGCGGAGTCCCGCGGTGACCCAGGAGACCAAGATCATCGTTACAGTACATAGAAGCGGTGTATTATATTTGTTGTCTCTTTCTCTCTCATGGTGTACGACGTAAAAACCCGGAGAAAGTGATTTATCGCAAGTTTGTATAGGTTGGGTAAAAATAATTAGCTCTCTCTCTCTCCATACGTTGTTGTTACTCCAAGCTTTTAGCCGTGTTTGGTGACCATATCTGAATTTTCAGGTACTTCCCAAACTTCCTCTTGCCCATCTCCTTTCCTTTCCCACTACCTTCAGCCTCACAACATACCCCACTTAGAAATGCCCGTCTCACTAAGAGCAGTTGAGATTATTGTGCGGTATTAACTATGAAAAATAAAAAATGTATCTGCCCATCTTCAGTTGGGAAATGGTCGCATCGTTTACTTATTGAATAGAAAGTTGACAGGAAAAGAGAATAATTGATCACTACGCAAGGTTTACGCTTGACTAGACTTAGCCACTAGACTTGCCTCAAAAGAAAGGAAACTTATTTTATAATATTAAGCAAGAACCATCAGAAAAAATGGCACAATGAAAAAAACAGCGACAAAAAATATTTTTTTCACGGTCGATTAAAAACTTTAAAGACATAATTTTAATAAGTGGGTACTGCACCTAGTTTTTTTAAAATTTATTTATTGTTGTTATTAGTAGATTGCTAACGTACATAGCAAACCCGACGAGTTATAAAAACTCACTCTGGGACAATGGACTACCTAACTATATAACTAACTAACCATCACGGCGTTTCTCCGCAGGGGTAGGCAGAGAGGACGGAACGCCATATAACTCTGTCTTGGCACACACTCCTTGCTTCATTCACATTCACACATACTCTTCTGTTATTCTGACTCTTCACATGACCCGATTCAAGTATTTGATTCACTTGATCGTGCCATGTCTTTCTCGGGCGTCCTCGACTTCTTCTTCCATTCACTTTCGCATCATATATTCTTTTCACACTCCTTTCTTCGTTCATTCGCTCTACATGCCCAAACCATCTAAGCGTCCTTTTCTTGATACTGTTCTTTACGCTTACATCAGCCTTACATTTTCTCCGAATATCCACATTTTTAATACGGTCATACATGGTTTTACCGCACATACGTCTCAACGATCTCATTTCCACAGCATTCAGTCTACTTTCATCCTTCCTCTGCCAATTCCATGCCTCACTATCATACATCAGGGTTGGTATAAGCACTCCACTGTGGGACAATGGAAATTAAAGAAATACATGACTTATGACAAAATACAGAGTAATCAAACTAACATAAATCATAATAAATTAAACAATATAACATAATAAGAAATACAGGGTAAAAAAATAGGTACTTATTATTAATATAAGATACAACTGAATTATAAATAGAATCAAACGGAGAAAAATAATACCCTCTTGTGCAGTAAATGAGGATGTTTTTACGCTACCGGGGAAAGAAAACTGATTTGGAAATCAGGTATTTTCATCTTTAAACGAATTTAAAAAATATTCTTTCAAAGCATTTTTATGGAATTTTTTACTAAAGTTGACTGTTTTTATATTTATCTGGAAGCGAGTTATTCTAAAGATTGTATCCAATACTTTGTGGTGTGTGTAAATGGAATATGAATTTTATTGTTATTTCGTGTGTTATGTTGGTGGATGTCTTGATTGTAAAGGGGTTTAATATTAGTGTGCGTTGTTTGCTGAGTAATTTGTAGAATGGTGCTTGTAATTTCATATTTGGGGAGGATCTTGATTGGAAGGATGCCGGTTCTTCTAATGATGAGACTTGAAACATTTATAAAACATGATTATTCAACAGCCTTCACGCCATTTCCCCACAGTGGTAGGCAGACAAGATTGAACGCCATAAAATCTGCCTTGGAACACACTCCTTGCATCATGCATACTTTACATTTGGGTATTTTTACACCCTTAGTTTCTGGTAAATTCTTTTTTAATCTGTTGATGTACACATCTTTCATGATTCATGAGAGCAATCACGATTTTTAGATAGTTTTTATTTGCATAAATATCTGATACATATTATTATCGAGTTTTAAAAAAATTAAGAAAGACAAACATTCCCGAGTTACAAATAACATTACAACATTAAACAAACTCCTACTACCATCATAATAAGCGGAAGATGTTGCTTGTGCAATGATGGAGGACTTAGCTAGCAGAGGAACTGAACCCACAACGCCTCGGTGGGAACTCGACGCATGTATCCACTCAGCTACTTACCGGTCAAATTATATTAGGTTAGGTTATTTAGTATATAGCGCACTTGAGCTGAACTATCACAAAACTGCGCTATATAAATTCACTGTTATACTAACGGACCATTGTCCAATTACAAAAAAATACATATGAAAGGAGAAAAAAAAGCAACAGAGAAAGAACAGCACATACATAATATTTGAATGAAGCAATGACAACAATATACATTTGATTATTATTATTGAGAACATTGAAGTCAAAGCCTGAATAAGGTTTTGGTAGAGTCAATGATATTAGACATAGTAAATTGTTTTCTTCGAAGATTATTATCGTAAAGGATGACAAAAATCGTTTAGAATGGTACCAAAAATTACAAGACCATGGTAAGAGTCAACAAGTCTCGACATTCTGGACAGTGGAGAATGATACCCATAATTAGTAGAGTGATGATTGAGGAACAACAAATCATTGTTACTGAGTCTACGAAATGGTGAACTGAATGAGTTGCAAAAAAAGAATATGAATCAATAATACTTGTTCGAATTGAGTATTTGATTATTTCACTGGTTTCGCCGTACATCCACTCTACTCTACGTGGCTAAACCATCTAAGCGTCCTTTTCTGAAGCCTATTCATCACGCTTAAACCGGCCTTGCATTCTTTTCGAATCTGCTCATTCGCAATACGGTCATACACGGTATTACCTCATATAAACACACACAATTGTAAAAATAACAAATTACTCCATCCGTAAGCGCATTATACCAAAAAATTATCCAAATTAAGTAAATCTGCATACATAAAGAATTTAATAGTATGTTTATGAAGTACTGACCTTCTTAAGCGTATGAAAATTATGCTTGTACTAAAATGCTTAAACACACAATGGTAAGGAGTAACCTTTAAGGAGCGGCACACAATTAAATAGCACTGCAATATAAACTAAACTGCTCCCATTTTCAAGAAATAAAAAGGGCGACCGGCCTTTGAAAACCCCACCGCAGAAAATAGCATCACAAACGGAGACTTATTTAAAGACACCGCACAAAAATATTAACACATTCAACCGGAATTATATCAAGAAGGCAAGGAATGAAAAAACATTTTTTATAATAGTGTCAGAATTTTCAACAGAGTACAACGAATAGAGATAACCTTTCTATGAGAATTTCAGGAAATAACCAAATAAATTTACATGAACTTCATAAAAAAGTGTGAGGTATTTCTCAGCCTTAAAAACGTAGCTATCTAAACAACAATCCCTTTATACGGCGTGGATATAATTTAAGGGCGTGTGTGCTTGGAGTAACGATATAAGAAAGGTATAGCTAAATATTTTTACCCAACCTATACAAACTTGCGATAAATCACTTTCTCCGGGTTTTTACGTCGTATACCATGAAAGAGAAAGAGACAGGAAAATTCGTCACATAATATTCCAACACTTCTAAGTATGTAAGAAGAATATTCTCCGTCCGCGCTAACTTTACATTATCGAGTAGTATAACTTACGTCAACGAATTTTGAGGTTATTTCCTATATTTGTGTTGATTACAAAACTTGCAGTGGTTATACAAATAAATCGAACATGATGGTGATATGTGCTATGCGTGAATGTTCAAATAAGACCAAACAAAGATTATAAAACATCACTTTTCAGAGGTATTTCAACAGTTTCAAATATGTTTTGCCGAACTTTAGATTTACACATTTCTAATGATATAAAGACATAAAATCAACAAAAAGCTTTCATCAGTATTTAGGCAAGCTTTCTGTTATTTGTTTTTGTGTGATATTATAACTTTATAAATCATTTTAATGGTGTATTGATATTTTTTTGTTTAATGTGTCCAAATATGTTTATTGAAAATGTCCGAATTCCACGTGGGCGGTAACTAAAAGGCTTTTCAACTTCCTTTAACATATCTTTGTCTCTTTCCATCCGAGTCAGTATAAAGTCAACAATACTGACCACACTATTCCGGAAAGGTACCTCTCCATATATATTCTTACTCCAAGCGTGTGTAGGTAGGTGTCTTGAAGTAACAATATATAGAGGGAGAGCTAATTATTTTTACCCAACCTACACAAACTTGCGATAAATCACTTTCTCCGGGTTTTTACGTCGTACACCATGAGAGAGAAAGAGACAACAAATTTCATAGACCGCTTCTACATACTGTAAGGATGGTCCTGGTTCACGGCGGGACTCCGGCCACTTTTTTATCATGCCACTAAACTTGATACAACTAAACGGTTTTTTAGGTTATATGCTATATTTTTGTTGATAAAAATACTGTGAAAAAGTGGTTATACGAATAAACAAAACATTACAAAATATAGCATATACCCTAAAAAACCGTTTAGTTGTGTCAAGTTTAGTGGAGTCCCGCGGTGACCCAAGAGATTAAGATCATCGTTACAGTACATAGAAGCGGTGTATTATATTTGTTGTCTCTTTTTCACTCATGGTTTTCGACGTGAAAACCCGGAGAAAGTGATTTATCGCAAGTTTGTATAGGTTGGGTAAAAATAATTAGCTCTCCCTCCATATACTGTTACTTCAAGGTTATATCCTTTATTTGTGTTGATAAAAATACTGTGAAAAGTGATAACAATACTGAGAAAAAACCTTATGTCGATATGTGATATGAATGGATGTATAAATACCGTAGCCTTAGTCTTAGCCACGCTCAGGTGCGCCGAGTCGGGTTAAAATCATCAAAAACAAGTCAAAAACTTACTTCACTGCCTTGGATAGATACTACTCCACCAACTCTATGGTAGGTGTCGTTAAAATAGGAATTCAGGGGGATCGCGGGGTAAAACCGAGACAAGGGTGTGAAGTTAGAAATTCTGAGTCACTGGGTTTTCTTCCCTCTGAATACTGCTTCAGTATTAGTATGTCCGACATCACCCCATTTTCTAAAGAGTATTAGTGCGTCCGCCATCACCCTACGTTCTATGGACTTTTTTTAGTATGTCCGCTATCACCGCTCGTTCTGTGGGGCATTATTGCGTGTCACATTATTGTGAAAGTGCGTGCTGGCTGCGTTTACTTTTCACTAAACTATTGCCGGAGCCTTTGTGAAGGGGATTGCCACGCTATAAATAACGAAGAAAATTCATATGAAGATGTCGGATTTAACGTTATTAAGAATAATGAATTTACACGTCGAGCGTAAGGTAATAATAGTGTAGGTAGTTTTTCATTCCCCCTTAGAAATATGAATCTAATACGAGGCCTGTTCAAAAGAAAAGGTGAATTTTGAATTTTCGCGGGATGTGTACATAAGATTATCGATTTTTTTTTGTTTTGTTATGTTGGTACACATATGTTTATCATATGTTAGCATTATCAACCATTTGGATTAGTGGTTTGTTTTTGACAGCTGGAAGGTTAGTCACGTTTTTGTGTGTTCTTCGATTTTTTACTTTTAAAAAAAATGGATCAAAGAATAAAATCCATAATTTGTTTTTCCACAACTCAAGGACGAAAAATCGAAGAGAAAAATCCGAGAAGATGTTAATGACGATGAGCGGCCTGGAGTTGTGGAAAAACAAATCATGGATTTTATTCTATTTTCAAAAGTAAAAAATCGAAGAAACACAAAAACGTGACTAACCTTTCCAGTTGTCAAAAACAAACCACTAATCCAAAATGGTTGATAATGCTAACATATGATAAACATATGTGTACCAACATAACAAAAAAATAAACGATAGTCGAATGTACACAGCTCGTGAAAATTCAAAATTCACCTTTTCTGTTGAACAAGCCATGTATAATGCAGTTACTTCTACATCACATAGTAAGAGAGAAAGCGGTAGTTTGACGCGATATGTCTTTATACTTACAGCTAATAGAGTTATGCATACTTATACAGAGTTATGCAGAGACGGCTTCCATGGTCGAGTGGTAAGACGCTCGACTACGAATCCAAAGGTTCAAACCCGGCGTGCGCTAATAACTTTTATTTAATTAATGCAGAAAAAAGAATTGATCAAAACTGCACATTTAACTACGTTTGACCAAAGTGTTGCTTCACCCCTTTTGCCTTTCCAGCGACAATATGTTCAACCGTCATTCAGTAAGAATAATCATAGCACCTTCGGAACCTTCACTGGCTCAAGTGCAAGTTGTGCTGGATGGTGTTTAAATCCATTAACGAAATGGCGCCATTGTACATCACCGAACTATGCGTTCCAGAAAACACTCTTCTTAGGCAGTCGACTCTTAGATCAGCAACGTCATCGGCTATCGGAAGGCTGATAGAACCCAAACGCAATCCAAATACTAAGTTTGGAGATCGCGCTGCAGGAGTATCGGGGCCGAAGGCTTGGAATAAACTCCCTCCGGAACTAAGATGTATAAAACGAGCCCAACAGAATTTCGGTCCAAACTGAAAACTTACCTTTTCAGACTCTCATATCCTTAAATTCATGAAAAGAATCTCAACATAATCTGTCTCTCGACGAATCACCTTTAGATATTCAAGTTTTAACCAAACCCTGTACTGTACGACAAATGCAGAGGGTCCATTTTTAATTTCGCTCCCATGCGCTGAATCGAAAAAATAAATAAAAAATTAAATTAAATTAAAAAAATAAATAAAAAATTAAAATCAATAATTTTAAGTTAATAAGTGTGTCTATCTGATGGGACCTGCCAGGTAAGTATGTTCGTATTTATTTTCTTATTTAGACTAGGAATTAATATGTTATAATAGAAAATAAGATCTGTACAGCGTCTTGAGGTGATTTTTCACAAAAACGGCGCTATACAAGTCATCCAAATATGATTATTATTATTATTATTTGCTTATTTCACTTTAAAACCTTAAATAAACATTAAAAATGGTACCAGCATGACAAATGTACGCAAACGCATTAAGAAGGTCCAAAGAAGTATTTTTCAATAATGCCCCGTCTAAATTAAGAATGTCGATAGCCAAAGTGTCGGACATCGATAGTGCCCGCTCTACTTAACTCTGTTATTCATAAATTGATTGCTTAACAGGCTTCAATTAGACCTCAATTAACTTAACATAATGCATTCCGATGAAGCTATGTGGCGCATTGGCCGACGCCAATTGTGGACATTGGATATTTGTACTTAGATGGCAATGGGAATCTCCATTAATGGAGGACTGAACGCTGTTGGCGCAAATAAATAAATAAAAAGGTCAAAAGAAGCGAACCTAGCAGTTCACAATGGAGTGCTTATACCAAACCTGACGGCCTCCATGGTCGAATGGTAAGACACTTGACTACGAATCCAAAGGTCGCGGGTTCAAACCCGGCGCGCGCCAATAACTTTTATTTGATTAATATGTGTCATAACACATTTTGATTCATTTAAAAAATGTAAAGTTTATTTGCGGCACGTTCCAGAGAGGAAGATACTAATAATGTATCGCCCCGTTGAAAGACCACCATTCAGAATCAAAACGTTGCTTGAAATGGCTTTAGCCGTGTTTGGTGACCATATCTGGATGGCCAGGTACTTCCCAACCTTCCTCTTACCCATCTCCTTCCCCTCCCCACTACCTTCAACCACACAACATACCCCAATTGGGGATGCTATAGTTCCACTGGCTCTAGACGGTCGGGAGCAGTTGGAACTCTTGTGGGGGAGGCATGGAATTGGCAGAGGAAGTAAAACATAGACTGAATGCTATATAAATGAGATCCCCGAGGCGTATGTGCGCTAAAACCATGTATGACCGATTTAAAAATGTTGATATCCGGAAATAATGCAAGGCTGATGTAAGCGTAATGAAAGGGACGCTTAGATGGTTTGGGCACGTAATAATAATATTTGGATGATTTGTATAGCGCCGTTTTTTGTGAAAAATCATCTCAAGGGCGCTGTACAGATCCTGTTTTCTATTATTAGATTACGTAAAGCAAATGAACGAAGAAAGGAGTGTGAAAATAACATATGACGCGAAAGTGAATGGAAGAATAAGTCGGGGACGCTCGATGAAGACATGACACGATCAAGTGAATCAAATACTTGAGTCGGGCCATGTCCAGAGTCAGAATAACAGAAGACTATGTATGAGACGAGGCATGAATGTGAATATGAAGCAAAGAGTGTGTGCCAAGACCGAGTTGTATGGCGGTCCGTCCTCTCTGCCTACCCCTGCAGAGAAACAGCGTGATTAGTTAGTTAGTATTGTATGTATTGCGCGCTTACACGATTATGATTATCGAGAAGTTAAACTCGACTAGCTGTAGAAGTTGGAAGTGGTCATAAAGCAGCCATAAACGAAGTTAATTAATACGTTCATAATATGCGCCAATGCCAAGCCTGGCTCGGCACTTCAGCGTAATTGTTCGTTTGTTTTTGCTGTCCCTCTCGTGTACCACTTCCAATTTTATTTTTTATTTGGAAATGTCCTTTACGATCGATATAAATCAACTATTCAAACTTTTTCCAACGCCCTGACTGAATAATATGATATGAATGATATGAATACCGCACAAGAGTCTCAACTGCTCCCAACCGTCTAGAGCCAGTGAGACTATAGCATCCCGAAAATTAATAAAAATATAATTTAAAAAAACTGGATTCTAAAAGGCTCACAAAGAAGAAGTATTACAATCCATTTTTTTATTTATTTCGCACCCATGCCCTATATCGGAAAAAATAAATAACACAAAAATAAATAATTTTAAGTTAATAAGTGTGTCTATCTGATGGGACCTGACAGGTAAAGTATGTACCTGTGCATTTTCTCATTTAAACTAGGAATTAATATGTAATAATAGAAAATAAGATCTGTACAGCGCCTTTGAGGTGATTTTTCACAAAAAACGGCGCTATACAAATCATTCAAATATTTATAGTATTAATACGCTAAGCCGTCTTCTGTACATGATTGTAAAAATTACAAGTACTAATTTTCGCTCATACGTAAAAAAGTCTGAAATTTTATTCCGATTATGCTACTTTACAATTTACTCACTATGTCCCTTTTGACGTGTGTGTAGGAATTAATATGTAATAATAGAAAATACGATCTGTACAGCGCCCTTGAGGTGATTTTTTACAAAAACGAAATACTATTCTTATTATTGAATTTTAGGTCTGTTGTTGTTTTATCAGCACTCATGCATCTCCTCGTACGCTTTCGTATATTTCCAAGACTTGGCCAGTCTCGAATATACGAGTATAGGTCCTGGCTGGATGTGAAACCGTTCGGATTTCCCGCAACGATGAAATAATTTCGAAGGTGAACGCTGTACAAGCAGATAACGCAGAGATTCAAGATCAAATATTTGCCTCAGATGTATTGTAAACATCTGCTACATTCAACATTGCGGCAGAATACAATCAAATGTAGTGAATAATTCATACGAGCACAAAGTACAAAACACAATGCACAGTTGAAATATTGCACAAATAATCTAGACTTGAGATCAAGAAAGATTCAAGCAAGTTATGGAATATAATATTGCGCATGATCTTAGAGTAAGAATATACTAGAGAGAGCTAAATATTTTTACCCAACTAATACAAATTTGCGATAAATCACTTTCTTTGGGTTTTTACGTCGTATACCATGAGAGAGAAAAAGACAAGAAAATTCTCCACATAATATTGCAGCACTTCTTAGTATGTAAGAATTTTCTCCGTCCGCGCTTACATCACTTCATCGAGTCGCATAACTTACGTCGACGGATTTCGAGGTTATTTCCTATATTTGTGTTGGTTAAAAAACTTGCAGTGGTTATACAAATCAATCGAACATGATGGTGGCATGTGCTATGCGTGAATTTTCAAATAAGACCAAACAAAGATTTTAAAACATCACTTTTCCGAGATATTTCAACAGTTTTAAATATGTTTGACCTAACTCAATGATATGAAGACATGAAATCAACAAAAAGCTTCCATCATTATTTAGAATATCGGCAAGGGACATTATTCCAACTAAAACATCTGTTTATTTCCACTAAAACGTTTCTCATCTATCAAAATTCCCGTGTTCTTTTTTATTTATTTTTATAGTGAATACCGCACAAGAGTCCCAACTGCTCCCAATCGTCTAGAGCCAGTGAGACTATGGCATCCCCAATTGGGATATGTTGTAAGGTTGAAGGTAGTGGGAAGGGGAGGAGATGGGGAAGAAGAATGTTGGGAAGTACCTGGCTAAAGCTATTTCCAGCAACGTTTCAATTCTGAATGGTGGTCATTCACCAGGGCGACACTTAGAGTATCTACCACTCCGGAACGTGCCGCAAATATGCTATATATTATCTTATATGAATCAAATGTGTTATGACACATATTAATTAACTAAATAAAAATTGCACATTCCGGGATTTAAACCCGCGACCTCTGGATTCGTAGTCGAGCGTCTTACCACTCGACCACGCAGATCGTATTCTCTCATTCAACAAAGAAAGAAGGGAACGAGTCGACAAAACGAATTTTGAGTTTAATATATAAAGTTCCCTAATTTATGTAGCTTAGAAGGAAAACTTGAATTTGATTAAAGCGAAGGACATTCAATAAAATCAAGCCAAGGAAAAAAGGTTAGGGCATATTAATTTGGGAACATCTCATTATCAGAAACATATCACAATAACCTCATAAAATATATTATAAAAAAATTATATATTAGTAAAAATCAGCAAAATTTTAAGTTATTATGATATAGTGATTGTGTCCTGCCAGAAGTGACCTGCCAAGTAAGCATGTTGCTGTATATTTATATAAACTAGGAATTAATATTAAGTAGAAATTAAGATTTGTACAGTGCCCTTGAGTTGATTTTAACAAAAACGGCGTTGTAAAAATCATCCAAATATTATCATCAAATATAATATTCGAATGAACTTCATATTTGGCTAGAACCATATTTTTTATGAACTCGAAAGATTTTTAACAATAGTAATAATTATGATGTCCAAATTACACATTAATCACCATGGTTCCAGCAGTATGACTTATGCCTGCACTATCTTATAAACGTCTGACCTCAAAATTAATACTAGCATTAGTCATTATCTGACAAATAACGAATAACAGATGTTATAAGAAACTTTAATAAAATAATTTCTCTGAATCTTGATTTAAATCTTTATAGTCTATTAATTACTAGTAAAAGGCCACAAAAAAAACAGATTATAAGATGTTTATTGCACAGGATATTTAGGTTAATCGCAATCAAGGTAACTACTTTGGTTCTCAATAATTGATTAGATGTTTTAAATTATTCAAACCTTGGAAGGCAATGCACTTGCATACACTGAACGAAATTAATGTTTTTTTAAATGTATATAAATATGAAACAGGCACCTACAAGCATAATTTAATATGCATAGTCAACTAATGTCGCCAGAAAGGGAAAAGAGCTGAATCGCCATTTTGGGAAGTTTACACAGGAGCACTTCAAAGTTTTTTTTGGTTGTTTTACAATACAATTCATAAGTCTTCAGAACGTGGTTGGATTATGAAAAATAAAGTAACTCAATGCTCTGACTGAATTACCTGAAGGGAAATTCAGCGAGTCCCAAACTTGTGTCTCTTGAGTCGAGCCTTCTCCCAAATGGTAAATATATTTTAGATGGCTGAAGGGCCACAAAAGTCTTCAGAATCAAACGAGAGTCAGAGCATTCGATTCAGAAAAAAGAACTGATCAAAACTACATATTAAACTCATTTTCTACCAGTGTCGATCAAGCCCTTTTGCCTTTCCAGCGATGATACGCTTTTCCCACAAAAAAACCTACAGAAAACTCGGAAAAAAATATCTACACAAGAGAGTGCCTTTCTTTTCCTTACTTAAATGGATCAAAGTCATGGCGTTACATTGAAACAGGGAACTGTAAAATGTTATTCATCACAATGTTATGAGATGGAGATAATTTGGGCAATACACGGGCCATCTGTCAGAAATATTATCAGGTAAAACTCAAAAGGGGGGACGGTTCACTAAAATAACCAATTTATGTATTGGCATATGAAATAATACGCAATATAAAATATAAACAAATAATACGACATAATTTAATGATTTTCAGGGTGTTTGTTGTTGTAATTATATGTTTTAAAATGTCAAATGATTTCAGGGTGTTTGTTGTTGTAATTATATGTTTTAAAATGTCAAAACTCACCATTGTGTTGATCTCTGTTGGAATTTTTGATTCGCATTTTTATTCCTGTAACATACTGACACTCAAACACTGGGCATTTATTTATTCGGCAAAAAATATTAGCCGTCTGCAGATAGTAACAGCTTTAGCCTTGCATCACTAAACACTGCAGCAATCACATTTTGGCGGGTACGTGATTTATTTTGCTATCCATAACGCAACTAGATATTTTCACTTTGATAACACAGCAGCTGTCAAAACTATCGAGATGTTACAACGCTTTATCTTCGAACTTTCGATAACTTCTGCGTGAAAGAGCAGCGAATGCGGTCAGCGGGGACGTTGTCGAACACTAGGTGTATTTATTTTCACCGAATATTCCTTTTGGAAACAATTTTTCAAGATCGGACCAGGTGCATGACAGACCTGCGCGGCGGACTTCTCGCAATGAGCTCGTTCGGAGTGAAGTTCGCCGCGAATCGAAATGCGAATCGCGTGTTTCGGGCAACGGCCGCTAGGGGCGGCAGCGCGCGTTTTTCAAAATACATAACAATGGCTGTTAATAATATAATAATAACAGTGGACTTATATAGCGCAGTTTTGTGATATTTCACCTCAAGTGCGCTTCGCACTTTATTAGTTCTGCTTATAAGATTAACTAACAAGGAGAAAATAATACATAATATGTATACAAATTAAAACTATCTAAAATCATGATTGTTATCATAAATCATGAGAGAAAAGGTTCAGATATGGGTATAACAGTGCATGTGAACATCAACAGATTAAAAAAAAACAATTTACTAGAAGCTAAGGGTATAAAAATTCAGATGAAACGTTTCCTATTAACATATTTAACATGAATCGAAAAAAAAATAAAAAAATAAAAACCAAAATAAAAAAATTAAAATAACAATTATAATTTTAAGTTAATAAGTGTCTATCCGATGGGACCTGCCAGGTAAGTATGTTCCCGTATATTTTCTTATTTAAACTAAGAATTAATATGTAATAATAGAAAATAAGATCTGTACAGCGCCCTTGAGGTGATATTTCACAAAAACGGCGCTATACAAGTCATCCAAATATTATTATTATTTTATTTGTCAAATAAAATAAAAGGAAATTAGGTTGAGGACAGTTAATATGTTGGTACTTAAAACATTAATATTCAAGTATTTTAAGTAAACTATTCTAAAAATGCAAACAGTGTAAATATAACAAGTAACAAAAGAAAAATAAATAATTTGTGACAATGAGTTATGGTTTTCAGGAGATAGTAAGGTAATTGAGTAATATTGATAGAAGTAAGGAGAAAACCGAAACACAGCCAATTAGGGACGTTTTTAAAGAAATTAAATTTTAATAAGTTACTTTTTGTATTTAGGATTTTTAAACAATTTGGTTTTTAAGACCCGTTTGAACTCTGCTAGGTTCTGTATGTTAGCAAGTTTTGGGGAAGCTTATTCCAGATGACTGGACCAGATACACCAAAAGCGCGATCATAATAGACAGGTTTATTTGATCCAATCATTCTCATAAATATTATTTATTTATTAACCCCCTGATGGGATTTTGCATATTAAATGAACACATTAAATGCATGAGTACAGAGAATAATAGCAAAAAGATTCCAAGTAAATAGGAGAGGAATAGGTGCATGCATACATATCAAATTAACAAAATGTAAAACGAAACGCTGTGGAAATGAGATCACTGAGACGTATGTGCGTAAAACCGTGTAATGAAAATGTGGATATCCGGAAAGAATGCACGGCTGATGGAAGCGTAATGAATAGGATCAAGAAAGGGATGCTTAGATGGTTAGGGCGTGTAGAGCGAATGAACGAAGAAATGAGTGTGAAAAGAATATATAACGCGAAAGTGAGTGGAAGAAGACGTAGGGGACGCCCGAGGAAGACACGATCAATTGTATCAAATACTTGAATCGGGCCACGTGAAGAGTCAGAATAACAAAAGAGCATGTATGGGACGATGTATGAATGTGAACGAAGCAAGGAGTGTGTGTCAAGACTGAGTTATATGGCGGTCCGTTCTCTCTGACTACCCCTGCGGGGAAATGGCGTGATGGTTAGTTAGTTAGTTATACTTATTGTAGGAAGATAGATTTATAAATTATCACTCGGAAATAAGTCCGCCATTATGGTACACATCAAATTACTAAAAGATAATACTTATTGTAAGAAGATATATTTAGTGTATCGTTTGAGCTGGGTTAGGTCATGTTAAGTTAGGTTATGTTGATCGTACTGTCGATGGGACTCACCTCCTCTAGGGCGGCTGGGGCGGGGCCCGGTGCGCCGGCGGCGGCCCGCCCTGCGCTCGCTCCTCACGGGGCTGGCCCGCCCGCACCTGCCGCGAGACGTACACTCGTAGATCTTCATCGCGACACACATCAGCAGCGCGATCATAGTCTTAGCGGACGCTCATCCTCACAAGATACCTCGAGGGGAGGCTGCTGGCTGATGATGATGATGGCGGTCTACTTCCAACAGTTCTACTTATTATTTCAGTCTTTTGCCTAAATCTGGCCACACGTTTTTTTAAATTTATTTTTTATTAATATTAATTTACTAGCGTCGAAATGTCTTTATTTTTACAGTACCTAACTACCCACCTCTATCTTCCTAATATTTTAATGGCAACCTTATTAATATTTTCTTCAAACATCGCTTCAGTTCTGTAACTACCCGCTGGCAAATAATTATTTAATGGCAACTTTTAAAATAATTAGGTACCTACCTGCCAATTTGAGTACTTGGCTTCATTCGTCGGGAAAAACTTCAATGTTTTGAGAATGCTTCACGAATTGCTAGTTCTTTATAATGAACCCTTCGCCGTGAACACTTCAATTGAAGTAGAAATCGCAAAAGAGATTTTAATTTATACGGTTATTTGTTCAGTTCTTTTTGTTCCTTGGTATTTTTTCAAAAAGTACTAGCAAATCGACAACTTTTGTCGATTTACAATAACGTTCAAAAAGGTCATTCAGAAGGTAATAAAACCACCCAGAGGTGTTTTTGAATGTTATTGTAAAGCCGCCTCTGTCAGCAATAAAACAAAACCCAAAGTCACAGATATAGACCCAATAAGTGTCCATTCCGGACATTAATAGTATATTTGCCAATGACGGTACAAATATATAGACACGTTATAGCCTAAGAATATGAACCCGAAATGGGGCAAGTAACAAACACACTTATGTTACCAGTAAATTCATCATTCAAATATAGGTCATGTATCATCATGTATGATAAAGATAGACATTCATAGAATATGTGTGTATGAACGAAACAGATGTAGAATCGGAATGCTCTGGTAAGAATGAGATAGCACTTCGTCATTATGCTGGTCAACAATGGAGATAGTTTTGCTGTCTAAAATAATACGTAATTTGCGCGTACTTAGAAATAAAATGTTATTCTTTGGCTTTTAGTCGTCTTTTCAGTGTAATTAAAACACTTTTTCATAACACACGAGGACATTTTGGCACTTATTTTTGTAATTTGATTAGATATAGTAAACGACCTCAAACGACGCATGAAATTTTTGTACTAAATGGGCTTAAACACCGAACACGCCAACTAGCGTGATTTTTGCTTGCCGCTTTGAGAGCGCTACAACGTGTTTATATTTGCAACGTCATTGATATATGCCATAGATTTACTAAAAATTGTACCAGTCTGAAGATGCACGTCATAAGGTGCTCACACTGCTCAATGCTATAACTGAGTTACCTAAAGCGACAAAAAGCTAAAAAAAAGTCCTAAACTTGTGTCGCTTGAGTCAAGACTTTTCGCAAATGTTAAATATATTTTAGATGGCTGAAAGCCCACAAAAGTCTTCAGAATCAAACGAGAGTCAGAGCTTTCGACGCAGAGAAAATAACTGATCAAAACTGCATGTTTAACCTTCCAGCGGGCGCGCTGTCGTAAAATTTACGACAAATGCTTCTTATCGCTTCCCCCACTTTTCACCACTTAGTCACAAGCGTCGAACTCCGAGCTATTCGAGGGTCAGTGTCTTCCTAAACTACAGACGTACCGGATATGCTTAGAAGTTTTTGTGTTTCATTGATTTTTGAAAATTTTCGTTGAGAAACACGCGCCTTAAAGTGTAAGATATTAAATAAAATATTTTTTTCTATTTATTTACTCGGTCTCTAGAATATACAAGACATAGCTGTGTGTAGTTTCTACACTCACATGAATATTAACGGCATAAATGCTCAAATTTTGTACAAATTTACCTGTCCAGGAAAGGCTCTAAAGCATCGGAGAATTTTCCTAAAAAAGTTGACATTGACCAAGATAAAAGAGCATCTTATCTTCAGATCAAATGTCAAACATTTACCGCAAGATACAAGTGCTTTTCTCAAAGTGAATTACGGTCGGGGAGTTGAACCGATAACAGAAGAAGACAAAAGAAGCCCTCCAAAACGCGGTGTTTGTCGGTCATGTGCACTGCAGAAGAAAAGATCCTCAGCATCAATGAAGTGTTGCCGTTGCCAGTCCTTTACACGCAAGAACCATCCTGCAATTGAGGTGGTTTGCAACAAGTGTAAGGATGAGAATATCGATTCTGACTAATAGGTCGAAAATATATTTTGTTTTGAAATATTAACATATTTAGAGTGTTATTTCGTTTTTTGTGTAAGAAAATCAAATATATATTTTTTTAACGACCGACATTTATCATTTTTCAAAACCTTACAGCAATTCCCCAACATTGTAATAAATAAAACACCATTTACAAGAAGAAAACTTGATGACGTAAAATTTACGACAAGCGCTCGCTCAAGGGAAATTACTCCGCGCGCCCGCTGGAAGGTTAACTCATTTTTGACCAAAGTGTCGCTTAAGCCCCTTTGCCTTTCCAGCGGCGATACAATGCAATACTTGACCGATGACAGTCACTGGTTTTCGAACAATCGATGATGTTATCTTGTCTTGAACAATCGAAAATTGGGTTTTCTTTCAAAATCACTACTACGCCCCGTTTTGTTTTTGTCCAAAAACAATATAAAATGACAGTAGTAAACACATTAGGCTTTGAAACGTACGGGTTGTTTGTAATCCGGCATTGTTTGTGTTTTTCGTTATTCAGACTATTTTAACTTTCACGATTTTAACAATTATTCCCTCCAAGAAAAATAAAGGATAAATTAAACATATTAGAACAATAATTTAACAGCAATGCACCATTGTTAACTTCAAACTTGTTACTGAGAATGTCAAACAACGCATACATCGCTCATAAAAATTTATCATCAAACCGCAATGATCACCACACTAACTTCCTTCAAACCTTGAAGTAACAATATATTTATTTTGTTTATTATTTTACTTGAACATACATTTTTATATTAGTTGGTAAATTACCCATCCCACTAGGCATAAGCCTGTGTTGGGATGGCAATTTGCAAAAGTGTTTTTTTTAGCTACATAGTAACATGTTAATATATGGAGGGAGAGAGAGATAATTATTATTACCCAACCTATACAAACTGGCGATAAATCACTTTCTCCGGGTTTTCACGTCGTACACCATGAGAGAAAAAGAGGCAACAAATATAATACACCGCTTCTATGTACTGTGAGGATGATCATTGTTTCTCGCGTCTCCGGGGACTCCGCCCACCTGTTTTCATATGTGACTAAACTCGACACAACTAAACGGTTTTTTAGGTTATAAGCTATATTTTTGTTGATAACAATACTGTGATTATACGAATAAACAAAAACATTATGTCGACATGTGATATGAATGGATGCACAAATACCCTAGCCTTAGTCTTAGCCACGCCCAGCTCTGCCGAGTCAGGTAAAAATCATCAAAAACTGACTACACTGCCTTAGATAGGTACCACTCTATGTACTCTAAGCTTCAAACAGAGAAATACAATAACAACAAACTTCTACAATAATGGGTCGCTCCAGCTTTTTCAAAATATTTTTTTACAGTACATTTGAAATAATGGGATAAAAAATAAATCTAATTTTTTCCAGCTTGCATTTCGCAAAGCTTCGCGTAGCTTTTGATGCAAACGACCCTGCGAACTGAAGGTAGTATCGTCGACCTTGAAATTTCAGACAGGGCCACCTGTAAAAATTTTCGATAAAGGTTTCACTGCTTTAGTTAGACAAACAGATTTTTTGTTTTATGATTACAATATCGTCGCCGGCAAGGCAAAAATTGGGAATCGCCATTTTGGAAAGTTTACGCCAGAGCATTTTAAAGTTATTTTGTTGTTTTATAATAAAATTCATAAGTCTTCAGAACCTGGTTGGATTTTGCTAACGAAAAAATTAACTCAATGCTCTCACTGAGTTAACTAAAACTTCTAAAAGCTTTAAAAAACGTCCCAAACTCGTGCCGCTTGAGTCAAGCCTTCTCTCGAATGGTAAATATATTTAGATGGCTGAAGGGCCACAAAAGCCTTCAGAATCAAACGAGAATTCGGGAACGAGCTCGGATGTTTTCAGCAGATATTTGACGACCTCCGTGGTCGAGTGGTAAGACGCTCGACTACGAATCCAAAGGTCGCGGGTTCCAATAATTTGTATTAAATTAATATGTGTCATGACACATTTAATTCATATAAAAATAATAAAAAGTATATTTGCGGCACGGTCCATAGTGGTAGACCACCATTCAGAATCGAAACTTTGCTTGAAATGGTTTTAGCCGTGTTTGGTGGCCAGATCTGAATAGCCAGGTACTTTCCAACCTTCCTCTTCCCAATCTCCTACCCCTCCCCACTACCTTCAGCCTCACAGCATACCCTATTTGGGGATGCCATAGTCTCACTGGCTCTAGACGGTTGGGAGCAGTTGGGACTCTTGTGCGGTATTCATATAAAAAATAAATTTAAAAAGATATAAATCTCGTATTTATCTATAGTAAAACATGTAAGACTCAATTTTGGAAAATTGTGGGTTGGACGATTTCTGCATAACTATGTCGAATTATAATAAATATATGCGTATTATATAGATAGGCACACACTTTACTATAACGTAGTTATCAATTTCAAATTGATTCGAACTCATTCTCCTTTTTTATACGAGGGGGAGATGTGCCTAGAAAAGTGTATACAGTCAATCAAGCCAAGGACAAACGAATAAGTGAATTGAACCAATCGGATTGATTACATTCATAGTTTATTATTTCCACTACTTCAATAGCCCTAGCTAATGGCCCAAACCAAAAAACCCCAATGAACAGTGGGAATCATTTTCGGTATCTACAAATACGAAAAATATTTTTGTTACGTACTAACTACTCCATATAGGCACATAGGCACTGCCTATCCTGCCGCATTAATTATATTAGATTAAATAATGCAACAAAAATAAATATACACTTTCAAAAATACGATCGTACCGCCGCAAGCGCCCCACCGGCCGTCCTACTATAACGTGTCAAAGGCAGTAACTACATATGCCCAAACGCCACCAACGTCAGAGCAGATTATTTTATGTTCGCTAGACTACACAAAATACGTATGCATGTATGCTGTGAGCTGTGTGCGCGTTCAAGTGGCTCGTTTGTGTTAGTATATTTGTTTTTGTCTCGGCAGTGCTTTTACAGAACAAATCAGTGACATCTGCTGATAACTATCTTTGTTATCAATTAATCTACTGTTTTTTTCACTGCCTACCCTGCCGTATCATATTGGAAACTGTTGCAAAAAATTAATCGACATTTTCAAAAATACGCGTAAAGGTCAGCTAATCCCACCGCAAGCACCCCACCGACTGTCCTACTACAACGTGTCAAAAGCAGTAACTAAAAATGTCCAAACGCCGCCAACGTCAGAGTAGATTATTCTATGTTCACTAGACTACACAAAATATGTATGCTGTGAGCTGTATGCGTTCAAGGGGCTCGTTTGTGTTAGTATATTTGTTAGTGTGTAGGCAGTGCTTTTACAGAACAAATGCAATAACAATAAGTGACATCTGTCGGTAACTATCTTTATTATCGAGGAATCCGCTCTTTTTCGTACTGCCTACCCTGATAAAAAAAACTCTATGCATACCAGTGCGTACAATCATAGTTAACATAGCAGTATATTCACTGTATTCCAGTTCACTTTATGACGATTAACCGCCCACTATGGCCAAGTAAAAATAACTTATCGGATCATTTATTAGGGTCGTTTTTTGTAAAAAAAAACACAAGCGCCCCTATCTCGTACATGTATTGTATGTTGAACAATGTGTGTACAAATTATTCAAGTATTTGTTACCGTACAATGCGTTGCATATACGTCTAAGTATTTTTATCGAGGTATTATTCTGTAGTGCGGTTATTTGCGTGTTCCGCCAAAGAAAATACGTAAAGAAATTAGCATGATAGACGCTTCAAAAAGCTAACGTGCGACATGACTAATTCGCTTAGCATTTGCTATGGTACAAAGCCAAAAGCATGAATGTATTCAAATAAAATAGAAGCATAAAGTTTGTATCTATAATACCCTTGTAGTAAGAATATACATGGAGAGAGAGCTAAATATGTTTACCCAACCAATACAAATTTGCGATAAATCACTTTCTCCGGGTTTTTACGTCGTATACCATGAGAGAGAAAGAGACAAGAAAAGTCTTCACATAATATTTCAGCACTTCTAAGAATGTAAAAATGTTCTCCGTCCGCGCTAACTTCCCATCAACGGATTTTGAGGTTATTTCCTTTATTTGTGTTGATTATGAAAAACCCGGAGAAAGTGATTTATCGCAGATTTGTACTAGTTGGGTAAAAATAGTTAGCTCTCTCTCCATGTACATTCTTAATCCAAGGTTAAACATTTAAGTATAATTTTATATTTTCTTTACTTGCCTTGAAGATTTCACAAATATTTGTCGAAATGATTTTGAAACAAACAAAAAAAAATACATATTCATAAATATATATATATAAAAAGGACACGAAACTAAGTTATTTTCTAATTAATTAAATGTCAAATCATGGACATCGATAGAAAAATGTACATTCGTTAAGGTACTAAAACTATATTTTCGATTTTCTGAGACTTATAGCCCAAAAAATACCTTACTTTATAAAGGGATGAAATGTTTTACTTCGCTGCCGGAAACCATCCAAATTATGTCAATTAATAAATTTAAAATAGCTTGTAAGAACCGTTTAAAATGCATTAGTAATATCAAGTAGTGTACAAGTTTTAATATTATTATTAAGTCAAAAAGAATATAAATTATAAATAGATACTTTGTAAACTATAATGTACAAGTAACTAATTTAAAATTTGAATAAAACTAAAACTGAATATTCAATAGAACCATAGATGTCAATGTTTTTACAAGAATTTCGTCAACGGTGTGGGAGACCGTTAAAAAAGTTGCGTAAATAGCCACCTGGATTCTAACTAGCGTGTGCATAGATCACTGGGTAGTTTCGGAGATAGTTCAAAAGCTTCTGGTCCATCCAAAGAGGAAGTAACTTCGAGTAAGCAGGTTTAAAATAACTCTACACCGAGAGGGCGATGACTCATAAAGGTTGACTGGACAAACTGATTGAAATCCAGGTGTAGATGGAGCTAGAATAGGAATATTTCTCACTAGATCAAATATAATTATTTTAACTAAAACATAACACCTAAATTATATAAGTAGGTGATAGGTAGACACTTTTCCTTGGCACGTAAAAGTAACCTTGAATTCTGAACGGAAATGAGATGATTTATTTATTTATTTATTTATTTATTTATTTGGAACATTTGACAGAGTGACAACATTACATACATACTGATAGATACAAAATAAATGGTAGGTCATCAATCCAATGATATTTCATAGATTTTTCTAGAATCTCTTCTTTAAATTTAACAAACTCTGATCATATCTCTCTGAATGCCAAACCTGTGCTACGAATAATTAGACCATTTGATTCATTATAATATTGCTGTGTGACGTCTAAGCGTGAGTAATGAATAGTCGTTAAAAGCTCAACGGAAACCACTTGGAATCCAGCGCGTCTACTCCACTGCCGGAAATGCATCAAAGCTTCATTTATTTATTTTTAAGAAAGACAAACATTCCCGCATTACGAATAACCTGACAATATTTGAAAAACTCCTACTGCCATCATAATAAGCGGAAGATGTTGCTTGTGCAATCATGGAGGACTTAGCTAGCAGAGGAGTTGAATCCACGACGCTCTGGTGGGAATCGGACGCGTTTGTCCACTCAGCTACTAACCGGTGAAAATGGTTTTTTCAATTACAAACAAGCAGGTGCCAGTTTTAAGTCATTTTTTATCAAATAAGTACCTTAAACGACATTCACTCTGGGTGTTATATTGAAAAACTCACGTCACAATCACAGTTTTTAGGAATTTCTCTGTTTTTTTTTTCAAAGTAATCTTTCACAGCACTTCACGATTGCTTGCATTTCGACACCCTTCAACGGTAGCACATTTCCTCGACGGCACCGACTTCCCGACGAATCCTTTCGGAGGTAAACAAACGGCCATCTTGCGCGCACTTGTCCGCCATCTTGGCGGCGGCGGGGAGATCGGAACGGCGCGGGAATCGGGGAGTTTTAATTATCACTCGTTCCGCTGACAAACTCAACGATGGCCGGCGGCCGGGAGAGGCGGTGGCAGACTCGGGGCCCGTCGGGAGACGCGTGGCCTCTGAGACAAACAAACATATCCCGGTCACGTGGGGACTCCATCGGGTTATATTTAAATTGAAGCATCGCTCGGCGTGATTACGCTCGGCCTCTCGGATGGGAGTCGCAGCCTCCAGTTCAGTGCGGCACAGAGTGCGGTACCTACTCGCTGGGAGCAGCGGGAGAGAGGGAGCATGCGGGCTGCGGGCTCCCGCTTCCCATAGGGACCCCATCACATCTGGCCATGGGGGACTATATGAACTAACTGATTCCTATCGTTTATGATCTCAGAGCAAGAATAAATTTGGAGAAAGCTAAATATTTTTACCCAACCTATACAAATTTACAATAAATCACCTTCTCCGGGTTTTTACGTCGTAAGCCGTGAGAGGGAAAGAGATGAGACAAGTTGTCACATATTATTGCACCACTTTTCGGTGTGTAAGCATGTTTTCCGTCTCCCGCGTCTCCGGCGACTCCGCCCACTACGTTTTGTTGTGCGGCATAACTCGGCATATTAAAAATCATTTGTTTATCACTAAATAATATTTTTATTAATTATTATTTATTAAAAATATTATTTAGTGGTAAAAAAATGGTTTAAAAAAAAAAATCTGCGATGTGAGTATTTTTACACTTCAAAATAATTATTTAACTAACTAAGTAGTTAAATATCACAAGGGTGGGCAGAAGGATATACTGCCACACAAATTCGTCTTGGTACATACTCCTTGATTGATATTCATACCATATCAATAAGCTCTCTTGCGGAACAACATCGTCACGGAGCGGATCCGGATGCTGGTGTGAATCAAGCATTAAACAGTTTGTTCATAACTTACGAACTAACTAACCATCACGCCGTTTCTCCGCAGGGATAGGCAGAGAGGACGGACCGCCGTACACCTCTGTCTTGGTACACACTTCTTTCTTCGTTCACATTCATACATCGTCTTATACGTGCTCTTCTGTTATTCTGACTCTTCACGTGGTTCGATTCAAGATTTTGATTCACTTGATCGTGCCGTGTCTTCCTCGAGTATCCCCGACTTCTTCATCCATTCACTTTCGCATCATGTATTCTTTTCACACTCCTTTCTTCGTTCGTTCGCCCTACATACCCAATCCATCTAAGCGTCCTATTCATTACGCTTACATCAGCCTTGCATATTTTCCGTATATTCACATTTTTAATACGGTCATACATGGTTTTACCGCACATACGTCTCAGGTAGCGTTGTGACCGCTTTGAAAGAACTACTTCAAAGAACTACTTCTATTGGCAACAGTTCCTACTTCATTCATTGTTCACTGAACAAATACTTCAAATGAAGTTAATAGTTCATTTTAGCGTTCATTCATTTCAATAACTTCGTTTCATTAAACAAATACTTCAATAAAAGTTAGATTACAAAGAACTACTTCAATTTACAGCAGTACAGTTGCGAAGGTGAACTTCAAAGTCTATAAAGAAGTACTTCAATTAAAGTCCGATTCAAAGCGCTACCGACTAGTACGTGCTTTTTTGGCGAGGAACCGGTTCCAAAAAGAACTGAAAAAACAACCGGATAAATTCAAATCTCTTTTTTGCGTTTGACTTCAATTGAAGTGTTCACTGCGAAGGGTTCATTTTAAAGAACTAGCAATTCGTGAAGCATTCACAAAATATTGAAGTTTTTTCCAACGCCAGTCTCAGGGATCTCATTTCCACAGCATTCAGTCTACTTTCATCCTTCCTCTGCCAGTTCCATGCCTCACTGCCATACTTCAGGTTTGGTAAAAGCACTCCATTGCGGACTGCTAGCTTCGTTTCTTTGTACATTTTTTTTATTAGCGCCAACAGCGTTCAGTATTCCATCAATGGAGTTTCCTGCATTCACCCTTCTTTCAATTTTCGTAGTAGTATAGTTAATTGTTTCAGCATTAAATATTCCAATTAAATCAGTCTCCATTACATAACAGTATCTGCTCTCCCTATCAATAACCCTAGAATAAACTGATGCATGGTTTTTCTGGTGAGATTATTAATAACCAACCTCATACGAAGCTACCGATCGCGTCACCAACAAGGCAACAAAACGATTTTTATACGAAACTTATAATTACATCGCTTCTAGTAGACGTATTTTATGTTCACGGAGTGTTGACTAGCGCTTGGAACCGTGTAAGTCAGTTTATTAAAAAAGCTACAACACAAAAGCAAGGCGAGTTAGAGAGAGAATTGCTTCGGGAAGGAAGTTACTCGACACTATCAGATTTGGATCATGAATGTATAATTTATTTTCCTACGTAGTGAAGTTATGCCTACAAATAATTAGGATACAATTTGCCACACAATACGGCTTATGTAATAATTTTCAAAATTTGCGTTCGCATAAAAGAAAGCATTAGCATCCACGTCTACCCCTACAAACCCAAAGCAATCTACGTGAAGTTAGGCACCGCTATTTTATATATTTTTTTAAAATTTATAAAAGTGTTTAACACTAGGTTTACGGCACCCGTCAAATTGACGGATTTCCGATTTGCTTTGCAATTTTTACCAAACAGACAGCATTTTTTATTGTATTTTTGTACGACTTTTTATAATTGAACAGTGTAAATATATTTAATGTATTTTATTTTTTCGTTTTTATTTTTATTTTTAATCTAGCCGCTATAATATACCTATCTTATTAAAAATTATCTACAATGTTGATATTCACAAATATAATACAAGGGCATGCAAAGAAATTAGACTACCAGAAAAAAATAAAGCAAACACACAAAATAGTTTACTATATAAAGGGATGAAATCTTATAATTCTCTGCCGGAAACCATCAAAATTATGCCTGTCAATAAATTCAAAATAGCCTGTAAAAATTATTTTAAATGCATGTAAATCAAAATAATAAGTAGTATATAAGTTAAAATATTATAAAGTTAAAAAGAAAATGAAATAATTAGCTACTTGTTAACTTGAATGTACAAAGTAACTAATATAAAATAAATAAAATTTTACTAAATCTCTACGGACACCCGTCAAATTGAAATAACGCTTTTGAGTTTGTCCCATTAAAAGCAATATCATTACTCACCTTAAAAACCAAGTTTAATTTAGTTCTTAATTTGTAGATTCTATATCTTCAAATTTGTCATTTACTTATATAATTTAAATTTTTATTATGTATGTACTATATTTTCGATATTAACATGTTACTGTGTAGCTAAAAATCCACTTTTACAAATTGCCATCCCAACACAGGCTTGTGCCTAGTGGGATGGGCAATTTCCCAGCAAATAAAAAAATGTATGTTCAAGTAAAATACTTAAATAAAATAAATAAATTTGTGAAATTATTACTTCTAAAACAAAATAATCATAGTGTAACAATTTGTGTAAGGCAATGAAGAAAGAATGTCATCGGTGTGAAGGACATTTTGTTTCAAACTCAAATTAGAAATACGCGTTCGTAGCGTAACGCATTCGGCGCATTATGATTTATGGGGCAGTAAAAAAGTCTCTTCGACGGTGGAAGTCTGGCGAAGTTGACCATACGGCTGCATTAGTGTAAGTAAGTAAATCTATCTTCAGTTGTAGAGTTGTAGTCAGTATGTGGAGTCTAATTCAAGTAAAATAAAACATTTATTTAAACACTATTTGTGTTTATTCGTCAATTTGACGGGTGCCCGTAGAAATTGGTATATAAAGAATGCCCATAAACCTAGTGTTAAACCACGATTATGTATCTACCCTAAACGTTTATTTTTCAAATTTGTAATCGCACTACCAGTATGTGACTGGTGTTGCCCAATGATAAATAATTTGTACAAAAAATCGATTACAAAACTTTTATATATTCAAAATTGTTGTTGAATTAGTCGAATATGTGTTTTTTGATAGTACAGTGTTTTTACCGCACGAGAGTCCCAACTGCTCACAGCCGTCTAAAGCCAGTGAGACTATGGCAATATGGTATGCAGTGGCGGCTCGTGACTTGTTAGTGTACTAGAGTGCTGAGATTGAAAAATACGACGTTATTGATGTTGTAGCCGAAAATAAAAAATAAAAAATAGTATGAAGATTTTCAGGATTTTTCAGTTTTGATTCACTGCACTGCTGAAAAATATTCACGCATTAAAAGTCACGAACCGCCACTGACGGCATCCTAAATTGGGTATGTTGTGAGGCTGAGGAAAGTGAGGAGGGAAAGGAGATAGGGAAAGGGAAGGTTGGAAAGTACCTGGCAGTACCTTCAGATCTGGTCACCAAACACAGCTAAAGCCATTTCAAACAACGTTTCGATTCTGGATGGTGGTCTTTCACCAGGGCGATAATTTTCAGAGTATCTACCACTCTGGAACGTGACGTAAATTTGCTATATAGCATTTTATTTATTTAATTATATGCGCCCTTATGGGCTTTTACATAACTGTTTAATACATAATATAAAATAATAGTGACATAAAAATAACATAGAGTAAATGATTAGCACCCAAAAACATAAGAAAGTTAATAGAAATATTATAATGCAATAAATTAACAGCAATATTTTTGAAAGAGGTATGCTATTATAGCCTTCTTGTAACTAGATTCAGTGCAGCTGAATATATATACTAGTTCAGCCTTGGAGAAAAAATGTATGGAGAGAGAGCTGGTAGGTTTTATCCAACCTATACAAACTTGCGTAAAATCACTTTCTCCGGGTTTTCACATCGTACACCATGAAAGAGAAAGAGACAACAAAAATAACACACTGATTTTATGTACTGTAAGGATGATCTTGTCTCCTGCGTCTCCGGGGACTCCACCCACATGTTTTCATATGCGAATAAGCTCGACACAACTAAACGCTTTTTTAGGTTGAATGCTATATTTTTCTTTGTACTGTGGAAAAGTGGTCATACGAATAAACAAAAATATTATGTCGACATGTGCTATGAATGGATGTACAAATACCCAAGCCTAGCCCTAGCCACGCCCAGGTCTGCTGAGTCCGGCAAAAATCGTCAAAAACTGACTACACTGCCTTGGATAGGTACCACTCTATGTACTCTAAGATTTCAGCGAAAGAATTACCCACTGTATTGATTAAATGCGTTATGAGTTTTGTATTGATTAAATGTTTTACGAGTTATGACACATGTCTATCCAATAAAGTTTATTTGCGCAAAAGCCGGGTTTGAGCCCGCTCTCTCTGGATTCGTAGTCGAGCGTCTTACCACTCGACCACGGAGGCCGTCGAGTGTTTAAACTTGGTGAGAGGTTTTTTCCTAATGTTAATAAAAGTCATATTATTTCACAAAAATGTGGCAATAAAAAATGTCCTGATTTATTTTTAAAACCGAAATAAATAATTCATGGCGAAAACCTTAGAATCGGGTCCCTGCGTGCGAAGGCCCTATTGTTTATACTTCCTAGTTCGTTACTATGATATTATTTAGTCAATATTCGCGACGGTTGCGAATCCTAACATATTTTATGTCTTTCTATCACGCCTCGATTCTTCTGGCGAAAACAAAGAATATATAATAACACTATGAGAACGAAATACAATGACGATTGCTTGGAGTAACGATTAAAGGAGATATAGCTAAATATTTTTACCTAACCCATACAAACTTGCGATGAATCACTTTCTCCGGGTTTTCACGACGTAAACCTTGAGAGAGAAAGAGAGAAGACAAGTTCTCAAATAATATAGCACCACCATTTGGTATGTAAGCATGTTTTCCGTCTCCCGCGTCTCAGGTGACTCCGCCCACTACGTTTTGCTATGCGACATAACAGGACATAACTCAACGGTTTCTTAGGTTATATTCTATATTTTTTGTTTATAACAATACTGTGAAAAAGTGGTTATACAAATACACAAAAACATTATGTCGACATGTGCTATGAATAGATGTATAAATACCCTAGCCTAGTCAAAAAACATAGGCGCCATAAAGATCTTATTTAAATTTACCTAAAATATTCCCTAAATCATCAAAATTTCATCAATAAGTCTTTAGTACCTGGTTTGATTTTTTTTTAAGTGAACTCAAAGCTACCTGAAGCGACAAAAAAGCTAAAAAAAGACCCAAACTTGTGTCGCTTGAGTCAAGCCTTTTCCCAAATTGTTAATATTGAACTCGCCTCAAGGGGTTAATTCTAATTACGAACGAACATTCACAGAGGGAATTAGGCGTAAGTCACTTCTGACGAAATCATGTAGATAAATTAATTCACCCGTGAACTATGGTCAATTATCCATAAAACATAAGATGATTCAAAATCAAGTAATCAAAGTTACATAATCTCAGAATAATTTCAGAAATGTCTGCAACTGATCAAACAAAACTTACATTTATTGAAAGAATGTCAACAATCTTCGCAGAACGTGAAAATGGAAAATGACGCAGAAAATAACAAAAATAATAGGTTGTGACCGAGACTCGCACAAAAACTCATCCGGTAAAGGCGCATCTTTCAACTCTGCCATCCCAACCAAATCATTGTGGGCATTTTTAACAATCGCATACTTCTTGAAATCTATTAAAATATTCTTATTTCAATTATGATTTTTTTCGATATTAATTGTCACACGATCAGTTTTAAAGTTGAGGACATGGAGAGGTACCTTTGCGAAACAATGTAGTCAGGACAGTTGAATTTACACTGACTCGATAGAAAGAGACAAAGATATATTAAAGGATGTTGGATGGTCTATTAGTTACCACCCACATGGAATTCGAACATTTTTAACAAACATATTTAAACACATTAAACAAAACAATATCAATACACCATTTAAATGATTTATAAAGTCAAAATATCACACACAGACACTAATAACAGTAATAACAGAAGGTTTGCTTAAATAATGATGGAAGTTGTTTTGTTGATTTTATGTCTTTATATCATAAAAATGTGAAAATTTTAAAGTTCGGTCAAAAATATTTAAAACTGTTGAAATACCTCTGAAAAGCGATGTTTCATTATATTTGTTTGGTCTTATTTGAACATTCACGCATAGGATATATCACCATGATGTTTGATGTATTTGTTTAACCACTGCAAGTATTTTAATCAACACAAATATAGGAAATAACTTAGAGTATACTAGAGGTAGCCCAAGCCAAGGCAGTGAAGTCAGTTTTGGACTTGTTTTTGATGATTTTAACATGACTCGGCGCACCTGGGCGTGGCTAAGTCTAAGGCTACGGTATTTATACATCCATTCATATCACATATCGACATAATGTTTTTGTGTATTCGTATAGCCACTTTTTCACAGTATTTTTATCAACAAAAATATAGCATCTAACCTAAAAAACCGTTTAGTTGTGTCAAGTTTAGCGGCATAATAAAAAATGTGGGCGGAGTCCCGCCGTTAACCAGCACCTTAAGATCATTGCGACAGTATATAGAAGTAGTCCAATAAATTTGCTGTCTCTTTCTCTCTCATGGTGTACGTCGTAAAAGCCCGGAGAAAGTGATTTTTCACAAGTTTGTGTAGGTTGGGTAAAAATAATAAGCTCTCCCTCCATACATTGTTACTTCAAGGGAAATAACCTCGAAATCCGTCGACATAAATTATGTGACTCGATGATGTGAAGTTAGCGTGGACAGAGAACTTAGAAGTGCCGCAATATTATGTGAAGACTTTTCTTGTCTCTTTCTCTCTCATCATATACGACGTAAAAACCCGGTGAAAGTGATTTATTGCAAATTTGTATAGGTTGGGTAAAAATATTTAGCTCTGTCTTCATATTTTCTTACTCCAAGATTTTGAATAATAATAATAATAACATTGTATTTATATAGCGTGGTTTTGTGATATTTAAGGACTGCCTTAGACACTAACACAAACGATCCACTCGAACACGCAACAGCTCACAGCATAAAAATTTCGTGTAGCCTAATGAACACAGAATAATCTGCTTTGAAGTGGGCGGCATTTGAGCATATGTAGTTCCTGCTTTTGACACGTTATAGTAGGAAGGTCGGTGGGGCGCTCGCGGCGGTGGGATTAGTTAAATTTTGCGCGTATTTTTTAAAGGGAAGATTTATTTTTTGCAAAAAATTTTATAATATTTAATTCAAATTATACATATTTTTATGCGTGCTCGGCAGGGTAGGCAGTGCTTATGTGCCTTTATGGAGTGAACGCCTTTGCTAACTAGTGTTTTTGACATTTTTTTAGCTGATAACTGTTTTAGAATGAAAGTGCAATTCAATCAATGACGTTACAAATATATAGACACGTAGCCTTAGAATATTAACACAAAGTGTGGCAAGCAACAAACACACTTTCGTTACTAGTAAATTCATCATTCAAATATCAGTCATGTATCATTATGTATGACAAATATAGGTATTCATAGAATACGAGACCTGTTCAAGAGAAAGGGTGAATTTTGAATTTTCGCGGGCTGTATACATTCGATTATCGATTTTTTTTTATGTTGGTACACATATGTTTATCATATGTTAGCATTATCGGCCATTTTGGATGAGTGGTTTGTTTTTGACAACTGGAAAGGTTTCGTTCGGTTTCGACAAAGGTCACGTTTTTGTGTGTTCTTCGATTTTTAACTTTTGAAAACAATGGATCAAAGAATATGTATTAAATTTTACGTTAAAAATGGAATAAAGTGCTCCAACGCACTTAAAATGTTGACTGTGGCATTTGGCGAGTCTACTTTGTCTCAAAAAGGTGTTTATAAGTGGTACAAGCGCTTTGCAGAAGGCCGAGAAGATGTTAATGATAGTGAGCGTCCTGGAGTTGCAACCAAGTCAACAAACGAAGAAAACATCGAAACAGTGAAGAAAGTGGTTTTGGAAAATCGTTGAAACACTATTAAGGAAGTTGCAGAGGATGTTGGCATATCAATCGGCTCATGCCATGCAATTTTCTCGGATATTTTGGGCATGAAACGTGTGGCAGCGAAGTTTGTTCCGAAATTGCTCAATTTTGAGCAAAAGCAACGTCGCATTAGTTTCGCTCAGGAGTTGTTGAATGACGTCAGCGACGATCCAGATTTGCTCAAAAGGGTCATAACTGGTGATGAAACGTGGGTATATGGTTATGACGTCGAAACCAAGGCCCAATCATCCAAGCGGCCAGAAGAGCCAAGACCGAAAAAAGCACGCCAAGTTCGATCAAATGTGAAGGTTTTGCTTACTGTTTTCTTCGATTACGATGGCGTGGTGCATCATGAGTTCTTGCCAACAGGTCGTATGGTTAATAAGGAATACTACAAAGAAGTTATGCAACGTTTGCGTGAAGCAATACGGTTCAAACGATCGGAATTGTGGAAATACAAATCATGGATTTTGCATCACGATAATGCACCAGCTCACACATCAGTGCTTGTTCGTGATTATTTGGCCAAAAACAACACCGTAATCATGCCTTAACCACCGCATTCACCAGATTTGGCTCCCTGCGACTTTTTCCTATTCCCGAAACTGAAGAGACCAATGAAAGGAAAGCGTTTTGCCACAATTGATGAGATAAAGTCAGAATTGAAGAACGAGCTGATGGCCATACCGATAAGCGCATTCCAGAAGTGCTTCGAGGATTGGAGGAAGCGCCGGCATAAGTACATTATATCTGAGGGGGATTACTTTGAAGGGGAGAAAATGGATATTGATGAATAAATAAATTCTTAAAATATAGCATCTAACCTAAAAAACCGTTTAGTTGTGTCAAGTTTAGTGGCATAGTAAAAAATGTGGGCGGAGTCCCGCGATGAACCTGGAGCCCAAGATCATTGTTACAGTACATAGAAGCGGAGTATTATATTTGCTGTCTCTTTCTCTCTCATGGTGTACGACGTAAAAACCCGGAAAAAGTGATTCATCGCAAGTTTGTATCGGTTGGGTAAAAATAATTAGCTCTCTCTCCAAAGATTTGACTCTCCAGGGCCTAGGAGGCAAAATATCTTATGTAAATTGGCGATATTAGTGGTCTTTAAAGTCGGTATAGATCACAGTTGTAGAAATTATCTGTTCATCCATATTAATAATCATAAAACGGTACAATTTCGGTTCTGATGTGAGCACGGAACATTAAAAAATATATAATTCTTATTTTCAGTATGTATAATGAATTTATTCCGCCGTTCTCACAATAATTATCTGAAAAGAAGAGTGCTAACATTCAGTTTCACAAATCCTACAATAAGCTATTAAAAAATAAATAAATAAAGTTTTGGGGGACTTACCCAGCAAGCCGAGGGCCAAAACATCTGATCCTTTATCCATTTTCTGCGGAGTGTGTCATGCCTTGGTTTGATCATTGACTCCTATCTGTAATTCATTAAAAAATATATATTATTAATTATCGATTAGTCTCCTATTTACATATGTTCTCCATGGACATAAATGGCCGCCTGTTTTATTCCTTATTTTTGAAAAATGCTAAAATATTATACTCGTTCTAAAATATTCATAGAGTTGGTAGAGTAGTATCTATCCAAGGCAGTGAAGTCAGTTTTTGATGATTTTAAACTGACTCGGCGCACCTGGGCGTGGCTAAGACTAAGGCTACGTATCGACATTATGTTTTTGTTTATTCGTATAGCCACTTTTTCGCAGTATTTGTATCAACAAAATATAGCATATAACCTAAAAAACCGTTTAGTTGTGTCAAGTTTAGTGGCATAATAAAAAATGTGGGCGGAGTCCCGCGGTGAACCAGGAGCTTAAGATCATTGCGACAGTATATAGAAGCGGTCTATGAAATTCGTTGTCTCTTTCTCTCTCATGGTGTACGACGTAAAAACCAGGAGAAAGTGATTTATCGCAAGTTTGTGTAACATGTAAAGAGTTTTAGGCCGTGAAATCTGTTGAATTAATGTGGGTCGGAAAAAAACTCCATTGTCATTAGTCATTTCATTACCATCACGGAGTGCTTGTTACGCATGGAGAGAGGATTAGTCTGGAAATATACGAGGCAGTCTCAATCAATATTACAACCATTCAGGGCCGGTCCTATGCAGGCGCAATTGGAGCAGTCCGCTCCAGGAGGCTTGATACGATTTGGTACCAATTTTCTTGTGATTTGACTTGTGACTTGCGACTTTCAACTTGCGACTTGTATCTTGCGACTTGCGACTTGCGACTTGCGACTTGCGACTTGCGACTTGCGACTTGCGACTTGCGACTTGCGACTTGCGACTTGCGACTTGCGACTTGCAACTTGCAACTTGTGACTCGTGACTTGTGACTGTGGAGCCGTTTTGGTAAGGTCCAACCTAACAATCACATTCACATAATATTGCAGCACTTCTAAGTATGCAAGAATGTTCTCCGTCCGCGCTAACTTCACATCATTGAGTCGTATAACTTACGTCAACGGATTTTGAGGTTATTTGCTATATTTGTGTTGATTAAAAAACTTGCAGTGGTTATACAAATAAATCAAACATGATGGTGATATGTACTATGCGTGAATGTTCAAATAATACCAAACAAAGATTATAAAATATCACTTTTCAGAGGTAGTTAAACAGATTTAAATATTTTTGTCCGAACTTTAGAATTTTCACATTTTGAATGATATAAAGACATAAAATCAACAAAAAGCTTCCATCTTGATTTAGGCAAACCTTATGCTATTGGTTTTTGTGACAAAAAAATATCAATTTTTTTTTTTTATGTTTTCAAAAATGTTTATTAAAAAATGTCCGAATTCCATGTGGGCGGTAACTAATAGGCTATCCAACATCCTTAAACATATATTTGTCTCTTTCTATCGAGTCAGTAAAAAGTCAACCGACCTGACTACACTGTTTCGCAAAGGTACCTCTCCATATATTCTTACTCCAAGGTTTGACCATTTTCTAAAGCAATCAACTGTGGGATAATGCGAAATAACCAAAGTAAATTATTTATTGATACTAGATTACTTTAGTACAAATAATTGTAATTCAAAACAAAATAGCTATCGATTCATTTGAATTCTCGGTTGCAAATTTTAAATAAATGTTTGAAGAATTCTTTTGACATAATAACAATATGCAATAATAAACGCTTAGATAAAATGGAGTGACACTGAATTCTAGATTTTATGAACATAAACACAATAGATAATATGTTAATTATTCGCTGTATTTATTTTTATAAATACGAGTATATGGATCTACAGGTACGTATATAACTATGAATCTCAATGATATTTTTTTTTTCAGAAATTGATGACATTTTTTTAAATCACATTTTTGGAATTTACGATAAATTAAGATACTGTTTTAAAATACTAAGTACATACCTATGTGTAGGATTTTGTTTTACATAGCATTATTATTTATTTATGTAATTGCGTGTGCTTTTGTATTATTATTATCATTTCATGTTATTTTTTTACTTTTATTATTATATTTTATTTTATGTTATCTCTTTCATTGTTTTCATTTAACTCATATGTATTATTATTTATATGGCAGACAGAGTATTGCACCGCTGAAATAAAATGTAATTTTTATTATTACTATTGTTGAAAATAGTAACGATAATTTTGCAGGTTCTGATGTCATGGATGTGAACTATTATCGGCCAACTAGGTTATATAGAAGTATATTGCACGAAAAGCATTGTATCATAGAAAATATAACCAATTTTCTAGTTGTGGTCTTACGAAACGTCAAACTGGAAAAAATATTGATTAGAATAGTGAAATTCTTACTGAATCTCTTGACAAAAACTGTCGAAAATATGACAGAAAACCACCCAAACACATTGCTACTCTTTACGTCAAGCAAACCAATGTTAAGAAAATATAAAGTAGCGATCCGTCTGCATAATACGTACCTTGATATGCGCAAAGTCGTGCCGTGCTAAGGATTCCATTGACAAAACAATTCACCACAATTTACAACAATAATTAAACGCGAACTATTAGCGTGCACAGAACTAGGAACTAAAACACTATTGCTATATCACAGGAGACGAAATTCACACTCCATTCGTAAGTGTTTTTTTACATTTTAATCGGGAAATGCGACAGGAAGGGTGATACTCCGATTGACCGCGTCTAAACCTCCCTCTGGCGGAATTAGCCGAAGTGGCGCGGAAACGGCCGAGGGGCGGCCATCGTTGGGGTGCGCAGCGCAGCCTTCGGATTCACGTGTACGAAATTCAAACATCAGCTAAAAAGGTTCCTAGTTTCCAGGATATAAATAAATACCTGTTGTAAACATTACCGTCTCGGATAACGTCATACCCATCAAGTTAAATTTGGTTTTCTTTTACAAAAAACGAACGTAAATAATGGGTGCTTACGGCTTTATTTCTCCTTTGCCAGTCATTTATTTTCCAAAGTCATCAGTTCATAACCTCACACCGAAAACCAGTTAAACGCACTTTTTCATTTTGACAGCTATAAATTAAAATGAAATAATTACTTTAAAATAATACGTTTGAAAGCGTTTTCTAATTTATTATTGTTTGGGGTCACATAGTGAAAACCATTTAAGAAGGTGAAGAAGAATCATTTTTAAGAATACATTTAAACACCAGTTTTCATAATTTATGTTCACTTATTCATAAAATGAGAGCAAAGCCAAATACAAAAACGTACAAATTTTTGACTTGGTCGGGATAACAAATTCATTTCACCTTTCGTGTAGCCATTAAAAAAAAAACATATTTCAATGTCAAAAATAATGTAAAACAAACTTACCGATTTTATAATTTTTATATTGGTCCAAGACATAAACTGAAATTTGTAAATGTGTACAGCATATTTTTCTAAGTTAGTATTTTTGAAAGAATGCTCTTAGACAAAATATTCTTTTAATATCAACCTATTCCTTACGCCTTCTAGACAAAAGTTTTTTCTGTCGTTTAATTTTGCTACCACAATAAAAAATGGGAGAATAATATTTTTAGGCATCTTTTTTATGAACAGATTATATTATCAAAGTAATTTATACTTTAAAAATATGTAAACACATTGATATATTAATCACTCTGTATTGATATTTTAAAAAAATATCTACATGATTCCAATTGGAATTTATTTTGGCAAAAGAAAGAAGTAATATTTTTCCAACTTTGACATGAAGCAATCCAATAAAGTGGTGTTAAAACTAAGTTACTTTTATTTAAAATTTAATATTTTTCACCTATTCAATTCTAACAATTCAAATCCACTTTTTCTTATTCTTATATAAATATACCTTTTAGTTATTAGATTATAACTTTATTATAAATATATAATATTTAGACTAATTTGAGTAGAAAAGACACCTAAAACTTTTTTAAATCGTGAGAAAATTTCTATGGTTAAAATAATCTATGAGGCGTGGAGTTGTATTTATCTCTGGTTACTTTGACAAGTGAGAAACGTCAAAACTGTAGATTCATTTCTAAGCATATTCGTCAAATATTATTATAATCTCATTCATTTGTCATAAAAACCTTCAGGCAATCTATCTACGAATTAGGGATGGTGAGAGATTGTGGGATATCGACACTGGCACCGAGAGTCAAACCCAACAAAAAATGTATTCATACCGTCGACATTGGGAGAAAATTCAAAATGGATCGAAGGGTCCCAGCGACTCCCTACTCGAATCAAGGCAGTTGGTTTTATTATCATACAACATCCTCTCCCAAACACTTCTTGAGCAACACTTATACCTGTACAAAATGTGTCCCAAGCAAGCACTTATCTGGAAACATCGCTTTCAACTTATAATGTCAGAGGTAAGGTTGATCAAACCTGACATCATTTGTTTCCAAGAGGTACAGTTATCGCACTTGGACGAAATTAAGCGCTCTCTTACAGCGTCAGGTTTTGAAACTATTTACAAAAAAAGAACTGGTGATAAGCCAGATGGTTGCGCAATATCTTATCGAACAAAATTATTCAATCTTGTAGAATTGAACAATGTTGAATTCTTCCAGCCGAAAGAAGACGTATTAAAATTTGATAACATCGGTTTGATGGTCAAGTTTATGTATAAAGGAGACAGAAGCTCATTGTTTGTAGTCTGTACAACTCACTTGCTCTTTAACAGAAAGCGCACAGACGCACGATTGGCCCAGATACAAGTGTTATTAGCCGAATTAGATAAATTTTCTTATAACAAGGAAGTTTCTCATCATTTACCAATTTTATTGACTGGAGATTTTAATTCTAGCCCCCAAAGTCCTGTTACAAAATTGGTTACTTCAGGCAAATTAACTGAAAAGCAATACATGAAGCCTTTAAAAAATATTTCCATTACCGGAATGTGTCAGCATTTAGACGTTCATTTGGAACGTAATGGTGAAACGGCCAAACGAAAACACTCTTTATTGGTTCACTCCGAGGAAAATAGTAACAAAATGCTTCAGATTAATGTATCTGTGCCAAAAAAAGACACTGAAAATCCCCAGGCTAAGATTTGTGATAATTTATCCTCAGTAATCTCCATTACTAAAACTGATAGATCTAAAGGATACAACCACCTGTTTAAAAGTTCTGTTATCAAACATAATTTTGTGTTTAAATCTGTATACAGTCATCTCAAAACGGACGGGAGAACAGAAGCAACCGTCTTTCAGAATGAGTGGACTGTTGTCGACTATATCTACTACTGTTCTAACTCTGTGACGGGCACTTTAGTTCTGCAAGAGAAGTACTACCTGCCGACAGTGCAGGAATGTTACAAAGCGAGAGCTCTGCCCAGTTTCAGATATGGTTCTGACCACGTAAGCCTGGCTGCGAAATTCATACTTTACTTTTAAATATTTTTTTCAAATAGGAGTGTTCCTGCGTTATGTTTACTGTATTTGGACATGTGTAGATTCTCTCAAACTCGGTAAACATTTGGTTGTTTCTTATTTTAAGACAAAATGATATTTTGTACAAATATTATACAGAAGTTGAAATTTATACAATTAAAGACAAAGCTACTGGTGACTTATTTTAAAAATAAAACTATTGTTTGAAAAATCGTTGATTTCTTTATTTTTCATTCTTATTATAATCTCTTCGCAACGAACAAAGTGCCTCAAATCTCTAATACCAATCTTCTTATAATTATACTATACTAAATGAAAAGTCAATAATTACAATATGTTTATTGTTTTTCATTATTTTTAATTTAAAATATGGAAGCGCAATTTTTGTTAAGGTTTTTTGTACCTTGCAGGTTAGTTTATAATAATTCTTCACGAAAAAGCAATACTGCTGTTCCCTTAGAGTATACTCGTATAGAGTGGTATCTATCCAAGGCAGTGTAGTCAGTTTTTGATGATTTTTACCGGACTCGGCGGACTTAGGCGTGGCTAGGCTAGGGTATTTATACATCCATTCATATCACATATCGACATAATGTTTTTGTTTATTCGTATAACCACATTTTCACAGTATTGTTATCAACAAAAATATAGCAAATAACCTAAAAAAACGTTTAGTTGTGTCAAGTTTAGTGGCATAATAAAAAATGTGGGCGGATTCCCACGGTGACCCAGGAGCCCGAGATCATTTGACAATACATAAAAACGGTGTGTTATTTTTGTTGTCTCTTTCTCTCTCATGGTGTACGACGTAAAAATCCGGAGAAAGTGATTTATCGAAAGTTTGTATGGGTTGGGTAAAAATAATTAGCTCTCTCTCCATACACTGTTACTCCAAGGCTGTTCCCTTCACACCGTTCGAGTTCCGAGTTCTAAAAAGTTCGGTAGCTCTAGACGATTCCATTACCACTGGTTTACGTAGAACTCTTTCCTGAATTCGATTTTTGATTGGTTCACATTTTGCCTCTTACAGAAGTATTGCTTTCCTGTGACAATAATAAATATAATATTCATATCAACTTTTCCCTTATAGTCCTAGAAAATTTTGTACGCTCCTGTGCAGTAAACTTGATTCACATTGAGAGTTCTCTGATTTTAAGTTATATAAATATGAATAGTTAACATTTTTAGTAATTATTATAAAAATAGTAGATATACGAGTATATATATAAATTTTGGTGGTTAAGTACTGAAAATGAGAAAAAAAATTTGCTACAGCTGGCAATCGACACGTCTTCACAACGCAGTAGCTTCATCTACATACTACTAGCGTTCTACGCAGTTCTCAACTAACAAACAAATTATTTACCATATTCGTAAAAAGCATTTACTTTGTGGCTTGCCATATTTATAAATAAAACAAATAAACTTTGTTTATAACCACTTTATTATTCAATATTACGTCTACCGGTTTCGGAAGTACCCTTCCATCATCAGGACAATATTAAAATTTCAATATTTAAAAATTTTAATATTGTCCTGATGATGGAAGGGTACTTCCGAAACCGGTAGACGTAACATTGAATAATAAAGTGGTTATAAACAAAGTTTATCTGTTTTATTTATAAATTATTTAGCGGTCAAAAGGGCAAAATAAAGTGAAATCATTTGTGACCATAAAATTATTGTCGGGAGAAAGCTGTACCTTAATACCCACTCGGCAGCACATGCACACCCACGTATTGACAAATTTATGTTTTGGTAAAATATTTTTTCTTTTGTGTTTGATAAATACGTATATATTGTAATTGTTTTAATCAATACATAATGGAGGAATAACTTAAATATAAACTGAGATATTTGAATAATTAGAGAGGATGTCAACTCAGTTAACAGCACAGGAAAGGAATGGTTTATTTGTATACCGCCCGAAAGGGACGAAAACAAAACTGATCATTATAATAATAGGACATAAATAAAAATGTAAATTGTGACACCGAATTGGATTAAACAAATTAAGATAAGTAAATTAAAATGAGCACATAAAAGTGACTGACAAATAAATCAATGAATAATTGAACGCGTCGCACAAAGGCCACTGAAAATATAAACCGACAGAAGTGCATTGTGGGCGTTTCCACGTGTGCCGCTCAATTTTTCCTTACTTCTGTGAAGTGGATCAAATATCGAAATTCTTTCTTCAGCAGATAAATAATTTCATTGGCCTCTCTGGGGTCCAGGAGTCGAAAGGTCTTACGTTTGCTTTTAAACCGGTAGCGCCCCAGAGGTGATTTTCCCACGAAAACGGCGCTATAAAAGTTATCCATTTATTATTATTATTAAACACACTTCTAAGGATTATCTTTTCAGTGGTGAAAACTCATTGTGCATATTATATTAATGTCGGTTTTCTTTCAAGGTTCAAATGTGTAGAATTATCTTATCTTTACAAAGATTATTTCACTTTATCAACTTAATCAAAGCAATCTTTCAAACAAACATATATTATCGAACAGTATCGCTCCTGGTCTGGCAGATAGTGTTAACTCGCACAAGAACAGGTACGAAATATTAAACATTTTTATAAATAAATCATTTTTGACTTGTTTAATAAAATAGAACTAATATTGTACTTGGTATTGGGGGACTGTGAGACGATACACTTGTTATAATGCTATGTCTCCCCAATACATTGAAACAATTGATAACTTTACGAACAAGTTTTAAGGAATACTTTGGCTTGCAAAAATGATCCCTTGTATCTAATTAACCTACAAAATTACTTTGAATAGTACAACTTTAAAGAAACTCTCTCGTTATTCTAATTATTTACTAAAATTAATATTTAAAGCATCGATAGTACTTGAAATAATACATTTTTATAATTTTTTACTTTGAAATATCTGTCCCAGAAATATAAGAACGGTTGTCATCTTGGCCAAAAGTGTCTATGCATTTATATAGGAAGGTTTAACATTGCCTTGATCGCTAAACTGAGAACTCAGCCCGGGAGAAACTCATGGTCACTGGCAAAGGGAAGGCGGGAGACGCTGAGAAAGATCACCGACGCGTTGGAGTGGTCAAATGTCACAAGTATACTCAACGCCGGTGGCGACGAGTGAAGGACCAAAGCCACTAAAGAAGGAACATTTTGGTAGAATGGTAGTTCCACTAAAAACAAGTCACAAATCTTCTTTTCAATTAGCTAAATCTGCAATGAAATACATTCTAATTTTTTTGTCCGGTTAGTAGCCGAGTGGACAAACGCGTCGAATTCGCATGCGGGCGTCGTGGGTTCAATTCCTCTCCTAGCCAAGTCCTCCATCATTGCACAAGCAACATCTTCCGCTTACTATGATTGATGGCAGTAGGAGTTTTTAAACATTGTCAGGTTATTCGTAACCCGGGAATGTTTTTTTTTTTCTTTTGAAAAAGAAAAAACGCAGAAAAAATAGCATACAACACTATTAACATGGTGTAGTTTTAGTTCAAAAAAGAAACATCAGTTTTTTCTAATGATGAAAGTGAACATGCTTTGAATTTTGCTACAAAATTCTATTACGAAATAGATTCAGAGCACTTAAACTGTTAATTAATCAAAAATAACTATTTTCAGATTAATGAAAACAGTTTGCTTTTTGATGGGATAATGTTAAGTAAGATTTTGCACACATTTAAGTTGGATAATATTAGTCAGAAAAAAGTTGCGCTGAAATTCTAAAATTAGTTTGCATGTAAAATGTAGTTTATGCCAGTACTAAAATTTTCCCCGAATAAATATATTGTTGAATACAACATTATTCTGGATAAGGGGTCAATTATGTATCTATAAACAATTTTACTTTTCATAAAAACATTGTGAGAAATGGCAAGTCACTAGGATTTTCAAAAGTTAGAAATTTTACTTTTTATTCTGTAATGAATTATTTCAATGCTAGGACATTAAACTTTGGCAATGACTTCAAGACGAGCCAGAGGCGTCCGCATTTGGGCTGTCCAGTTGCGGATATCTAAGAACAAACCTTGCAGCCAAGCTGAGATGATCTGACCCAAAATGACTGTTAGGTATAGCTCCCATGCTCTCACACTCTGCAACAGTCGGAAGGCGGAAACGTTGCAAGGCTTGCAGGTTATTAGACGGGCCAGAACTGTAATAGATGTAGTCAACTGTTACCCAAGCCTCCTGGAAAGTTGTGGCTTCATATTCCCCGTTTTCTTTCTCATGATCGTAAACAGACTTAAAACTAAAATGGTGCCTCACGAACGAATCATTGAACAAATGCGCATAATCTTGGGCAATGCGTATCATGCTGCCATAATTAACTTGGTACCTTTTTTGAATCTCGGAATTATACAACATCGATGAGTTGAATTCGTGATCTTTATTTCGCTGCAAATATACGCCCAAATGTTGACAACTGCTGGTAATTTGTATTAGCTGTAGGTTAGTTGGGAACTGGTTTAGGTTATAGTTTCCGTCTGCAACCAGCGCAGTGACGGGACTTACGGGCAGAGAGTTGAAGTCCCCTGTCATGATGATGGGCAGGTGGGCAGGGATTTGGTTGTTGGCGTTTGATTGAAACGAGAATCGATCAATTTCTGCTAAAAACACTTGCATTTGTGCCAATCTCACATCGTCCCTCTTCGGGTTGTATAACAAGTGTGTGGTGCAAACAACAAACAAGGAGTCCGGTAAAGAGAGCGCTCTCAGTTTTATCATCAAGCCTATGTTGTCTCTGTTCAGTAAATCAATTCCCGGTTGCATGAACTCCACACTTTCGCACTGGGCGAGCTCAAACATAGATTTTCTGAAGTAGATAGCGCAACCGTCTTCTCTTGTGCCGGTTTTTTGTTTAAATATACCCTCATAACCTAGTTGGTTCAAATGGGATAAAAATTGATGCGAGTGTTTGTCCTGTACTTCTTGTAAACAGATAATGTCCGGTTTCATGGAAGAGATTTCACCAGTTATTCTTTTAAAGCGAACGGTCCATTTGAGATCATCTGTATCACATTTGTGGTAAAGATAACTGTGACCTTCTAGGAGTGTTTGAGCTAAAATATTATAATTTAGTACAGTAAATGAAAGTCCTTCATTGTTGGTAGGTTTTTTGTATGATGTTTTAACATTCTCCCAAAATCGCGAACTGTTGGCAAGCTCTTTCAATTTTTCCGGATCTCTTCTGGGTGAGTTTTGTGGGCTATTTGTAGGGGTCCACTTTCTGGCGTCAATGCCACTGTCATTCATTTTGGTATGGTTTTCTGATGGACTTGGAGAATAACAGGGACCGGAGATGTTTAGAGGCTGCAGACATGGAGTGTGCGAAGACTGGGGGCTTGTATTCAAACACGAGGTGTGGAGACAGTTCGCCGATAGCGAACCCGAGGCTTTCTTCTCATCCACATGTTCTGGGCTATTACTATCCAATTGAAGGTCATTCATTAATGGTCTTCTGCGTAATAGTCATATATTATGGTATCCGTAGTTCAAGCTGGTATTCAGGAATCTTTTACCGCCTAACATTTTTATCTAAAAAAAAATATACATATCCTTGATGAATGCGCGTTAATTTACATTTGATTTCTTCGAAATAATAGAATAACAACATTATTTACTATAGACTACTTGGCAAGAATGAAGTAATACGTTTCCTAAATGAAAATTGTGGAATGTAATATTATTTTTACCAACCAAAATACCATATTTTTTAATTTTCAAAGCAGCTCCAATACTTGATCTCCCTGCTACGAGTGACATCTAATTTTCAGAAAAAAACATTGAAATTTTTCATCTATGGCCATTTTCATTGCGGAAATAAAATTAAAGCTATAGAATGTTCGCAGTCATGTTTGATGTAGGTACTGGCAATTTCAAAATGATTGTATACTGAAGAACAAGTAATTTTTTTTTCTTAATTATGATGCAAATACCTTTCAAATTTGTGACAAAATGATTTTTTGTAAATACCTTTTGTCGGATTTATTTTAATACATTTTTTTTATTAACAAATATTGCGTACTGTCTGAAGGTGCTTGTAAACGACTCATTACAATTCCACATTGTTGAAAGCCGGATTGCCCGGCAGATGGAAATGATCTTTGCTGTGATATTTCTGGGCAATGTATGGTTGAGTATGTTCCGATAACATTGCTACAACAGTGCGGCCCGATTATTATGTGCGTACAAGCTTGCAAACCAAAGGCTACCAATGGCCGACAATGATTCTGTCATTATGTCTGCAACATTTATAATCAATATGATCATTAATCACATAAACCTAGCAGCCAAACTAAATATTCTTTATTTTGCGATATTTGTTTTGTATATATATTCGTTTCCACATCCCATTTTGCAGAAAGTAAGTAAATTTAGTTTATAAAGTCTCCAGCATCGACTCCACCAAACACATAGACATAAAATACAAGACACGTCATATTCATACAAATTGAACGATAAATTTGGCACGCTCTGATATCTGTTTGAAAACTTGTAACGCATGAAAAGGATAGCCATACCAAGCAAAATATGTGTGTATGAATGAGATAGCTATATGAACGTCCTGCGTTACAAGCCTTCTCTTCCCTAACGAACTTACGAGTGAAGTAGCATGCGACGTACTCGTGTACTGTCGCTAGGTTGTCTTCTACACACTTATGTATTTCTGCATTCGCTATCTCACTTATACCATTTGTTTGTGAATAATTGTATTAATAGAAATAATAAGTGATTTGTGTGTACTTCGCATGAAAAGAAACTCCATGAGATTTGTTTTTTTTGTTCCCGAATGATTTTTACACTTGTCAAAAGCACAGGAAGGCATTTTATCTCAGAAAAGAGCTTACAGCGATGCGTTTGTGGCAACTGGTGACAGCTTGTTTGTCAAACGAATGTTTGTGCGAGACTAAACGCAGTGAATCTCAGGTATGCCACGTTGGCTTATTTTTGCGCAGTCACGCGCGTTGTCTCAGTAACGTATCTACATTATTTAATTCATCTAAGGCTCTATGTAGACTTGTATACCCCGTTTAGAAAGAATTTTGTTCTTTATCAGTGCAAAAGTATAAAAACTTCCTATTTTTATCCCCCTCGTTCATTCGTAAGATGCTCGTAAACTATACACTTGTGTTGTTATGCATACAAGATTATTGTGCACAATGTTTCCAAAACTTCAAAGCGATGAGAAACACTTAAAATCGGCAAGAGCCAATGTTTATCAATAAGTTGTTTTTCCTCCATTTAAATCTAGGTATGTACCATTTGGTAAACGTTATAGCGGCATTTAAAAAAATATTTATATCGTCCTCCTGTTGAAAACTCTTTTGTTAGTTTTATTTCTGTTAAATGCATCGTTTATATAGAGGGAGATCATAACGAAGATATTAGAAGCCCCACAACATTTTTACGTCTGTGCAAGTGAAAAAAATTTATTAACGTTAAATACAACATTTATTTATAAGGGTAGGGACAGTGCATCTCACATGTGAATACTAAATTTAACATGGAAAAACTAAAGCGCTCAACACTCTCAAAAACATTTGCTTTATTACACTTACTTAGTTGGTTAAAAGTGATTGGAATTTATTGTGAAATATTTAAGACTGTCAAGTCGGTATTTATTAGTTGGGTGTTAGAATATTGTAAGTCGGGAGTAGGTAAACTTCAAATTACTAAGAATGTGAGGAATTTATAGACCAATCACATTTTTATCAGAAAACTGCACATATTAAAAAATAGGCTAATACCACCCATACTATAGGAATCACTTCATTATTTACTCATAATGAAAATATTCGTACAAATGATACCAACATTTTCAACACGACAAATTCAATGTTTGAAACATACCCAATGTCTGATAATTTTTGATTTTGGTAATGTAAATTTTAAACCATTTATAATAATAATTGGCTGACTTATATAGCGCCGTTTTCGTGACAGAAATATAACCACAAGGGCGCGTTATAGCATAATTAACGTAATATTACAAGTAAGACTTAATATTTACTTATGCTTAATACTTATAACTAGTGACTTACAACTAACATATTAAAATTAGCACATATTAATTTATGGTTGTTGCTCGTGCTGTCGGACCTTGGGTAGAAAAAAAAAACTGTAATGGAAGTAATTATTGTATATAACCGGAGTGCAATATAAAAGCCCCATCGGCGAATACGAAATAAATAAATAATAAACAGAGAAAGTTTATTCGCATAAGCAAGACATTTTAATTATAATATTTTATACGTAGTACAGACTTCAACACACGTCGGCTTGAAAATATGAAAATCACTGCATTACCTAACGTTGCTTGTACTGCATCTGTCTTTTAAAATTATCATTATCGTATTAAAAATGTTTGCGAGTGAACAATATATCAAGATCAAATAATAATAGCTCTGATTTCTACTGTATGGTAGACTAACGATAAGATTAAAACGTGAAAAAAAAATAGAAATAAGAGTATCGATTAGTGTGTCCATCACTACGCTTCACCGTCAATACGATAAATTACGAACTTATAAAAATAAAAAAAAAGTACAATTGACGGTTTTTGGCGAATTCACAAACTTTCTTCGTAAACGAAAAACAGTTAAAAACTATCAGCTGTTTATAAATAAGAACACATTTTATTGTAGTTAAATTTATAATGTTTAAAATATATTGAGATGGTATGTTGACTCAATGTGGTTGCGTTCGGCGGAAGTAAGAAACGCGCCCCGTTGTTACCACGTCTCCCCGTATGTGACATCCGCCCACTTCGGTATCGGTCGATCATTTCCGTTTGTTCGTTCGCTAGGTTGACAGTGTCGTCTCAGCGGGCCTCCAAATTAAAATCACTCGTCAACCGCTAGCCGCTCGTCGCGGTCGTACAACTTTCATCTCCTAATCAATTAACATGAAGAGGGAAAACGTCAACGACGGTGATTTCGTAAGTAATCTTTTCAATTACATCCATGTTGTGTGTTTGGTAAATATTATGGCCGACCATGCCGGTAACGATTAAAAAAAAAAACTCAACATTCACCTCTTATGTGCCACTCTTCATATTGTGTTAATCTATTTTCCTGTACCTTGTGTGTGATAATCTCCGTACACATTCGTACTTTGTTCACCATTTTAGTCTGGTTTCTGCTTATCCCAAAGTTTCACAGCCGGCGCCATTTTGCGGCGTCCTCATTATTTGCGTCACCGCCCGTTGGATTGTGATATTACGGATAAGCCCCCCTTCTAATTCGCCTCACCATTTTGTGTCCACTGAAGTAGTAACGCTTTAATCGAGGCATTTCAGTTTGTAGTTGCGATGTGTTGCGCCGCGTCATCTCTCTCACACGCGGCTCCCGCGCCGCCATTCCTGTGACCCGAATAACATTGAATTTTTTTCCAGGATGAACCAGAGCACGTGCGCAAACTTTTCATCGGCGGTTTGGACTACAGGACCACCGATGATTCCCTGAAGGCGCATTTCGGCAAATGGGGAGAAATTGTCGACGTTGTCGTCATGAAGGATCCCAAGACCAAGAGGTCTAGGGGCTTCGGTTTCATCACCTATTCCCGCGCCCAGATGGTCGATGAAGCGCAAATCGCCAGACCACACAGGGTTGACGGAAGGTAAGAACACATTTTTAACACGTGTTTTCATAGCATTATTTATGTAGGACGCTTCAGCTGCCGCCATCTTGTAATTAGCGGTAACTCTAAATGGGTACACCACAACTGTAAATACAGAGGCATTGACCTCTATTCATTTCATGAATGCCCTTATCCATTCAAATCGGTGTTAGTGGTCGAAAATTGACCATCATATTTTGATACCACAGATTTGCCTCATGCAGGTCTTTTTATACCTGAGCATGACTTCCCTTACTCTGTGGAGATTAATTGCCAGAGCTCGCTATGTTGGCTTGGATTTACCATATCCTTTTTCCAATACACTGCCTCGCTACATTTGCTTCAAACTACACAAATATTTCGTATGGGAGTCTGCATTATTTTCCGATTCGCTTGTGTTTTTCTTATATTCATGCATTTATTTTGTCAGGTTGGTGGAGCCCAAGCGTGCTGTTCCGCGCCAGGACATCAAGCGCCCTGAAGCCGGCGCCACCGTGAAGAAGCTGTTCGTCGGAGGCCTGAGGGACGAGCACGATGAAGAGAACCTCAAGGAGTACTTCAAGCGCTTTGGGCAGATCCGTCAGGTCAGCATCGTCACGGACAAGGACACCGGCAAGAAGAGAGGATTCGGATTTGTCGAATTTGACGACTACGATCCAGTTGACAAGATATGCCGTAAGCACATCATAAATATTATGCATTACATCGCAGTCCAGCTATATCTTGACTTGATTCGTCGTCAAAATATCGTTTTATGCTGCTAATATTGAATGCTACGAAATTGACTTTGTTTTTGACCTAAATTCTTTAGCAATTAATGGAGTGGCTACAATTTATCGTGTCTTTAACCTTATTTGTTGGCAATGCCATCTTTAATTTAGCTGAATGTATCTACAATTAAGTTGTTTTTGTTACAGTCCAACACATGCACACAATCTGCGGCAAGGCAGTGGATGTGAAGAAAGCTATCTCCAAGCAAGACATGGACCGCGGTGGCGGCCCCATGGGCGGCGGCGGTGGAGGCGGAGGCGGCGGGGGAGGAGGTGGAAGAATGGGAGCCGGAGGCCCGCGAGTGCCCCGTGGCGGCGCGCCCGGAGGTGGAGGCTCCTGGGGACGCCAGCAGCAGAACGGCGGAGACTGGAACAACGGTGGGCAGGGTAAAGAGACTGACTCACAAGCAGGTATAACATAAACCTGCTATAGAACAATGCAAGAGCTCGCTATGTCCGGTTTGATACCAGCACACTGTACTACCATTTCTTTCAAACCAACATATTCTCTCGGGAAGGAACTGTGGGAAGCTTAGTCTTACCATGTCTTGAGTTGTATGACCTCTGAAGAATCTGTTATGGGTTTTTCCTTGGTAAGGTTTTATTAATTTGGGATACAACTGAAGAAAGAGTATACGGTTCTTAGTGGCTGTAATCTCAATCTTCCTCTGGAGTAGGTGACCATAAATTACCTAGCTTTTGCATTGTTCTACTTTTAATATCTAAGAAGTACAGTGAGACTTGCATGAAGTTGTGCTCCCTACGCGTGCATTTTTATCGGTTAGAGGAGTCTCGTCAAGCAAGTCTTATTGTTTATCAATTAATACCTTTGAATCTAGCCACAGATTTGCCTCATACAGGTTTTCAATACCTGAGTATGACTTCCCTTACCCTGTGGAAATTATGTGCCTGAGCTCGCTATGTTGGCTTGGGTCCACCGTACCCTCTTCAATACACAGCCTCGCTACAAAAATACTTCATTGAAATTACGCGTTTCACTTAGAACCCAAATACATAATCATTGTCTGCAAATGTTTAATAGCCATGGTCTTTGTTCTCAGGTTACAACCAGGGAGGTGGCTGGGGTAACGTGAACCCGTGGGACTCTGGCAATGGGGGCGGCGGAGGTGGTGGCTCCTGGAGCCAGGGCGGGGGCGGAGGTGGTGGGGGATACGGGGGCGGCGGACAGGGAGGAAACTGGGGGGCAACGGGGGAGGTGGCCAAGACTTCGGTGGTGGCTACCAACAGGGCTACAGCGGGGGTCCAATGAGGAACCAGTTTAGCCAGAACCGGCCTGCACCCTACCAGGGCAGCGGAGGCGGTGGTGCCCAGATGGGAGGGGGCGGGGGTGGTTATGGCTCCGGGGGCGGCGGAGGAGGGGGATATGGGGGCGGGCAGGGGGGTGGGGCCGGAGGACCTCGTCGATTCTGAGGAAGTCAGCAAGGAGGAAACCACTCTAAATGTGAGTATACTTTGTGTTGTGTTCATACTTGTTCACGCCTCCTCGCACAGGGGCTGCCAGTGCACAGCGCAGCGCCTATGCGGGGAAGGCGCTCGGACTGGGGGTAGTGGTATTTGAAAATTAAGGCTGTGATATTGGCTTGCCGATGTATGTTATTGATTCTAGTGTGTAACTAACAGTTTTGTTAATCTATAGGTCCCGTATAACTAGTCACTAGGCAGGCAGACAGAAAGACCAATGCTCCTAGCTTAGTGGACAGTAACAGATCAGCTAGCCCTACACACGGAGAGAGATACACTAGCCAAGGACATCCAGTAGATAATCGGCAAACAGTGAAAAGGAGTAGGCGGAAAGTGTAATTGACTTATTAGTGTTGTAATGTGATTTTATTATAAATATCAGTTGACTTATGGACTGTGTAATAGGTTCGACTCTGTCCAGATAGTGTAAACATTATATCCACGGAGAAGATAGTTTATTTTATTATGTATTGTACTTGACTTGTAAGTTATCCTACCTGGTGCAGGTGCGTGGCCCCGCGTAGAGCGGAGCCCGGAGCACCGGAGCCGGCCACAGGACAGATATCCTAGGTTAACTCAACTCTTGATTAGTTAAGTTCCCATAATTTTATTTGTAAGTTTATTGACTTATGTAGTTTTATATCTAAACAATAAATGATTCTTGATAAAATTATACAGTTTACTGTCAATAGATAGATTTTTCATTTAACGTGTACATTTATCTACATAGATCTGATTACAGTTTATAACAGAGATTGTCCATGCATTATGAATTAATAAAAACCATACCTAGGGTTAGGTTTAGGTTAATTTCATAAACAGATGTGAGAAATATGTATTGCTGTTCAAAATAAAAGTATTCTTTCTAAAGATCTCAGGAAGGCCCCCACCATGTTGATTGATTTAATTCCTCAAATAGTGTCTTAAGGCTTGTTTATGTTACATGGGGGACTGCATGTGATGTGGCCTCGAGGGGGCCCACCCCGCAAGCACAGCATGCACTGGTGAGTACCCCTAACAATCAATCTGTTCAAACCACAACATACGTACACCACCCTGCATATTGTTAACTGAGCAAGCGAGTAGTTGGTCCATTTTAAACTGCCAGTCGACAGGACGTTCCGAGTTGCGTTGAAACTGGCAATTTTGTCCGCTCGGCCTCGTCCATTCTGGCAGTTTGATTGTTCCGGAATGTAAGGTGAAGCCTGAACGGAGTAGGTACATAATGAGGCCAATTTGAGGAGTTTGAGCTTCAGCCGGCTTCTGCATCGTGAGTGGCAAAGGGTAAGTTATTGCAAAAGTTGAGGGTGGCATGGTGTTAGATGAATTTATTGGTTTTATATTTTTCTACAATAAAAAAACTTGCACCTGCGAAACTTTTGTTTTCAATTACCGACATCTGTCCCCTGTTGATCCTATCATTGTTGGCCGTCGTGAGCGTTGAGCTTTGTCGGTCTCCCCTCCACTCCTTGGTGCACATCTCGGCGTTTGGTTTGTAGGCGCTCGAGGTATTTTACTAGGATGGCGCTATATAAATCAGCGAAGTATCGCTTCTCGAATTGGAATCAATAGATTCCTAACTGGAAGCTAGACGAGTTTGTAAGCGTTTTCTTGTCTATGCCCATGTAGGGCGGAGTTATGTGCCACGTCTAATAATAATTAGCCGATTGATTTCTATAGCGCTGTTTTCGTGAAAGAAATGTCACTCACCTTGGATAACCGTGCTTAGCGGGAGTCATCAATTTCATAAGAGATTGTCAGTAGCATTTTAATCAAAGGAAGAAGAATCCGGCTGAACAATCTTTCTGCCGCATTTATAAATGGCCCTAACGGTTTGACCGGAATAACGTTGAACTGGACTTCCTATCTTAACTATTTTTTTTGGTCAGGGTTGTGAATGTACGCTACCATCCTACGTAGAAATACGATTTGATCAACTGATGCAATATCAATTCACCCTCTGCACTGGCTGCCCTAAAATCGGTGTAGCTTACAAAAAAGACATCCGCAACTGTGATGTGAACTCGTTGACATGGTATTTTATCTTCGAACCACTGACGATTTAGTTAATTTATTCAATATCCAAACCAAATATTAACTCTTCATTTCATCGCAAGATGGCAGTGTCGCTCATGGAGAGGACTATTCGAAAATAATAATTATTTGCCATATTGCTTGTTCTAAATTTATTTTTATTTTAGTACATAACAGGCATGATGCCCAGAACATATATAAACTAGTGGTTATTTAATTAGAACATTTAACAACAGTAGGTAATCAAGTAAAAGTTTATGAAAAATGAATAACAAACGAAAGCAAATGAATAATATTATACAAGGTAGAACATAAATAAATGGATTATTGGCACCTGTACTCAAGAGATGCCTATTAGCCGTTTGGTACTTGGTACTTCACATAACCCGTCTATAACTAAAGGGCATCATTACAATATCAGCTTGATATGATTGACAGTTTTTTTTTAAATTGATTTATCGTGTCAATAAAAATGTCTACTTCATTGTTTTTGCAGTGAATTGTGTTGTAGTTTCTTAATATCCTCGACAAAGGAGAGAAATATCCCGTGTTTGTGTAGTAGGCTTTAATATTAAAAATATCGTTTATCCTCCTCGTTGATTATTACACTACTTCCTAATTAATTCAATTTAAGACGTGCAGCAGATCAACATACTTATCTCTATAGGTTTACCTGTAGGGGTAGGTAGAGAGAACGGACCGCCATACAACCCTGTCTTGGTATACCCTATTTGCTTCATCCACATTCATACACCGTCTCATATATACTCTTCTGTTATTCTGCATGTATCATTACATTTTTAAAAAATTCCGAAATTCTTGAACCCATAGTCGATTTCATCGATTCATTTGAGGGTTAGGAATCGAAAGGTCTTATGTTATTGGTCGACCTCAGTTTTATTTCAAATCTTTAAATATTACACTTCTACGGATTATATTATGTTCAGTTCGCGCCACCGGCTGAAGTATGTCGGTTTGTATTTTTACACCATAATGAATAATGACTTAAAAATAAATAAAAATATTTAAAAAGAAAACCAAAAACACTGCGTAACGAATAACCTGACAATATTTGAAAAACTCCTACTGCCGTCATAATCAGTGGGAAGATGTTGCTTGTGTAATGATGGAGGACTTATCTAGCAGAGGAATAGAACTCACAACGCACGGGTGGGAATCCGACGCGTTTTCCCACTCAGCTACTAACCGGTCTTTACTTGAACATTATTTTTTATAGTGAATATCGTACAAAAATCTCAACCGTCTAAAACCAGTGAGACTATGGCATCTCTAATTTGGGTATGTTGTGAGGCTGAAGGTAGTGGGGAAGGGGAAGAGGAAGGTCGGAAAGTACCTTGCTATTCAGATCTAGTCACCAAACATGGCTCTATAGCCAATTCAAGGGGCGTTTCGATTTTTTTCGGTCTTTCACCAGGGCGATACTTGGAGTATCTACAACTCTGAAACATGCCGCAAATATACTATATGTTATTTTATATTAATTAAATGTGGTATGACACACATTGATTAAAAAAAAATGTGCACGCCGGGTTTGAACCCGCCACCTCTGAATGACTACGCAGGCCGTCTTGTTGTTTATCATAGTTGATAGTTGGTTAGTTAATGGCGGTCTTTCACCAGGGCGATACTAGTATCCACCACTCTGGAACGTGCCGCAAAAATACTTTATGTTATTTTTATATTAATTAAATGTATAACGACACACATTCACTAAAAAAACATATTTGTGCACGCCGGGCATTTTAAAAAAAGTTTTTTTGTAGTTACTACCGCACAAGAGTCCCAACCACTCCAAGCCGTCTACCAGTGAGACTAGGGCATCCCCAATTTGGGGTATGTTGTGAGGCTGAAGGTAGTGGAGAAGGGAAGGAGATAGGAAGAGGAAGATCGGTTTGAACCCGCGACCTCTAGGCCATCTTGTTGTTTATCACGGTTATTATTATGTTGATCGATGAGCGCGACAATGTCTTTTACATTTGTTCTGAGAAACATCGATCAATGCTTTATTTTAAAACACCAAACAGTTTCTCCCTGGAAGCGACCGCCCCCTCTTTCCACCCACCCCCCACCCACCCCTCGTCGCTTCTTAACGCCTGGCGGCATCCGATCTCCGCGGTCAAGACGCTGGAAAAGTAATTCCGCAATGAGCGGCGTACCCAGTACCTGCCTATTTAAGGAGGGATTTACTACCCTAGATTTCCACCCCAAGCCGTGGCCAGCAGCCACCCCACTTTCACTACCCGGTCGAGATTAATAATTTGTTTTCTCATTCTTGCTTTCTTCATCTTCTGTGTTTGCGCATTCACGCGAAAAAGAAATTCCGTACTATTATCCCGAGTGTCTATGATGAATTCTGAAGGATCTAGCAATAACTAGGCAAGTACACTCTGGGTAGATTTGTTTATTGTTCGGCTCGTTAGCAGCATATCGGTATAGGTCTCTCAATCAGAGTTGAGGTCGGGAGCTTGAAGTAACAATATATGGAGGGAGAGCTAATTATTTTTACCCAACCTATACAAACTTGCGATAAATCACTTTCTCAGGGTTTTCACGTCGTACACCGTGAGAGAAAAAGAGACAACAAATATAATACACCGCTTCTGTGTACTGTCACGATGATCTTGGTCTCCTGGGTCACCGCGGGACTCCGCCCACATTTTTTACTATGCCACTAAACTCGACACAACCAAACGGTTTTTTAGGTTATATGCTATTTTTTTGGTTGATAACAATACTGTGAAAAAGTGGTTATCCGAATAAACAAAAACATTATGCCGATATGTGCCATGAATGGATGTATAAATACCCTAGCCTTAGTCTTAGCCACCCCCAGGTCTGCCGAGTCCGATAAAAAATCATCAAAAACTGACTACACTGCCTTGTATAGGTACCACTATATGTACTCTAAGGTCGGGACAGTACTCACACAGATTCATAGCTTACGTACAGCGTGTTCCGTTTGAAGCTTCAATTTTTTTTTAAACAATTACTGTCAAAGCGTGTTGAAGTCAGTTTTGTGAAAGTTTTTTTTAACATGTGTGTTGTTTTAATCCAGTTTTTATAATTGCATTGTTCTCAAACACGTAAATATATGAATATGGAGAGAGGATGGACGGAGAAAGGTGTGCAAGGAGAATATATATAACGGACAAGTTTAGTGTAACACATACTCGGGTCATGCCATTAGTCGGTATAGTCGAAGAGTAGGCACCTAAACAAGGAGTGTGTGCCAAGACAGATTTGCTTGGCGTTCCATCCTCTCTGTTTACCTTGGCGATGCGATTAGTAAGTAAATAAATCTCACAATGCATTGTGGTTTCGGGTTTCGGGAAAATATTCAAGAAAAGTGTGTAATTTTTTCAAATATTTTTATATTTTACAGAAGAGCAATGGCACCCATTAATTAGATATTAACATTATAATATTAACGTTACATTTAAAACATCGTAAAATAAATAAAAATATTCACAATATTGACTAGATATAGAGCCTAAGTATAAAGTCTTGAAGATTAAGTACGAGTAATAGTTCCGTATATAATATTAGACGAATTAATATAAAACAAAAAGGTTCTTTCTAGCGTTGTGACCACTTTGAAAGAACTACTTCTTTTGGCAACAGTTCCTACTTCATTCATTGTTCATTATAAACAAATACTTCAATAAAAGTTAGATTACTAGATATGCAGCAGTACAGTTGTGAAGTTGAACTTCAAAGCCTATAAAGAAGTACTTCATTATAAGTACTTCAATTGTCCGACTGAAGGAACCAGTTCTGGTTCTTTCCCTTTTCAAAACGCTACCGACCAGTACGTGCTTTTTCGGCGAAGAACCGGTTCCAAAAATAACTGAACAAATAACCAGATTAATTCAAATCTATTTTTTGCGAGTTCGACTTCAATTAAAGTGTTCACTGCGAAGGGTTCATATTAAAGAACTAGCAATTCGCGAAGCATTCACAAAACATTGAAGTTTTTCTCAACGCTAGTTCTTTCGCTTCATTATATAAATTCAACCCTGTCTAAACAAGACAAAGATAGGTACATCTATGAATTGATTACGCCTAGAAGGTGTACAGTATACCTACATTCTAAACAACCAGACAAACGTCTGTAGAATTCACAACAGAAATAATGACAGGTAGCCGTCATCTGTTTGTTATGACGGTATTTCAATGGAAGGTGAACATAGTGCCCGACATTTACATTACGACTGGTTCTCGCGATCTCTGCAGCTCGGCTGTGGAATGTTTTTCTGAATTCTGTGTTTCCTTCTTCTCGCAATATAGTATTTGCATCTTATTTATTTCGCTACACTAACCTTCCACAGAGCATTACCAAAAGATGACAGTGAGTTAATGTTTTTAAAAGTCAGTACCTTGGAGTAACAATGTGTGGAGAGCGAGGTAATTATTTTTACCCAACCTATACAAACTTGCGATAAATCACTTTCTCCGGGTTTTTACGTCTTACACCATGAGAGAGAAAGAGACAACAAATATAATACCCCGCTTCTATGTACTGTCACAATGATCTTGGGCTCCTGGGTCACCGCGGGACTCCACCCACATTTTTTATTATGCCACTAAGCTTGACACAACTAAACGGTTTTTTAGGTTATATGCTATATTTTTGTTGATAACAAACAATACGGTGAAAAAGTGATTATACGAATAAACAAAAACATTATGTCGATATGTGGTATGAATAGATGTATAAATACCCTAGCCTTAGTCTTAGCCACGCCCAGGTCCGCCAAATTCGGTAAAAATCACCAAAAACTGACTACACTGCCTTGGATATGGGTACCACTCTATATACTCTAAGGTCAGTACACAGAAAACATCGATATTATCATGCCGCTGAGAGCTCCGTCGGAGGATCTTTCTGTTGCATGCGTCGTTTATAAGAAATAGCGTTTCAAATTATCACATTTGATGATAATTTCAAATCAACGCTCAGCGGGCGTTGTTTGTTTTATTTTGATCGGTTTGAGCTTCGATCAAATTGTAACTCAGCTGACAAGAATAACAACACGTTATTTTTGGCAGCCGATCACAATTTGACCTAAAGCTGAAACGTGTCGAGAATCAGAGTCCAACGAAGAATGATTCAATTTAAAAAAAAAGATATAATGGCGTTGACCGTTGATTTGATGGTCATCAAATGTGATGTAACAACCAACAACGGAGCTAAAAGGGTTAAGCCTATGAAATGTTCTATTCTTGGAGTAAGAATTTACACATGGAAAGAGAGTAAAATATTTTTACCCAACCTATACAAATTTGCGATAAATGTCTTTTTCCGGGCTTTTACGTCGTATACCATGAGAGAGAAAGAGACAAGAAAAGTCTTCACAAAAATTGCAGCACTTCTCAGTATTTAAAAGTGTTCTCCGTCCGCGCTAGCTTCACACCATCTCATATCCTATATTTGTGTTGATTAAAAAACTTGCAGTGGTTATACAAATAAATCAAACATGATAGTGATATGTGCTATGCGCGATTGTTCAAATAAGACCAAACAAAAATTATAAAACAACACTTTTCAGAAATATTTCAACAGTTTTCACATTTTTAATGATATAAAGATATAAAATCAACAAAAAGCTTCCATCATTATTTAGGCGAACCTTCTGTTATTAGTGTTTGTGTGATATTGTGACCTTATAAATTATTTTAATGTTTTTAATTCATATTGTTTTGTTGTGCTCAAATATATTTATTGAAAATGTCTGAATTCCATAACTAATAGGCTATCCAACATCCTTTAACATGTCTTTGTCTCTTTCTATTGATTCAGTATAAAGTCAACCGACCTGACTACACTGTTTCGCAAAGGGTACCTCTCCATATATTCTTACTCCAAGGTTCCATCTTTAGTGTTTTTGTAAGCCATGGAATAGCCCACGTTTTTTTGTACATGCACATTACTACGGGGAGTATTTTATGACAGTAAGTGTCCCGCATAGTGTGGGTGGCCCGGCCCCCTGTCCGCCCCCGAGTGGGAGGGCGGCGGCGTGTGAGTGGACGGCAGGTGGGGACAGGCGCCCCCATCGCCCCGGTACAGGCAGAGGGCGCAGGGCCGGGGGTAGTAGCCGCCCACCAGCCCCGAGGTGGCTGCTATGGTCCTGGAACAAGAGATGCAACGGTCACGGGTGAATTTATGAGATATAGCCGGTCATTATAAACTGACACCGATCGGACGACACACGTGGTCGAGTGGTTAAGGTTCTCGACTACGAATACAGAGGTCGCGGGTTCATATCCCAGCATGCGTAAAAAATGTTAAAAGTGTGTTTAAAATGAATAAAAGTACGAGGCCTGTTCAAAAGAAAAGGTGAATTTTAAATTTTCGCGGGCTGTGTACATTTGATTATCGATTTTTTTGCTGTTGTTATGTTGGTACACATGTTTATCATATGTTAGCATTATCAGTCATTTTGAATTAGTGGTTTGTTTTTGACAACTGGAAAGGTTAGTCACGTTTTTGTGTGTTCTTCGATTTTTTACTTTTGAAAAAAAAATGGATTAAAGAATAAAATCCATGATTAACGTAACGCACTTTAAATGTTGACTGTGGCATTCGGCAAGTCTACTTTGTCTCAAAAAAGTGTTTATAAGTGGTACAAGCGCTTTACAGAAGGCCGAGAAGATGTTAATGACGATGAACGTCCTGGAGTTGTGGAAAAACAAATCATGGATTTTATTCTTTGATCCATTTTTTTCAAAAGTAAAAAATCGAAGAACACACAAAAACGTGACTAACCTTTCCAGTTGTCAAAAACAAACCACTAATCCAAAATGTCTGATAATGATAACATGTGATAAACATATGTGTACCAACATAAAAAAAAATCGATAATCGAATGTACACAGCCCGCGAAAATTCAAAATTCACCTTTTATTTTGAACAGGCCATGTACGTGTACACGGGCATGGGCATGGTAGGTACCTGTAGTGCTGGTCCAGTTGCGCCTTCTCTATCCGCTTGTCCTTGGCGCGCCTGTTCTGGAACCAGATCTTGACCTGCGTCTCGCTCAGGCGCAGCGCCGCGGCCAGCTCGAGCCGCCTGGCCCTCGCCACGTACTCGGCGCGGCGGAACTCCACCTCGAGGCGGAGGGTCTGCGCAGCGCTGAAGGTGGTGCGCTGGCGCCTGGGTCGGGCGCCCGCCCGCCTCCGCCGGGACACTGATAATAATGATATAATAAGTGAGTTTATGTAGTACTCTTCATATTAAATTAAATAAGCTAATAAGACTAACTAACAAGGAGAAAATAATATGTACACAAATTAAAACTATCTAAAATCATGATCGCCATCATAAATCGCGAGAGAAAAAGGTTCAGATATAGCTATAACAGTGCATGTGTACATCAACAGATTAAAATGAACAATTAACTAGAAGATAAGAGTATAAAAATCTAGATGAAACGTGTGAATTCATATTGACATTGTTGATGATGAATGTAAGTAAGTCCAAAGTCATGGTGTTTGAAAGAGAGAGTACGAGATCAGCGTGCAATATAATTGTGAATGATGAATACTTGGAGCAAGTGGATGAGTTTGTGTATTTAGGAGGTATGTTTACGAGAGACGGAAAGGCTGATACGGATATTGAAAGGAGGGTGAATGCAGGAAACTCTATTAATAAAGGTCTGAACGCTGTTGGCGCAAATAAGAAATTGTCCAAAGAAGCGAAGCTAGCAGTCCACAATCGAGTGCTTATACCAACCCTGATGGATGGCAGTGAGGCATGGAACTGGCAGAAGAAGGATGAAAGTAGAATGAATGATGTGGAAATAAGATCCTTGAGACGTATGTGTGGTAAAACCATGTATGACCGTATTAGAAATGTGGATTTCCGGAAATAATGCAAGACTGATGTGAGTGTAACGAATAGGATCAAGAAAGGGACGTTTACATGGTTTGGGCATGTAGAGCGAATGAACGAAGAAAGGAGTGTGAAAAGAATATGATGCGAAAGTGGATGGAAGAAGAAGTCGAGGACGCCCGAGAAAGAGATAGCACGATCAAGTAAATCAAATACTTGAATCGGGTCATGTGAAGAGTCAGAATAACAGAAGAGTATGTATGAGACGATGTACGAGTACGAATGTGACTGAAGCAAGGAGTATGTGCCAAGACAGAGTTATATGACACTCCGTTCTCTCTGCCTACCCGTACGGGGAAACGGCGTGATGGTTAGTTAGTTAAATCAAAGAAAAGGAAATTAAATTAGGGACAGTAACATGTTAGTACTTAAGTATCAGGTATCGTTCTGGTGAAAAACCACCATTCAGAATTGAAACGTTGCTTGAAATGGCTTTAGCTGTGTTTGGTGACCAGCTCTGAATAGTCAGGTAATTCTCACCCTTCCCCTTCCTCATCTCCTTTCCTTCTCCACTACCTCCATCCTCACAACATACCCCAATCGAGGATGCCATAGTCTCACTGGCTCTAGACGGTTGGGTTAGGTTAGGTTAGGTTTTAGCAGTTGAGACGGTAATTACGTAAAAAAAATCGCTTGATATTTTTAGGGCATTTGAAAAATATTCTTTCAAAGTTAACCCTCCTTCACACAAGTGTGGCTTTTTCATAACGTGACCTCACTTGCCCCCCTAAATGATTCTCCCTCAAAATATCGTTTTCACAAAGATTGGTAAAAGTGTAATTTAATACGCAATACGTTTACCATCATAATCACTTGCTGTGAACTAAACAGAGAGGTGAAGGAAACAATACAACTGAGATTAGGACAGGAAGTACCCAGCTGAAGTGAACTGGCGGCATACAGTGTAGGTGTAGGCAGTCGGGACAGGGTAGGACAGAGAAACCTTTTACACAATGCACCGCCGGATTTCATTAGTGACACCCACTGCCCGAGGATCGCGTGTCCTTCCTTATTGCTGACTCCTTGTGTCTTTGTAGAGCCTTCCCACTTGGGGTGTAATTTGGTGGGATATGTCACGGTCAAGATTTTTTATTTGGATCAAAGAATATGTATTAAATTTTGCGTTAAAAATGGAATAAAGTGCTCCAACGCACTTAAAATGTTGACTGTGGCATTCGGAGAGTCTACTTTGTCTCAAAAAAGTGTTTATAAGTGGTACAAGCGCTTTACAGAAGGCCGAGAAGATGTTAATGACGATGAGCGTCCGGGAGTTGTGGAAAAACAAATCATGAATTTTATTCTTTGATCCATTATTTTCAAAAGTAAAAAATCGAAGAACACACAAAAACGTGACTAACCTTTCCAGTTGTCAAAAACGAACCACTAATCCAAAATGGCTGATAATGCTAACATATGATAAACATATGTGTACCAACATAAAAACAACAAAAAAACGATAATCGAATGAACACAGCCCGCGAAAATTCTAAATTCACCTTTTCTTTTGAACAGGCCTCGTATATCTCCAGACTATAATCTTTCTTTTCGTGACCATATCGTGGTCAGAATAACAGAATAGTATGCATGAATGTGAATGAAGCAAAGAGTGTGTGCCAAGATAGAGTTGTTGGGCGGCACGTCCTCTCTGACTTTATCTGCGGGGAAACGTCGTGATGGTTAGTGAGTTAGTTGGTTACTTAATTGATTTGAGGGCAATCATTGTTTTTGATCATAAAATCATTTTAATTATCATATAATTGAATAGGTAGGAAATCGAATACCTCCTAAAATAGTACTTGAAATTCTTCACTCATTCCATGATAAACTAGAGCAGCTTTATAAAATGCCCGACCCTAAACAATTACATTTATCTAAGATAATAACACGATATTATATAAATATTGCATCATAATTCTATAATAATTCTTTTAACTCCACTATTATTATGGACTACTTTTAAATGAGCATTTTATGTTTGTTTTTTCTTTAGGTAATTCACTATCAATAATTATAGGATTGTTACGATGTAAAATGTATGTATATTTGCATCGTATCCACTGTCTTTAATTAAAGGATTGAGTGCCTTGCAACTTTGCCTACTGTCAACAGACAAGTAACAAACAAAAAGTTGATAAATAAAATAAAAATAAATAATTAATTTACATTTAGTCACGGAACTCTAGAAAAATATCTTCACCCGCATTTATTTTGTAATGGTTCATATAGCAGTAACAATATTTGTGGGTAGTTTATTATATATCGTCGCTGGATAGGCAAAAGGGCTTAAGCGACACTTTGTTCAAAAATGAGTTGAAAATGCAGTTTTAATCAGTTTTTTTTCTGCATTGAATGCTCTGACTCTCGTTTGAATCTGAAGCCCTTCAGCCATCTAAAATATATTTACCATTTGAGAGAAGGCCTGACAAAAGTTTGGATTTTAAAATATAAAACATGGGTTTGGTCCATGCTTAGAGTACATAGAGTGGTACCTATCCAAGGCAGTGTAGTCAGTTTTTGATGATTTTTGCCGGACTCGGCAGACCTGGGCGTGGCTAGGACCAGGGATAGGGTATTTTTACATTCATTCATAGCACATGTCGACATAATGTTTTTGTTTATTCTTATAGCCACTTTTTCACAGTATTGTTATCAACAAAAATATAGAATATAACATAAAAAACCGCTTAGTTGTGTCAAGTTTAGTGGCATAATAAAAATGTGGGTGGAGTCCCGCGGTGACCCAAGAGCCCAAGATCATTGTGATAGTACGTAGAAGCGGAGTATTATATTTGCTGTCTCTTTCTCTCTCATGGCGTATGACGTAAGAACCCGGAGAAAGTGATTTATCGCAAGTGTATATAGGTTGGGTAAAAATAATTAGCTCTCTCTCCATACATTGTTACTCCCTACTTTTGACGGCCTCCATGGTCGAGTGGTAAGACGCTCGACTACGAATCCAAAGGTCGCGGGTTCAAACCCGACGTGCGCCAATAACTTTTATTTAATTAATATGTGTCATAACACATTTAATTAATATGAAAATAATAAAAGTATATTTGCGGCACGTTCCAGAGTGGTAGATACTCTAAGTATCGCCCTGGTGAAAGACCACCATTCAGAATCGAAAAGTTGCTTGAAATGGCTTTGGCCGTGTTTGGTGACCAGATCTGAATAGCCAGGTACATCCCAACCTTCCTCTTCCCAATCTCCTTCCCCTCCCCACTTCCTTCAGCCTCACAACATACCCTATTTAGGGATGCCATAGTCTCACTGGCTCTAGACGGTTGGGAGCAGTTGAGACTCTTGTCCAGTATTCATATAAAAAAATTTACAAAAAAGAGGTTGTGAAATGTCATAAAAAGAGAAAAAGAAATAAAAAGGAAAAAAAAATACAATTAATTGTATTTAATAACAAAGTTATTACGTGCAGGTTACATTTTAAACATTACGGTTACTTTACTATATATTTTTATTTATAAACTTTTTGTTTCTTACATTATTTTTTTACATTACCTACCTCACTAGGTCAAAAGAATCCGTTCTGAGGTAAGTGACAGTAAGTACAAGCAGATTAATTTAAAAAAATGATGATATTTGTTACACAATGTTCTAGTTTGTCATGGTGAAGAATTTCAAGTGCTATTTTAGGAGGTCTTCAATTTCCTTGCGGTCCTTACTCATTAACCATTTAATAATGTTTTGATTAAAGGAATACATATTGGTGATGGCTACAGTCTGTGGTGGGAGTTTGTTGTAAGTGTGAGGCGCGATGTACATATGGTGTCTTTGTACAAAAGCTGTATTGTATTTAGGTACTAAAAGTCTTTCTTGTTGTTTGGCCCTTGTATTTTTATCATGTGTGATATACATTAAAGAAATTGAAGAATGAGTTATTTTCAACACTATTTTAAGATAAATCTGTCTGAAATTGAGGATTCCTAAAAGTTGAAAGAGTGGCGTTGTTGGGTGCCTGAAGGGCTTTCTAAATGTAATTCGTAAAATTACTTTTTGTATTTTTATAAGAGGAACTAGCAAGGTAATAGCAACTCCCCCCCAACCAGCTATTCCATATCCTATATGGCTTTGGCATAAGGCAAAGTATTCACTACGCAACTCTTTCAGTTCAAGTACATTCCTTAGTATTTTAAAACAGTCAATATATTTTTAACACGTTCCGTTAAAATTTCTATGTGCGATTCCCAACAAAGCTTGTCGTCAATTGTTATGCCTAGATATTTAATAGTATGTGCATGTTTGATTGCCTCACAGTTGCGATTATTAATATTCTAAAGTAGGTATCATGCCATTATCATCAATACGCTGTAAAGTAGGTGCGGCACTCGAATGTGCCAGGAAGCATCGCGTTGGCTCGAGCGCCAGATGTCGAAGAATCCCAGTTTGGTCAATCGACCGAAAATCCTCACCGCAATGTTCCCACAGCAATTACCTGCGCCGTCCTGTCAATCTGTCCGTCACCATGCGGAGGCTACTTACCTAATGGTATCTACCTAGTGATTGTCATTCTGCTGCTGTGGTGTTAGGTGGATTTTTTTTGTAAAATGCTTGATTTAACATGTCCGAACTTCCGGTATTCGGAATTTTAAAATTAATTTTATTTCCTAGCCATTAATGGGGACTGAACCCGGCGCTAGTAAAAAAATGTCCAAAGAAGCAAAGCTAGCAGCCCACAATAGAGTGCTTATACCTTGGAGTGACAATATACTGAGAGAAAGCTAATTATTTTTACCCAACCTATACAAACTTGCGATAAATCACTTTTTCCGGGTTTTTACGTCGTACACCATGAGAAAGAGACAACAAAATCTCCCAAATTATCACACCGCTTTAAAGTTTTGTAAGAGGGTTTTTCGTGTCTCATTTGACTCCGCCCACACGTTTTGATATTCGACATAAATTGACATAACTTAACGGTTTTTTAGGTTATATGTAGTAGATACTCTAAGTATCGCCCTGGTAAAAGACTACCATTCAGAATCGAAGCGTTGCTTGAAATGGATTTAGCCGTGTTTAGGTACTTCCTACCCTTCCTCTTCCCAATCTCCTTCCCCTCCCCACTAACTTCAGCCTCACAACATACCCTATTTGGGGATGCCATATTCTAACTGGCTGTAGACGGTTCGGAGCAGTTGAGACTTTTGTGCGGTATTCACGTAAAAAAAAGAAGCTATATTGTTGTTTATAACAATACTGTGAAAAAGTGGTTTTACGAATAAACAAAAACATTATATCGACATGTGCTATGCATGGATGTAAAAATACCCTAGCCACGCCCAGGTCTAGCCGAGTCCGGCAAAGCTCATCAAAACTGACTACAGCAGCGCTCTCTCTTGTTTATTATTGCTCTGGGGCTTATACCAACTCTGATGTGTGGCAGTGAGGCATGGAATTGGCAGATAAAGGATAAAAGTAGACTGAATGCTGTAGAAATGAGAACCCTGAGACGTATGTGCGGTAAAACTATGTATGACCGTTTTTAAAATGTGGATATCCGGAAAGAATGCAAGGCTAATTTAAGCGTAATGAATAGGATCAAGAAAGGGACGCTTAGATGCTTTGGGCATGTACATCGAAGAAAAGAGTGGAACACGCATTCCGTCCAACAACCATCTAGGTATTTGTTTGGCAAGAAATCGTAAAATAGCCAGTACTAACACTACTTGTGAAATCGTTTGACACATGTCGTATGTATTATAGATTAACAATTTTTTTTTACAAAAACTATGATTATTATTTACACAGTCAAGTGGGCTCGCAGGCCGCGGGTTGCGCCTCACCGTTCTAAACTATGACATCCATAAGTTTTTGGGGAATTTCGTATTACTGAAGTAGTGGAAGAGGAATAGGAGATAGCGAAGAAAAGGTTATAACGTACCTAACTATTCAAATCTAGTAAGAAAACAGTTTAAAATGTGCTTGGCTGTCTTTCACCGTGCTAATCTGAGAGTAGAGGTTTCTTTTAATCTGCAACTAGTCGAGAGTGAAAGATACTCCAAGTATCATCCTGGTGAAAGACCAGCATTAAGACGGACATTCGACGGCCTCCATGGTCGAGTGGTAAGACGCTCGACTACGAATCCAGAGGTCGCGAGTTCGAACCCGGCGTGCGCACATAAATTTAATTTAATTAATTTGTGTCATAAAATTTTACACATTTAATTCATATGAAATAAAATATAGTATATTTGCTGCTCGTTGCAGAGTGGTAGATACTCTAAGTATCGCCCTGGTGAAAGACCACCATTCTGAATCGAAACGTTGCTTGAAATGGCTTAGCCGTGCTTGGTGACCAGATCTGAATAGACAGGTAATTCCCAACCTTTCTCTTCCCCATCTCCTTTCCCTCTCCATTACCTTCAGCCTAACAACATAATATATATCAAATGGGGATGCCATAGTTTCACTGGCTCTAAACATCTGGGAGCAGTTGAGACTCTTGTGCGGTATTCACTGTAAAAATAAATAAATATATATTTATCGAAAACATACCTCATCTTCATTCTATCGCTGCCAGATGCAGAGATCGCTTTATTTAGAGAAGAAAATATCAATTTTCTATGTGTGCTAGATTTAAGATTCAAAATCATACTTAAAGAAATTAGTGTGAATTGTTTTTTTTAAAGTAGGTACTTATTTAAAACGTTCTTTTCAAACTCATGTTGCTATTAAATGATCAATTTACGCACGTGTCGCAATGAAGGACTAAAAAATCGTTTCAATATTCGAGAGACAAATTCGATTTTATAATAGCTATTAAATGTGCATTCGCGTGATTCCTGTACAATGTTAATCCCTAGTTAACGAAAAGCACTTTATGATACTCTTAAGCCCCCCAACTAAATAAACGCCGAAGGGACATTCAGATATTGTGGGGTCGCGATTGTAGTAGGTTTTAAATGGGTATTTAAGCTATCATACTTTGTAACGCAAATGCCGAAGAAAGTGCACGTGTTGTGCTGTTATATCTGGATATTAATTTTAAAATTGATTAGATACATATATCGCACTATTTATTTATTTATAAACTAACGGAATAATGTCCAATTAAAAAAAAATTATGACACGAACTGGGAAAAAATAGCAACAGAGAAAGAGCACCACATACATAATATTATAATGAAGCAATGACAAAAATAGGACAACATGTACGAAAGAACATTCAAATCAAAGCCAAGGTCAAGTCAAAGTTTTGGTAGAGTCGTAAAGAATGACTTTTTCTTTTTCCTTTTTTTTATTTCTTTTTCCCTTTTTATTACTTTTCACATCCTCTTACTCCCTTGGAGTAACAATGTATGGAGAAAGAGCTAATTATTTTTACCCAACCAATACAAACTTGCGTTGAATCACATTATACGGGTTTTTACGCCGTACACCATGAGAGAGAAAGAGACAACAAATATAATACACCGCTTCTATGTACTGTCACAATGATCTTGGGCTCCTGGGTCACCGCGGGACTCCGCCCACATTTTTTACTATGTCACTAAACTTGACACAACTAAACGGTTTTTTAGGTTATATGCTATATTCTTGTTGATAACAATACTGTGAAAAAGTGGTTGTACGAATAAACAAAAACATTATGTGATATGAATGGATGTATAAATTCCCTAAACTTAGTCTTAGCCACGCCCAAGTCCGCCGAGTTCGGTAAAAATCATCAAAAACTGACTACGCTGCCTTGGATAGATACCACTCTATATACTCTAAGGCGCACACTTAGTATTTTTTGTTTAGTTTAATTTTGTACCCTGACGATGCTTAGGCTAAGCGAAACCGTTCGGTCATAAAAAATAAAATAAAATCTGTGGTCTTTTACAAAGTTATTATTTAATTTTCATTACTAAATTATTGTTTCTGTAAATTAACGAGTTAAAGTTCTACTGGAGGGAGAGACGAATTGACCTAGGGATTAAAGTTTTGACGCATCAGCGCACGTGTACTTGTGTGTCTAATTCCTACCAATACTAATTGATTGTTGGAATCTGTCACGCTGCGGATCCATCATCCGTCTCTGCGTGCATGCGAGATGAACCTCCCGGCCCACCCCGGCCCTCACGCTCACCTGCGATTAGGGCTCTGCACCCTTCATTAGCAGATCACGATTCTAGGGGAGGGTTTGCCATTCATTATTGGGTACGGATAAAGCTTTCGGCCCGTTTAGTGGTCACGCAGGGGGGATGTGAACACAATAAGTGGGTCATGTTCATATTTACACTAATGTTTACAATATTGATGATTAAGTAAGGGGATGCGTGAGGTACTCACCGAACAAAGGGTTTTCATGAGTTGTAAAGATTGGTAATTTAATTATAATGAAAATATTATAAAGAGAAACGTATGAATCGGACTTTAGTTTGCCAACCAAGAAACTTTATCGGTTTATTTTTATAGTGAATACCGCCCAAGAGTCCCAACTGCTCCCAACCGTCTAGAGCCAGTGAGACTATGGCATCCCCATGTGGGGTATGTTGTGAGGCTGAAGGTAGTGGGGAGAGGAAGGAGATGGAGAAGAGAAAGGTTGGGAAGTACCTAACTATTCATATCTGGTCACAAACGGCCGAAGCCATTTCAATCAAGCAACGTTTCGATTCTGAATGGTGGTCTTTCACCAGGGCGATAATTAGAGTATCTACCGCTCTGGAACGTGCTGCAAATATGCTTAATATTATTTTATATGAATTGAATGTGTTATGACACATATTAATTTTAAAAAGTTATTTGCGCACGCCGGGTTTGAACAGGCCACCTTTGGATTCGTAGTCGAGCGTCTTACCACTCGACCATGGAGGCCGTTTAAAAGAAAATTAAGTAAAAAATAAACATATATTTAAAAAGGTTAGATATTACGGCGAACAGGATTTTAGTGTAGTCAGCCAATTTAGTAAATGCCATAAGGGCTGTCCATTTACCCGCCGTGAATCTATGACGTTACATATATAGACACGTTATAGCCTTAGAATATCAACACAAAATGTGGCAGGCAAGCAAAACACACACGCGTGATTATTGATTGCCACTTTGAGAGCGCTACAACGTGTCTATATTTATGTAACGTCATTGCTTTGAATGGCCAATACATAAATTTCAATATTCATTATATGATATTGTGTTAAGCTCATTCTCATTCGCAATTCAAAAAAATAGTATCAAAGTGGTATTCAAAAGATTAAGGAGTTCATTCTGGCATCGGCAACAACCATTTTTTTTCACGTAATTTTCCAATACGGATACTTGCTTTAATACAAAATAGTGTTACAACATAAAAATATTAATGTGCGCTCGTTCGATAATATTATCCTAAAATATTATTAGGCTCATTTAAAGACATGGTATCGATAATTAATACATTTTTTAAGCTTGAAAATTATAGTACCTACTGTTAAAAATACATGCATTTAGTTTGACAAATACAAATAGTATTTTGCTATATTAATTAATACTTAAATGTTTTCAATTATCCATGGTTTTTTATCATTATTCACATTTTGATAGAGCGAAGGTGATAAGGGTGAACATGACAGACGTTGTGGGGGAAAAATTGAATCCACATATTCTTTTTAGTGGGGGGCATGCAAGAATGGAATATATATATTTTTGGAATTATATTTTTATATAAATACCAAGTTTGTATGAATCTTAACTGCTCCCAACCGTCTAGAACCAGTGAGACTATGGCATCCCCAAATAGGGTATGTTGTGAGGCTGAAGGTAGTGGAGAGGGGGAGTAGATAGGTAAGAGGAAGTTTGGGAAGTACCTGGCTATTCAGATCTGGTCACCAAACACGGCTAAAGCTATTTCAATTAACGTTTCGATTCTGAATGGTGGTCTTTCACCAGAGCGATAGTTAAAGTATCTACCACTCTGCAACGTGCCGCGAATATACTTTTTATTTTTTTTTATATGAATTAAATGTGTTATTACAAATATTAATGAAATAAAAGTAATTGGCGCACGCCGGGTTTGAACCCGCGATATTTTGATTCGAAGTACTATTCGTACCACTCGACCATGGAGGCCGTCAACGTTCAACGTTCTGCAAAAAGGCATTGTATCCCTTTTTTCCTAGGATACACACACACACACGATGTAAACATTTAGGGGTTATGATTATTCAAGAAAATCAAAAAAAAAAATGAAAAGATTATTTCTAAGGTCAAAAGAAAACGCTTTACTATGATAAGAAGTTGTTTATTTGCGCCGGGTTGAAGGTCGGTCAAATAAGTATCTACGTGTATTTTGACAAACTTATAAAACTTCATGATTAATACTAAATCCTCCACAGGCATAAACTATATCGTCGTCGAAAAAGCCAAAAGGAATGAAGCGCCATTTTAGGAAGTTAACACCTTGTTTTTTGTTTTGTAAGTCTTCAGTATAGTTGGCGCAACGAGAGTTTAAACAAACAATACATGCATAGCGTTGGGTTTACTGTGTATCGGTATACGCTCCAGTGGCGATGTATTTACGATGTGTCATAAAGAAAGAGTCCTTTGTCTTGTTTACGCCTACTTATTGTCACTAGTGGAAAAGGGACAGAGAGTGTTTATGTTGATATTGTAAATGCGTGTCCTATTCATTTAGTTCGACACGCTGTACGTAAGCTGTGCATCTGTGTGAGTATTGGCCGGCACCAACTCTCGTGGTGAGACCTATACCTGCTTCGATTTTGACAAAGAAAGTTAACTCAATGCTTTCACCGAGTTACCTGAAGCGACAAAAAACTAATAAAAGTCCCAAACTTATATCGTTTGAGTCAAGCCTTCTCCCAAATGGTAAATATGTTTTAGACGGCTGAAGGCCACAAAAGTCTTTAGAATCAAACGAGAGTCAGAGCATTCGATGCAGAAAAAAAAACTGATCAAAACTGCATGTTTAACTCATTTTTGACCAAAGTGTCGCTTGAGCCCCTTTGATTTTACATCGACGATATATTATATGGGTATGCACTTGGAGTAAGAATACTCGTATATATAGAGAGAGCTAATTACTTTTACACAACCTATACAAATTTACGATAAATCACTTTCTTCGGGTTTTACGTAGGAAACCGTGAGTGAGAAAGAGACAAAACAAGTTGTCACATAATATCGCACCACTTTTAGGTATGTAAGCATGTTTTCCGTCGCCCGCGTCTCCGGCAACTCCGCCTACTACGTTTTGTTATGCAACATAACTCACGGCTTTTTAGGTTATATCCTATATTTTTGTTGTTAACAATACTGTGAAAAAGCGTTTATACAAATAAACAAAACATTAGGTCGACATTTTATAGTATTAATACGCTAAGCCGTCTTCTGTACACGATTCGTTAGGTCGCCGTGTGGGTCGCTAATGTGTGCAAAAACAATACTGGTAATTTTCGCTCATACGTAAAAAGGTTTGAAATTCTATTCCGTTTACGCTACTTCACGATTTATTCACCATGTACCTTTTGACGTGTGTATCAATATTAAACTAGTCTGATAGTATTAATACGCCAACCCGTCTTCTGTACCCAATTCGTTAGGTCACCGTGTAAGACGCTAATGTATGCAAAAAATACTGGTAATTTTCGCTCACACGTAAAAAAGTTTTAGATTTTATTTCGATTAGATTACTTCACGATTTATTCAACGCGTCCCATTTGACGTGTGTGTCAAGACTAAACTAGTCTGCTCTGAATGGATGTAAAAAAATTTTTTTTACTAAAAATATATGTTCATGAAAACCCTAGCCACACCCGATTCAGGAAAAAAACAACAATCCTGACTACACTGTTTCGCAAAGCTATCCCTCCTGGTATATTATTGCTCTGAGGGCGTGTGGGTGTGTACTGCGGCGATGTGTGACAAAACCCAGCACCCGACGCCCACTAACTTTTTGACGGTCGAGTGGTCCACTGTGCGGCGGACGGTTTCGGCGTAGGGCGCTGTGACGTCACTAACGCTAAGCCAGCGCTAAGCCGACGCTAAGCCTCGGCGCTTCAGCGGATCGGAACATTCTGGGCAAATATTGGCGTTTCGGGATATCGGCCGCTAATGGGGTGGGGTTTTGAAAGGTGGACTCACCCACTATTGATAAGTATTATTTATTTGTTTGGATCCAGGTAACGTCAACATTAGAAGAAAGGTTAAATGCTAATTCGACTATTAAATAATAAAATAAAAGTGATTAATTATATTAAAGTACTTTTTAAAAATACCCCCAGTTTGTACTCTCTGCCTGAACAAAGAATACTAAGCTTGTAGTTTTATTATTTATTTCATATCTTTTATAGTGAGTACCGCACAAGAGTCCCATCTGCTCCCGACCGTCTAGAGCCAGTGGAGCTATGGCATCACCAATAGGGGTATGTTGTGAGGCTGAAGGCAGTGTGGAGCGGAAGGAGAAGGGGAAGGTTGAGAAGTACCTGGGTATTCAGATCTGGTCACCAAACACGGCGGCTAAAGCCATTTCCGTCTAGAGCCAGTGGAGCTATGGCATCCCCAATAGGGGTATGTTGTGAGGCTGAAGGCAGTGTGGAGCGGAAGGAGATGGGGAAGGGGAAGGTTGATAAGTACCTGGGTATTCAGATCTGGTCACCAAACACGGCGGCTAAAGCCATTTCAAGCAACGTTTCAATTCTGAATGGTGGTCTTTCACCAGGGCGACACTTAAAATATCTAACACTCTGGAACGTGCCGCAAATATGCCATATTTTATTCTTATATCAATGAAATGTGTTATGAAACATAATAATTACACAACATGTATTTGCGCACGCCGCGTTTGAACCCGCTACCTCTATCTCCTTCCCCTCTCCAAAACTCAAGCCTCGCAACATACCGCAATTGAGAACGCCATTCTTCCACTTGCTGTAGACGGTTGGGAGAATTAGGGACTTTAGTGCAATATTCATTTATTTACGCCCGTTTTAGGCTTTTACATACATTTTAATATATTTTATTTTTTTCAAAACAGTAACCTCATTAGTGCAAGAATTTTGTAAAATAGAAAAAATAAAAAAAGAGTATTAAATGGCAGATACATAAATAACTAATAACATGTTCAAAAATATTGTAAAATAAAGGAAATAAATAATATTAAGTAATAGGTCCAACTATTAGTTTAGCTCTATCAGATAACAACAACTGTACTAAATTAAACTTATAGTTTGATATTGACGTGTTCGCTTTAAAAAGAAACAACATGTCTGTTGAAATTATTGTTACAATAATTGGGATAGAATTTCAAATTCACGATATAATAAAACGCGGTCAATGCTGTTCAACCTTTCGCAATTGAAATTGGCATATTTTTTCTCATAAAAATGAACGACATTGGAAAATGCGAAAATTGTGGAGAGCTATATAAAAATAAATTTAAACTACTTATACATAAAAATAAAAACTTTGACCGATCATAAAAACACAAAAAAAATCTTACCATTACGATTTTTTGTACCGGATATACTTATAAAGGTAGTATTCAAGTAGATAATATACTTGGAGTAACAACATATGGAGAGAGAGCTAATTATTTTTACCCAATCTATACAAACTTGGGACAAATCACTTTCTCCGAGTTTTTACGTCGTACACCATGAGAAAGAAAGAGACAGCAAAAAATCCCAAATTATTACACCGCTTTAAAGTATTGTTAGAATGTTCTTCGAGTCCCGCGTCTCCGTTGACTCCGCCCAAACTATTTGATATGCGACATAAATGGACATAAGTCAACGGTTTTTTAGATTATATGCTATATTTTTGTTGATAACAATAAGTTTGGGACGTTTTAAGCTTTTATCGCTTCAGGTAACTCAGTGAGAGCATCGAGTTACCTGAGTTTATTTAAAACCAAAAAAAACTTTAAAGTGCTCTTGTGTTAGCTTACCAAAATGGCGCTTCAGCCCTTTTGCCTTTCCGGCGACGATATATTAATTAATAAAAAGTTATCGTAGTCGAGCGTTTTACTACTCCGCCACGGAGGTCGTCAAGCCGAATTCCTTGAATAATCCACTCTAGCGTTGTGACCGCTCCGAAAGAACTGCTTCTAAGGACTACGTCTTTTGGCGGCAGTTCATACTTCCTTCATTGTTCATTGAACAAATACTTCAATCGAAGTTGGCAGTTCATTTTAGCGTTGTGACCGCTCCGTGTGAACTATTTCATTTTGCGGCAGTTCTAACTTCATTAATTTCATTTTATTGAACAAATATAATACTTCAGTGGAAGTTAGATTACAAAGAACTATTTTAATTTGCAGCAGTTTAGTTGCGAAGTTGAACTTTAAAGCCTACAAAGAAGTACTTCATTTCAAGTACTTCAATCGAAGTTCAACTTCAAAGTACTTTGATCGAACCGGTTCCAGTTCTTGTCACTTTCAAATATCTACCGACTAGTACGAGTTTTTTCGGCGAGGAACCAGTTCCAGTTCTTTTTCAAATCTCTACCGACTAGTACTTTTGTTTTGGCGAAGAACTTTTGTCGATTTGCTAGTACTTTTCGTGGAACCGGTTCCAAAAAGAACTGGACAAACAACCGGTTCCTTGCTAAATCAAATTAAAATCTCTTTTTAGCGAGTTCAACTCCAATTGAAGTGTTCACTGCGAAAGGTTAATTTTGAAGAAGTAGCAGTTCGTGAAGCATTCACAAAACATTGAAGTTTTTCCCAACGCTAATCCACTCAAATGCTTTCTCTATCCGCTGATGAATAAATAACTAATTCATATTACAATAATGTTGTATCACTATGATGAACGGTATTTTGAAACCATTGTTTAAATTCACTCGATAAAAGAACCCTGTCTTCGAATTCAATGCCTAATGCAAAATAATTCGTCCATGAATTTGTCTGTCTATTTTTTCCCCAATTGGATGGAAAACTGGCCATGATGAAAAGCCCTCATAACTGAATAAATATTTATCGTCAAATTGCCGCCATCCCAAAGCTGTGGTAATGGCGCAATAGGGAACTGCCCAGGCGAAAGGTGGTAATCGCATCTCGGTCGCGTTTCCACCACCACCACCCGGTACCACCCGGGTGGGTGGCAAGAAGAATCTGGCAAAATTAGGGCTCGGCTAAATTGTTATGAAAACAGTCGGTACGGAACAAACCTCAGAGCAAGAGAATAAAATAAATATAAATATTTTTATAAATAGAACATATATACTTTGTTTTTAACCACTTTTTTATTTAATATTTTGTCTACCGGTTTCGGAAGTACCCTTCCATCATCAGGACAATATTAAATTAATAAGATAAAATTAGATAATGAATAAAATTAATAATAATAAAATTAATAATGACAAGATAAAATTAGATAACTTAGAAGCACTAGAAATTAGAAAATCATTAAACAGTAAATGCAATATTTTAAACAATCAAATTAATTTATCTTATAGTCCTATCCTAAATATTTTTCCAATAAACCGCTCTGTTATTCCCATAATTTCATCAATTACTCCTTCTCCTTCCAACTCCTAAATATGTATATTTATCTCAGTATTTTGTATTTCAGATTAATTTAATATTGTCCTGATGATGGAAGGGTACTTCCGAAACCGGTAGACAAAATATTAAATAAAAAAGTGGTTAAAAACAAAGTATATATGTTCTATTTATAAATATGGCGAGCCACAAAGTTAATGCTTTTTACGAATATATAAATATTTTTACCCAACCTATACAAATTTACGATAAACGTGCGGTATTCGATAAAAAAATAAAAAAACAGAATATATATATTTATATAAATATATATAAAGTATATATATATATATATATATATATATATATATATATATATATATATATATATATATATATATATATATATATATATATATATATATAGTAGATTTGCGGCACGTTCCAGAGAGGTAAATACTCTGAGTATCGCCTTGGTGAAAGACCACCGTTCAGAATCGAAACGTCGCTTGAAATAGCTTTGAGTTTGGTGACCAGATCTGAATAGCCGGGCACTTCCCAACCTTCTTCTTCTCCATCTCCCGCGCCTCCCGCTCTTTCAGCATTGAGGATGCCATAGTCCCTCAGGCTCCAGACGGTTGGGAATTAAAATATTAAAAAAATGTTTGATCAATATTACTCGATGTTATATAAAGTTTAACTGTCTTCGGGGAAACAGACACTTCAATCCTTGGTTGAGTAACAATGTATGGAGAGAGAGCTAATTCTTTTTACCCAACCTATACAAACTTGCGATAAATCACTTTCTCCGGGTTTTTACGTCGTACACCATGAGAAAGAAAGAGACAACAACATTTCCCAAATTATCACACCGCCTTAAAGTATTATAAGAGTGCTCTTCGTGTCCCGCGTCTACGTTGACTCCACACACACGTTTTGATATTCCACATAGATTGACAAAACTCAATGGTATTTTAGGTTATATGCTATATTTTTTTTTATAACAATACTGTGAAAAAGTGACTATACGCGAATATGCAAAAACATTATGTCAACATGTGCCATGAGTGGATGTATAAATACCCTAGCCCTAGTCCTAGCCACGACCAGGTCTAGCCGAGTTCGGCAAAACTCACCAAAACTGACTACAGCAGCGCTCTCTCTTGTATATTATTTCTCTGATCTCTCATCAGATTATCTCTTCAGTGAGCTGTATATATTCTAGTCTCTATACATTCTCTGTTGTCTTGGTAAAACAGCATTCCTCAATCATAATTATAGCAGACACACTGTTTGTGTCCCCAAAATATATTACACGGTGAGCTTTGTCGTCATGAAATGTGTGCAATTTTTTTCTTAATTGATTTCCTAGGTCGACGTAACTATTTTTTATTTGGAACTTTAAAAATTAAATATGATGCTTTTATTATTCTACCAATTTTCCCAAAACTTAATTTAGTTGAACGTGCATCTATTTTTGGAATTCATTCTTACCATTTCGTAATAATCTTGTAGATTGTGACATTAGAGATATTTTCTTCTCAGAAAAATCTTATCAACTTATCTTATGTCCGTGACAGTTATCAAATGAATATGTTTATCAAGTTAATTTATGCAAATAAGGACCACTTCGGTCTTCGAAATATTGCTGCTGTATCAACATTTCGAAAGTTTTAACGTCTGTTTATAAAGTACCTACCTAATTACTACCAATGTGTGATTGTTCACGGCTTTAAATTATATTTAATAATATTGAATTGTGGGATTAGCCGTTTGTATAATTTAAGTAAATAATAATTCGACTTAAATAATTCAATACTCTTGAAATGTGCTACTTTTTAAGTACGCTATAGTTGGAGTCTTAGAGTACATAGAGTGGTACCTATCCAAGGCAGTGTAGTCAGCTTTTGAAGATTTTTACCTGACTCGGCAGACCTGGACGTGGCTAAGACTAAGGCTACGGTATTTATACATCCATTCATAGCACATATCGACATAATGTTTTTGTTTATTCGTATAACCACTTTTTCACAGTATTGTTTTCAACAAAAATAGAGCATGTAACCTAAAAAACAGCTTAGTTGTGTCAAGTTTAGTGGCATAGTAAAAAATGTGGGCGGAGTCCCGGAGACGCGGGAGACCAAGATCATCCTTTCAGTACATAGAAGCGGTGTATTATATTTGCTGTCTCTTTTTCTCTCATGATGTACGCTGTGAAAATCCGGAAAAGTGACTTATCGCAAGTTTGTGTAGGTTGGATAAAAATAATTAGCTCTCCCTCCATTTATTGTTACTTCAAGGTTGTGGAGTTCTTTTTTGTCTTTTATTGTTATTTGTACTGTACTAATATTTTTGGACAAATAATTTTTTAAAGAAATAACTTTTGTTGAGGATAATTCATAATAAAACCGAGTGAAAAAGGACTTCAATGTTGGCTCTTGTAAGGTAGTTTTTAGTTTTACTTATTTTATATTAGTTACTTTGTACATTCAAGTTCACAAGTAGCTAATTATTTAACTCAACGACACAAGGATTGGTTGCCATATCTGTGGACAAGGAAGTAATAATATCAACAACGCGAATGACGTGGTGCTGCTGGCACCCTCCATTAATACGATGAGAAGACTTGTGCACATATGCGAGGTATACGCAAACTCGCATAACTTGTTGTATAACCCTAAAAAGTCCGTTATCGTCGTTTTCAAACCCAATATGGATCCCTAAAATATTCAAAAGATTTGAGCGATATTGAGGGTATGGAACGACCAAGAAGAGCTATAAATATACGGGCCGGAATGCTCTCAAGGCAGTTCTACCACTGTAGTGACGATGTCAGGAAACTGCTTTTGAAGGCGTACTGCACTGTCCTATATACATCCGAGCTGTGGATACAGTACCCAACAGCGCAATGAAACAAGTTGAGGGTCTGCTACAACAATGCCTATAGGCAACTTCTGCAACTTCCAAGATTCTGCAGTGCCTCTACAATGTTCACCGAAGGGAGGGTGCACTCATTCCCCGCCTTACTTAGCCACCGACTAGCCAGATTCTGGGGCAGGGCACGGAATTCAACCAACGTCATTGTCGCGGCTGCGTTTGAATGGCTCGGATCTCCTCTCAACGAGCGGTGGATGCAGATGATACGGAGACCACATTGAAGCACGCTCAAACTTTTGTCACATTTGAAATGGTCACAATTCCACGATTAACGCTATTTCGTTTTTTTGGCATTCGAACGGTGTTTGTTAAGCGTTGACTCTAGGCCCGTTTTAGCTTTTGAACAAATTGTGATCAGCTGACAAGCACAACATAATAACTGTTATGTTTTTCAGCTGATTGCATTTTGTCAAAAAGCTGAAAAGGACCGAAAATCGGCGTTTAACAGGGACCGTTCAAATGTCAAACCTAAAATGGCAAATTTGTGCAAATCATCGACATATCGTCGAGTTAAAAATGCAGTTTTAATAAGTTTTTTTTCTGCATCGAATGCTCTGACTTTCGTTTAGTCATGAAAACTTTTGTGTCGCTCCAGCCATCTGAAATATATTTATCATTTGGGAGAAGGCTTGACACAAGCTTGGGACGTCTTAAACTTTTCGTCTCTTCAGGTGACTCAGTGAAAGTATTGAGTTACCTGAGTTAACTTTTATTTTTAAAATCCAACCAGGCACTGAAGATTTATGAATTTTACTGTAAAACAGAAAAAAATAAAAAGGCCTCTGGTGTAAACTAACTAACTAATTAACCATCACGCCGATTCCCCGCAGGAGTAGGCAGAGAGGACGGACCGCCATATAACTGGGTATCTGCAGCCTTAGTTCGAGGAGGGATATAGCATTACTGCTTTTTGCTCATAAACTCCTGAACGGTGTATTATTAATACCTGACATCCTGGCGGAAATTTGATTTTATGTCCCTGATGATTTCACGCGTGGCCGCCAACACAGGCTTCTGTTTCTTCCTAGGTGCAGAACTAACTTACCAATGGTGATGCCCCTGGGAAGACTAACGAGGTTAATTAACTGCCTCGCAGGAAATTTGGATATTTTTCACACGAGCTACAACAAGTTTAAGCAAGAACTAGCTATTAAGTTCTAACTATATTATGTACTTCTTGAAAACAATTTTTTTTTGTTTTTAAACATCTTTTTACTTTAATCTTTGTGTAATTATGATTACCATTTTTTGTGTTTTTTGCAATGTTTTGGTGTAAAACTGTTTTTGCAAATTTAAAAATAAATAAATAAATAACTCTGTCTTGGTACACACTCCTTGCTTCATTCGCATTCATACATCGTCTCATACATACTCTTCTGTTATTCTGACTCTTCACATGACCCGATTCAAGTATTTGATTTACTTGATCGTGCCATGTCTTTCTCGGGCGTCCTGGACTTCTTCTTCCATTCACTTTCGCATCATATATTCTTTTCACACTCTTTTCTTCGTTCATTCGCTCTACATGCCCAAACCAAGCGTCCCTTTCTTGATCCTATTCATTACGCTCACATCAGCCTTGCATTCTTTCCGGATATCCACATTTTTAATACGGTCATACATGGTTTTACTGCACATACGTCTCAAGGATCTCATTTCCACGGCATTTCTCTGGGGTTAACTTGCCAAAATGGCGCTTCAGCCCTTTTGCCTTTCCGGCGACGGTATGATTATTAATATTCATTGAGTATAATATGAGATCAAGGCTAACCCCCCAGTTATAGCAGGATTCTGAATGTAAATTTTGACAATACAAAAAATAACGTTAAAGTAACGTTAACTCTTTCAATAATTATTACAATGAAAATGATAATTAATTATTGTCTTATTTTTGTAACCCCCGGTTACTAAACGCTTTCTTGGGCGGCTTCGGCACCCGAAGGCGTGAAGCGACAAACACCCTCCCTTCCCGCCCTCCCTATCCGCCCCCCTATCCGCCCCCTATCCGCCCCCGCCCTCCGCGGTGACAATGGTCCCTGCGCTGTGTTTGCTTGCAATCCAATATTCATCTGCTCAAACCGCCCAAACGGAAGGATACCTACTTGAGACAATTTAAGGCATTTTATGTTTGCTGTACGCCGCACGATAAACGACTCCGTGGGGCAGTGGATACAGATTATTAAAAATGTTATATTATGTCTCACGCTCGAGAGAGCCTTATTCAAAAATCATTAGGGCTGTATTAAAAAAAAATCACTCTCTCTAAATAATAACTGATCCAGTAAAATGATACATTCTGGGTGCGTAGAGAAGAACGGAATAAGCCAAAAAACGCAGATGTTCAGGAGTGCCAGAACAAAATTTAGGTTTCGTTTTTATATGTAATTTTCCAGAGTGGTAGATACTCTAAGTATCGCCCTGGTGAAAGACCACCATTCAGAATCGAAACGTTGCTTGAAATGGCTTTAGCCGTGTTTGGTGACCAGATCTTAATAGCCAGGTACTTCCAAATCTTCCTTTTCCCATCTCCTTCCTTTTCCCACAACCTTCAGCCTCACAACACGTCCTATTTGGGGATGTCATAGTCTCACTGGCTCTAGACGGTTGGGAGCAGTTGAGACTCTTGTGCGGTATTCAAATAAAAAAAAAACATGTCATACGTCACATGTCCTTTTTCAAAAAATAATATCGTTTATTTTAATTTTCTGACACATTTAATTTTTCCTTGATATATATGTGTAATTATTTTTTATATTAATACCGCACAAGAGTCTCAACTGCTCCCAACCGTCTAGAGCCAGTGAGACTTTGGCATCCTCAAAAGGGGCATGTTGTGAGGCTGAACGTAGTGAGGGAGGAAAGGAGACGAAAAGGGGGAAGATTGGGAAGTACCTGGCTATTCAGATCTGGTCATCAAACATGGCTAAAGCCATTTCAAGCAACGTTTCGATTCTGAATGGTGGTCTTTCACAAGGGCGATACTAAGAGTAATACCTCTTACATAATAACACGATATTATATAAATATTGCACAATAATTCTATAATAATTCTTTTAAGTCCACTATTATAAAATACTACTTTAAAAATTAGCGTTTTCTTAATTTTTTTTTCAGGTATAAAATGTAATGTGTTCACTATAAACAATTGTAGGATTGTTACGATGTAAAATGTATGTATATTTGTATTGTATCCACTGTATTTAATTATGGGATTTAGTGCCTTGCAACTTTACCTACTGTCAATGTATCTTATATGGTATCAAGAGAGTTTTACGGTCAGTGTCTGTTGTATCATCCAGCATTGTGTAACAAATATCAACATATTTTATATTATTCTACTTGTACTCACTGTCACTTACCTCAGAACAGGTTCTAATGACCTAGTGAGGTAGGGAATGTAAAAAAATAATGTAAGAAACAAAATATTAATAAATAAATAAAAAGAGTATCTACTTGGAAAAACAATATATGGAGAGAGAGCTAATTATTTTTAGGCAACCTATAAAAACTTGCGACAAATCACTTTCTCCGGGATTTCACGTCGTACGCCATGAGAGAGAAAGAGACAGCAAATATAATACTCCGCTTCTACGTACTGTCACAATTATCTTGAGCACCTGGGTTACCGCGGGACTCCGCCCACATTTTTTATTACGCTAGTAAACTTGACACAACTAAACGGTTTTTTAGATTAGATGCCATATTTTTATTGATGTCAATACTGCGAAAAAGTGGTTTTACGAATAAACAAAAACATTATGTCGATATGTGGTATGAATGGATGTATAAATACCCTAGCCTTAGTATTAGCCACGCCCAGGTTCGTCGAGTCAGGTAAAAATCATCAAAAACTGACTACACTGCCTTGGGAAGATACCACTTTATATACTCTAAGAGTATTTACTACTAAGAAACAATTCTGCATACTAAACTTAAAACTTGATTTATTTTATTTATTCCGTTCTTCCTTACGCACACAGAATTATTTCCAGTAAAATGATAAAATATATTCTATTGAATAATATCAAAGTCAATCAACATAAATCATCAATACTGGTGTGACGATATATTCTTTTGAGTGTGATTATTATGGCAGATAATATTCCTTTTTTTATATTTCCCTACAGCAAAAAACGTTAAGCTCACATACAGGTGGGTTTCCTTGGAGATAATATTATCTGTTATAATTGAAATAAATACTACTCAATGTCTGGCAATAAGTATAAATCATTTACTCAAGCATTTTGTCAATACAATTCAACCTATTGTATCGGTTTCCTTTTGAAAATACCCCCACAAAGAGAATTACGTACCCACATAACGTTATGAAACGAAATAAATTTTCTTTAAAAAAAAAATCTACCTAACATTATGAATACTATGAACAGATTTTTTTAAAAGGTAAAGGTCTGCTTTTGCCAGAGGAAACATAGGTGTGTATAAGCGTTGTGACTGCTCTGAAAGAACTACTTCAAAGAACTACTTCTTTTGACAGCAGTTGCGACCGCGTTCGTTGTTCACTAAACAAATACTTCAATTGAAGTTGGTTCCTCGATACCGAGAAATTATAAACCAAATAAATAATAATAATAAAAATAATCTACTGTAAAAGTGCATAATAAATTTAATCATGTAATTATACCATAATACTGGGAGTAACCCAATAATTAGGAAATTTTATGGAAAATCTAGACATTACAATTAAGATGGGAAAACCCAAAATAAACTCATTAATAATCAGTATTCGCCAACCTTGCATTATATAAATACATCGTAAAATCATACTTAAGAAATACAACTGTAACCCATCTTAAATAAACATTCATACCAGATAGATATATAAAATAGTAAACTAAAAGTAACTTGTAACTAGTAAAATCATGCAGCAATACTGATAAATATAATTAAAGTAAAATCACAGATTACTACCCCTGACATCCCAAAAATAGTATATAAGCCGTAGAATAAGAACAAACTGTACTAGTCTGAAGATGGCCGTTATAGGCTGAAACCGGTCCAGTCAAAAAATAAAAAAGTGGAATAAAGTTATAAATTTGTTTTTTTTTTTATCATTGAAGTTGGTAGTTAATTTTAGCGTTCTGACTGCTCCGTGTGAACTATTTATTTTTTGCGGTAGTTCAAACTTCATTCATTTGATTTCAATGGAATTTCAATAAAACCTGGAGAAAGTGATTTATCGCAAGTTTGTGTGGGTTGGGTGAAAATAATTAGCTCTCTCTCCATATAGTGTTACTTCAAAGGCAAAACCCAAAACTAACAGGCACCCTCCCTACGTTTAAAACATTCGCCTTCAAGATCTATCGGCAAAAAAACTACCTTACATTCTAGTAATAATGATAAGATCAATGTTTTAGTGCTATCTTAAATATAATTCAGCTCAAGGGCAGTATAGTTTATGTATACCCTGTCTACTATTATAATGTTGTAGACGTAAAGATAAGACTCTTCGCTGCCTTTCCTTCCTACAATGGTTTTGGAATAGGATTACCGAAGATTTTCAGATTATATTTCCCAAAGGCGTTAGAGGGAACACTTCGACACAATATTACTACTTGCCATCAGAATTTTCACGTAAATCGTCTTAAGTTATTCCGGATGAAATTGAGACTACGTCTGGAGGAATATTGTGTAAATTTGCTAAATTACAGTCATTCGTTGTTGGAACTGTAGCATTAGTATTAGTCCTTTGTATTTCTCTCTCAATTCATATGCGAAAGATTTATTTAAAATAGATGATCACTTTGTCGAAGAGAATAACATTAAGGCAGCGGGTGAACTGGATTGCGATTTACTTCATGACGATTGAATCAACAAACTTGGATTAATATTTCACATAAAATAAAACAGCTAACTTATCTACTTTGCAACGCTCTTAGCTGCTAACAAAAAATTGTACATATTAATGCCATACGAATGACAGATCAATTCAAACTGACGAAAAGAGACGGGTTTCCCTGTGCCCTGTGGAACGACTGAAAACCACATGGCTGCGTCTGTATTAAATCAATTCAAAGCAAATAGCCGGCACAATGTGCGTGGCGCGTCGTGCGCATACCGGTCACCGCACACGTCAACGCACACTGTCAGCAATGAACGTGTTAAGCAACAGGATATAATAATTTTATGCAGTTTTGGACAATGTTTCTATTGCAGATAGTTTAAACATCGTAACTTCATATTTTAAAATTATTGCGGAACTTAAAACTAAATAAAACATCGTTCAAAAAAATTTTTTTTTTCGTTCCCACTAGCTTCTCTGTATCAAGACAGCATACTGTGTTTTATTTCAGTGATGCTGCTAAGGTAACATACATCTCACTTGCACATTGCTCACAGTAATATTAAAAATAAATAAACTGGATACTCATATCTATACTATTTCCACAGTACTAAATACGACTATAGCAGGTTCAGAACGTTTCTGCAGTAATAAAAAAAATGTACTTAAATTTATTAATGATTTTTTTTTAGCAAATAATATCGTTTAACCAACTAACTAAACTAACCATCACGCCGTTTCTCTGCAGGGGTAGGCAGAGAGGACGGACTGCCATACAACTCTGCCTTGGCACACACTCCTTGCTTCATTTACATTCGTACATCGTCTCATACATACTCTTCTGCTATTCTGACTCTTCACATGACCCGATTCAAGTATTTGATTTACTTGATCGTGCCATTTCTGGGGCGTCCTCGACTTCTTCTTCCATTCACTTTCGCATGATTTATTCTTTTCACACTCCTTTCTTCGTTCATTCACTCTACATGCCCAAACCATATAAGCGTCCCTTTCTTGATCCTATTCATTACGCTCACATCAGCCTTGCATTCCTTCCGAATATCCACATTTTTAATACGGCCATACATGGTTTTACCGCACACATGTCTCAAAGATCTCATTTCCACAGTATTCAGTGTACTTTCATCCTTCCTCTGCTAGTTCCATGCCTCACTGCCATACATCAGGGTTGGTATACGCACTCCATTGTGGACTGCTAGCTTCGCTTCTTTGAATAATTTATTATTTGCGCCAACAGCGTTCGGTCCTCCATGAATGGAGTTTCCTGCATTCACCCTTCTTTCAATATCCTTATCAGCCTTTCCATCTCTCGTAAGCATACTTCCTAAATACACAAAGATCGTTTAAACTTGTAAAATTGAGTAAGGCCTTCGTGTGTGAAACTGCAGAATGTTAAAACCATTTTGTTAGGTTGTCTTACTGTAAATACGTGCTAAATAATTTATTGCATAATAATATAATTAGATTTTTTTACAGAGAATACCGTACATGAATCCTTACTGCTCCCAACCGTCTAGAGCTAGTAGGACTATAGTATCCCCAATCGAGTTATGTTGTGAGCTATTTCCGCTAATTTTCACTACTGCCTGCCCCGATTAAAAACTCTAGATAGATATACCCTTATAAAAGATCACAAGGCTTACTAAACACGAGTAGATCCAGCTTTAATCATTTGACGTAGATTCTTGATTATAAAATGGTCCATTCACGTCATTGCAGGACTTCAAACGCAAATAATAATACAGAATATGAGATTGGTCAATAAAGGTACCATAAATATTAAAATCTGTGAAATGGAACAGGTGAAGATTTAGGCCGCGATTGGATCGGGAGGATTTCTGACCGAGGCAAAGAATATGAAATGAAAAGATCTGTTATCAATCGCCATGGTAACCAACTGCCCCTTTGTGCTTTCCTCCTCAGCAGGGGTGGACTGGCGATTTCAATAAAACAGAACATTTGTACGTTTGGTGAATATTAAAAAAGAATCACGTAAACATCCTGATAACGGCTGTTAGGACATCCTGATAACGACTGCTAAAACATCCTGATAACGGCTGCTAAGACATCCGATAATGGCTGCTAAGACATCCGATAATGGCTGCTAAGACATCCGATAATGGCTGCTAAGACATCCGATAATGGCTGCTAAGACATCCGATAACGGCTGCTAAGACATCCGATAATGGCTGCTAAGACATCCTGATAACGGCTGCTAATAAGCCATTTTCGCAAGGTATCACAACATCCAGACTGTCGGCGCCTTTTAATCTACAAAAAACCTTATTTTATTTGACCTCTCTTTTTTCCTTTTCGTCACATTATTCTACAGAAGTTTATTGTTTGTTTATATCAGACTTAACCAGAGTGGTAGATACTTTAACTATCGTCCTGGCGAAAGACCACCATTCAGAATCGAAACGTTGCTTGAAACGGCTTGAGCCGTTTTTAGCGACCAGATCTGAACAGCCAGGTACTTCCCAACCTTCCTCTTCCCCATCTCTTTCCCCTCCCCACTATCTTCAGCCTCACAACATACCCCGATTGGGGATACCACAGTTCCATTGGCTCTAGACTGTTGGGAGCAGTTGAGACTCGTGTGCAATATGAACTATAAAAAATAAAAATTATCAAATTTAAAAAAATAATCTTTTCAAATCCCTACCTGCCTAATAAAGAACCTACCTATAATTTATTTAAGCAGACATTATTCTATATTTGGAATGGGTGGATTAAAGCAACTTATACTTTTTAATCACAATAAGCAAACACTTTGTGGATTGGCATAATTAATTAAATAAAAACACACGTTTTTTTAATCCACTTTTATTTTGGTATATTTCTACTAGTTTCGATTCAGCAGAATCTTCATCGGGACTTTGGTATATGTCAACTAGTTTCGATTCAGCAGAAACTTCATCGGGACTTTGGTATATGTCAACTAGTTTTGATTCAGCAAAATCTTCATCGGGACTCCCTTCTCTTCCACCTCTCCCTCCCCTCAAACTTGACATTCTGCTACTCTCTCTATCTTCCATGTTTTCCCCCTCACCCACTTAACTAAATACATTATGTGATACGTTCCTTTTGTCCTATTGTTTATTGTTGTCTATCGAAACTAGTTGACATATACCAAAATGAAAGTGGATTAAAACAACGTGTGTTTTTATTTAATTAATATTTTTTTCTCAGCAAGTCAAGTTACACCCCGAAATTTTTCACGTGTAACACAACCCTTATATTCTCACTCCAATATCATATATATCTTTAATCATTATTCTTTTTATGTATTAAAACACTATTTTTTTACTACTTTACAACTATTCTTTATTTTGTTCGTGAATAAAATTCTCATTTTTTCACTGGGCGTATAAAATAAAATGAATAAATAAATAATGTGAAATATAAATTATCCAAAATACTAAACTTTTAATATCGGGAATACTTACACATAGGTACAGTATTATATTTGCCATGCCACTGGGATTTATTCGCAAGAAGGCACTGTTTTACAATAATCATAAGGTAGCATGCACTACGCACCTCGCACTGCGCAGTAGAGTTACTTTGTTATCTTGTAGACCGCAAAAGACCCATTGGTTTTAATATGGCCGTGAAAATCTGACAAAAGTAAATTATATTAGTGTATGATCTGTGGAGAAGTGTGTTATACGAAATATGGCAGGGATGGGCATTACCGAGCATTTTTTCGAGTCGATCGTTTATTAATTTATTAAAATGTTGATTTAGTAAAAAAAAAAAACATTTATTTGTAAACTATTCCCAAGGAGTGCAAAAAAAACCTCGTTCCTGGCATAGAAATAAAATACAAGACACGTCATATTCATACAAATCTCACGAAAAATGTAGCACCACTGGTACCGTCTTGTTTTACGTTTCACCCGCGTATGAAAAGGATAGCCATTCAAAGAATATGTGTGTACGGATGAGATAGATATATGAACGTCCCACGCTACTGTTATAATCGGGTATCGCGCCACTAGCCGTGGTTGTCTTCACGCACTTATGTATTTCTGCATTCGCTCTCTCACACCGTTTTCGAGTATCTACAAACCTTGTGAATAATTGTATTTATTGAATTGAACTAATAAGTGGTTTGTGGGTAATTGAGTGGTGATGCATGGGAAGAAACTCATGTTGTTTGTGTGATACTAAACGCAGTAAATCTCAGGTGCGTCTCGCGGATTCGGCTTAGTGCATTCACGAGTGTTGTCTCAGTAACGTATCTACATTATTTGATTCATCTAAAGTTCCTGATAGGAAAAAAATATAAAATAAAAAGGAATAATATTTTAAAAAGGCATGCAAATTTAAAAAAAAGAAGTACAAAAGAAGAGGGATCAAACGAAAAAAATCACCAAAAAGAGACTCATAGAAGTAGAGATTAATGAGATAAACATAAATACAATAAGATATTCACACATACAGAGGTTTTACAGATAGGATATATCACTGATTAATAAACGAGAAAATATCCTTTAAGTGGTTTTGCCAATATTTTTTCGTTCGCAACTGGGAGTTTTAATTATTTGGGTAATGCGTTGTATTGTGTATATGCGATGTATTGTAAGGAGTTCATTCCAAATTTAGTTGCGTGAGTATATTACTATAGGTGTATTTGATTTTGTGATCGCGTTTTGTGCTGGTGAATGTCTGAATTAAAAGCTGGTTTAATGTTGGTGTGTGAAGAGTTACGAATTATACGTAATATGGCAGTTGTTATGTTTGGCAGAATCGTAAAATGAAGAATTTGTGGATGTGATTATATATATCTAAGACATGACTATCCCGCGGTAAATGGTATATAATCCTCACGGATTTATTTTAGATAACTTGGATCGGATAATACCTAGATATTTGAATATGTGATTTTTGTACTACGATATTCCATACTCTAATATATCTTTGAAGTAGGTAATTATGTTACTTGACAATTTTTGAAACAATTTGAACTTATTGTTTGGCATAAATCACTATATATTTTTGAACCTCCCAATCTATTCTTATCCTTGCCCTACTTCCCACTCTTGTAATTATGGAACTTGAATTATTTATTTTGCTATTACGCTAAGTAGGTACCTTAAACCGGTTTCAAATAAAGTAATTGTTGAATTATTCCACACATTCATACACTTTCTAATCAGAGTTTGCGCAATACCATTATTATTATTACTTATGCACTCGACACTGTAGCCTGCAATAGAGAAGATGTAATGCAGCCAAAATACTTTTAATTTAAACCTTTACATCCTGGCCTCTTTTTCCATCTTTCCCTGCAGTTTTAGAATCTAAATTTTTCGTGTTTTAAGTTTCTAATATGATTCCCTGTTTATGAAGAAGTTAAAAAGCACCATGGCAGTTTTCAGCAGAGGCAAATACTCCTCGAGAAAAGCTTTGGGCGACGGGCAGACAATTTCCGTCAGATTTCATAAATAACCTTGGAGAAACAATGTATGGAGAGAGAGCTAATTATTTTTACCCAACCGATACAAACTTGCGATAAATCACTTTCTCCGGGTTTTTACGCCGTACGCCATGAGAGAGAAAGAGACAACAAATATAATACTCCGCTTCTATATACTGTCTCAATGATCTTGGGTCCTGGGTCACCGCGGGACTCCGCCCAAATTTTTTATTATGCGACTAAACTTGACACAAATAAACGGTTTTTTAGATTATTTGCTATATTTTTCTTGATAACAATACTGTGTAAAAGTGGTTGTACGAATAAACAAAAACATTATGTCGATATGTGCTATGAATGGATGTATAAATACCCTAGCCTAGCCACGCCTAAGTCCGCCGAGTCTGGTAATCATCAAAAACTGACTACACTGCCTTGGATAGATACCACTCTATATACTCTAAGCATGTATAAATACCCTAACCCTAGCCACGCCCCAGTCAGGAAAAAACATCAATACTGACTACACTAGCGCTCCCTCCTGGTATATTGTTGCTCTGAGGTTTTAACTTTGTCACTGCGTTGACTCGTTTCCCATCTTCGGACATGACATAAATGACTTTATGTAAAAAATTCGCTTATTAATTCGAATGAATATTTTTTGGAACGGATCTCTCGATTATGCCCATCACTCGCTCTTACGGTGGAATCAAAGCCTTAAATATCACCTAGTCATGCCAGTTTGCTTAGTGTCAACCGCAGCGCACCAGCCTGTCGAGATAATGATGTTATTTGTGGTCGTGTCTTTTTTTTAAACCGCTTCTTTTACAGCCCCAATCGAAAATTTCATCGCAGCATTGTGAATCGTAATTAATAATTAATATCCCTTGTGTTTGTATACAATGTAAGCAAAATTGAATGCGCAGGTACCCAATAATAATAATAACAGTGAACTTATATAGCGTAGTTTTGTGATATTTCAGCTCAAGTGCGCTAATACTAAATTAATTATGCTAATAAGACTAAGAAGGAAAAAATAATATATAATATGTATACAAATTGAAACTATCTAAAATCATGATCGTTATCATAAATCATGTGAGAAAAAGGTTCAGATATGGGTATAACCTTGAAGTAACAATGTATGGAGAGAGAGCTAATTCTTTTTACCCAACCTATACAAATTTGGGATAAATCACTTTCTCCGGATTTTTACATCGTACACATTGAGAAAGAAGGAGACAACAAAATCTCCCAAATTATCACACCGCTTTAAAGTATTGTCAGAATGTTCTTTGTGTCCCGCATCTCCGTTGACTCCGTCCACACTTTTTGATACGCGAAACAAATTAACATAACTTAACGGTTTATTAGGTTACATGCTTTATTTTTGATTATAACAATACTGTGAAAACGTTGTTATACAAATAAACAAAAACATGATGTCGACATGTGCTATGAATAGATGTATAAATACCCTACCCCTATTCCTGGTCACGCCCAGGTCTAGCCGAGTCCGGCAAACCTAAAAAAAAACTTACTACAGCAGTGCTCTCTCTTGTATATTAATTTATTTATAAATTAACGGACTAAAGTCCAATTACCAAAAATACATATAAAACACGAAATGGAAAAAAGAGCAACAGAGAAGGAATATCACATACATAATAATAAATGAAGCGATGACAAAAATAAGGCAAAATAAACATAAGAGAGAACATTCAAGCCAAGGTCTAGTCAAAGTTTTGGTAGAGTCGTAAAGAATGATAAAAATCATTTAGATTGCTACCAATTTTTTTTATATTATTGCTCTGAGGGTATAGCAGTGCATGTGTAAAAACAACAGATTAAAAAAATCAATTTACCAGAAGCTAAGGGTATAAAAATCCAACCAACAATCCAATCCTAAAAAAATCCTAAAACCCAGCTACGAAATGAAATTTCGAATAGTACAAGAGCCAAATGTTATGCAAATAAATACTTACCCACCTAATAATTTACATAGCGCCATTTTTGTGGAATATCACCTCAAGGGCGCTTTACAAAACTTAAAACCTTTGGCTGAATTTACTCTAAAAGTATGTATATGCTATAGCTAAAATAATCTTATTGATATTCACATATTAGTTATTTACATTTGTCGCGGACTGTGAAATCTTTTAAGCTTTTTGTTTAGCTGTAGATTTAGAGGATTAAGGATCGCGGATCATTGCGTGAAAAGATATTATTATACTGGTGAGTTTAGATGCTAACGGGTTAGCCTAGCTTTGAAAATTAAGGCAATTCTGTTATTTATGGATATGATTTTCATAAACGATGAGTTTTCAGTTTAGCTGTTGATTTCTAATAAAAAGTAAAATTATTTCTAATGAGATCCCTACGCCTGTGTGAGTGCTAAAACCATGTATGACTTTGTTAAAAATGTGGATATCCGGAAAGAATGCAAGGCTGATGTAAGCGTAATGAAAGGATTAAGAAAAGGACACTTAAATGAAGTTGTGAATGATGAATACTTGGAGTAAGTGGATGGGTTTGTGTATTTAGGAGGTATATTTACGAGAGGCGTGATAAGGATATTGAAAGAAGAGTGAATGCAGGAAACTCCATTAATGGAGGACTGAACGCTGTTGGCGCAAATAAGAAATTGTCCAAAGAAGCGAAGCTAGCAGTCCACAATGGAGTGCTTATACCAACCCTGATGTATGGCAATGAGGCATGGAACTGGCAGAGGAAGGACGAAAGTAGACTGAATGCTGTGGAAATGAGATCCTTGAGACGTATGTGCGGTAAAACCATGTATGACCATATTAAAAATGTGGATATCCGGAAAGAATGCAAGGCTGATGTGAGCTTAATGAATAGGATCAAGAAAGGGATGCTTAGATGGTTTGGGCATGTGGAGCAGTTGAACGAAGAAAAGAGTGTGAGAAGATTATATGTGTAAAAAGTGATTGGTAGAAGTAGTCGTGGACGCCCGAGAAATCCACGGCACGATCAAGTGGATCAAATGCTTGAGAATGAGTCCGAATTGCAGAAGAGTATGTATGAATTGAAATGAAGCAAGGAGTGCGTGCCAAGACAGAGTTGTATGGATGGTTAATTAGTTAGTTATTTGTAATATCTGTCCTTTTATCGATGGGACACGTTAGAATCAAACTAATAAAAAATATTAAAATTTAATGTTCCCGTTACTAAAGAAATGTGAACACAGAGTAGACGATAAATAAAAATATCTGCAAACATTAAACTCTTTAGTTTAAAATCAGAGACAAATAGAGCTCTTCCTAATATTATATTAATCATACATTTTTCATAACCTACGACTTATTAAAAATTCTAAATGCGTTTTAATACCTACTGTTTTTTGGCTGCGTGGTCCAAAGTGTCAGATTAGCCAGAACCTGGGCGTTGTGGGTTCAAATCACTCCACGTTAGTCCTCTACACGGCATAGGCTAACACAAATGCGATGACATCCCTCTTCAATGGAGTGATCAGAAGCAAGTTGGAGTACGCTAGCACTGTCTGGGCTCCACATCAGACCAAATATATAAATATGTTGGAACAGATTCAGAAAAAAATCCTCAGGTATGTGTACATGCGTTCGCTCGGAACATACCCTATGTTCATGCATCGCATGGAACTACTCGAGGAGACAAATTGTGAAAGCTAAGAGACTAGGCGCAATGCTGGTCTCATTAAAATAGGCTTTAAGATTATAAACCACTTGATCGACTGTCCATACCTCTTGGCATGCTACTGCTTATTTGTGCTTGAGAAATACTGCTACAGCCGAAATCATGCCATTTTAGCATACTTTATGGTCGGACCCTTAGAGTACATAGAGTGGTACCTATCCAAGGCAGTGTAGTCAGTTTTTGATGATTTTTGCCGGACCCAGCAGAACTGGGTGTGGCTAGGACTAGGGCTTGGGTATTTATACATCCATTCATAGCACATGTCAACATTATGTTTTTGTTTATTCGTAACAGCGTGGGCACCAAGTTATGCTATTCATTCCCTCACAATAGAAAGAGTTCAAAATAAATTTTTAAGATTTATTAACTTCAGAATGGGCTTATTAAGGGAATCTATCAATTACGATTATCTTCTTTGTCATCTTAATTTATTGAGATTGTCTGAACGGATAATAATTACCGACTTAATTTGCTTACACAAAATTATAAATTCAATGATTGACAGCCCTGAACTATTAAACTTGATTTCATTATATGTTCCTAGCAAGACGATTACAAGGCAGTACCTACCGTACTATTGTAGCAATTCTGCCTCAATCTCACAATTCAACACGCCTATGCGACGAATGTTGCATCTGGGAAACATATACTCCGACGTCGCTGATATATTTAACACGTCAATATCAATCTATAAGTTTAATAGTACAGTTGTTGTTATCTGGTAGAGCTAAACTAATAATTTAATAAAACAAATTTGTAACTTTATTCCACTTTTATTATTTTGACTGGACCGGTTTCAGCCTATGACGGCCATCTTCAGACTAGTACAAATGTTTGTTAACCTACGGCTTATATACTATTTTTGGGGATGTTAGGGGTAGTAAACAATGATTTTACTTTAATTATATTCATCAGTATTGTTGCATGATTTTAATAGTTACAGGGGAAAAGTTACTTTTAATTTATTGGTATTACTATTTTATATATCTATCTGGAATATTTATTTATTTTATTTGATATTTAAGATGGGTTACAGTTGCATTTCTATAAATATGAATTGACAATGTATTTATATAATGAAAGGTTGGTGAATACTGATTGTTAATGAGTTTACTTTAGGTTTTCCCATCTCAATTGTGATGTCCAGATGTACAACATAATTTTATAATTATTGGGTTACTCCCAGCATTATGGTATATTAGTTTTATGATTCTATTCATTATGCACTGTTAGAGTAGATTACTTCTATTATTATAATTTCTCGGTATCAAGGAATTTTTAGTGCTATGCACTTTGGTAATGACTTACATTTATTGTTATTACCTATTGATTGTTTGGGATTTTTTAAGTGCATTTACATTATGATATGTTTTTAGTTAGGAATATACATTATTACATTGGATCGGATGATAAAATTATAATGGGTATAACAGCGGAGACTTTACAAATGATTCTAGTTGTTTATTCATGACAAATTGTGGGTCAACTTTATTAGTTAGACGGGTTATTTCCATTGATTCTAGTCTGTCTAATTTTTGTCCTTTCACGCACGTGTGTAGGACTTTAACATCTCTGTCTTTGTCAAACGAGTGTTTGTTATCTAGTAGGTGCAATGCAACGTTCGAAAGTTCACCTTTATCGTTAACCCAATTGGTGAAATGTTCTTTAATGCGTGTTTTGAACGCTCTACCCGTTTGGCCTATGTACTGTGACGGGCAATTAGAGCAATTAACTTGATAAACCCCTGAGTTATCTAGTTTTTCTCTTGTGTCTTTATTGTTGATCAAAATTTTTCCTAAGGAATTTACATTGTAAAAGGCTGTTCTACATTTATCATTATTTGTAATTCTCGAGATTTTAGTGGATAATTCGCCAATATATGGGATTTTTGCCCATTGTTTGGTGAGAACTTCGTCATTTTTCTGTGTAAGGCCTTGTGAAATTAGTTTTAATGTTAGGGTTTTTTCTTTTTTCTTTATTAAATTATTAATTGTTCCGCTACTATATCCATTATTGTTGGCAATATTTTTAATAACATTAAGTTCATTATTAAAATTAATACAATTTAAGGGTACGTGTAAAAGTCTGTGAATGAGTGAATGGAATACCGATAATTTGTGTGAGATGTGATGTCTGGATGTATTGTGTATGATATTATCACTATATGTTGGTTTTCTATAAATGGCAAATTCTAATTTATTATTGTTGATTTCGATACCTATGTCTAAAAAGTTAATTTTGTTTCCCCCATTTCCATAGTAAACTGGATTGACCGATTGATTTTATTAATTTCTTTTTTAGAAAAATATCTAATTGTCTATGCGTTCCTGTCCAGATAATTAAAATGTCATCTACATATCTCCGATAGAAGAACACATTTTTAAAAGATTTTAGTTTTTCAATTGATTCTTCCATGTAATCCATGAAGAATTCAGCTAGAACCGGTGAGATTGGGCTGCCCATGGCTAAGCCACTTGATTGAGTGTAAAAATTATTATTAAATCTGAAAAAATTTTTGTTCTATGCAAGTGTTTAGTAAGCTATTTATTTCTCTCCTTTTTTATAATATTGATGTTAATTTTTTTCCATATAATTGTTAATAATTATTTTAAGTTCATTTGTTGGGATATTAGTAAACAGGCTTACAACATCAAATGAAACTAAAGTGGCATTCTTTGGTATTTTTAGGTCTTTAATGAGGTCGATAAGTTGTAGTGAATTTATGATGCCATATTTTGGTTTAAAAATTAAGAGTATTTTTTATTAATCTATTTCCATATTTCGCTAATTTGTATGCAGGTGCTGTATTATATGATACTACTGGTCTTACGGGTATATCTGTTTTTGTGTACTTTGGGTTGTCCGTATAGGCGTGGACATTGTGGGTTCATTACTGAAAGGTTGTGTTTTTGGTATTTATCTTTAATAAGTGTATGACAAGAATTTAGGATTGTGTTTACGTCTGCTGTGAATTTAGGTGTGGGATCTTTTTTTTAATAAGGTAACGTTACTGGAGTTCAGCACATTTTCGACTTTGTCTATATATTCAGATTTGTTTAAAATTACCGTGCTATTTCCTTTATCTGCTTTGGAGATTATCAGATTGTTTTCTTTGATTTTATTTTTAATTGATTTTACAATGTGTGCTTCGCTTGAATATTTACCCTCAGTAGTTGCGTTTTTAATGATTTTAGCACACAAGTATTTCTTACTATAATCTGATGGAATTGCCATGTCGGTATCTATCGCAAGGTTTTCATAATCTTTTAAGTTAACTGGTAAATTTGGGCAGTATTTTTAAACCTTTATTAAGCATATTTATTTCTGTGTCAGTAAATTCTACATTAGAGGTGTTTATTACCTTATCATAAAAAATCGGTGCGGATGATTTTACACTATTGACTTTAGAAATTGATTTTCCTTGTTTTTTGTTCCCAGTATGTTAATTTTTTAAGCTGTTTTTGGTAAGTTGTGAATATTTTATTATTTACCATTAGGGTAGTTTCATTATAAAGACAATCGAATTCAATAGGGTGTAGTTGTGATGTGAGTGCAGTGTGTACATAAAATAAATAATTACTAACGTTATCTCGAATGCTGTACCATTTTTTCATCTCCTGTGTCGTCCAAGTTCTGCGGGCTGCTGCTACTGCTAGGGTGGCTGCTCTGGTATCCGTCTTCGTCTTGATGTTGATGTAGTTAGGTACTAGGTCCCGTTTCTTACATTCCCGGTTGAACCATAGATGTTGTGAAGCCATTCGACGTTTTAAGTTCAACTTTTGTATAATCTCTTCAGTGTCGCTGTGTTTGCACTTTTTATTATTTCTAATTTTGAAACTGTTAATTCGTGGTGGAATTCCATTTTAATGATTTAATAAAACAAATTTGTAACTTTATTCCACTTTTATTATTTTGACTGGACCGGTTTCAGCCTATGACGGCCATCTTCAGACTAGTACAAATGTTTGTTAACCTACGGCTTATATACTATTTTTGGGGATGTTAGGGGTAGTAAACAATGATTTTACTTTAATTATATTCATCAGTATTGTTGCATGATTTTAATAGGCAGAACTTGGACGACACAGGAGATGAAAAAATGGTACAGCATTCGAGATAACGTTAGTAATTATTTATTTTATGTACACACTGCACTCACATCACAACTACACCCTATTGAATTCGATTGTCTTTATAATGAAACTACCCTAATGGTAAATAATAAAATATTCACAACTTACCAAAAAACAGCTTAAAAAATTAACATACTGGGAACAAAAACAAGGAAAATCAATTTCTAAAGTCAATAGTGTAAAATCATCCGCACCGATTTTTTATGATAAGGTAATAAACACCTCTAATGTAGAATTTACTGACACAGAAATAAATATGCTTAATAAAGGTTTAAAATACTGCCCAAATTTACCAGTTAACTTAAAAGATTATGAAAACCTTGCGATAGATACCGACATGGCAATTCCATCAGATTATAGTAAGAAATACTTGTGTGCTAAAATCATTAAAAACGCAACTACTGAGGGTAAATATTCAAGCGAAGCACACATTGTAAAAAATCAATTAAAAATAAAATCAAAGAAAACAATCTGATAATCTCCAAAGCAGATAAAGGAAATAGCACGGTAATTTTAAACAAATCTGAATATATAGACAAAGTCGAAAATGTGCTGAACTCCAGTAACGTTACCTTATTAAAAAAAAAGATCCCACACCTAAATTCACAGCAGACGTAAACACAATCCTAAATTCTTGTCATACACTTATTAAAGATAAATACCAAAAAACACAACCTTTCAGTAATGAACCCACAATGTCCACGCCTATACGGACAACCCAAAGTACACAAAACAGATATACCCGTAAGACCAGTAGTATCATATAATACAGCACCTGCATACAAATTAGCGAAATATGGAAATAGATTAATAAAAAATACTCTTAATTTTAAACCAAAATATGGCATCATAAATTCACTACAACTTATCGACCTCATTAAAGACCTAAAAAATACCAAAGAATGCCACTTTAGTTTCATTTGATGTTGTAAGCCTGTTTACTAATATCCCAACAAATGAACTTAAAATAATTATTAACAATTATATGGAAAAAATTAACATCAATATTATAAAAAGGAGAGAAATAAATAGCTTACTAAACACTTGCATAGAACAAAATTTTTTCAGATTTAATAATAATTTTTTACACTCAATCAAGTGGCTTAGCCATGGGCAGCCCAATCTCACCGGTTCTAGCTGAATTCTTCATGGATTACATGGAAGAATCAATTGAAAAACTAAAATCTTTTTAAAAATGTGTTCTTCTATCGGAGATATGTAGATGACATTTTAATTATCTGGACAGGAACGCATAGACAATTAGATATTTTTCTAAAAGAAATTAATAAAATCAATCGGTCAATCCAGTTTACTATGGAAATGGGGGGAAACAAAATTAACTTTTTAGACATAGGTATCGAAATCAACAATAATAAATTAGAATTTGCCATTTATAGAAAACCAACATATAGTGATAATATCATACACAATACATCCAGACATCACATCTCACACAAATTATCGGTATTCCATTCACTCATTCACAGACTTTTACACGTACCCTTAAATTGTATTAATTTTAATAATGAACTTAATGTTATTAAAAATATTGCCAACAATAATGGATATAGTAGCGGAACAATTAATAATTTAATAAAGAAAAAGAAAAAACCCTAACATTAAAACTAATTTCACAAGGCCTTACACAGAAAAATGACGAAGTTCTCACCAAACAATGGGCAAAAATCCCATATATTGGCGAATTATCCACTAAAATCTCGAGAATTACAAATAATGATAAATGTAGAACAGCCTTTTTACAATGTAAATTCCTTAGGAAAAATTTTGATCAACAATAAAGACAAGAGAGAAAAACTAGATAACTCAGGGGTTTATCAAGTTAATTGCTCTAATTGCCCGTCACAGTACATAGGCCAAACGGGTAGAGCGTTCAAAACACGCATTAAAGAACATTTCACCAATTGGGTTAACGATAAAGGTGAACTTTCGAACGTTGCATTGCACCTACTAGATAACAAACACTCGTTTGACAAAGACAGAGATGTTAAAGTCCTACACACGTGCGTGAAAGGACAAAAATTAGACAGACTAGAATCAATGGAAATAACCCGTCTAACTAATAAAGTTGACCCACAATTTGTCATGAATAAACAACTAGAATCATTTGTAAAGTCTCCGCTGTTATACCCATTATAATTTTATCATCCGATCCAATGTAATAATGTATATTCCTAACTAAAAACATATCATAATGTAAATGCACTTAAAAAATCCCAAACAATCAATAGGTAATAACAATAAATGTAAGTCATTACCAAAGTGCATAGCACTCAAAAATTCCTTGATACCGAGAAATTATAATAATAGAAGTAATCTACTCTAACAGTGCATAATGAATAGAATCATAAAACTAATATACCATAATGCTGGGAGTAACCCAATAATTATAAAATTATGTTGTACATCTGGACATCACAATTGAGATGGGAAAACCTAAAGTAAACTCATTAACAATCAGTATTCACCAACCTTTCATTATATAAATACATTGTCAATTCATATTTATAGAAATGCAACTGTAACCCATCTTAAATATCAAATAAAATAAATAAATATTCCAGATAGATATATAAAATAGTAATACCAATAAATTAAAAGTAACTTTTACCCTGTAACTATTAAAATCATGCAACAATACTGATGAATATAATTAAAGTAAAATCATTGTTTACTACCCCTAACATCCCCAAAAATAGTATATAAGCCGTAGGTTAACAAACATTTGTACTAGTCTGAAGATGGCCGTCATAGGCTGAAACCGGTCCAGTCAAAATAATAAAAGTGGAATAAAGTTACAAATTTGTTTTATTAAATCATTAAAATGGAATTCCACCACGAATTAACAGTTTCAAAATTAGAAATACTAAACTAATAGTTGGACCTATTACTTAATATTATTTATTTCCTTTCTTTTAGAATATTTTTGAACACGTTATTAGTTATTTTTGTATCTGCTATTCAATACTCTTTTTTATTGTTACTGTTTCGAAAAAAATAAAATGTATTAAAATGTATGTAAAAGCCTAAAACGGGCGTAAATAAATAAATAAATAAAATAAATAAATAACCACTTGTTCACACCCGGAGAAATCGCATGTTTGTATAGGTTGGGTAAAAATGATTAACTCTCTCTCTCCATACATTGTTTCTCCAAGGTCGGACCTTAGATGAATTAAATAATGTAGATACGTTACTAAGACAACACGCCTGGTTGCACTAAACCAAGTCAACGAGACATACCTTCGAAACACGCTTCATATAACTATCTCTTCCGCACACACATATTCTTTGAATGGCTACCCTTTTCATACGCGGGTGAAACATTTAGTGGTGCAACATTAGTTGTGCTACATTTTTCGTGAGATTTGTATTAATATGACGTGTCTTGTATTTTATGTCTATGGGTCGGACAGATATTTTTCAGATGACAAGAGGTAGAGATTTATATATTTACCGAAAATTTACTTATGTTAAAAAAATTTATTCGTTTTAAAATGTTTTAATTTAAAATGTTTAGTTGTAAAAAAAAATTTTTGTTCTTGTCCATTGAACTATTATTGGATTTGATATCTGTAGTACAATAATAAAAAGATAACAATAATAATTATTGTTATCTACTGATTTTAACGTAATTCCTGCCATGGTTGTGACTTGCAACATTTATCCACGGTACAGTCACTAACTAACTAACTAACTAACTAACTAACTAACCATCACGCCGTTTCCCCGCAGGGGTAGGCAGAGAGGACGGACCGCCATATAACTCTGTATTGGCACACACTCCTTGCTTCATTTATATTCATACATCGTCTCATACATACTCTTCTGTTATTCTGACTCTTCACATGACCTGATTCAAGTATTTGGTTTACTTGAACGTGCCACGTCTTTCTTGGGCGTCCTCGAATTCTTCTTCCATTCACTTTCGCATTACAAATTCTTTTCATATTCCTTTTTTCTTAATTCGCTCTACATGCCCAAACCATCTAAGCGTCCCTTTCTTGATCTTATTCACTACGCTCACATCAGCCTTGCATTCTTTCCGGATATCCACATTTTTAATACGGTCATACATGGTTTTACCGCACATACGTCTCAAAGATCTCATTTTCACAGCATTCAGTCTACTTTCATCCTTCCTCTGCCAGTTCCATACCTCACTGCCATACATCAGGGTTGGTATAAGCCCTCCATTGTGGACGGCTAGCTTCGCTTCTTTGGACAATTTCTTATTTGCGCCAACAGCTTTCAGTCCTCCATTAATGGAGTTTCCTGCATTCACCCTTCTTTCAATATTCTTATCAGCCTATTCGTCTCTCGTGAACATAATTCCTGAATACACAAACTCATCCACTTGCTCCAAGTATTCATTGTTCACAACTATATTGCACGCTGTTCTCGTACTCTCTCTTTCAAACACCATGACTTATAGTCATAATTTTGTAATTAAAAGGAAGGAAAGATTTGAATATTTTAGTTGAATGTTTGTCTTTGATCTAAGTTGCCTAGATAATTTCAGTAATATAACAACTAATTTTTATGTATTTTCCTACTATTATCAACTTTTTTTTTTCTTAATTAAATAAGACTTTCGGTAGATCTATAAATAGGTACTTCTTCTATCTTAGTTCCAATCGCAAAATTGTTTATTGCACCAATAACAATAAATTAAACCATTATTTATCTAGAGGTAAACTCTCTCTCGAATTTGAAAAGATATGACGTTGCATTTAAATGTGATTTTGGCTAAAAACTTCATCCATTATAATATATGGTAAATAAATTAAACCCTATTTATTTATTTACTCCGCCAATTGATTACCTATTGATAATTTTTGTGTCCGATTGGATTTCGTTTTGACTCAAACTGTATCGAGGCATACATAATTATAATATTAACCTTTGACATGAATCACTCACTTTGTGGTAAGACATAATTAAATGAAAAATAAATTTGTTTCAATACCACTTTATTGTACACACACACCAACCGGTTTCGGCTCTACCTGAAGCTTTGTAATTCTGTTTTAATTTAGTATATATTTATTCAACCCTTAAGAAGGTTCAGGTAGAGCCGAAACCGGTTTGCGTATGTATCCAATAAAGTGGTATTAAAACAAAGTTAGTTATCTTTAAAATAAAACTGGTGTAAAATACTGTTACTGAGGGTTATAAAAGCAAAAACTAAATCTATTCAAAAAAATGTGGAATTGTCAAATTTTAAATTCATCTGAAAGAAACACAACTTTAGGTCGCAAAATGATGAAGTAACATAGGTACGAGTACAATAAACTCGAAAATGTTATACTTATTCGTGGAAGAAAAGTGTTTTTTTAATGTTTAATGACAGCCTGCATGGTCGAGTGGTAAGACGCTCGACTACGAATCAGAGATTGCGGGTTCGGAAGGAGATAGAGGTCGCGGGTTCGAACCCGGCGTGCGCAAACAAATTTTATTTTATTAAAATGTGTCATAACACATTTAATTGATATAAAATAAAATATAGCATATTTGCGGCACGTTCCAGAGTGGTAGATATTCTAAGTATTGCCCTGGTGAAAGACCACCATTCAGAATTGAAACGTTGCTTGAAATGGCTTTAGCCGCCGTTTTTGGTGACCAGATCTAAATAGCCAGGTACTTACCAACCTTCCCCTTCCTCATCTCCTTCCCCTCCCCCCTACCTTCAGCCTTACAACATACCCCTATTTGGGATGCCATAGTCTCACTGGCTCGAGATGATTGGGAGCAGTTGAAACTTTTGTGCGGTGTTCACGTGAAAAAAAAATGAGGCTCTTTGAGGTTATAGATTATCAAAAGATTAATAAGATTAAGAAATCACTCACAGAATGCCGACAGTCCCGCGTGAAATGGAAGACCAGGGAACCAGCAGGGCGGAGGGGCAAGGGCGGGCAGCCCTACCAAGGGAGCGGACTGCCCCATCTCTGGAACCCTGCTCCCAGCGCCTCCTTGCAGCATATCCGCTCCTGGCACTCCCGAGGAGTGGTGCCAGGCTGTTCGCTCACATTCACCACCGCCGTTTATCTCAACGTCAGAAGACGACAGGGAATTCGCATCACTGCCAAATTCAAAGCTGTCTTCGATCCCTTGTCCGTTTATGAAAGAGTTGGCGTCGCACGCTTTCGCATGACTTTCGGCAGACTTTGTGTCTTTGTTTTCCGCGCGCGTTTTTTCCGATTCGAGGTGTCCATATATCCGGGCGAAGAATTCTCTGGGAGACGACGGTCGCGGTGTGACCAGGGTGTTTGTAGGCTTTTGAATTGACAGTGCGCGATTTGCGGTTATTTCTTGGGGAGGTGCGTGCGGCCGCGCCGATAAAGGCTTCATTTTAATATTTAAATTACACCACCACCTTTGCGATTTGAATTTACCACTCAAACAATTATCTCCCGACTTTTGTTACAAAGCTTCTGCATAACACAGCATTTAAAAAAAAAAATCAGCAAAATTTCAAACTGGATCAAATAATTTTAATTGTTTTTGGAAAAAGTTACGTCATGTATTATTTTATCCAGATGCTAAACGTCGAGTGTGTTGATAAGAGCAATCTGTCCAAGTTCAGGGATGAAACTAAACTGTTATGGAGAGTTAATATTCCCTATGATATCACCCAATAAATACGGCAAAAGTGGGGGAGTAACAGAATGATGCGCCGTCCCTCTCGATCCCGAAGGGAATCCCGTGATATTCGAAATAAAAAAGAGATGGAGCAGGGAGTCCTCTCATTCACCGAAAAGACGGGAAGGGCATTTCAGGGGCTTTGAACGAAGGGATTAAAGATATATATATATATATTTATATATATATTTTTAAATAAAAATAATAATAATTGGCTGATTTAAATAGCGCCGTTTTCGTGACAGAAACATGACCTCAAGAGTGCTTTATAGCATAATTGACATAATATTAAAACTAAGACTCAATATTAACTTAAGCCTAATACTTATAACTAGTGACATACAACTAACATATTTACATTAACAAATATATGTAATGGTTGTTACCCATGCTGTCAAACCTAGGGTAGAAAAAATGTAGTAAGTGACAGTAAAATATATATATATATAAACTAAGTATAGCACTCGGACTGAGTGATCAAAACTCTAGTTAAGCAAATTGACGTTATTGTGGGTATGATAATTTAAAAAGGTGGGTCTTTAGGTTTGCTCTGAACTCAGTTGAGCTGTCGATCTTTCGCAAATGTGAAGGGAGGTTATTCCAAGCTGTGGGGCCTTCTACGGCAAAAGCTCGCTCTCCGAAATTGGTGTTGGGATTGCGTTAAGGTACAGTGAGTCTACCTATGGCCGTTGAAGATGCTGATCGAAGAGTAACTTGTCTCGTATTAGTATCGCTTGGAATGCACAGTTCCGACAAGTAAGGTTTGTTTGTAATATCGCACACATTGAAAAGATAAAACGAAAAATGTGCCAAGGTTGTCAATGTTTTGGTAGAGTCGTAGAGAATGACAGAAATCATTTAGACTGGTAACAAAAATTTCAAGAACATGGCTTGAGTTAACAAGTCTCGACATTCTGGACAGTAGGGAATGATACTCATAATTAATATAGTGATGATTGAGGAACAGCAATTCATTGTTTCAAAGTCTACGGCAAGGAATATTGAGCTGAATGAGTTGGAATTATTTTAATAACATAAAAATTATTTGTAGTGAAAAGATCTTAAGTAAAATGGCAACATAAATTTTCCTTCAAATTGGTATAATTCATATTTCTAGGGATTCTTTATTTAGTGGACGTACATGAGTCCCAACTGCACCAACTGTTAAAGTATGGTTTCCCTAATTTGGGGGATGTTGTGAGGCTGGGAAAGTGATGGAAAGGAAGGAGAAAATAAAGAAAACACTTGAAAAGTGCCTGTCTATTCATATCTGGTCACCATACAAAACTATAATAATAATAATTAAACATTTATTCCGGAAGGTATGCAGGAGTAAAACAACGCAATATATTCCATAATTGATAATAATACATAAAATAAAGTTGTAATATGGTACATGTAAACACAATAATAAATAAAAAGAAGAATAAAATAAATAAATGTAAAAAATATTAATGGAGGACAATAGGTCTCATGCTTGGAGGAACAATGTATGGAGAGAGAGCTAATTATTTTTACCCAACTTATACAAACTTACGATAAATCACTTTCTCCGGGTTTTTACGTCGTACGCCATGAGAGAGAAACAGACAGCAAATATAATACACCGCTTCTATGTACTGACACGATGATCTTGGGCTCCTGGGTCACCACGGGACTCCGCCCACATTTTTTACTATGCCACTAAACTTGACACAACTAAACGGTTTTTTAAGTTATATGCTATATTTTTGTTGATAACAATACTGTGAAAAAGTGGTTATACGAATAAACAAAAACATTATATCAATATGCGATATGAATGGATGTATAAATACCCTAGCCTTAGTCTTAGCCACGCCCAGGTCCGCCAAGTCCGGTAAAAATCATCAAAAACTGACTACACCGTCTTGGATAGATACCACTCTGTATACTCTAAGGTCTCATGTCTACAGAAGGCCATCAAGAGGGAGTCCATTCAGGCAGCATTGCGATTGATGGGGCCAATATATTACTCCAATGTGCTTCTAAGCTAGAATTCGAGATCTGACGATTCAATGACGAGGTCATTTCTAGAGTTGTTGATCCTTTCCCTCATTCCTGCCACCCTGGTTCTCATAAGGGCTGCAAATCCGGGGACTCGCCCCTCGGTGAACATACCGGAAGCACTGCAGTGCCTGGGAAGACTGAACATCATGCGGTGGGCGTTGTTGTACTAAACTATAGCCATTTTGAGCAGCGTTTTGATTTTGATTGGCATTCTATCCTGTGACGCGCGTTATCGTAACCATTAACCGTATTTTAGATGGTCCTAAAATATGAGAACTGTCGAAACGTTCCGTTAGTGGGGCCCTTTAAGAAATCGAGGCTTATGCCTCAGGGTGATACTGAATAAACATGTTAATGTTTTACGTAAATTAAAGATTCAAACAAAAACATCTCAGATAACGCCTAGTTATATAAGAGATGAAATTATTTTTCACAGTCATCATTACTGTCGTAGATTCCGTATGTTTTGTTATTAAAGAAGTGTATATAAATAAAACGAAGATAAAACTTTAGTTTATTATGACAGTTACCTGAAATGCTAAATTGTACTACTTTAACTGACCGCCTTAATAAGTTTACCTACATCATTTTAAACACGTCGTAGGTCAACCATGAAACCTATCTTAAAGTTTAAACTGAATAGCTACTTCTTGCACTTGTTGTAGGTCATGTGAAAAATATCCGCATTTCCTGCAAGGTAATTAACCTAGAAGTCGTCCCAGGGGCATCACCATTGGTAAGTTAGTTGTGTCTGGGAAGAAATAGAAGCCTGTGTTGGCGGCCTCGCGTGAAATTTTCAGTGACATATAATCCAATTTTCACCAGGATGTCAGGTATTAATAATACACAGTTCAAGAGTTTATGAGCTAAAAGCAGTATTGCTATATCCTTCCTCGAACTAAGACTGCAGATACCAAGAGGGGGACTCTATAATATAATTAACCTATGTAATATACTGACACATTAAGGGTCATATAATTGTTTTAAAGTTGCTTTATAAAGCACAATTAAAATGTTTATTTTGCCTCTACAAAATTGGAGTAGGTATTTTTTAAGGTGAATATGGAATTGTAACTAGAGTCGCGGGCCCGAGTTTACATAGCCTGAAGGGAGCGAGACACGTGGGCGCGGCCTGGGCGTTGGGAGAGGGTGAACCAGCCAATCAGCGGAGGGAATATTTGGGAACTTTTACTTATCTGGAAAATATACAAAAATTTTCTTACCTTAGAGATAGTGGCCATATCGGGTAGATATGGCCATTACCGAAATTAATCGTACCAGTAAAACAATCCTTAACTCTTTTTTTTGTAATTTAATTGTGTATTAGATTTGTTACGAACGGAAAAAATGTTTTTTATGCCGCAAATATGAATTTTGTTGTTTATTTTTAAAATGCTGCAGTTTGCCTCATTAGATTTTCCACTTCTGAAAAAGCTTACATATTTAAATGTAATATGTGATTAATATATTATATTTATATATATATTTAAAGAAAGACAAACATTTCCGGGTGACGAATAACCTGACAATATTTTAAAAACTCTTACTATCATCATTATAAGCGAAAGATGTTGCTTGTGCAATGATGGAGGACTTAGTAATTGAGCCCACGACGCCCGGATGGGAATCCGACGCGTTTGTCCACTCAGCTACTAGCCGGTCATTTAAAAACCTACATTCCTAAATTGGATAAATTTTCTTACCAATTTCCTTATTTTTGTATATTGTCACGAATTATTAACCAAAGTTATCAACGGTGGCATAAATTTCACTTTAAAAAAATATTTGTATAATTACTGTTTTGTAAATAATATCATTAGACTAAATTAAATTAGTTCTTTATTGTTCAGAGTTTGGAGGATTTTGAAAAACTAAAGGAAAGTGGGCAAAGCAACTCGCCAAATGAAATCATGTTTGAAATCTCTATAGAATATCAGCCGAACTTCAACACAATGGCCGGGTTGTTAAACTTCACACGCGAAACAATAGTTATTATTACATCTCTCTTCGTGTATTTATTTAGCATTATTTACTAACTGTTATAAGTAGTTATAAAGTTGCTGGACGGGAAAATAATTATGGCAATATTATCACTTTACAAGTTCTTAAATAATGCTTTTATTTAAAAAAAATTGTTTATTGAGAAATTATTTAGGGTTTATTTTATGTTTGCGTTTTTAAGCATTTGGTGGACTACTTCGTTGGGAGTTGCGTGTAGTTTCAACTTCATTGGTTCATTGGCGTATTAGCTACAAGCAAGTTCCAAGCCTTCCCATTTTGGACAAAATCATTGCATCAGAGCACCTCAAAAATCTTCACTGGCTCAAATGTCCCGAAAGAATCCAGTTTAAGCTTTGCTGGATGGTTTTCAAATCAATTAATGGAATAGCTCCGGCTAATTTATCGGAACTGTGTATTCCTGGAGATTCCAATTCGCGACAGTCAACCCTCAGATAGGCAACGTCATCAGCTATCGGAGGGTTGAAGGAACTAAAGCACACACCAGAGAGTAAGTTCGGAGAGCGTGCTGCAGGAGTGCCAGGTCCTGAAGCCTGGAATAGACCGCCACATGATCTGAGAGTAATAAAAGACTCGACAGAGTTCAGAGCTAAACACAAAACTTTTCTTTTAAGAAAATCATATCCATAATTTTTATTCCTTCTCTGTTGCAACTCATCAAGTTGAACATTCCTTGTCGTATTCTCAGAAACAATGAATTGCTGTTCCTCAATCATGACTGTATTAATTATGATTATCATTTACCACTGTCCAGAGTGTCAAGACTTGAACTGAAGGCATAGTCTTAAAAATTTTGGTACCAGTCTAAATGATTTCGTCCTTCTTTACGATTCTACCAGAACTTTGATTTGACCATGGTTTTAATTTAAAAGTTCTTTCTTATGTATAGTTTGTCCTATTTTTGTCATTGCTTCATTATAATATAATGTATGTGCTGTTCTTTTTCTGTTGCTCTTTTTTCCCATTTCGGGTTTTGTATTTTTTTGTAATTGGACAGTAGTTCGTTAGTTAATAAATAAATAATTAACAGACTAACGGGATTGCCCCAATTTACACAGCTAGCGTAACCCATAAGCATCAACTCACCAGTATAATAATATTTTTTTATGCAATGATTCTCGATCTACTGCTAAACAAAAAGTTCTACATTTTTTCACAACCCGCGACAAATGTAAATAACTAATATGTAAATATCAATAAGGTAATTTTAGCTATAGCTTTAAGTATTTAGATGGTTTTTTGGTAAATTTGGCAATAATTTTTAAGTTTTGTAAAAAGCCCTTGAAGTGATTTTTCACAAAAATGGCGCTATTTAAACATGCCAAGTATTATGATTATTATCTCTGTTTGCAGCCTTCGTCCAAGGATGGCAGAAGCAGTATCTGGCTTATTTGTTTGCTCGTATTCCCTAAACAGGATTTCACTTTCCATACTTTATGTCGGGACGAATAGGATAATTTAGTCCAAATATTCAGAAAAACCTCCCACGTTTCGGGTTCCACCTTGTATCGAGGTGTCCGGCTCTAAGCCAAACAAAAATAAACTTTTCTTTCAAGTTAAATTTTCCTTCGCACCTATGAGTGTTTCAATTTGCTCTGATTTTTTTCTGCATAATTTTTCACCCCGTATGAATTTTTTACTAAAAAGAGATAGATAACAACTCGTATTAAGTATAAAACGAAAGGCGCAATATTTTTTTCCGCGCCGCCAAGCCGGGTCGGGAAGCTACGGGTTCCTTTTCCACCTGTAGATAATATGGATTTATTTAATTTAATACGTGTGAATCAAAAGTGAATACCACACAAAAGTCACAATTCTTTTCAAGCCTCTAGTGCCAGCTTGGAGTAACAATATGTGGAGAGAGAGAACTATTTTTTTTTACCTAACCTATACAAATTTGGGATAAATCACTTTCTCAGGGTTTTTACGTCGTACACCATGAGAAAGTATGAGACAGTAAAAAAATCGCAAATTATCACACCGCTTCAAAGTATTGTAAGGATGTTCTTCGTGTCTCCGTTAACTCCGCCCACACGTTTTGATATGCGACATAAATGAACATAAGTCAACGGTTTTTTAGGTTTAAATACCTTAGCCCTAGTCTTGGCCACGCCCAGGTCAAGCCGAGCCCGGCAAACCTCATTAAAACTGACTAAACATGAAAGTAACAGTAAATTTAAATACAAAATAAACTAAAACACGAAATACTGCAACTATATTTCTTGAATAAAATTATTTAATTATGTACGTCTAAGTAGGTTTTACACTTGGAGTAACAATATATGGAGAGAGAGAGCCAATTCTTTTTACCCAACCTATACAAATTTGAGATAAATCATTTTCTCCAAGTTTTTACGTCGTACACCATAAGAGAGAAAGAGACAACAAAAGTTTCACAAAATATCACACCGCTTGTAGGTATTGTAAGGATGTTTTCCGTCTCCTGCGTCTTTGGCGACTCCGCCCACTTTACGCCCGCGACATAACTCACCGGTCTTGTATTTTTATTGATTACAGTACTGTAGAAAAGTGGTTTTACAAATAAAAAAAAACTTCATGTCGATATGTGCTATGAATGCATGTAAAAATAAATCCAAAAAGGGTGTTAAAATTATCACTTTTCTCAGGTATGTAAACACTTTGAAATATGTCTGACAGCACGTTAAGATTATCGAATTATCAAGTACATAAAGACATTATATTAACTATAAACTTACATTACTGTTTAAGCAAACGTTATGATATTCGTTTTGTAAGATATTCTGAATATTTAAATTATTCAATAGTATTTTTGGTATCGTTTTGTAATAACAATAATAATAGTAAAATTTTATTCCGGAAGGTATGCAGGAGTAGTGCAATGCAATACCTTCCATAATTGCTAATAATAAATAGTTACAAAAATAATAAAATATAAGTTGTGATACACAGAATAATAATAATAATAATAATAAAAAAAAACATAAATTCGTAAGAAAAAATAAATAAAATAGTGAATATCGTTTTAATCGAGCGTGCTTCAGGGTGGTCTCCGCATCATCTGCATCCATCGCTCGTTGAGAGGAGAGCTGAGCCATTCAGATGCAGCCGCGACAATGACGTTGGTTGAATTCCGTGTCCTCCCCCAGAAGCTGGCTAGTCGGTGGCGAAGTAAGGCGGGGAATGAGTGCACCCTCCCTTCGGTGAACATTGTAGAGGCACTGCAGAATCTTGGAAGTTGCAGAAGTTGCCTACAGGCATTGTTCTACCAAACCCTCAACTTGTTCCATTGTGCTGTTGGCTACTGTATCCACAGCTCAGATGTATGTAATGGGAACGCTTTTTTTGAAGTTATGTCCTATATTTGTTCTTTTGTAAAAAAGGTGTGTCTATGGAAACTCTAACCACGCCTGTTCAGAGTAGTCACGCAAAATTCATCAAAACTGACTACACTGCCTTGGATTGGTAAGTCTTCATATACTCTAAGGTTTTACATATAATCGTTCATTGTACAGTGACACGTGTAAATGTAAGAATGAGCAGTAAACAAAAGTGTGAAGTTCATTGTATTTGTTTGATTACATTGTATTAATATTGACCAAAGATATATGATATTATAGCCGTCTTATATCGACATTACGTGCGGTTATATACATCAGCCACCTCTGCGTATGTATTACCAACTATATGCAACTAGGTACAAGAGAGAATCTGAAAGACTCACACCAAATATTATTGTTACAGCTGAATAGAATTTTGGATTAAGTAGTTTTGTTGGAATATAAAAGGTAATAATGAGCATTTTTAGAATCGTCAGAATATTAATGTTTTAAGTACAATCATAATATTAACTGTCCTCAATCTAATATTATTTTTTTGATTTAACAAATATGTTTATGTGAATTCATACGTTTCATCTGGATTTTTATACCCTAAGCTTCTGGTAAATTGTTTTTTAATCTGTTGATGTACAAGTGCACTGTTATACCATTTCTGTACCCTTCTCTCTCATGATTTATGATGACGATCATGATTTTAAATTTTTATATTTATATGTATATTATTTTCTCCTTATTAGTTAGTCTTATTAGCATAATTTAGTACGAAGGGCACTTGAGGTGAAATATCACAAAACTGCGCTATTTGATTTACTTAGTCGTGCCATGTCTTTCTCGGGCGTCTTCGACTACTTCTTCCATTCACTTTCGCATCATATATTCATTTCACACTCCTTTCTTCGTTCATTCGCTATACATGCCCAAACCATCTAAGCGTCCCTTTCTCGATCCTATTCTTTACGCTCACATCAGCCTAGCATTCTTTCCGGATACCCACATTTTTAATACGGTCATACCTGGTTTTACCGCACATACGTCTCAGCGATCTCATTTCCACAGCATTCAATCTACTTTCATCCTTACTCTGCCAGTTCCATGCCTCACTGCCATAAATCAGGGTTGGTATAGGCACTCCGTTGTAGACTGCTAGCTTCGCTTCTTTGGACAGTTTCAAAGATGGCGCCTTTGCTTTTGCACAGTTTGAACTCATGGCAGATCCGGCGCTGAAGCCCACCTATAATAAATATGTATCATGAAGGGTAAAAAAATTAAATTTCCACAGCATTCAGTCTACTTTCATCCTTGTCAAATTTCAAGTACTTAATTGCTTTACTGATGTAAACGGGGTAAAAAGTAAACAATGACGATTATGATGTCTTTTATAAAAATATTATTGTGATGGGGACTCTTTGGAACTCACTTATAGGTGCTAGATACTAGCCACTGTTCTAAAGAATGTTAAGAACGCGTTAATAATAAGGTGGTACGATGATAAAATTATTTAGTGAACCGCAAGTTAAATAGCTGAAATAATAACGTAATTCACCAACCGAGATAGTTGACAACCGGTCGTATATTTCACTTATCACCACCCTGATAGCGAGATTCATCAAACATAAGTAAATGCTCATTGTAACAGTGCAGCAGGGTGCTCAGCAACATCTTCGACTCGTCGAGAACAAACGAGTTGGTGACACAGGCCAAATTGCATTAAGAGCAATAATATTTATTTATTTTATATTTGCAAAAACAGTTTTACACCAAAATATTGCAAAAAATACAAAAAATGGCAGTCATAATTTAATTACACAAAGATTAAGGTAAAAAGAAGTTTAAAAACAAACAAAAAAAAGTTTTCAAGAAGTACATAATATAGTTAGAACTTAATAGCTAGTTCTTGCTTAAGAAAATCATTAATTGTTTTATTGACTCACCTTCTCTGTTGCAACTTATCCAGTTCAAGATTCCTTGCCGTAGACTCAGAAACAATGAATCGCTGTTCCTCAATCATCACTATACTAATTACTTTTTTTTTACTAGACCATGGCTTGAATGTTCTCTCTTATGTTTATTTTGTCCTATTTACGCTTCATTTATTATTATGTCTGTGCTATTCTTTCTCTGTTGCTCTTTTTTCCATTTCGTGTTTCATGTGTCTTTTTTGTAATTGGACTTTAGTCCGTTAATTTATATATAAATAAATAAATAAACAATCACTTTTCCACAGTATTGTTGTCAACAAAAATATAGGATAAAACCTCAAAAACCGTTGAGTTGTGTCCTGCTATGTCGCATAACAAAACGTAGTGGGCGAAGTCACCGGAGACGCGGGAAACGGAGAACATGCTTACATAACTAAAAGCGTAGCTATATTGTGTGAGAACTTGTCTCATCTCTTTCTCTCTCACGGCTTACGAAGTAAAAACCCGGAGAAAGTGATTTATCGTAAATTTGTATAGGTTGGGTAAAAATGTTTAGCTCTTTCTCCATATGTATTCTTGCTCTGAGTTTCAAATCGATTATTTTGACGGAAGGGGTATTGAAAAGCTTTACGATTTGGAAACTGTGGGATTAGAAAAAAGACATCAAAAATTATGTCAAATATTTAAGAATAACAGGAGAAAAAGAAATTAGTAAAATAATGATAGCAAAAAAATATGATAAAATCAGCTAAGTTTTAAGTACATAAAACACATAAACTTTGTTTATAACCACTTTATTATTTAATATTACGTCGACCGGTTTCGGAAGTACCTTTCCATCATCAGGACAATATTAAAATTCAATCAATTTTACTATTGTCCTGATGATGGAAGGGTACTTCCGAAACCGGTAGACGTCATATTAAATAATAAAGTGGTTATAAACAAAGTTTATGTTTTATTTATAAATATGGCAAGCCACAAAGTAAATGCTTTTTACGAATATGTAAATTTTAAGTTATTGTTATATCGTAATTGTGTACTGCCAAAAGTGACCTGCCAGGTATGTATGTTGCTGTATATTTATATTAATTAAGAATTAATATTGTACAGCTCCTTTGAGGTGATTTTTCACGAAAACGACGCTGTACAAATTGTTCAAATATTATTATTATGATTATTATAAAACAATATGCACCAAACTTAAGTCGAGGGAGATAGAATTTAATTTCTTTTGGATATGCCTGTATCTTCTGAACAAATAGTATGCGCCAGTAATCAAGGTAATAATAGCAAACGGTTTTTTTTGTTTTACAATTTCAGTTTTAAACAAGCGTTCCTCCGGCTCAGACACAGACAGACAGCCATGGACAGTATGGACGTCGACCTACCCGAGCAGCTCGCAGCTCTGAACCCCGATGAAACGAAGTAAGCTGTCTTTTACCTAATCATTGTTATCTTCAAATCAAATTTATATTCGTACATAAAGTGAGTGAAGTGCAATCGAGATGGAAAACATTCAAAAGAACAATGGGTAAGGATATTTAACTGTCGTTTTTGTATTAATTAGTCTTAAAGACACTGTGGAAGGTAGTTAACATGTGGGTAGTTACTCGAATTTAAAACGTGATAGAATACCTTTGCGGGTACCTACCTACGTACGAGTGTGATTTTTTCAAATTTTAAACTGATTCAATTGTAAATAAAACAGATAAAATTTGTTTAAAACCACTTTATTTTCAATATTTTGTCTAATTTAAGTTAATTTTTAATATTGTCCTGAAGATGGAAGAGTGCTTCCGAAACCGGTCAACAAAATATTGAAAATAAAGTGGTTTCAAACAAATTGTATCTGTTTTAGTTATAAATATGACAAACCACAAAGTTAATGCTTTTTACAAGTGCGATTTAATTGAAATTATCGAATTTAAAAAATCACAATGGATTGCTTATACCAACCCTGATATATGGCAGTGAGGCATGGAACTGGCAGAGGAAGGATGAAAGTAGACTGAATGCTGTGAAAATGAGATCTTTGAGACGTATGTGCGTAAAACCATGTATGACCGCATTAAAAATGTGGATATCCGGAAAGAATGCAAGGTTGATGTGAGCGTAATGAATAGAATCAAGAAAGGGACGCTTAGATGGTTTGGGCATGTGGAGGGAATGAACGAAAAAAGGAGTGTGAAAAGAATATATGATGCGAAAGTGAATGGAGGAAGAAGTCGAGGGCGCCCGAGAAAGACATGGCACGATCAAGTAAATCAAATACTTGAATCGGGTCATGTGAAGAGTCAGAATAACAGAAGAGTATGTATGAGACGATGTATCAATGTGAATAAAGTATGGAGTGTGTGCTAAGACAGAGTGTGTTGTATGGCGGTCCGTCCTCTCTGCCTACCCCTGCGGGGAAACGGCGTGATGGTTAGTTATTTAGTTAGTTTTTGTAAAATTCTTACCTACCTATGATGTATTTTAACAGATACTATTCTATATTTGAAATGGGTGGATTTAATGACCTAATAATTTTTCTCAGCAAATCAACTTGCATCCCATTTCTTTCCCGGGAACAAAGTTTTTTTTCTTGGTCCCCTGTTTTTTTTTTTCTTATATTCATAAATGACCTTGGTTCAAATTTAAACTGTGACTATGCATTTTCGGCTGATGACTTAAAAAAAAATCGTTAAATTAAGTCGGTTTCCGATCATCAACTGCTTCATAATGACTTCTAGACACTTGATAACTTTTGTATTATTGATGATATACATGGCCTGTTCAAAAGAAAAGGTGAATTTTGAATTTTCGCGGGCTGTGTACATTCGATTATCGTTTTTTTTTGTTATGTTGGTACACATATGTTTATCATATGTCAGCATTATCAGCCATTTTGAGTTCGGGGTTTGTTTTTGACAACTGGAAAGGTTAGTCACGTTTTTGTGTGTTCTTCGATTTCTTACTTTTGAGAAAAAATGGATTTGTATTGCGCCGTTTTTGTGAAAAATCACCTCAAGGGCGCTGTACAAATCTTATTTTCTACTTAATATTAATTTTTAGTTTACATAAATATACAGCAACATACTTACCTGGCAGGGAATTTCTGGCAGGACACAATCACCATATCATAATAACTTAAAATTTAGCTAATTCTTACATATATTTTTATTTTTATTTCTTAATTTTTCGTTTATTTTTTGCTATTATTTTTTTCATTTTAAGGGCATGAGAGCAATTTTAAAATAAAGTATATCGGGGGTATTCTTTAATTTTTCATGGTGACGAACAGATAATGGTGAAAATTTTCTAATGAATTTAAGGAATGAGAGTCCGAAAAGTTGTTCTTGGTTTGAACAGAATTTCTATTGGGCTTGTTACATCTTGATTATGGTTATGATTTTCTGAAAAAATGGTTAAAACATGACCATCTTAATCAAATGAAATCTCGACTACTTCAACATTTACCTAAAACTGGAAAGCAAATAATTCATCTCGATACTACAGTAAGTGCTTTAATATTATGCGAAGACTTTTCTTGTTTCTTTCTCTCTCATGGTATACGACGTAAAAATCCGGAGAAAGTGATTTATCACAAATTTGTATAGGTTGGGTAAACATATTAAGCTATCTCTCCAAGTATATTCTTACTTCAAGGAATAAAGCTTATATTGTTTGGGCAGACATTGAACTCGCAAGATCTCATTCTTGGAAGATTGTTGATATCAGATATTGTTATCATGGCCAGTAGCAATGATAAAGCCTTACGATGACGTTTATAAATGCCTAGAAAATATGCAAAGTGGCATTTAATTAAGGGTTTATTTATTGTACTTGTTTTTTTTTTTAGATTGTTCACTCGGGACCGAAAAGAATCCAATTATTAAAAATCAAACAAAAGATACGTAGTACAATTAAGATACAAAATTTAACACAAAGGAAATGAACACAAATCAAAATATAGCAGGGAGAGTACAGAAGAATAGAATACAAGCAAACACGAGTGAATTTATTGAAATAATTGTGTAAACAATAATTACATAATAATCTTCTTAGTGCTTATTCGACATGTTTTAAAATAAATAAATAATTTTAATACCTTGATAACATACATACCAATCCCGATGAGTTATATATATATATAACTGTGTTTATAAGTGGTACAAGCGCTTTACTGAAGGCCGAGCAGATGTTAATGACGATGAGCGTCCTGGAGTTGTGGAAAAACAAATCATGGATTTTATTCTATGATCCATTTTTTTCAAAAGTAAAAAATAGAAGAACACACAAAAACGTGACTAACCTTTCCAGTTGTCAAAAACAAACCACTAATCCAAAATGGCTGATAATGCTAACATATGAGAAACATATGTGTACCAACATAACAACAACAAAAAATCGATAATCGAATGTACACAGCCCGCGAAAATTCAAAATTCACCGTTTCCTTTGAACAGGCCTCGTACGAGTATATACACGGTTTTTTCGGTTATATGCTATATTTTCGAATCATTCAGAATCGAAACGTTGCTTGATAGGAGTGGCTTTAGCCGTTTGTTACCAGATCTGAGTAGCCAGGTACTTCCCAAACTTCCTCTTTCCCATCTCATTCCCCTTCCCACTACCTTCAGTCTCACAACATACCTTAATTGGGGATGTCATGGTTCCACTGGCTTTAGACGGTTAGGAGCAGATGGTACTCTTATACGGTATTCACTATAAAAAAGCTGTTGCGCGTCCGAGTGGCTTGTTTGCGTTAGCGTCTAAGGCAGTGATTTTGCAGAATGAATCTAATAGCAATCAGAGACATTTTTCGGTACCTATCACTAGTGTCAATTAATCCACCATTTTTTCTATTGCCTACCCTGTTGAAAAACTCTGTGCACGCCACTGCACATATGTTTTTGAAGAATAAATGTTACTCTTGAAATGTCCATTTTCACGCTATCGCACCTTTATGAGGCAAACTTGGCTAATTTGGTTTGTGAACATAGACTTAGTGATAATTATGTGAAAGAGTTACCATCGTTAGTGGTGAGTACAATTAAACTACCGCGTTTTATGAAATCTAGATAGTGTAAATTAATCTACTGTAAATAAACGTTATAATGTTTCACTTTATTTGTACTAAATTAACTAAATATACCATTTGTTTATTAGCATTACGCAATAGTACAAGATAAAGTTATAGATACTGCTTTTTTTGTTAATATCTACTATGATGTGAAATTGAAAAAAAATATTCTATGGCATTGTTTGCGCTGAAGGGTACCTGCATGAAAAATAATATTTGGATAATTTTAAAACGCCTTTTATTGATAAAACTCCTCAAAGGCGCAATTAAGCTCTATTTTATTACTATTGTAAAACTGATAATTATAATTAAGAAATAAATAAAATATTTTAGTGCTTTGTATTAAGAGGTTTATTTTTAGTTATTTTACATTTATTTAAGAATTTTAATTTTTACAATTTAAAATGACATGTTGTCGCTGGGAATGCAAAAAGGCTTAAGGGTCAGGACTCAAGAATGACGCTAAACGTTACTTTGTAGCATTATAATTCAAGCAATACTACAAATGATTTATGTGCAATTTTTCTATGGGTGGTTATAAAAATGTCTGAGGTTTCCAGTAAATACAATTTTTTAACTGTAATCTTTTGATTTCTATGAAAAACATACAAAGATATCAGTTTGAAAACTAGCGAAGGCATTTACCTAAAATGCCAGTATGCATTTCACAAAGAATTTAAAAGATTACTGTTTAAGAATTGTAATAATTGGAAACCTTAGACATTTTCCTAACTGTCCGTATAGAATTAATAGACAAATATTTTGTAGTATTGCTTGTACTAGAAAACCAAAAAGTGTGTATGGAAAACGCATAAGTATAATTTACAACTTCTGATGACTGAAAGAATACCCGGGTACCCTCATGTATTTACTATGGAATTTGAAGCTTGTTCGTATTTATTAATCATTTTATTTTATTTTAAATTATAAATATGATGTAATGTTGTATTTAAAGTACATCACCTGTATTAATAATACTATTTTAATAACCTATTTAATTGAAATTTCAAGAAAAAATGGTACTGGGTGAAATTCCTGACGGCCTCCATGGTCGAGTGGTAAGACGCTCGACTACGAATCCAAAAGTTGCGGGTTCAAACCCGGCGTGCGCCAATAACTTTTATTTAATTAATATGTGTCATAACACATTTAATTCATACAAAAATAATAAAAAGTATATTTGCGGCACGTTCCAGAGCGGTAGATACTCTACGTATCGCCCTGGTGAAAGACCACCATTCAGAATCGAAACGTTGCTTGAAATGGCTTTAGCCGTGTTTGGTGACCAGATCTGAATAGCCAGGTACTTTCCAACCTTCCTTTTCCCTATCTCCTTCCCCTCCCCACTACATTCATTCTCACAACATACCCTATTTCGGGATGCCATAGTCTCACTGGCTCTAGACGGTTGGGAGCAGTTGAGACTCTTGTGCGGTATTCATATAATTTTCAAAAAAATTCACTTCCCCAAGTATTAAGCTGAGTCGAAATATATTACGTCATAAAAGTGGTCCAGCGAACTTCAGCAAATGTAACTTATATTGTAAAAGAAACTTTCATATCAATTTGAAAAAGGTGTAATTTTCTTTATTCACATAAGAATTAAAAGTAAAAAAAAGTCCTTGAAAAAAATGATGAATGCCCGGTGCCTATTGGCACCTCCAGCACGCTAGAAGTTAAGGTTTTAGCAGCCTTTTTTTTGTTCTTTTATGAGTTTTTGAGGTCTGCAGGCCTCCCAGTCAGTCGATAATCATGACCATATTTATCATCTTATAACGTTTCCAGAGACGAGCCATGCAAGCCAAAGAAGGAGGTCAAGAAGAAGCGGGAGTTCTGGTCTAACATGACCATCGAGCCCCTGTGGTTCGGCGTCACCATCTCCTTCAGCATGGGCTTCGTGGCCTTCAAGAACATGTTCTTGCAGCGGGCGTGTCTGGTGGACCTCGGCTACTCCTACGAGCAGTGCTTCGAGTCGGAGGGCGCAGTCAAGGCTGCTATCGAAGTAAGACCCACCCCATGAAATATCCCCGTTTCTAATTATTTAAACATACGAGGCCTGTTCAAAAGAAAAGGTGAATTTAGAATTTTCGCGGGCATTCGATTGGCTGTGTATATTCGACTATTGATTTTTTTTCGTTATGTTGGTTTATCATATGTGAGCATTATCAGCCATTTTGGATTAGTGGTTTGTTTTTGACAACTGGAAAGGTAACGTTTTTGTGTGTTCATCGATTTTTCACTTTTGAAAAAAATGGAAAAATGGCGGTCCGTTTGATTGATTCTCCTATCTTAACAAACGGATTGCAAACAATGGAGCACAGACGTCAGGTGGGAATGTTGTCCTTGTTTTACAGGTATTTCAATAGAAGATGCTCCTAGGAACTTGCGTAATTGATCCCTTCGGCACCGCTACATAGTCGGGAAACTCGCCAAACGCGCGTCCAACATTTGGACACGGTTGACATTCAATACATGAGAACGGGTCGCTTTTACGACTCGTTCTTATATTCAACAGCTCGGCTGTGGAACGATTTGCCGGCCTCTGTGTTTCATCCCTCCTTCAACATGGGTCTCTTCAAGACCCAAGTTCACTCCTTCCTTTCCTCAAAAAAACCCTCCACACAGCATCCTCAAAGATGACATAGGCCTTGAGGGAAATTATTTCCCTCAAGGCCTCCTGTGTGGAGTTATTGTAAAAAAAAAAACCGGCCCGAAGGACCATATATCTTAATTATTTTATAGATATATAAGACTAATGTATTATTTTGTCTGCATTCAGTTAGAGTCACAGAGGATAGTGTCTTCCCTATCAGTGGTGAGCGGCTTCGTGGGAGGATTCATAACGAGCATCTTGCTCGTCTTCCTCGGGCCCTGGAGTGACAACAGCGGCAGGAGGAAGCCCCTCATCCTGCTCCCCTTGGGCGGCATGATCATGACGTCCGTCTGCCTCCTGATCATCCAGGCCTTCCCCCGCCTCTCCACGGTCTACACCATCTACGCGGAGATCATCCCCCTGTCGCTGGGAGGAAACTTCAGTATGCTGGTCATGTCCAGTTTCAGCTACTTGGGAGACGTGAGAAAAACATCTTATCTTATCAAATATTGACACGATTACTTGCCGATGAGAAATTTAAAATCTCTCTGCTTATTACGATGTATTTGAAAGTGTAAAACTATGTAAGGGAATTATTACAACCTTGGAGTAAGAATACATATGGAGAGAGAGCTAAATATTTTTACCCAACCTATACAAATTTAAGATAAATCACTTTCTCTGTGTTTTTTTGACGTATACCATGGGAGTGATAGATACTGCTTTTAGCTCATAAACTCTTGAACGGTGTATTATTGATATCATTTGTCCTGGCGGAAATCGGATTTTATATTCCTGATAATTTCACGCGAGGCCGCCAACACAGGCTTCTGTTTCTTCCCAGGTGCAAAACTAACTCACCAATGGTGAAGCCACTGAGTAAGCCTTACTAGGTTAGTTAACTGCCTCGCAGGAAATGTGGATATTAAAGTATATTTGCGGCACGTTCCAGAGTGGTAGATACTCTAAGTATCGCCCTGGTGAAAGACCACCATTCAGAACCGAAACGTTGCTTGGAGTGGCTTTAGCCGTGTTTGCTAACCAGATCTGAATAGCCAGGTACTCCCAACCTTCCTCTTTCCTATCTACTTCCCTTCCTCACTAACTTCAGCTTCACAACATACCCTATTTGGGGATGCCATAGTCTCCCTGGCTCTAGACGGTTGGGAGCAGTTGTGACTCTTGTGCAGTATTCATTTTTTCAAAGAAAGAAAGAGACAACAAAAGTCGTCACATAGCATTGCGTCACGTATAAGTATTTAAGGAAGTTATTCGTTCGCGCTAACTTCACATCATCGAGTCGCATTACTTACGTTCACGGATTTTGAGGTTATTTTCTATATTTGTGTGATTAACTTGCAGTGGTTATACACATAAATCGAACATGACGGTGATATGTGCTATGCGTTAATGTTCAAATAAGACCAAACCAAGATTTTAAAACATCACTTTTCAGAGGTATTTTAACAGTTCTAATTATTTTTGACCGAACTTTAGAATTTTCACATTTTTAATGTTTTAAAGACATAAATCAACAAAAAGATTCCATCATTATTTAGGCAAACCTTCTGTCATTAGTATGTGTTCAAGTATGTTTTTTAAAAATGTCCGAATTCCATGTGGGCCGTAACTAATAGGCAATCTCCCATTCTTTAATATATCTTTATCTCTTTCTATCGAGTCAGTATAAAGTTAACCGCCCTGACTAGACTTTTTTGCAAAGGTACCTCTTCATGTCCTCCAAGATTACAATATTATTTGCAACCAGCAAAACTACACCGACTCCTGGAATCAACAAGTCATGTCGAATTGTGCACTTTCTAGATTTGCTATAAGACTGGCAAGTGCGCAACCACCGTGATGGGAAATAACACTGGATTCATCACACTCTTCATAGTGGTGGGGTCGCTCTTGGCGCCTATCCTCTACAGAACCATCGGCTTTGTGGGAATGTTCGCAGTCTCGGTGGTGTTAGAGGTAAGCGAGGTTTAAATTTAATACACAATTTGATTAGCTTTCCTTATTTTTCACCTTTGTGGTGAGATTTGCTAAATGCAGGTTTTTTGTTAGTGCAGAATCACTGCAAATTGATTTCAGGCATAATTTAGGCAGCGCCGGATCTACCATACGTTCAAACTGTGCACAAAACATAGGCGCCATCTCTGGAGGGGCGCGGTGAAAATAAAGATCTTATTTAAATTTACTTAAAATTTTCCCAAATCATTTAAAAATTACCCACATCGTGGGATAATTATGTTTTTTATTGCGCTGGTAGCATCGCTATGCATTGAACGACTTGCAAACATGTATGGAGAGTAGCTTTTTGTTTTTGTACGTATTGCATAGTGGTTATTAGGCCGTAAACTCTGTTTTTATATAGAGTGATGTACGTTAAAATGATGAGAAGCAAAGTCTATAACCAATCATCGTGCCCGTTGTTTTCATACAACATTCAAAATGAACCGTTAGAGATGGTACATATTTTTGTCACGGTGAAATTGTACCAGTTACTTTGCGCTTTTTTAGTTTTTCAGAATTCGTTTACAGTCACATTTTATTGAAGTTTATTTTTCAATAATGTGATACTTTTATAATATAAAACAAATATTGATGAAATTCCACATCTCCGCTATCGCTTTTTTTTACAGCTATTGGTAACTGGTTCCAAAAGTAGTGGCAGCACTCAGTACTTACTGCACATGGCGCTATATGTACTGGAATCAACCCTGAATAATGGTTATTCCCTAAAAATAATGTCAGATTCCTTTTCATATTTATTCATGTTTATACTAGAGGCTTTACGATAAGATTAGTTATTTTTCCCTCTCTTGATTTCAGTCCATATCTTTTGCGTACGCCTACTACAAGATCGAAGATGTGAACGTTGCTGAGAAAATACCCAACATACTGGATCTGACCCTTCCTCTCCAGTCCCTCAAGTGCGTGTTCAAGAAGAGAGAGGGCAACAGGAGGCTGATTGTTTTGCTGATGGTCCTAGTTCCTTGCTCGCATTCTATTTCGTTCATCAGTAAGAATCAACATACTGCTTTTAATTAGGTTTGCCACTGCCCATTTCAGCTTTTGTCAAATCAAATTGTGACCAGCGGGCAAGTATGATATATCCATTATGCTTGATAGCTATTCAAAATTTTATCAAAATCTTGAAAGGTTTGAAAATTGACGTTTGGCAGTAAAAAATGTGAAAAAATCAAATTTATCAAATGTGGTGGATTTTGAAACATCCCCCAATATAAATGCCTGATTTATTTATTCATCATGCTATCCTTTTTTTCAGACGAAGGATCTATTACCTATCTGTACACCCGGAACAAGTTTGCCTGGTCTGAAATTGAGTTCAGCATTTTTCAGGCATCAAAGAGTGTTATACAAGTAATAGGTAAAACTATATATAATGATAATAATAAAGTTTTATTCCGAACTAAATATAATGTGTCATTTGAAGACATTGTACGAAAACGAAAACATTGAATCATTGCACATACCTATCAATCATCCTCGTTCTCTTCATTGCTAGTATTTGTAGGCTTAAGCATAATGTAATAATATGGCATCAGCTTTTATCAACAATATTTTAATCTTACTAATCGTAATTGATACACATAAAAAATCAAAGTTTCGAAGGCAAATAATACAGGACGTTTTTAATGAAGGACCCAATGCACTCCCTTGCGGTATTCCTGATTTTACCTGGCTTAAATCCGTTGATATTTTGTCAGGCTGGCTATATCAACTTTTATACAAACAATAAGCATTGTTCGTGATTGTTGAAGTAATAATTATTTCCAGGTTCTTTCACAATCGTCCATATTTTAAAGAAAAAGATACAGTTGCGAGACGAGACCATAGGAATGGTGGGCGCTCTATCACAACTGGCTGCCACTCTGATGCTCCTCTTCAGCTTCCACCCTATCATGCTGTTTAGTTGTAAGTACAGCTAATTATAATACCTATGCACATATTGGTAAAACTGTTTCTTCAAAAACGCTTTGTTTTTCTTCGCTAGAGTCAAGAGAACATTTGTTGAATCCGAAGCTGCGATAAAACACTGAATGTGTTTTCAGCTTCAGATGAATTTTGAAAATTGTGGACTGTACAACGATTAACTAATACTACTTGATGGAAGTGAATACGTATGGATGTGCTCAGATTAAGGACTGAAGGAAGTAAGGAAAACCAATTCACTCACCGATAAAGTTGATGTTAAAGTTCTTGATTCTTCTTACGACATTCTTTATCGATTATTTTTCTCGTTGGATAATTCAACAATCTGGGACAAACAATACGGCTTGATAGTTTAATAGATATTTCAAAGCCGCATAGCTCACGGAGGAAATCTCACGAGTTAAACGTTCAGAGCTGAAAAAGTTCCACACGCCTACCTACCTTTTTTGACGGCCTCCGTGGTCAAGTGGTGAGACACGCGACTACGAATTTAGAGGTCACGGGTTCAAGCCCGGCGTGGGTAATATTTTTTATTTAACTCATATTTATGTGTCACAACACATTCAATTCATATAAACTAATATATAGTATAGTTGCGGCACGTTTCAGAGTGGTAGACACTCTGGTGAAAACCTCCATTCGAAATCGAAAAATTATTCGAAACCAGATCTGAATAATCAGTTACTTATCAACCTTCCTCTTCCCCATCTCCTTCCCCTCCTCGCAATATTCAACCTCACCACATACCCCGATTGATAATGGCATTGTCTCACTGGCTCTAGACGGTTGGGAGCAGTTGGCAATCTAAAAATTAATTGTAATTTTGGACAGAAAAACTGTGCGAATTTCGCGATGCCAGAACTCACCGTTCGTGAGTTTTGATGAGAACTTTCACAAAAGACGAACGTCGTCGTATTTTTGTCGCATTTATTTCTAGTAAGAATTAGTAAGAATTTAATTAGCTATGCTTTCTTTCGTAGTGCCTACCCATAAACTTCTTGTAACAATACACCGTAGGCATGATAAACGCCAATCTCCTGTGATGTGACGTCGCTACACATCTGTCAGAAGTGACAAACAAATAGACGACTCGATGTTTTATCTAAAGTTACTTGCAGCCGTGCTTCATTCAATATTTACACGGTTCGAGACTAAGCCGTGGTAATATACTCATCGGAGTACCTTATTTACAGTTCGGCTTCAAATCTGGAAAAGCGAAAGGGCTTTAGCGACACCTTGGTCAAAATGAGTGAAATATGCAGATTTGATCAGTTTTGAATCTCGTTTGATTCTGATGACTTTTGTGGCGCATTAAAGTGGTAGATACTCAAAGTATCGTCCTGGTGAAATACGACCTTTTAGAATTGAAACATTACTTGAAATGGCTTTAGCTGTGTTTGGTGATCAGCTCGCCAGTTACTTCCCAACCTTCCTCTTCCCTATCTTATTCTCTTCCTCACTACCTTCAGCCTCGTAACATACCTCGATTGGGGAAGCCATGGTCCCACTGGCTCTAGACGGTTGAAAGCAGTCGGGAAAGTTGTGCGGTATTAATTATAAAAAAAGAAAAAGCCAAGCCAAGGCTCGACTGATAATATCGAAATTGTTTTTATTTTTTTTATAGTGAATACCGCACAAGAGTCCTAACTGCTCTCAACCGTCTAGAGCCAGTGAGACTATGGCATCCCCAATTGGGGTATGTTGTGAGGCTAAATGTAGTGGGGAGCGGAAGGAAATGGGGAAGAGGAACGATGGGAAGTACTTGGCTATTCAGATTTGGTCACCAAACATGGCTAAAGCCAATTCAAGTAACGTTTAGATTCTGAATGGTGGTCTTTCACCAGGGCGATAGTTGGAGTATCCACCAGTCTGGAACGTGCCGCAAATAAACTTTACATTATTTTATGTGAATCAAATGTGTTATGACACATGTTAATTGGGTTTGAACGCGCGGCCTTTGGATTCGTAGTCGAGCTTCTTACCACACTCCTTCATGGAGTCAGTGGCTTGTTTGGTGGTTTAGTTTGATGTTATTGTCAGTATAAATTTAATATATCAAATTTTCATGTGTTGAGAAACTATACGAGGCCTGTTCAAAAGAAAAGGTGTATTTTGAATTTTCGCGGGCTGTGTACATTCGATTATCGATTTTTTTTATGTTGGTACACATATGTTTATCATATGTTAGCATTATCAGCCATTTTGGATTAGTGGTTTGTTTTCGACAACTGGAAAGGTTAGTCACGTTTTTGTGTGTTCTTCGATTTTTGACTTTTGAAAAAAATGGATCAAAGAATATGTATTAAATTTTGCGTTAAAAATGGAATAAAGTGCTCCAACGCACTTAAAATGTTGACTGTGGCATTTGGCGAGTCTACTTTGTCTCAAAAAAGTGTTTATAAGTGGTACAAGCGCTTTACAGAAGGCCGAGAAGATGTTAATGACGATGAGCGTCCTAGAGTTGTGGAAAAACAAATCATGGATTTTATTCTTTGATCCATTTTTTTCAAAAAGTAAAAAATCGAAGAACACACAAAAACGTGACTAACCTTTCCAGTTGTCAAAAACAAACCACTAATCCAAAATGGCTGATAATGCTAACATATGATAGATATATGTGTACCAACATAACAAAAAAATCGATAGTCGAATGTACACAGCCCGCGAAAATTCAAAATTCACCATTTCTTTTGAACAGGCCATGTATATTGTGAAGCATTCTTTGATGATTTTTTCCCTCTCTTTCATCTTTCAGCAACCTTCTTAGGCATCTTCAGCAGGGGTGTGATGATAGCCGAGAGGCCAGTACTGAACAAGCAAATTACGGCCAGTGAACAAGGTAAGGGAATATTATTCCATTTTCCTTTGGAGCAATTCAACTAAAGTTTTACTTGAACATACATTTTTTTTTATTTGTTGGTAAATTGCCCATCCCACTAAGCATAAGCCTATGTTGGGATGGCAATTTGCAAAAGTGGTAGTAACAAGTTCATATCGAAAATTGATCATGATATTGCTTTTAAAGGAGATTTTGGTTTGTATGTTTCTGATGGTGCTGGGCAGAGAATTGAATTGCTTAGTGGCGTTGTACTTAAAACTGTTTTGTCCGTAAGCGGTTTTATAGGCTGGGATATTAAAGAATTACATGAGTGGCTGCCTTAAGGTTATAGAAATTTTCCTTTCTTCAAACATATGGATATTATTGAATTGGTGCAACAGGATATTTTTAGAGTATAGTTGTTTCAAGTTTAGGACGTCTAGCTTCTTAAAAAAAAAATTAGTGCTCGTCCTTAAAGGAACTTTAAGGATAACTTTCAGAAATATTTTTTGGATGTTTATTAGAGGCTCCAGGCAATTGTTGGTGGCACTACCCCAACTGATAACCAGAAGGGAGCGCTAGTGTAGTCAGGATTGATGGTTTTTTTTCCTGAGGGCGTGGCTAGAGCTAGGGTTAGGGTATTTATACATCCATTCAAAGCACATGTCGACATAATGTTTTGTTCATTTGGATAAACACTTTTTCACAGTATTGCTGTCAACAAAAATATAGGATATAGCCTAAAAACCGTTGAGTAATGTCCTGTTATGTCGCATAACAAAACGTAGTGAGTGGAGTCGCCGCAGACGCGGGAGACGGAGAAAATTCTTACATACCTAAAAGCGGTGCTATATTGTGTGAGAACTTGTCTTATCTCTTTCTCTCTCACGGTTTACGGCGTAAAAACCCGGAGAAAGTAATTTATCCTAAATTTGCATAGGTTGGGTAAAAATATTTAACTCTCTATTCATATATATTTGGCTGCCATGTACTTTGTACCAACACGAGAAAGATTCATCGTGATGATGAGCATTTTATCTTTTATCAATAATTATCATCTTGAGAAATATTTAGATCGTATAGGTGTGCTAAGAATTATATTTAAAGCCCACCCTGCTATATTCTTTGTAATTTAACGTCGTATTCAGTGAGGTATTCACAGAAGGGTATACTCCATATAGGCACATAAGCAATGTCCACCCTGCCGTATCGTATTGTAAATTATTGCAAAAATTGATCTACCCTTTCAAAAATACGCGCGAAGTTCAGCTAATCGCACCGCCGCGAGCGCCCCCTACTATAACGTGTCAAAAGCAGTAACTACATATGCCCAAACGCCGAAAGCGTTAGGGTAAATTATTATATGTTCACTAGACTACACAAAGTATGTATGCTGTTAGCTTTTGCGCGTTCAAGTGGCTTGTCTGTGTTAGTATCTTTGTTCGTGTCTAGGCAGTGCTTTTACAAGATAAATGCAATAACAATCAGTGACATCTATTGACACCTATCTTTATTATCAATTAATAATAAAATATTAATATTCTGATTTATATAGCGCCATTTTTGTCACAGAAATATCACCTCAAGGGCACTTTATAACATAATATTAAAACTAAGACTTCATATTAAATTATGCCTAATACTTATAACTATTGACTTACAACTAACATATTTACATTAACAAATATGTGTAATTATTGTTGTCCTTGCCGTCGGACCTAAGGTAGAAAAAAAATGAGTAAGCAATAGTAAACTATATATATATATAAACAATGTATAGCACTCGGACTAAGTGATCAAAACTCTAGTGAAGCAAATTGACGTTATTGTGGGTGTGATAATTGAAAAAGGTGAGTTTTTAGTTTTGCTCTGAAGTCAGTTGAGCTGTCGATCTTTCGCAAATGTGAAGGGAGGTTATTCCAAGCTGTGGGGCCTGCTACGGTAAAAGCTCGACCTCCGAAATTGGTGTTGGGATTGCGTTTAGGTACTGTGAGTCTACCTATGGCCGTTGAAGATGCTGATCGAGGAGTAGCTTGTCCTACTGCCTATCCTCATCAAAAACTTTGTACACGCCACCGGTAATATATAACAAGTGTTAATACGTAATAAATGCGTTAATTAATTACATACTCATGTAGTGTTTCCCGTTCTTTTGATTTGCAGGTAAAATCAACAGCATCACAGCTGTTTTGGAGAAATGTTTGTCGTTTGTGATAGTCCCTCTCTCCAACTACGTGTACGTCTCCAGTCTCCAATACTTCCCCAGCAGTTTCCTCCTCATCAGCGTGGTGGCCTGCATCCTCCAGATCTTCTCCTACGGCTACGTGCTGTTCTTACCGCAAGAGTGCGATCTCAAAGATGTGGGCAAACAGGGCAAGGAGTTACTAGCCAAAGAAAACACAGAATCCAAAGCGTCTAAAGCCTGATTAGAAAAATTACACTGTGTGTGTGAGTGCTTAAAACATGAATGTCCGAATGAAACTTATTAATATTATTAAGAACTGACTCAACTGATCTAAGACTATTTTCAAATAAATATCTTCGTAGTGGACAGCCAAAATGTTTAAACTTAATTTAATAATGTGTTTATAATATTTATAAAATATTATTTGTCCCACCGAATCTGCTTACAATCTTTTCGTGGTGAGCTGGGTTTTTTCTATAAGGGGTTGCATATTTTTTTTCCTCATTGTATAATAGGTGTTTGTACCTTCCCCCAGTATTTATGGGTCAGCACGCAATAATAGACAATTTTTGGCTTTCTAGTACAAGCAATACTTTTTAATTTTTTTTATATTTATTTGTTTATTCTTGTTAAAATATTAAAAAAAAAAAACATGGGTTTTGTCCATGTCTGTCTCACTAGGATAAACCTGTGTCGAGACAGACGTAGAGTACATAAATTATATAATATTAACTGTTAAACATACTACAAATGATTCATTTTTTAATTCTATACGAGTAGTTAGAAAAGTGTGTAAGGTTTCCAATGAATATAATCCTTAAACAGTAAACTTATACATTATTTATGAAATGCATTCTAGAATTATTATGTGATATTTTAGTATGTTTTTAATAGAATTACAATTGTAAAATTGTATTCACTAGAAACTAAGACATTTTTCTAACTACCCATGGAAAATTTACAGATATATCATTTGTAGTATTGCTTGTATTAAAATGCTATAAAATATCGTTTAACGTCATTCTTATGTGCTGACTCTTAGAAAATAAATTCTTATTAATGTATTATATTATTCTCCAGTTTTTCTTTCAGTATTTTGTCTTTCTTTTCATAGCAACATACGCGTAGCTTGCATAATACGAATTTTCAATGTTCACACTTTTTTTTATATTAAAAAAAAATCGTTAAAATATATTTACGAAATATTTTGACAAAAAAAGATGCTGAACTTAATTCAGAATAAACACTGCGATATTATTTCGGTTTATAAATATTGATGAGTTACAATTAATGATTGTATAAAAACACTAATTATCGTGTAATTGAACTGAACTGTGATTATGTTGTGTAATTGTGAAACTGATGTATATTTAAAAAATAATAAAATATTGTGATTTTTTTTGCTTATTATATTTAAGGGTCCGCACCCAAAAATAAACACGCTCTGGCTTTCTAATACAAACAATACAACAAAATGTTTGTCTGTTATTTCTATACGGGTTGTTACGGGAAATGTCTAAGGTTTTCTGTGAAAATAATTCTTAAACTGTTATTTTTTAAATTCTGTATGAAATTCATAGTGAAATTTTAGGTAAAACGTTTAATAATGCCTTCTCTGGTTTTCGAAAGTGCACCTTCCACTGACATTTTAGTACGTTTCAATACAATTTAAAAGATTTCGGTTTTTATCATTTATTCATTAGAAACCTTAAATATTTTTTTAACTGTCCGTTTACACATAAATCATTTATAGTGGGTATTATCCATGTATGGAGTTAACGCGAAGCTTATACAAGCAATAGCGTCCTTGTACGAGGGAAGCGTTGCATGTGTTAGAGTAAACAGTGATTTTACGAAGTGGTTTAACATCACAAAAGGTGTAAAGCAAGGCTGTGTAATGTCGCCGTGGTTGTTCAATTTGTACATGGATAATTGTATGCAAGAATTAAAAGATGTGGGCTTGGGCGCGAAAATGAACAATCTAAAAGTATGTTGCCTATTGTATGCGGACGATGCGGTGCTGATTGCTGACAGTATGGAAGATCTACAGTTTCTCGTGCCTAGGATGAAACAAGTATGTATGCAAAATGAGTTGATGATGAATGTAAGTAAGTCCAAAGTTATGGTGTTTGAAAGAGAGAGTACGAGAACAGCGTGCAATATAGGTGTGAATGATGAATACTTGGAGAGAGTGGATGAGTTTGTGTATTTAGGAAGTATGTTTACGAAAAACGGAAAGGCTGATAAGGATATTGAAAGAAGGGTGAATGCAGGAAACTCCATTAATGGAGGACTGAACGCTGTTGGCGCAAATAAGAAATTGTCCAAAGAAGCGAAGCTAGCAGTCCACAATGGAGTACTTATACCAACCCTGATGTATGGCAGTGAGGCATGGAACTGGCAGAGGAAGGATGAAAGTAGACTGAATGCTGTGGAAATGAGATCTTTGAGACGTATGTGCGGTAAACCATGTATGATCGTATTAAAAATGTGGATATCCGGAAAGAATGCAAGGCTGATGTGAGCGTAATGAATAGGATCAAGAAAGGGACGCTTAGATGGTTTGGGCATGTAGAGCGAATTAACAAAGAAAGGAGTGTGAAAATAATATATGATGCGAAAGTGAATGGAAGAAGAAGTCAAGGACGCCCGAGAAAGACATGGCACGATCAAGTAAATCAAATACTTGAATCGGGTCATGTGAAGAGTCAGAATAACAGAAGAGTATGTATGAGAAGATGTATGGATGTAAATGAAGCAAGGAGTGCGTGCCAAGACAGAGTTATATGGCGGTCCGTCCTCTCTGCCTACCCCTGCGGGGAAACGGCGTGATGGTTAGTTAGTTAGTTAGTTCATTTATAGTATTGCTTGTATTAGAATGCTAGGAAGTGACTTTTAATGCCATTTTGAGTGCTGAGGCTTAGCCTTAGAATATTAACACAAAATGCGGCAAGCAAAACACACACGTTACCAGTAAATTCATCATTCAAATATCGGTGATGTATGACAAAGATAGACATTCATAGAATATATGTGTATGAACGAAACAGATCCGAAGTTCGGACCGCGTTCCATACTTGCTTGAAACGACCTCAAGCGACGCGTGACCGTTTAGTACTAAATTGGCCTTAACACCGATCACACCAACTAGCGTGATTATTGCTTGCCACTTTTAGAGCGCTACAACGGGTCTATAATTATGTAACGTCATTGCGTTTAACGCCATTTTTGTGTGCTGAGACTTAAGTAATCTTATAATAATTTATGTAAATAGTTGAGATACGAAATTATGCAAATAGGTAGTTGAGATCATAATGTAATATAATATTAACTCTTCATATCCGTACAAGCGTGCAGCGTCCTTGAGGTGATTTTTTACAAAAACGGCGCAGTACAAATTATACAAATATTATTAAGTAGTGGCAAGTAGTTAGTTTGAGTAACGAAACATGAAACAAACAGTAGCTTTGACAGATAATAGAATATAAATAATTTTCTTACATGAGAACCTCTGTTTACAATTTCATCTTTCGTTCACATTGACGGCCTCCGTGGTCCAGTGGTAAGACGCTTGACTACGAATCCAAAGGTCGCGGGTTCAAACCCGGCGTGCGCCAATAACTTTTATTTAATTAATATGTGTCATAACACATTTAATTCACATAAAAAAAGTATATTTGCGGCACGTTCCAGAGTGGTAGATACTATAAATATCGTCCTGGTGAAAGACCACCATTCAGAATTGAAACGTTGCTTGAAATGGCTTTAGCCGTGTTTGGTGACCAGATCTAAATAGCCAGGTACTTCCCAATCTTCCTCTTCCCAATCTCCTTCCCCTCCCCACAACCTTCAGCCTCACAACATACCCTATTTGGGGATGCCATATTCTCACTGGCTCTAGACGGTTAAGAGCAGTTGAGTACATAATATAACGATTTAATTCATTGTCAAAATTATGATGATGCTTACTAATGTTGATTTTAGTTGAAAGACTTGTCGTTTCTCTATGGTCTTGCCGCTGAGAGTTACGTTGTAACTTTTTAAATGTTATATGCATCCTTTACAAGGAAGAAAGACAGGTTCCAATAGAGCTTTAAAAAGACAACAAACCGATATTCTTCAAAAATATTCCATTCCGCCGATCAAAGAGTTGAATTTATTTCCAAGGAAAAAATTCATAATTATTTCAAGTTTGTTACAAAACACTGAGTCATGCAACTAGGGCAAAATGGTGCAGCAATGAACATCTCATTTGTTTCGGATTACATTTTTGTTCGATTGTTAATACGGCATTTGGATTTAAGGGAATTTTCACATTATCATTTATAAAATAAACTTTCGAAAAAAAAATGCAGTGGTGAAAATTTGTATATTTACTGCCATCTATTGATATTCATCAAAGTGTTCAAACTGGTAGCAAACTAGCAAATGATTTTTCAATAGCAGTTTCAATTTCTTACAATAGATGGCACTTTTTTTTTCAAATTGATCGTTTTATATTGATGTTTGCACTACTTATGAGTATATACAGGTAAGTATGTTGCTGTATATTTATATAAACTAGAAATTAATATTAAGTACAAAATAAGATTTGTACTGCGCCCTTGAGGTGATTTTTTACAAAAAACGGCGCTATACAAATTATCCAAATTTTTATTTTTATTTTTATATGAATACCGCACAAGAGTCTCAACTGCTCCCAACCGTCTAGAGCCAGTGACACTATGGCATCCCCAAATAGGGTATGTTGTGAGGCTGAAGGTTGTGGGGAGGGGAAGGAGATTGGGAAGAGGAAGATTGGGAAGTACCTGGCTATTTAGATCTGGTCACCAAACACGGCTAAAGCCATTTCAAGCAACGTTTCAATTCTGAATGGTGGTCTTTCACCAGGACGATACTTAAAGTATCTACCACTCTGGAACGTGCCGCAAATATACTTTTTATTATGTTTTATATGAATTAAATGTGTTATGACACATATTTATTAAATAAAAGTTATTGGCGTACGCCGGGTTCAAACCCGCGACCTTTGGATTCGTAGTCGAGCGTCTTACCACTCGTCAATGGAGGCCGTCAAATATTATTATTATTATATGGATATATTTTATAAATACATTTTCCTAGCTAATAATTTGATAATTATTGTTACATCTTCACTTTAAACTACAGATAATTAGTAAGCAACCTCATAATCTATTTATGTTATTTATATAGTGAATACCGCACAAGAGTCCCAACTGCTCCCAACCGTCTAGAGCAGAGGTTCCCAAACTTTTATGTCCCGTAGACCACTTGCCGATTTTTCTGTTTTGTATAGACCCCCTGCTTTCCTAATATTGTTCTTTTTAGCGTTGGAAAAAACTTCAAAGTTTTGTGAACGCTTCAGGAACTGCTAGTTCTTTGAAATGAACCCTTCGCGGTGAACACTTCAATTGAAGTCAAACTCGCCAAAAAATAGTACTAGTCGGTAGAGATCTCAAAACGAAAAGTGCTAGCAAATCAACAAAAATTCCTCTCCGAAAAAAAAGCACTAGTCGGTAGAGATTTGAAATCGAAAAGTACTAGCAAATCGACAAAAAATCCTCCCCAAAAAATTAATATAATTAGGGAATTAATGTCTATTATAAGAGAGTATTACGTAAGTACCTACATAAGTACTATCTGTGAGGTGGATTATTACATTTGTGGGAAGCCAACATTTTGGTGACGGCCTGCCTAAATGGAATCCACTCCCGTGGACCCCCATTTACGTCATATGCACCCCAATTTTTTTTTTCATTGACGTGGACCCCTTGCAGGTCGGAATCGACCCCTTGGGGTCGATATAGACCACTTTGGGAATGACTGGTCTAGAACCAGCGAGACTTGGCATCCCCTTTTGAGGTATGTTGTGAGGCTGAAGGTAGTAAGAAGGGGAAGGAGATGGGGAGGGGAAGGAGGTGGGGAAGAGGAGTGTTGGGAAGTACCTGGCTATTCAGATCTGGTCACCAAATACAGCTTAAGCTATTTCAAGTAACGTTTCGTTTCTGAATGGTGGTCTTTCACCAGGGTGATACTTAGAGTATCTACCACTCTGGAACGCGGCGCAAATATTTTATTTATTTATTATTTAACTAACTAACTAACTATCACGCCGTTTCCCCACAGGGGTAGGCAGAGAGGACGGACCGCCATATAACTCTGTCTTGGCACACACTCCTTGTTTCATTCACATTCATACATCGTCTTATACACACTCTTCTGTTATTCTGACTCTTCACATGACCCTATTCAAGTATTTGATTTACTTGATTGTGCCATGTCTTTCTCGGGCGTCCTTGACTTCTACTTCCATTCACTTTCGCATCATATATTCTTTTCAAACTCCATTCTTCGTTCATTCGCTCTACATTCCCAAACCATCTAAGCGTCTCTTTCTTGATCCTATTCATTACGCCTACATCAGCCTTGCATTTTTTCCGGATATCCAGATTTTTAATACGGTCATACATGGTTTTACCGCACATGCGTCTCAAGGATCTCATTTCCACAGCATTCAGTCTACTTTCATCCTTCCTCTACCAGTTCCATGCCTCACTGCCATACATCAGGGTTGGTATAAGCACTCCGTTGTGGGCTGCTAGCTTCGCTTCTTTGGACAATTTCTTATTTGCGCCAACAGCGTTCAGTCCTCTATTAATGAAGTGTTCTGCATTCACCCTTCTATCAATATCCTTATCAGCCTTTCCGTTTCTCATAAACAAGCAAAAGTCATTGGCTTGAAACCGCGACCTTTAGATTCGCAGTCGAGCGTCTTACCACTCGACAATGGAGGCCGTCAAAGTATAAAAGTTAGAAATTCTTAAGCATCGTTACACTGTCTGATTGCACATGATTATTTTATTTGTCATACATTTTAATGACACGAGCGTTCATAAATTATTTTACCACGAGATGGTGTTCTTGAAATGTAGTACTTACGAAGATATTAATTTATCTGAAAGAACCCTTGTAAATTATGCAAATAGTTAGTTTAGATAATAAACTCTTCATATTTGTGCGAGCCAGTACCCAGCAGATAGTCAAAGTGGCGAGACATGGAAGACAACAACTTTGTGGAGCAAACAGCTGCTTTGACAGATAATAAAATGTAATCTGCACTCTTCATCTGAACTTTTCAGTAGAAAAAATCGTTTACTTAAACTACTTTAATTATATTATTGTATAATCCACACATTGAAATTGAATGTGTGGATTATACAAAATTGACAAATGTGATGACGTGAATGTATTCCATAGTAATTCAACGAATCAACAAAATTCTGCTGACAAAGTTTCAAAATCATTTACTAAAAATAAAATCATTTTCAAATCGTCTAATTTTTCATATTTTGAATGATTGTTTGGTAAGCATTGCTTAACGGAGTGTTTTCATGTGATTTTATTGTTATATTTTTGTAAAGGACTACTAATGAAGAAATAAAACAGTAAGTCGTTTTAAACTAAACTCACATTGCTTATGTCTACAATGCTAATATATCTTGCACAGTGCAGTTAAACTAAATGAAAAAAATACGCATAAAATTACGTTACGAGTAATCAAGTCTTTTTATAATTGTCACTGTTATTGTAAGGTTGTTCACTTAGTGTAACAATATATGATGCTTGGAGTAAGAATATCTATGGAGAGAGAGCTAATTTGTTTTACCCAACCTAAACAAATTTGCGATAAATTACTTTCTCCGGGTTTTTACGTCGTAAACCGTGAGAGAGAAAGAGACAACCAATTTTGGGTAAAGTTTCACACCGCTTCAAAGTATTGTCACCATGTCTTTTGACTAGTGCGTCTCCCGGGACTCCGCCCAAACGCTTTGATGTGCAACTAAACTGAACATGACTCAACGTTTTTTAGGTTATATGGTATATATATTTTTTAAATACTGCGAAAAAGTGGTTATACGAATACACAAAAACATTGTGTCGATACGTGCTATAGATGGATGTTTAAATACCGTAACCCTAGTCTTAGCCACGCCCAGGTCTAACCGAGTCAGTAAAACCTAGTACAAACTGACTGCAGGTCGATCTACAGCGTTACCTCTTGTATATTAATGCTCTAAAATATGGAGAGAGAGCTAATTATTTTTACCCAACCTATACAAATTTGAGATAAATCACTTTCTCCGAGTTTTTAAGGTCGTAGACCATAAGAAAGAGACAGCAAATTTTCCTAAATTATCACACCGCTTTAAAGTAGTATTAGGATGTTCTTCGTGTTCCGCGTCTCCGTTGACTCCGCCCTCACGTTTTCATATGCGACATAAATGGACCATAAGTCAACGGTTTTTTAGGTTATATGCTTAGAGTAAATAGAGTGGAGCCTATCCAAGACAGTGTAGTCAGTTTTTAATGATTTTTACCGGACTCGGCGGACCTGGGCGTGGCTATAACTAATTCTAGGGTATTTATACATCTATTAATATCACATATCGATAGAATGTTTTTGTTTATTCGTATAACCACTTTTTCACAGTATTGTAATCAACAAAATTATGGCATATAACCTAAAAAACCGTTTAGTTGTGTCAAGTTTAGTGGCATAATAAAAAATGTGGGCGGAGTGCCGCGGTGACCCAGGAGCCCGAGGTCATTGTGACAGTACATAGAAGCGGTGTATTATATTTTTTGTCTCCGTCTCTCTCATGGTGTACGACGTAAAAACCCAGGGAAAGTGATTTATCGCAAGTTTGTATAGGTTGGGTGAAAATAATTAGCTCTCTCTCCATACATTGTTAACCCAAGGTTTTATAATATATTTTTGTTAATAACCATACTGTGAAAAAGTGGTTATACGAATAAACAAAAACATTATGTCGACATGTGCTATGAATGGATGTATAAATACCCTAGCCCTAGTCCTAGCCACGCCCAGGCCTAACCAAGTCCGGCAAAACTCATCAAAACTGACTACAGCAGCGCTCTCTCTTATATATTATTGCTATGAGGGTTGTTCAGTTGTAAAAATTGTTGACATTGCTTGAATAATCAATAAATTGCTCCATTCCTTGAAAGTCTTGATGCCTCCGGTATTGTAATGGCCTAAAGATCGTTAAAACCTTGGAGTAAGAATAAACATGAAGAGAGAGCTAAATATGTTTACCCAACCTATACAAATTTGCGATAAATCACTTTCTCCGAGTTTTTACGTCGTATACCATGAGAGAGAAAGAGACAAGAAAAGCCTTCACGTAATATTTCAGCACTTTTAAGTATGTTAGAATGTTCTCCGTCCGCGCTATCTTCATATCATCGAGCCGCATAAATTACGTCAACGGATTTCGAGGTTATTTCCTACATTTGTGTTGATTAAAAACTTGCAGTGGTTATGCAAATAAATCAAATATGATAGTGATATGTGCTATGAGTGATTGTTCAAATAAGACCAAACAAAGATTATGAAACATCACTTTTCAGAGGTGTTTCAACAATTTTAAATAATTTTGTCCAAACTTTAGAATTTTCATATTTTTTTTTAATATAAAGACATTAAATCAACAAAAAGCTTCCATCATTATTTAGGAAAACCTTCTGTTATTAGTTTTTGTGTGATATGTTGACTGTATAAATAATTTTCATTGTGTATTGATATTGTTTTGTTTGATGTGTTCAAATATGTTCATTAAAAATGACGGAATTCCATGTGGGCGGTAACTAATAGGCTATCCAACTTCCTTTAATTAACATATCTTTGTTTCTTTCTATCGAGTCAGTATAAAATCAACAATACTGACTACACTGTTTTGCAAAGATACCTCTCCATGTATATTCTTACTCCAAGGTACAAACCTTATGTGTGGATCCAAATTAGGCCAATTTTTTATTCAATTTACAAAGGACAAAAATAAACTTAACATCCTTAGTGTGAAAAGTTCTCCTGACACGATAATATGTGATGTTTATTGTAAACTTACAAAAATGGCTCCACAGAAAGGAAAATAAATGGAAATAAATTCATGTGTACACCTCCTTAGACGAATTAAATAATGTAGATACGTTACTGAGACAATGCGCGTGAATGTACTAAACCGAGTCTGAGAGACATACCTGAGATTTACTGCGTTTAGTATCACACAAACGTTCGTTCGACAGACAAGCTGTCACGGGAAAACGGGAGCTCTTCGATCGAAATAATGAGAGATAGCAAATGCAGATATACATATAGGTGTGTGGAAGACAACCGTTTCCGTACGTCGTACTCTACTTGGCTAGTCGCTCGGTAAGTTCGTCGGGGAAGAGGGATTATAACAGTAACGCGGGACGTTCATATAGCTATCTCATCGGTACACACATATTCTGTTTGGTATGGCTATCCTTTTCATAAGCTTTGTAACTGAAATCAAGTGCGTGCCACATTTATCGTTCGATTTGTATGAATATGACGAGTCTTGTGTTTTATGTCTATAGCGTACAATTGATTATTGACAATTGAACCAATTGCTTTCAGATGTAACGATGAACCGGAAAAAGCTAGAAAGTCCACCTTTTGGTCTGACATTACTTTGGAGCCCATGTGGATCGGAATATTCGTGTCCCTGGGATTTGACATAGTTGTATTTAAAAACTTGTACATCCAGAGAGCTTGTCTTATAGACTTGGGATATTCTGAAGATGTCTGCTACGTGGAGGCATCTCTGAATTCAACAGTAGAGGTAAGTGTTCATTCCTGTATTTCTTTGGCAACATGTACTGTTGCATCCAAAAACTGCGTTAAACACCGAATGCGTTTCAGTTTCGGATGAACTTTGAATTAGAATGGACTGTAAAACGAAATAACGAAGACTACTTGATGGAAGGTTCGATTGTATACTGTAGATAAAATGAGGATTTAAGCCAATTCACTCACCGATGAATTAGATGTTTTAGAATTCTTGAAATCTTGAATTCTTCTTGAACACTATGTTGGGATCAACAACATAACCTGCCACGATCGATGACGAAGCCAGAAAGAGGCACCAACCTACGACACGATGACCACCAACAACCTCTTCTCCTTCTTTTTTTGCAAGGTTGTTCAATAATAAACCGAATGGCTAATTGGCGGGATAGGTAAGGACTGAATGATTAACAAAAGGTGAGAACCTAACAAGTTGTCTATTTGAAATTCAACATGTACATTCATTCAAACATTAAGACCTCTTCAAGTTTTGGAGCGTCACATGGAGCGGTCCAAAACTGAACACGGCTTGACAGTGACACGGTCAACTATTACCGTATATTTCAATTACAAAATTAAAGATACGTCTCTGAAGCATACGACTACTTGTAAAGACTTGGAGACAGTATTTGACGCTTGTTTAACGTTTCATAATCACATTGAAAAGATCTGCAAATCAGCCACAAAAATGTTGAGTTTGGTCGTTCATAATTCAAAGGAGTTGACAAATCTTTTAGCTTGGTGCGTAGCATTCTCGAGAGTGGATCTCAGGTATTGAGGCCAGAGGACACCGCTTATGTACTAATGGTCGAGAAAATTCAAAATATTTTGTTTACGATTCCTCTACATGAGATTTTTTGGTTTTTACCCATGGCTGTTTCCCACAGCATTTATCTCGGGAATGGTGGGTATCTGCAGCCTAATTATGAGGAGGGATATGGCATTACTGATTTTAGCTCTTAAACTCCTGAACGGTGTATTACTAACACCTGACATCCTGGAAGAAATTGGATTCTATGTCCCTGATAATTTCACGCGAGGCCGCCAACACAAGCTTCTGTTTCTTCCCAGGTGCAGAACTAACTAACCAATGGTGATGCCCCTGGGAAGACTTACCATGTTATGTACCTACCCATACAGCGATTGATAACACTTTGAACCTAATTGGTTGACAATCATTATCATTGAAGATTCAATTAGTCTCGAACACAGTTAATATCGGTCGGAGTAACACTACGCTTCTGGTGTAGACATTACTCTGTATAATTCTAGTTCTTACCTGTTACAAATATAAAGGAACTTCACAATATAAATAAATACAAATAAAGTGAAAAGGTGTTTTAGTACCAAAGAATCCTTAACAAAATTGGGCAACTAGACAAGGACGATGATGGGCGAACCATTTTATTTTGGAAAGAAGAAATGCCACTAACAATCTGCGACCAGGTAACGCAGAAGAGACAACATCAATGCACAACAGATATTCTGCTGCCCAGAAAGATACATTTATTTTTGGTGTGCATTAAGTAAATCTAAAATTTCCGTCGTACCTTGCTGACTGTAATTTCGTAATGACTCACTTGTGTTTTACAAAATGATGTTTTTGTCAATTGTGCTCTCAGAAGATGTGTTTTTTCAAATTGTGTGACAATTGGTAGTTTTTCTGGAATGGCTACTTATACTCGGAGAATTGGTTTTTTTCTCTCTCATGTCACTAAAAAAAGTTTGATCGAGAAATGTGAAGTTTTTTTCGTCGTTTTATTTTATTTTCGTGTACCTGAATACATTTCCTTCCAAATAAAAATAAAATTTCATGGTGATTTCCTGTAAATACAAACAGTAATGTCACTTTGAAAATCGATTATTTTCAGTCGTACTGACGTAAGCAAACTTTGAAAAAATATTACTCGACTTGCCCCGGAACTTAACGCAGTGTAAAATACGAGTATTTCTATGTATTGGTTATTTTGTTGACAAGCGATTATGGTTCATTTAAATATGCGAACAACATGTTTTAAAGAATTAAACGTCCTGAAAAGATAATGATGAATGCTTGGATCCAAGACAATCCGGCACACTGGAGATTAAATCGAATTTCAGAATTTTCTTTTATCAAATCTAATGATTATTAGTTTCCAAAGTATGATGACCAACGAGTCGCCTATTTGAGTTCAGCCTAAGAGTGTTAGTAGTATGTCCGTTGTATTAGAAATTTGCCTTGAATGTTGATAAAGAACATTTGTTGGATTTCATAAAGATAATTTGATAGGTTCTTACCTTCGTGTTTTCACCCAGTTTTTACCTACCCCACCATTTCGCTTTTCGGTTTCCTTACTCAACAACACTGTGTTCGAAAACAGTTAACAATCCAGAAACAGAAGAGTTATATGAAAAACGTGTTTGTTGTTCGTTCATTGGTGTCTCGCTTGGTCGTCGTTTAGTTGTTTGTTCTTCAAGTAAAATTGAGTTAAGTTACTCACTTCATCGGTGAGTGGATTGGTTTCCTTACTTCCTTCACTCTATATTCTATCAAGTAGTACAATGTTATCGTTTTACAGTCCACTATTTTTAAAATGAATCTGAAGCTGAAAACACATTTGGTGTTTTATCGCAGCTTCGGATCCAACAACAATGTTCTGCGTTATGAATAAAGTGAAATCTTTCAGATTGCAGCCCAGCAAATTGTTTCAGCAGCATCTGTAACCAGTGGTTTGGTCGGTGGGTCGATGACCATCCTCTTAGTCATATTCCTCGGTCCATGGAGCGATGCCAGTGGTAGAAGAAAACCCCTGATGCTGATGTCCATTGGCTCCACCGTGGTGTCATCCTTGACCACATTGGTGGTGCTGGCTTTGCCCCAGCTGCCAGTCTTATGGGTCATCTATATGAAAACCATTCCAATGGCTTTAGGAAGCATTCCTTTGCTTGGATTGTCAGCTTTTAGCTATTTAGGTGATGTATGTAACAATTCTATTAGTCATAATTGTTGTCTAACAAACTTAGATGAATTAAATATTGTAGATACGTTACTGAGACAACGCGCATGAATGCACTAAACCGAGTTCGAGATACATACCTGAGATTTACTGCGTTTAGTATCACACAAATATTCGTTCGACAGACAAGCTGTCACCAACTATCACAAACGTGACGCTGTAGGCTCCTTTTTGAGAAAAAAATGCCTTGAAAGGTGTAAAAATCATTCGGGAGCAAAAAACATATCTCATGGAGTTTCTTTTCATTCATAAACAAATCACTTATTATTTCAATTTAATAAATACAATTGTTCACAAGGTTTTTAACTACTCGAAAACGGTATGAAATAGCGAATGCAGAAATAAATAAGTGCGTGAAGACAACCACGGCTAGCGGCGCGATATCCGATTATAACAGTAGCGTGGGACGTTCATATAGCTATCTCATCCGTACACACATATTCTTTGAATGGCTTGCCTTTTCATACGCGGGTGAAACGTAAAACAAGACGGTACCAGTGGTGCTACATTTTTTGTAAGATTTATATGAATATGACGTGTCTTGTATTTTATGTCTATGCTAACAAACATTTTGCAATAATATTTCTTTCAGCAGATAAACAATTAACAATTACTCTTACTTATTTTAGGTTTGTTACAAAACGCAGAGAAATGCAACTGTAGTAATGGGGCGAAATGGTACAGCGATGCACATTTCAATCGTTTTTGGATCATATTTTGCTCCAATTATTTATAAGGCACTGGGATTCGAGGGAATAGCAGTAATATCATTTATTTTGCAGGTAGCATCGATTGAAAGTATTTCAACTAACACCAAATATTGCCTTAGAGACAATTTCTACATTAAAGTCATCTTAATTAGAAATTACAAAAGTATTCTAGCTGATGCAATAATGTTTATTCATTTTACAGTTGACTTCTCTCCTGTATGTCTACATAATAGTAAAAGATTTCGATGTGAGCGAGAAGATTCCAAGTATTTTCGACATTACGCTGCCACTAAAGGGTTTCAAGTGCTTGTTCAAGAAAAGAGATGGCTACAAAAGACAAATTCTTTTGACAATGTTGTTTATTCCAACCACTAACATGCTAATCAGTGCCAGTAAGTCGTTTTATAATATTTATTGTTTTCATATAGCTATATAAAACTCAGTACTGTGTTGAGCATTAAAGGTGAGGTTATTTGTCCAAGAGCTTATATAATATTATGACATTTTTTGTAGGCAAATTTGAAAACGGAAATTGACATACTGCAATTAAGTGAAGAGTGAATTTACAATTTAATATGTGAATAAGTTTGATTGATAATGATGTAACTACGTTTTACGAGTATTTCTGAAATTATGATTGAGTTATCAGAGAATTTAAACCAGTTAATAGCTGAGTGGACGAACGCGTCGGATTCTCACTCGGGATTCGTGGTTTCAATTCCTCTGCTGGCCACATCATTGCATAAGCAACATCTTCCACTTGTTATGATGGCAGTAGGAGTTTGTCTGGTTATTCTTAAGCTGGTAATGTTCGTCATTCTTTTTTAAAATGCTGAAATGAGCTAAATCAATTTATTTCCTTTCCGAACAAACCCAGCTTTGAGAGTGGAAACTAGCGTTGGGAAAAACTTCAATGTTTTGCGAATGCGTCACGAATGGCTAGTTCTTTAAAATGAACCCTTCGCAGTGAACTAGTCGGTAGAGATTTGAAAGTGAAAAGAACTGCAACCGGTTCCTTGCCAAAATAAAAAAAAACACTAGTCGGTAGAAATTTGAAATGGAACTGGTTCCTTGCCAAAACAAAAGTACTAGTCGGTAGAGATTTGAAATTGAAAAGAACTGAAACCGGTTCCTCGCCAAAATAAAAATCACGTTCCTTTAGATCGAAGTACTTTGAAGTCGTACTTGTAACGAAGTACTTCTTTATGGGCTTTGAAGTTCACCTTCACACTGGACTGCTGCAAATTGAAGTAGTTCTTTGTAATCTGACTTCCATTGAAGTATTTGTTCAATGAAATGAAGTTAATGAAATGAATGAACGCTGAAATGAACTACCAACTTCAATCAAAGTATTTGTTCAGTGAACAATGAATGAAGTAGGAACTGTTACCAAAAGAAGTAGTTCTTTGAATTAGTTCTTCCAAAGCGGTCACAACGCTAGTGGAAACACAATCCTTATTCCACTTGCTAGCTCCACTTTTGGGCACCTGCGCAGATAAGTGTAAAACTGAGGATGTGAAAGGATTAGTAATCGGAGGGTTGTCTACTCTAAGGGTTCAGCTCAGCTCTGCTGTAGGAGAAATAAATATAAAGTGTGTTAGTACAGAGAAATAAAAATTATGGCATATTTCAGATGAGGTTTCCATTAGATATCTCTACTTGAGGAACACATTTTCATGGACTGCTTCAGAATACGGAAAACTCTTATCTATAAGGCAAATTGTGCATGCAATTGGTAATTATAAATTTTGTATCTCGGAAGAAAAGGGCTATAACCTTGGAGCAAGAATAAACATGGAGAGGATATTACTATATAATTGTGTGCAAATTTTTACCGGTAGAGGCGCTGCTAGGAGACAGGCATTTAGATAGGTACCACTGATTGCTTTTTTACAACCTCCTTCGCTTTCTCATAAACTACCCTTGTAACCTTGGAGAAGGTATATATATATGGAGATGTACCATGTAGTCGCATTTCAAAACATGTGGGCGGAGTCCCCGGAGACGCGGGAGACCAATATCATCCTTACAGTACTTAAAAGTGGTGTTTTATTTTTGTTGTCTCTTTCTCTCTCATGGTGTACGACGTGAAAACCCGGAGAAATTGATTTGTGTAAGTAAGTCCAATATCATGGTGTTTGAAAGAGAGAGTACGAGAACAGCGTGTAATATAGTGGTGAATGATGAATACTTGGAGCAAGTGGATGAGTTTGTGTATTTGGGAAATATGTTTACGAGAGACGGAAAGGCTGATAAGGATATTGAAAGGAGGGTGAATGCAGGAAACTCCATTAATGGAGGACTGAACGCTGTTGGCGCAAATAAGAAATTGTCCAAAGAAGCGAAGCTAGCAGTCCACAATAGAGTGCTTATACCAACCCTGATGTATGGTAGTGAGGCATGGCACTGGCAGAGTAAGGATAAAAGTAGACTGAATGCTGTGGAAATGAGATCCTTGAGACGGATGTGTGGTAAAACCATGTATTCACATTTTTAATCATGTATTAAAAATGTGAATATCCGGAAAGAATGCAAAGCTGATGTGAGCGTAATGAATAGAATCAAGGAAGGGACGCTTAGATGGTTTGAGCATGTAGAGCAAATGAACGAAGAAAGGAGTGTGAAAAGAATATATGATGCGAAAGTGAATGGAAGAAGAAGTAGAGGACGCCCGAGAAAGACATGGCACGATCAAGTAAATCAAATACTTGAATCGGGTCATGTGAAGAGTCAGAATAACAGAAGAGTGTGTATGAGACGATGTATGAATGTGAATGAAGTAAGGAGTGTGTGACAGAGATATATGGCGTGATTGTTAGTTAGTTAGTTGTATTGGTTGGATAAAAATATATAGCTCTCTCTCCATGTATATTCCTACTCTAAGGGTGAAACATATCATTGAAGGTAATATACCATTGTTTTAAGGAATTATGGTGATCGTCAAAGTTCTGAAGGAGAAACTGAATATACGCGATGAAGTCATTGGAGTCATTGGAGCGATTTCTGAACTCACGGATGCCATTATCTTCATGTTTATCACTCAATCTTGGATGCTGTTTGCAAGTATGTATCTAGATCTATATTAATTAATAATATTTCTTAAAAATAGTGGGAACAATTTGGAATTATTTGCAGTTACACTCTTTGGAATATTGAGCAGTGGACCGATGACAGTCGAGAGACCTATAATAAATAAAAACATTCAACAAGATGAACAAGGTAATTACATTAATTATTTGGATTAAAAAATGTATACATCTGCTTTTGTATACGTGTATACCACGAAGTATTGTTAGATGTTATGATCAAATATTTTTACGGCTTATAGTATTGTGTAATTTGACTTTTGAGGTAATTTGACCTTTAAGGTAATTTGACTTTTGAGGTAATTTGACTTTTGAGGTAATTTTACTTTTGAGGTAATTTTACTTTTAAGGTAATTTGACTTTTGAGGTTATTTGACTTTTGAGATAATTTGTCTTTTGAGGTAATTTGACTTTTGGGGTAATTTGACTTTTGAGGTAATTTGACTTTTGGGGTAATTTGACTTTTGGGGTAATTTGACTTTTGGGGTAATTTGACTTTTGAGGTAATTTAACTTTTGACGTAATTTGACTTTTGAGATAATTTGACTTTTGAGGTAATTTGACTTTTGAGGTAATTTGACTTTTGAGGTAATTTGATGGCCTCAATTGGCGAGTGGTAAGATGCTCGACTACGAGTCCAAAGATACCGTATTCAAACCCGGCGTGCGCCAATAACTTTTATTTCATTAAAATGTGTCATATTACATTTAATTCATATAAAATAATAAAAAGCGTATTTGCGGCACGTTCCAGAGTGGTAGATACTCTAAGTATTGCCCTGGTGAAAGACCACCATTCAGAATCGAAACGTCGAGTCGCTTGAAATGGCTTTAGCCGTGTTTGGTGACCAGATCTGAATAGCCAGGTACTTTCCAACCTTCCCTTTCCTCATATCCTTCCCCTCTGCGCTACCTTGAGCCTCACAACGTACCCCTATTGGGGATGCCATAGTCTCACTGGCTCTAGACCGTTAAGTGCAGTTGAGACTCTTGTGCGGTATTCAGGTAAAAAAAAAAACTTGACTCAATGCTTCAAAAGTCAAACCACACAATTACATAATTTTGATTGTTTTACATTTATTCAATTATCTTAATTTTTAGAATTAAAATGAAAAAATGTATAATGAATGACGTGTAATTTATTTCCAGGAAAAATCTACAGCGTTATAACAATATTGGATATGTTCATCTTCTTCTTGGTTCTACCTTTTAGTAACTACGTCTATTCTAGAACCCTGTCCTGGTTTCCTACCTGCTTCATGTTCATCAGTGCGACAGGGGCCTTCGCACAGGTCGTTTGCTACTGCGTGGTCATCCAAATAACCAAGAAAGAGACTCTGAGAGTGCAGCGCTTGCCTCAGGAATGTCCGAAAAACTAATGTTGTGATATCGTCGGCTTAAAACTAATATCCACTGTGTAAGGCTAACTAACAAGGAGAAAATAATATATAATATGAATACAAACTATGATCGTTATCATAAATCATGAGAAAAAGAGGTTCAGATATGGGTATAACAGTGCATGTGTACATCAACAGAAAAGGAAATTGGATTGAGGACAGTTAACATGTTAGTTCTTAAAAACATTAATATTCAAGTATTATAAGTAAACGATTCAAACAATGTTAAATATAACGAGTAACAAAAGAATAATAAATATTTTATGACAATATTAGGATATGTTTTTCAGTAGACAGTAAGGACATTTAGTTGTAAGGATACAAGTAAAGAGAAAACCGAAACAAACCAAATTAAGGACGTTTTTAAAGAAATTAAATTTGAATAACTTACGTTTTGTATTTGGGATTTTTAAACAATTTGGTTTTTAAGACTCGATTGACTACGTTCTGTATGTTAGCAAGTTTTGAGGGAAGCTTATTCCAGATGACTGGACCAAATACATCAAAAGCGCGATCATAGTAGACAGGTTTATTTGATCGAGGTGGTTCAATTGATCGATCAGCAGTATAAACATCTGCTGACCTCAAAGTAAGCTGTCTACTATTTAAGGCTTGTCGGACACACAGTTCCGATATATAGGCTGGTGCCATTCCCTGCAATGCCTTACAGATCGTAAGGCAAATCTTAAACTCTATTCTTTCAGGGCATCGAAGCCAATGAAGGCGATTCAAAAGTGGAGTTTTGTAACAAAATTTATCCTCACTATATATCATTCTCGCCGCTGCATTGAAGACGGACTGTATCCTGTTGAGTTGTTTCTGAGGGAGGCCAGCATATACACTATTACAATAGTCCAACCCTATAACAGATGAGCCAAGAAAACACATGTCAGGATACAAATAGTACCTGATAGTGTTGCCTGTTCATTCGTTAATATTAACATTTTTAATACGGTCATACATGGTTTTACCGCACATACGCGTCACAGGGATCTCATTTCAACAGCATTCAGTTTACTTTCATCCTTCCTCTGTCAGTTCCATGCGTCACTGCCATACATCAGTGTTTGCATAAACACTCCATTGTGGAGTGCTAGCTTCGCTTCTTTTGACAATTTCTTACTTGCGCCAACAGCGTTAACTCCTCCATTAATGGAGTTTCCTGCATTCGCCCTTCTTTCAATATCCTTATAGGCCTTTCCGTCTCTCGCAAACACACTTCCTAAGGGTAACCTTAATTCTCTCAATTAAAGATTCAAAGCTGAAATCAACGAATCTCTTTAATTTTTCTGATATCATGTTTGTTTGTTACAATACATAAAAAGCAATCTCTTTGAAAATGTTGTTTAAGTACAGATTACATAATAAGAAATTGAACCAAAAAACAATATCACCCAAACCTGAAATATGCAGAGTAGATTACATAATTTTATTTTGTTTGAAGGGATCTTATACAAAACATGGTGACTGGTTGTGTTTCTTATCAACTATTTGAAAATATATAAATACAAAGACCGGTCTTAATTTTAATTGAAAGCAGAACAGTTTCAGAAGTTTAAACAAAAGCAGAGATTTCACTATTTGTAAAGCTCTAGATAAGAAAAATACATTTGATAAAAATCTTCCATTGGACAGACCAGTCCGAAAAGTAAGTGAAAAGTACATTGTCATTTGAATACATTAAAAGTTATAAATATATTGTACGGAATAGGCACACAGACATGGCCGAGTCTCAAATTCCGGAAGAAAGTGTGGGACTTACAGTTAAAACTGCGTAAGTAAAAACAGCAAACATCATTATAATGACAGATTGTGTCTTTTATAGATTCATATTTGTTTAAAATTGAACACATTATTTAATGTACTATGAAATAATGCATTCTTAACATTAACGTACAGATAATTACACCGAGATATTTCCTGCGGGGAAATTAGTAACTACAAATGTAAAAGAACAATATTTTTTGGCAGCAATTAAATTATAGTTCCATTATGAACGTTCTCTTGGTGGTCAAAGTTTTGGTTTAAATACCCATACTAGGACTGGATAGAAATAATCGCTAAACAATTTAATATATTTATTTTCTTATATACGCCCTTATGATCTTTTAAATAACTGTGCAATCTAAAAGCAATAATATACAAGAGGGAGCGTTTCTGAAGCCCTGGGCGTGGCTAGGACTAGGAGCTAGGGTATGTATACATCCATTCATAGCACATGTCGACATAATGTTGTTGTTTATTTGTAAAGCCACTTTTTCACAGTATTGTTGTAAATAAAAATATAGGATATAACCTAAAAAACCGTTAAGTTATGTCCAATTATGTCGCATATCAAAACGTAGTGGGCGGAGTCACCGGAGACGCGGGAGACGGAGAACACGCTTGCATACCGAATGGTGGTGCCATATTATGAGAGAACTTATCTTGTCTCTTTCTCTCTCACGGTTAACGGCGCAAAAACCCGGAGAAAGTGATTTATCGTAAATTTGTGTAGGTTGGGTAGTAATATTTATCCATCTCTTCATACATATTATTGCTCTGAGTGTGCAATAGATATATAAAATAATAGTGATACAAATATAACATGGAATAAATAATTAGCACCCAAAAGTATAACCAAGTTACCAGAGATATCATAAAGCTATAAATTAATATTAGTATTTTTGGAAGAGGTATTCTATTATAGCCTTCTTGTAACTAGATTCAGTACAGTTGAATATATCTACTATTTCTGATTACCCACTCCATGCAGTCCTGATATTATTGTTACACTTAAAAACAATTTTGGATCGAGTGGTTCTGTTTGGTACATGGAAGGTAATTAAGCTAAGTAAATCAGGGTTGTCTATAATACCATTAACAACTTTAAAAATAAAAGTCAAATCGGAAATAAGCCTTCTGACTGAGAGCTTTAATAATTTGAATTCTTTCACTATGTAATTATCATTTATGGTTTCTATGGGTAGTCTGAGTATGTGATCAATGTATCTTAGAAATTTATGTTGCAATTTCTCAATGGAATTAGAGTGAATTTTAAAGTGAGGGGACCAGACAGAAGAGATATATTCGACTTGACTTCGAAATAATGAAGAATACAAGATTTTTAATGTTGAAATATTTCTAAATTTACTGGAATTTCGGAGAATAAAGCCAAGCTATTTTTAACGTTTGTTAGTTACTGTATTGATGTGCGAAAGAGAATTAAATTTAGAAACCAAAATAATGCCAAGGTCATTAATTTCGTTTACAGATGTGAGGAAAATATTGTCGATTTTATATTCATATGATTTAATAAAACAAAAATATAACTAAGGATGATTTATTTAAAAAAAAACGATTTAGTGGTATTCACCAATATTCAAAAGAAGTTTGTTAATTTTACACCAATCATGTAATTTATTAAAATTTACTTAAATCTGAAGACAATCATGCTTAGTTTTAATAAGTTTAAAGAGTTTTAGATCATCTGCGAAAAGCATCACATAAACATTGTTATAAAAAACAGTGATGTAAAAATTGCAAAGAGTGTTGGGCCTAAATGTGAACCTTGGGGTACACCACTTGTAGCTACAAATTTTTATGATAGTTTAGAAAATTCTATTAGTTATTTGGTTTTTTATCCATTTTAACTAATTACCCTCTATACCAAGCTTGCAAAGTTAATTAAGCAGGATTTTATGGTTGACTCGGTCAAATTGTCATTTTGAGGGATACAAAACATGCCCAGAATGATTCTATTTTCAAAATTTTATTTCTAGCAATGCTGAAAATGAACAATTCAAGAAGAAATCTATCTGGAGTGGGGTAACCATGGAACCTTTATGGTTTGGGGCAATAATGTCTCTTACTATGGGCTTCATGGCCTTTCAAAACCTATTCCTTCGTCAAGCGTGCACAGTAGACCTCGGCTATTCTGAGGAAGAGTGCTTTCACTCTAACGGGACAAACAGAAGTATCATAGAGGTAGGTGAACATAATATTATTTGTAGAAGTAGATGTTATAATACTATATTAATAATAATAATAACATTAATATATTTCATGCACTGAAGAGGTAAACCGATAGAAGTGTGTTGTAGGCGTGTTCGTATGTCCGAAGTTAGCTCAATTTATCTTACATTGGGTGAAATTGATCAAACAATTTCAAATACCGAAATTCTCTCTTGAAAAGATAACGAATTTCAACGGATTGTCTGGGGCCTATGAGTCTAAAGGTCTAATGTAAATTGGTGACATCAGGTTTTTTTCAAATTATTACAGAGCACACTTCTAGAGATTATCTTTTTTCATAATTTTTATTTTAAGCTTTTTAATTAAGTTTTTCTTGATCCACTGCTGAATGACAGCCTTCCCAAACTTCTTGCACCTTCTAGGGATTTTCTTGTGTTCAGTGATTGTACATTTGCTTTTATTTGGTCAAAGTGATAAATACCTGTGAATTTCCATAGAACTACCACCACGGTGAAGTCAATGGATTTGACCTTAACAGTTAGCAGTTATTATGTTTAAGTATTACAGTTAACAGATGGTAAACTTTCTATATATAACCCCGATTCACATAAATATTTTGCTTTTAAGTTTTTGTCTTTCTGTTCTTTGTTTATTCTGTAAAAGAAAATAATTTTATCTTTGACTACCAGAATTCTATGCCTCTAAATAAATTCTAGAAATATTAGTGAGCTATCCAAAATTCTAATACAGTTTCCATGTCATTTTTTAAATGGTAAAGACTTTGATTTCACTATGTCATAATGTCAACTACCTTATAAAATATTATAAATTGGGTAAATATTTATATTATATAATTGCAGATGCAAAGCCAACAGATTGTAGCGTCTCTCTCCGTTGTCAGCAACTTTGTTGGTGGAGTAATAACATGCGTAGTCCTCTTGTTCCTTGGACCATGGAGCGACTCCAGTGGCCGCAGGAAGCCGGTCATCATCATACCAATCGTAGGGATGATGGCCACTTCAGTGGGACTGCTCACACTCCAGGCCTTTCCCAAGGTCTCCACCGCCTGGGCCATCTACATGGAAGTGTTGCCACTGTCTATTGGAGGAAGCAATCACCTACTGATGATGGCAACATTCAGCTATCTTGGAGACGTAAGTTTAAGAACTAAGATTAATTTTATTTTCCATGATTTCTAAGTGTTTATTTGTTTACTCTTCATGATGCATATTTACTAGGTAGACTTCTATCTACCATACGTTCAAACTGTGCAAAAGCATAGGCGCCATCTCAGAAATTATTCGAAGAAGTGAAGCTAGCAGTCCACAATAGAGTGCTTATACCAATCTTTAAGTATGGCAGTGAAGTGTGGAACTGGCAGAGGAAGGATGAAAGTAGACTTAATGCTGTGGTAATGAGATCCCTGAGACGTGTGTGCAGTAAATCCACGTGTGACCGTGCTAAAAATGTGGATATCCGGAAAGAATGCAAGGCTGATGTAAGCGTAATGAATAGGATATAGAAAGGGACGCTTGGATGATTTGGGCATTTAGAGCGAATGAACGAAGAAAGGAGTGTGAAAAGAATATATGATGCAAAAGTAAATGGATGAAGTAATCGGGGACCCCCAAGAAAGACACGGCACGATCAAGTGAATCAAATACTTGAATCGGGCCGCGTGAAGAGTCAGAATAACAGAAGAGTATGTATGAGACGATGTTTGAATGTAAACGAATGTGTATGGAGGTTCGTCCGCTCTGCCTGCCCCTGTGGAGAAACGGCGTGATGGTTAGTTAGTTAGTTAGTCATCTCTGAAGGGGCGCCGTGAAAATAAAGATCTTATTTAAATTTACTTGAAATATTCTATTGCGCTGGCAACTTTACTGTGCATTCAACGGATATCAAACAAGTATGGAAAAAGTTTTTTGTCACGGTACGTAATGTGCAGGGCCCGATATGTCGTGGAACCAACCCTGCTGGGTTTATTGCCTTTTGGAAATTTCTACCAACTAATCCGTAAATTATCTCTCATAATAAAACTACCCTCCGTTGCAGATATGCTACAAGACGGGAAGGTGCACCACGACGGTGATGGGATCGAACAGTGCAGCCATCTCAGCTTCTACGATTCTTGGCTCTTTGTTGGCTCCAGTCTTACTGAGGAACCTGGGCTTTGTCGGAGTGTTTGGCATCTCAGCTGTCCTAGAGGTGAACTCCCACCAACCAAAATCATACTGTTAATGATCAATGTAAATATGAGGCCTGTTCAAAAGAAAAGGTGAATTTTGAATTTTGCGGGCTGTGTACATTCGATTATCGTTTTTTTTTGTTATGTTGGTATACATATGTTTAATCTATGTTAGCATTATCAGCCATTTTGGATTAGTGGTTTATTGTTGACAACTGGAACGGTTAATCACGTTTTTGTGTGTTCTTCGATTTTTTACTTTTGAAAAAAATGAATCAAAGAACATTTATCAAATTTTGCGTTAAAAATGGAATAAAGTGCTCCAACGCACTTAAAATGTTGACTGTGGCATTCGGCGAGTCTACTTTGTCTCAAAAAAGTGTTTATAAGTGGTACAAGCGCTTTACAGAAGGCCGAGAAGATGTTAATGGCGATGAGCATCCTGGAGTTGTGGAAAAACAAATCATGGATTTTATTCTTTGATCCATTTTTTTCAAAAGTAAAAAATCGAAGAAACACAAAAACGTGACTAACCTTTCCAGTTGTCAAAAACAAACCACTAATCCAAAACGGCTGATAATGCTAACATATGATAAACATATGTGTACCAATATTACAACAACAAAAAACCGATAATCGAATGTACACAGCCCGCGAAAATTCAAAATTCACCTTTTGTTTTGAACAGGCCATGTATGTTTTAAGTGGGAGAGCTAATGAGGTACAGAGTAGGTAATCTAAAGTAAAAATGGAAGTCTAAACTTTCGGCGACCATCTTGAATTTATAGAGTACTGTAGCGAATTTTACCTGCTAGTATTATTGATAAAAAAAAAAAACTAACTAACTAACTAACCATCACGCCGTTTCCCCGCAGGAGTAGGCAGATATAACGGATCGCCATATGACTGTCTTGGCGCACACTCCTTGCTTCATTCACATTCATACATCGTCTCATACATACTCTTCTGTTATTTTGACTCTTCACATGACTCGATTCAAGTATTTGATTCACTTGATCGTGCCATGTCTTTCTCGGGCGTCCTCGACTTCTTCTTTCATTCACTTTCACATCATATATTCTTTTCACACTCCTTTCTTCGTTCATTCACTCTACGTGCCCAAACCATCCAAGCGTCTCTTTCTTGATCCTATTCATTATGCTCACATCAGCTTTGCATTCACTCCGGATATCCACATTTTTATTACGGCCATATATGGTTTTACGCACATACGTCTCAAGGATCTCATTTCCACAGCATTCAGTCTACTTTCATCTCTGCCAGTTCCATGCCTCACTACCATACATCAGGGTTGGTATAAGCACTCCATTGTGGACTGCTAGCTTCGCTTCTTTGTACAATTTCTTATTTGCGCCAACAGCTTTCAGATTTATTGACTAGTGTAAATAAATTTAAATTTGGAGAGCAAATGCTTTGTTTAGAATACTTGTGGAATTAGGTTTTGTTATTACGTAGGTTGGGGTATTTCAAATTCCCGTTACATACATTTGATGAACTCTGATCAAATTGTGATCAGTTGTCAAGCATAACGGTCATCTTGTTATGCTTATAGGCTGTTTACAATTTGATCAAAAGCTAAACCGGAGCGAAAATCTGTGTTTAATGGGGACCATTCAAATGTCGAAAACTGAAAATGGCGCTTAGCATCGGTTGAATGGTCAATAGATGTAACGAGAATTTGAATCAACCCACCCTTAGTAAATAACTAACTAACCGTCTCCGCAGTGGTAGGCAGAGAGGACGGACTGTTATACAACTCTGTCTTGTCACACACGCCTTGCTTCATTCACATTCATACACACTCTTCAGTTAATATGACTCTTGCCATGGCCCGACTCAAGTATTTGATTCACTTGATGGTGCCATGACTTCCTCGGGCGTTCCCGACTTCTTCTTCCATTCACTTTCGCATCGTATGTTCTTTTCACACTTCTTCCTTCGTTCATTTAATCTTCACATTATTTACTATTCATTACAGTTACATCAGCCTTGCATTCTTTCCTTAGTACATAAGGTCGGCTTGTTGTCGGTCATTTTTTTTTTCATTTGTGAAACAATGATCAATTAAACAAAATTGTCCTTGTTTGGGACATAAGTATTTTTCGGTTTGGGAAGGATTCAGAATATTAGAAAACTTTTTAGCCCAACGAGTGGCTGATTCTACATATAATTAATTTAATCCAATTTGCAACATCCAGACAGCAACTGTGTTTGGCAAGTCTACCATGATTTTAGGTGAAATCTGTCTAATTTGCTTATTTTTTTACAGCTGTGCTCAATACTCTTTGCGCTTTGGAAGGTTAAGGATGTCAATGTTGCCAGTAAAATCCCTCCGATATGGGACCTCACCCTGCCCCTGCAAGCCTTGAAGTGCATGTTCAAAAAACGAGAAGGAAATAAAAGGAAAAATGTTATTTTGATGGTACTGGTCCCTTCCACAACAACCATCACGTTTGCAAGTAGGTTCAATTTCTTAATAGCTTAAGAGCATTGCGAGAGAAGGGTAGGACATTGGGATTTGATCAGTGGTCAAGCTTGGTGAGGGTACATATCGTCACCAGGAAGGCAAAAGGGCTGAAGCGCCATTTCGGGAAGTTTACACCAGAGCACTTTACAATTTTTTTTGTTTTGCAATATAATTCAATTTCAGTACCTGATTGTATTTTGTATTCATTATTCTTTATAATCATCCTTCTTAGTTGACGTTTTATCTTTTTCATTTCATGTTATCGGTCTGTTTCTCTTTGTTATAATTTAAACGTTATTCTATTGTTTTCTCACTGTTCTTTTATTTTATTTTATATTGTATCTACGTATGTATATATAACCGCACACTTTGTACTTTTGTTTAGTTTAATGTTGTACCCTGCTGATGCTTAGACTAAGCCAAAACGGTCGGTCATGAACATTAAAATAAAATCTGTGGTCTTATACAGAGTTTTTATTTCGTTTTAATCTAATATTGATTTACTTTTTCTTTTTTAGCTGAGATTACGCTTTTATACCTGTATTTGAGGTTCAAATTTCAATGGACAGAGGTTGAATACGGAATGTACAGTGCCATCAGAGGACTTACTCATTTTATAGGTAAAAAATGAATGTATCACATAAATTAATTTTTATAATCACAATACGTATATATTTGAATTTTTTTGTATAATATAATATTTCATGTGTGTTGCAGGAACCATACTGATAATAAAAGTTTTGAAGCATAAACTTAAGCTGAGAGATGAGACAATTGGTCTTATTGGGGGAATCTCGCAATTTCTAGGATCTAGCACCTTGATTCTAAGTTCTAAGTCGTGGATGGTGTTTATGTGTAAGTTGATTTAATCAAAAATTTTGATAAATAAAAAATTGTATTAACTAATGACATTAAAAACTTATAAACACATTGTAAAGCTGTCAAAATGACAAACCTAAGAGAAACGGTAGTTGCCGTGCTTACGATTAAGCGCATTTGATATTAACTGTCACGCGTTGCTTGAGATTGAATACTATCTCTAAAAGCATTGTATGAAAATTTGTCAAAATGCCTTGTGATGAGAAAAGGTTTCCATTACACTGTAGACACTAGCCAAAAAATAACATTTTATTCGTGAGTACGAGCACACGCAAATTACTTATTATTTATAATATAACGATAATTTCCACTGTTTCCCGAAGATTTTAAGCGCCATTAGAAAGAGTGAAATGGTGATCGTAGAAACACATAAGTATAAGAAGGACAACTTACTGGCAGTAGGTCGTCTTATACGGCGTTCGCTATTCGTCGATGTAATATGTAGTATTCGCCGCCTGGTTTTATATCTACTTCATCCATACACAAATGTTTTTTTAAATGTCTATCTCTGTCATACATGACCAATGTTTGAATTAACTGGTAACGTAAGTGTGTTTGTAACTTACCACATTTTGTGTAAATATTCTCAGGCAATAACGAGGCCCGGCCTTGAGCCAAACGGTGTCTGGCGCAGGTAAAAACTTGGCGCCTCTTGTTATAACCCAAATTTAAACACTAAAATTTTCTACTAAAATTTTTTTTTAACTTCTAATATCTTTGTACTTTTTCACAGGGACCCATGAATATTAACTTTTATAGAAATGTCAACATTTTTTTTGGCAGGTTTTTTCTCGGAAAATATCTACATCTATCTATATCTATCATATAAAAGATCCAAAAAATTACGTATTTGAAATGTTAATGTGTTTTTTATTTATTTGTAAAGGTACATTAGTAACAATAAAGTCCCGTTAAACTGCTACCATAGAAGCTTGTTCAAGTAGCTAGATATTTCTAAAGAATTTTAATATATCTAAACAAAACATTAATATCAGTATACAAAAACAGTATTCGAAATTCTTTAAATACGTTTCAAATTCATGTGCATTCACATTATGAAAAAACGTCCTAAAACCAAAATATCTGATATTGCTGGAAAGATGCGACGGTAGCATTAATTCATTTAGCGTTGTCTCATTGTTTCTTGAACTAAATTGGCCACAACTGCTCTTCCATTTGCACTGCTTGTTTGAGTATAATCTTCTCTCTTTAATACACAATATTAAGTATAACATGAGAGGCGCGGATTTTTATTCAACGCTGTGCGATTGCCATCAATGTTTATTTTATTAAAAAAAATGTGTAGTCTTTGTTTTTAAAAAATATAGACGCTGGTATGTATTATTGTATATTATATGAATGAAGTGAACCTATGAAATTCTGTTACGAATGATGAACTTAATACAATTACATGAAGAAATCTTAAAAAGTAAAATTTGTGGAAAAATCGACAATTTTATGGACAAAATGCGAGACTTGGGGTCGAAATTAAATTGTAGTTTTTTCAGGCCCTGTGGGACCGAATGAAGTTAACCTTTGGAATTTTATTAGAAATGATAAACCTAAGACGATTATAGAAATAGGGGTCAAAAAAAGATGCAGTTTTCTCAGACTCTGTGAGACCGAATGAAGTGAACTCTTGGAATTCTTTTAAGGATGACGAACTTAAGATGATTAAATGAAAACATCTTTAAAAAGAAAATTTGTGAAAAAATCATCAATTACTCTATATGGACAAAATGCGTGTCTTGGGGTCGGAATTAGATGTCGTTTTCTCAGACTCTGTGGGACCGAACGAAATGAACCTTTGAAATCCTGTTTAAAATTATGGAATTAAGAAGATTTGATGAAAAAATCTTTTTAAATTAAAATTTGTTAAAAAATATTACTTTGCGGGAAAAATGGACGGTTTATATAAGCCGTTATAAATGTTTTATATTTCATTGAAAAATATTTACATAATTTCTGGTTTTCACGATTTGACGAACTTTTTAAAAATAAAAACAAATATTATAATACGAATGTAATCAAATAATTAAATCAACGATTTATGCTCCTGAATTGCTATATTAAATTGCATTTCATGTTCCTGGCAGGACAGGTCCAAGACAGTACCTACCATACTATTGCGACAATTCTATTTCAACCTCGTAATATTATACTCCTATGCGACGAATTCAACATTTGGGAAACAAATAATCCGATGTTTTTGATATATTCAGCACGTCAATATCACAATATAAGCATACCTTAGTACAGTTTTTTCATCTAGTATTTACTTTTATTTGATAAAACTATTTACTCATATGTACCTGCTATTCAATCCTTTTTTTTTTCTTTATTGCACAATATTTTTGCACTGTTTATGAGTATATATATAAAAAATAAATTATGAAGTGTTAATAATTGTGTTAAAGCCTTAAACGGACGTAAATATATAAATAATCAATATAAATTGTTTATAAATAATGGCTGCCATTTCAAATTTCTCTAAGTATAGTTAGATATTGAGAATGGCAAAGCATATTTTGACTGAAAATATATTGGTACAGGTATAGATATATTCGACGGCCTATGTGGTCTATTGGTAAGACGCTCGACTACGAAACCATAGGTAGCGGGTTCAAACCGGCGTGCGCAAATACATTTTATTTAATTAATATGTGTCATAATATAATTTATATAAAATAATATAAAGTATACTTTGCGGCACGTTAAAAAAGAGCGGTAGATACTCGTAGTATCGCCCTGGCGAAAGACCACCATTCTGAATCGACACGTTGTTTGAAAAGACTTAAGCCGTGTTTAGTGACCAGATCTTAATAGTTAGGTATTTTCCAACCTTCCTCTTGTCCATCTAATTCGCCTCTCCGCTACCGAAGACTCACAACATACCCCGATTGGGCATGACATAGTTTCACTGGCTCTAGACTATAGATTCTCAACCTTCTTTTGCCCACTTTGAGAAAAAAATTCTAGACCCCCCCCCTTTTTTATACTTACCATCTGTCGCATTCGCGGTTCCAGTTACCGGTGACCACCAAGGAACCGGTTATGTATCCAGTTCTTTTTGGAACCGGCTCCTGGTGTTTTTCGAAAAGTACTAGCAAATCGGTTCCTCGCCAAAAAAAGTAATAGTCGGTGGAGATTTGAAAGTTTAAGTTTAAGAACCGGTTACTCACCAAAAATAACACGAAAAGAACGAAAAATAATTTGAATGCAGAGGTAATCTGAAAATACAATCAGGGTAATTGTGAAAAAAAAAAACAATACTACGACCGGATGTGAAAAGTTAACAACAAAAAAATGTATTTGTGTAGTAATAAACATAATTTTTTTTTTAACAATAACAAAATAATTGGTTTTAATAACTTAAATGCGATTTTAAATACATTCTGAAGTACCCGATTAAAAACAATGACCTTATATATTTAGACACGTTATAGCCTTAGAATATTAACACAAAATGTGGCAAGCAAAACACACACGTTACCAGTAAATTAATCATTCAAAAATCGGTCATGTATGACAAAGATAGACATTCATAGAATATATGTGTATGGACGAAACAGATCCGAAGTTCGGACCGCGTTCCATACTTGCTTGAAACGACCTCAAGCGACGCGTGACCGTTTAGTACTAAATCGGCTTATTTTACTAAATTAGACATATTTGACGGAGAGTCAGTTTTTTTTTTTATCAAATTGACTATTCGTTACGTAATTTTCTCTTTTTTTTTTATTTCTAAGTCTATTTATTTCTAACGATCATAAATTTTTACACAATATTTATGATGGGCAGTCGCCATAATTAATTATGTAAGCTTTAGAGTTACAAAATTTTTCCCTTTTATCTTTATTGTTGATAAGTATTTTTCCCAATGAGTTTACATTGTAAAAGACTGTGTTATGTTTTTATTACTAACTAATCTTGATATTTTATTTGATACCTCACCTATATACGGAAGTTTGCCCAACGTTTGTTCAGTTTATTCTAATTATCTATGGTGAAGACTTCGGTTGTCATTGCTAGAGTTCGTTTTTTATAATTTTTATTTAGCAGATTCCGGATATGAATAGCATACCTACCATAGATTCAATGTACCAGTCTTAATATGCCCCTTATAAGGTGAAACGGGTCTGGTCTCAATAAAAACTAGTGGAATAAACTTCAATATCTGATATTGTAAAATCATTCTTTGTTCTCATAAAAGTGTTGTTTTGTTTATGCTCTTTTATTTCCTTCCGCCTTGTAACATTCATCAACCGTGAGTGCAAAACCGGAGCCAGTAAAACTTTTACGTTAATAATGAATGAAAAAACATTAAAAAAATAATATCAAGATTCTTCTTTACCATATTTTCTGCCTCTCGTTGACGAGTTGCTCAAAACATCGTATGTTATTTTGATTTCCGAAGAGTGCCTTCTTGAGATGAAGTTTTAAAATGTTTAATGTCAACTGAATACATAAAAGAGTCCATTCAATAATTCCTTTTTCACAAACTAAACTTAAGGGTCAGCACCCAAAAATAGACACTTTTTGGCTTTCTAGTACAAGCAATACTACAAATGATTCATCTGTCAATTATATATGGGTAGTTAGAAAAATTACTGAGGTTTCCAGTGAATACAATCATTAAACAGTAATCTTTTAAATTATTTATGAGAAGCATTCTTGAATTTTAGGTAAAATGTTAAAAAATGTCTTTTCTGGTTTCAAAAATGCACCTTTTACTGACATTTTAGTATGTTTTTAACAGAATTTAAAGGATTTCAGTTGTAAAATTGTGTTCACTGGAAACCTTAGACATTTTTCTAACTACCCATATAGAATTGACAGATAAATTATTTGTGGTTTTGCTTGTATTGGAACGCTACAAAATGACGTTTGCCGTCATTTTGGGTACTGACGCTTAAGCACATTTTTAATTTTAATAGATGTTACTAAAAAAATAAAACAGCATTCCTAACAATGGTGTCAAAAAAAGCATTAGAAATCGATTTCATTAAAACATTAGAAAAATTGCTAAATTAAAAATAAATAACATTTTAAAATGAAATGAAAATTCGTTCAATTTTAATATGCCTCGGGAGTATATAACAGTTGTCCCGCGTAGAACAAATACTCCTAAAATCACTGAAAAGGATCATCGAGATCAAAATTTAAAAAGATATAAGTACCATTCTTATAAAAATACATTTAGTACTAAACTAGCGTGATTATTGCTTGCCACTTTGAGAGCGCTACAACGTGTCTATAATATATGTAACGTCATTGATCAAAAACACACGCTGCGGGTTGGCCAGGGCTGCTCTAGACGGTTGGGAGCCGCTGGGACACTGGTTAAAATATGAGACATTTTAAATTTCTTTCCTTTAATTTCATTTTCCACGTTTTAATTAAATTAAATTAAAATCTTGCTTGATGTTGCATTTCAGCTCCTATACTAGGTATATTAAGTCGAGCTGTACTGATAGCTGAGAAACCTGTTTTGAATAAACAGATTGTTGCTTCTGAACAAGGTATGTACTTTCCTATCACATAATTATTATGTAAATATATGTATAATATTATTATTTTTTTGTATTGTTTGATAATGCCTTCATAAGGCGAAACATTTTTTACTTATAGTGTGCCATGAGGTAAGATTTGTTAGAATATTTGAAAAGAGGGCGTGCAGCATGGATAACCGCTGTTGTTCAACAGCTCGTACAACGAATGGACGTATTTATGCAGAAAACGTCCAACCCAAAATATGTCAAAATCAAGTCTTACATGTTTTCCTATACGAGATTTATATCTGCTGAAAACATCCAAGTTCCAAATGCAATCGATTTTTAGTAATTATTTTTTTTACTAAACAAAGTTTAAAAACGTCATAAAATATAACAATTCTTACTATAAGTAAAACATTTTTTTTAAACACATTAAAGATTATAATTTATCTATTTATTATAATACTCATTAAGAAAACAAAACACAAATATTCGCTTTACAAATGCCGATAATAAAATCGAAACAAATATCTCAAATTAAAAATATTCATCATCAATGTAACAATTTGCGAAACGAAAAAAAGTTGACAAGAAGCATGGTTTTACCGATGCACAGATTAAAACAAACATAACTGATGAATCATCAGAGTGATAACGGTTCAAATTAAATTAAATAATCGTACTTACCGACATATGATTGATCGATAAAAGGATTTGGAATTATACCGATATTAAATTATGTAAAAAAATTGTTTTTATTTTGGTAAGCTAACACATCAGATTTCACACCTTTAAAATTGTTTATTTACAAACTAACCGATTAATTGGGAAAATGAGATCCTTGAGACGTATGTGCGGTAAAACCATGTATGACCGTATTAACAATGTGGATATCCGGAAAGAATGCAAGGCTGATGTGAGCGTAATGAATAAGATCAAAAAAGGGATGCTTAGATCGTTTGGGCATGTAGAGCGAATGAACGAAGAAAGGAGTGTGAAAATAATAAATTGTGCGAAAGTGAATAGAAGAAGAAGTCGAGGACGCCCGAGAAAGACATGGCACGATCAAGTAAATCAAATATTTGAATCGGGTCATGTGAAGAGTCAGAATGACAGAAGAGTATGTATGAGACGATGTATGAATGTGAATTAAGCAAAGAGTGTGTGTCAAGATAGAGTTGCATGGCAGCCTGTCATCTCTGCCTACCCCTGCGGGGAAACAGCGTGATGGTTAGTTAGTTAGTTAGTTACAAAAAAAAATGTAACATGAAACGGGAAAAAAGAGCAACAGAGAAAGAACAGCACACACATAATATTATAATAAAGCAATGACAAAAATAGAACAAAATATATATAGTTTTTGTGTTCAATTTCTAGAACTCCATTTTAATGACAGTTTTATAATGGCCTTAAACGCCGAAACAGTTGTCATTAAAAACAAAAAAAACTAAAACCAACAGAACTAAAAAATAATAATTTCAATTTTAATTCAACTGAACTATACAATGAAAAAAACATTAAAGTTGATAACATACATAATTTACGAAATTAAGAAATAGAAAATTGGAAATATACCAAAAAATAAAAAATGTATGTTGAAGTAAAATAATAAATAAATAGTTATATATACGTAAATAAAAAAAAATAAAAAAAATAATAATTTTTTTTTAAAAAATCATAAAAAAAGTAAATAAAAAAATCCATAAATGAATAGGATTAATATTTCCTATGCATAGTCGGGAAACTCGCCAAACGCACGCCCAACATTTGTACACGGTTGACATTCAATACATGAGAACGGGTCGCTTTTACGACTCGTTCTTATGTTCAACAGCTCGGCTATGGAATGATTTGCCGGCATCTGTGTTTCCTCCCTCCTTCAACATGGGCCTGTTCAAGACCCAAGTTCACTCCTTCCTTTCCTCAAAAAAACCCTCCACACAGCATCCCCTAAGATGACATAGGCCCTGAGGGAAATTGTTTTCCTCAAGGCCTCCTGTGTGGAGTTATTGTAAAAAAAAAAAATTTCAAAACTACATCCTCCAGCCACCGAATCTGAAAAGCGAGGAACTTCCGAACCTTCCTCCTATCCTCTCCTTTTCCATTTACCCTTTTTAAAAGTGAATACCGCACCACCGTTCCAACTCCTCCCAACTGTCCGGAGCCAGTGAGACTATGGCATCCCCGATCAAACATTTTTGTAATGTTTTCAAAATAATAAATAATTTAATTGAATTTAATTTAACCATCCAACTAGACCATATGTCTTCCCTTCACCTTCTTTTGCCCACCGCCAACATAATTTTTTTTTCTAGAGCCCCCCCCTCATTTTTTTTTTACTTACCATCTGTCGCGTTCCGATTCCTGGAACCGGTTCCTGGTGTTTTTTCGAAAAGTACCAGCTAATCGACAAAAGTTCTGTAAAAAAAAGTAAGAACGAACAAAGGATATCGACTAGAGATGGTCGATATTCTTGTTCCGGTTAAAGAGAACCGGTTCCAAGCCGGTCACTAGAACCGTCGACATTATTTGTCTGAGGAACCGGTTCCTGTTTTTGGCAAATAAAAATCGATATCGTTTGTCCGAGGACTTTTTTACGATGATTTTTTTGTTGATTTGCCAGTCCTTTTTTTGGGGGAACTTTTGTTGAGTTACTAGTACTTTTTGATTTGAATATAAAAATCTCCTTCATGAAACTTTTCTGGCATCAGAAACCAGTTCCAAAAAGTACTGGATAAATAACCGGTTCCTCGCTGGTCACCGGTAACTGGAACCGCAGGTACACCCAATTCTGAAATCGACCATCTCTAATATCGACTGTTCCAGTGACCGGCCGTTTATTCCAACGCCCCCTGATTTTCTCTGGGTTTTCTACTGCCCCCTAAAAGTTTCAAACGCCGACAAGGGGGCGTTATCGCCTATGTTGAGAACCTATGCACTACACTCAGTAACTTTGTACCATATTTCCAGGAAAGCTGAACTCCATCACGGCCATCCTGGACAAGGTGCTGGCCTTCGGGGTGATCCCTCTAACCCACTACCTCTACTCCATCACCATCTCCTGGATGCCAGAGTTCTTCCTGCTGCTCAGCCTGTTGGCAGCCTTCATCCAAATCATCAGCTACTCCCTCGTCTCGGACGAGAGCAGGAGCAAGCGGCACGACGATGCTGTAGACTCTTCATGAATATTCCAAAATCATTTAGATAGCTTAAAACCGACACATTGTACCTACGTAAACCGTTATTTTAGGAAAACGAAGATAAAACACTAACCAACTAACCATCACGCCGTAGGCATTGAGGACAGACCGCCATACAACTATGTCTTGACACACCCTCCTTGCTTCATTCGCATTCATACATACTCTTCTGTATTTCTGACTCTTCACATGGCCTCAAGTATTTGATTTACTTGATTGTGCCATGTCTTCCTCGGGCGTCCCCGACTTCTTTTTCCATTCTCTTTCGCGTCACATTATATTCTTTTTACACTCCTTTCTTCGTTCATTCCCTCTACGGACCTAAACCACCTAAGCGTCCCTTTCTTGATCCTATTCATTTCGCTTACATCAGCCACATTATATATCCTCACTTTCAACACGGTATTATTCTTTCAATTTGATCGTGCCATGTCTTCCTCGGGCGTCTCCGACTTCTTCTTTTCGCTTTCGCGTCATATATCATTTTCACACTCCTTTCTTCGTTTGTTCACTCTACATGTCCAAAACATCTAAGCATCCCTTTGCTTTGCATTATGTCATACGTGGTTTTACCAACAAACAAAATAATTTTAATTTCTTGTGAAATTTGACTTATATTTGAATAATTAATAATTATTAAAAATATTATTTAGTGATAAGAAAATGGTTAAAAAAAAAACTGCGTTGTAAGTATTTTTACACTTCAAAATAATTATTTAATTAATAAGTAGTTAAATAGACGTTGGTGTGAATCAGCCTTAAAGCCATCGATCTTCACCCTCCTTTACGCAAAACACACTCAAACCAACTAATCGTACGTTAAACAAATAAATCGTACATTTTAAAAACGCTGCAGATAACATAAAGGTTACACTTAATAACACCTTGTCTTTAGTCATTTTGAAATATGTGTATTTGACGACCTCCATAGTCGACTGGTAAGATGCTCGACTACAAATCCAAAGGTCGCAGGTTCAAACCCGGCGTGCGCCAATAACTTTTATTTAATTAATAAGTGTCATTGCACATTTAATTCATATAAACATAATAAAAAGTATATTTGCGGCACGTTCCAGATTGATAGATACTCAAAGTATCGCCCTGGTGAAAGACCACTTTTCAGAATCGAAACGTTGCTTGAAATAGCTTGAGCCGTGTTTGGTGACCAGATGTGAATAGCCAGGTACTTCCCAACCTTCCTCTTCCCAATCTCCTTCCCCTACTCACTACTTTCAGCCTCACAACATACCCTATTTGGGAATGCCATAGTCTCACTGTCTCTAGACGGTTGGGAGCAGTTGAGACTCTTGAGCGGTATTCATATTTAAAAAAAATATATATATTTATATTTTCTCCACAGTTTAAAAATATTATATTTGTATTTCTTGATCCTCTGCTAGACTAATATATTCAGCAACACCATTTCAGTAAAGAGCTGTGGAGTTTTGAATTATCCTTTTTATACCAACACAAAATAAGACGCTCAATAATAATAAGGAGTTGCAAAAATAATGTTAAAACTTTGTGGCAGTAATAAAAACTTTGGTTACAAACCAGTATTTACATTTTTAAACAATGTTTATTTTATTTCCTGTCTGACTAATTATTTTGTTCAAATTCATCTAGAATTGAACCGCAACTGTGAACTATGCAAATACAACTAATATCGCTAACTACTGTAAAACACCTACTTAGACGTACATATTTCAATTTCCAATCTATCTCTATCTCTAGGCATATACAATCCTATTTTTATTTTCTATATTTACCTTTACCTTAAACATACATCATCCAAAAACATTATATATATGCACCTTATGCACAACCTCCATACTCCTAAACAATATCTATAAAATATAACCTCCATGTATTGTATATGTTTGTTCTTATATTTATGCAATTTCGTCTTTTCTTTAATTTCTTTTTTTCCTTTTCCCTTTTATTATTTTCTATTTATTTATTTATTAATATTTACATTTAATATTATACCATCTATGTACACCACGCCTGTCTCGACCATAGACATAAAATACAAGACACGTCATATTCATAGAAATCTTACGAAAAATGTAGCACCAACAATGTTGCACCACTAAATGTTTCACCCGCCTATGAAAAGGATAGCCATTCAAAAAATATGTATGCGCGGAAGAGATAGCTATATGAAGCGTGTTTCGAAGGTATATCTCGTTGAATTGGTTTAGTGCAACCAGGCGCGTTGTCTCAGTAACGTATCTACATTATTTAATTTATCTAAGGTCTCGACACAGAAATTTCCCAGTGAGACAGACATGGACCAAATCTATGTTTTATATTTCAACAAGATAAATAAATAATATAAATTAAAAACTATCAGAATATTTATTTTTTATAGTGAATACCGCACAAGAATCTCAACTGCTCCCAACCGTCTAGAGAAAGTGAGACTATGGCACTAGCAAAAGGGGTATGTTGTGAGGCTAAAGGTAGTAGGGAGGGGAAGGAGATGAGGAAAGGGAAGGTTGGAAAGTGCCTGGCTATTCAGATCTGGTCACCAAACACGGCTAAAGCCATTTCAATTCTGAATGGTGGTCTTTCACCAGGGCGATGCTAAGAGTACCTACCACTCTGGAACGTGCCGCAAAAATACTACATTTTATTCAAAACAATTAAATATGTCATGATACATAATAATTGAATAAAATTTATTTGCGCACGCCGGGTTTGAACCCGCGACCTCTGGATTCGTAATCGAGCGTCTTACCACTCGACCATGCAGGCCGTCAAATTGATAGATCTTTTTATTAATATTTGAGGTAAGCACTTTCAATTAAATTATTAATTTAATTTATTATTTCAGTATATCGTAATACCTTTTTAAAGCCGCACCCACCACTTAGCAAGTTATCAGTTGGTATTTAGTCAATATTCATTGTTATTCGTATAATTCTATACTTCCTTCTGATAAATAATATCTACGTGGAACCGTTGCGTATTGACTTGCCAACCATCTACCGCGTCATCCTTTTTTTGTCATTCCCATTAAAAATACGAATCATTACTTGCAACATTTTGGAATTCCCAACCGATGAGCGGAAATCGATTTTCATTAAAATGGAATTGTATTGATGTATTTTCTTTTTAAACAAGTACTGACGCATGCATTTAGTAAGACGGCCTCCGTGGTTAAGTGGTAAGACCTTAAAGTGCATAGAGTGGTACCTATCCAAGGCAGTGTAGTCAGTTTTTGATGATTTTTACCTCACTCGGCAGACCTGGGCGTGGCTAGGACTAGAGCTACGGTATTTATACATCGATCCTATTCATTACGTTCACATCAGCCTTGCATTCTTTCCGGATATCCACATTTTTAATACGGTCATACATGGCTCATAATACTCTTCTGTTATTCTGACTCTTCACATGACCCGATTCAAGTTTTTGATTTACTTGATCGTACCATGTATTTCTCGGGCTTCTTCTTCCATTAACTTTCGCATCATATATTCTTTTCACACTCCTTTCTTCGTTCATTCGCTCTACATGCTCAACCCATCTAAGCGTCCCTTTCTTGATCCTATTCATTACGCCCACCTCAGCCTTGCATTCTTTCCGGATGTCCACATTCTCAGCACGGTCATACATGGTTTTACCGCACATACGTCTCAAGGATCTCATTTCCACAGCATTCAGCCTACTTTTATCCTTCCTCTGCCAGTTGCATGCCTCACTGCCATACATCAGGGTAGGTATAAGCACTCCATTGTGGACTGCTAGCTTCGCTCCTTTGGACAATTTCTTATTTGCGCCAACAGCGTTCAGTCCTAAAAAAAAACATGGCTTTAAATTTTATTTCTACGTACATGAATTTATATTTTTTATGCAGAATTTTTAAACAATATCGTTTTTAAGACCCGTTTAACTCTGCTAAATTCTGTAGATTTGAAGGAAGCTTATTCCAGAATCGGCTTTTGTCGATGATTGTACAAGATCATTTACATACATAGTCGAAATTAGGTGCCTCTTTGTGTTAAAATTTGTGAGGCGTCACACCGGAAATGAGTGCTATGCATGTAATGACTAATTAAACAGTGCCACGAGGTACAATGTACAGTGTACATAGTGGCTAAGTGCGCTAGTAATAGTATTGTTACTATTCTATTGAAATAGTGACAAATATGTTAAGGTTAGAGATGGTCGATATTCCTGTCCCGGTTAAAAGGAACCGGTTCCAAGCCGGTCACTGGAACCGTCGATAATGTTTCTGCGAGGAACCGGTTCCTGTTTTAGACGATAAAAATCGATATTTTCTGATTGAGGAATCGGTTCCTCTTTTGGGCACAATAGGTTTTTGGCAGAAAGAACCTTTTGACGAGAAACCGGTTCCACAGTTGCATTTCTTTTGTGGTCAGAATTTAGTTAGGAACCCCCTTTCCCCCCCATGAAAAATATTTTTTGGCGGCAATTTTATTTTTCCTAATACAAAAATCTTCTTGGAGAAACTTTTCTGGCACCAGGAACCGGTTCCAAAAATAACCGGTTACTCACCGGTCACCGGTAACTGGAACAGCAGGTACACCCAATTCGGATATCAACCATCTCTAGTTAAGGTACAAGGTTTAGTTTTGTTATTCGGTACGATGATGCAACTATTACAATTTTGATGCATCGTTTTGCAGGTTATAAGAATCTTTAAAGTTATCGGAATCGACATATTATATTTAAAGTTGTTAATGCCCAAGTCCTGATTTCATCGATAGCCATTTTTAATCACCTTCTCTATACCTCAGACCTCCGAATGCAGGTAATTCTTTTATTTTATCCGGAATTAATCACACATTCAAATAAAGCAAGATTATACAAAATTCAATATATCCATTTTAAACCCGGGAATGTTTGTCTTTCTTTTTAAGACAAAATAAAAATAAATAAATATGCCAGGAGAAGATTTCTATAAGAATACCGGAGAAGAGTCTCAACTGCTCCCAACCGTCTAGAGCCAGTGAGACTATAGCATCCCCAAGTAGGGTATGTTGTGAGGCTGAAGGTAGTGGGAAGGGGAAGGATATTGGGAAGAGGATGGTTGGGAAGCACCTGGCTATTCAGATCTGGTCAACAAACACGGCGAAAGCCATTTCAAGCAACAGTGTTTCGATTCTCGATGGTGGTCTTTCACCTGGGCGATACCGAGCATCTATCACTCTGTAACGTGCCGCAAATATACTTTTTACAATTTTTATATGAATTAAATGTGTTATGATACATATTTATTTTGTAAAAGTTATTGGCCGGGTTTGAACCCGCGACCTTTGGATTCGTAGTCGAGCGTCTTACCACTCGACCATGGAGGTCGTCAGAAGATGAAATTATTGAAAATATTGAGCGATTTCTTTAGACACAGTCTAGAATATTCAATGATGATATCATCTCTGTATTAAGGCTGTATCTAACGCGTTGGCGATAAGGTAATATGATGCAGTTTACCACAGAATTATGTTCGTAACAAGAGAATAATAATATTCCATGTTTGTTCAGCTGTGTTCATCAGGGGAATTCGAGTGCATTTTCACAAAATTCTTTTACTTTCGGATAAAGATACATTTTTTCAAAAGACGAGAGTCTAGTCATAAATTGTGTCGGTACATACAAATAATGATACTTCTTCCAATAGTTTTATTTTGTGGTGTCTATAAAAAATGGTTTCTATCTTAACCTTTGGAATGCCGGATTCCCGCAAGCTACAATTTTACAACCTCCATCGTACCTTGCTGACTGTAATTTCGTAATAACTCACTATTTTCAAAATGACGTTTTTGTCAATTGTGTTATCTTCTCAGATAATGGGTTTTTTAAATCGTATGTTAATAGTAGAAGTGGTTTTTCTGGAATAACTATTTATATTCGGAGGGTATTTTTTTTCTCCCTCGTGTAATTAAATAAAGTTTAGTCAATAAATTTAAAGATTTTTTTGTTGTTTTGTTACATTTTTGTGAAACTGAATAAATTTCCTCCCAAATCAAAATAATTGCATGAGGGTTTTCTGTAAATACAAACAGTAATGTCACTTTGAAAATCGATTTTTTTCTTCCGCAGTGACGTTAGCAAACTTCAAATTCCTATGACTCGACTTGTACCCAATTAAACTAACTAATAAACCATCAAACCGTTTCTCCACAAGGGTAAGCAGAGAGAACGGACCGCCATACAACTCCGTCTTGACACACACTCCTTGCTTCATTCATATTCATACATCGTCTCATACATACTTTCTGATATTATGACTCTTCACATGGCCCGACTCAGGTGTTTGGTTCACTTGATCGTGTCATGTCTTCTTCAGGCGTCCTTAACCTCTTCTTCCATTCGCTTTCACGTCATATATTATTTTCACACTTCTTTCTTCGTTCATTCGCTCTGTATGCCCCAACCATCTAAGCGTCCCTTTCTTGATTCTATTCATTACGCTTACATCAGCCTTGTATTATTTTCGGATATCCACATTTTCAACATGGTATAATTCTTTCACTTTTATTTGACCATGTCTTCCTCGGGCGTCCCCGACTTCTTCTTCAATTCACTTTCGCGTTATATTTTATTATTACACTTCTTTCTTCGTTCATTTGCTCTACATGCCCAAACCATCTAAGCGTCATTTTCTTGATTATATTCATTACTCGATGGCCACATTTTTAACTCGGTCTCAGTTAGTTTTACCACACATACACTTCAGAGATCTCATTTCTACAGCATCCAGTCTAATTTCATAAAAATATCTCTGTGGATTGATTATTTTGTTGACAAGCGATTACGGTAAGTTAAAATATGCGCACAGGTTTTGAAGGATGAAAACTCCTGAAAGATAATGATGAATTACCGGTGCCTATTGGCACCTCCGGCACACTAGAGGTTAAAAGCGCTGTTATTCACATAATATTGGTTGGAGATTATCTTCCATCTGTGCAAGTAAGGCATTTATGTCGATCTATTGTTACCTCTAGGTCACTGGAGCACCTTGGCTTGGATTGCATGACTCGCATTCACACATATATTCTATTATTCTTCACTATTATCATTATAAGTATGAGAGTGCTGGGTAAATATGATCAACTAATGATTTCATAATACCAAATTTTTGACATTATTCCACAATTTTTTTGTTTCGACCCGACCGGTTTTACCTTATGACAGGCATCTTTAGATTGGTACAATTTTATTTATTTACGCCCGTTATAGGCTTTTACACACATGTTAACTTAAAAAAAAACAATAACATCATTAGTTAAAAAAAATGATAAAAAAAAGAGTTTGAATAGCCGATAAAAAATATTGTAGAAAACTTATAATATTTAATAAATGACAGGTTTAAAATGATTGTACAAGAAAATAAAAAAAATAATATTAAGTAACAGGTTCAACTATTAGTTAAGCTCTGCCAGATGACAACAACTGTACTAAATTAGACTTATAGTTTGATATTGACGTGCTTAATATCAGCGACATCGGAGTATGTGTTTCCCAGATGTTGCATTCATCGCATAGGCGTGTTGAATTGCGAGGTTGAAGCAGAATTGCTACAATAGTACGGTAGGTAATGCCTTGTAACCGTCTTGCTAGGAACATGAAACGAAATCAAGATTAATAGTTCAATTTGAAGTGAATCTATGGTATATATACTATTAATGTCCAGAATGGACGCTTGTTGGGTCGGCATCAAATTGACAGAGTAATTGCAGAGTAAATACGATATGTGAGAATGCTGTTATTGTTCTACTGGTATTTCAATGCTTCGTGGAACTTATTTATTAATTTTCATTTTATATTAACGAACCATTGTTCAGTTACAAAAAATACACAACGCGAAATGAAAATAAAAGAGCAACAGATAAATAACAGTACATAAATGAAGGAATGACAAACATTGGACTAAAATATATATTTGATAGAACATTCAAGTCAAAGCATGAACAAGCTTTCGGTAGATTCAATGATGTTAGACATAACAAATTGTATTCTTCGAAGATTATTATCGTAAAAAATGACTAAGCTTGTGTCATTGATCCTTTTGGCACCGGTGCATGGCTGAAAAACTTGCTAAACGCGCGCCCAACATTTGTTCACGTTGACGATTGATACATAAGAACGGGTCGCTTCTACGACTCGTTCTTGTATTCAACAGCTCGTCTGTGGAATGATTTACCGGCCTACAACATTGGTTGGTGAAACACCACCATTCAGAATCGAAACGTTGCCTGAAATGGCTTTAGCTGTGTTTAGTGACCAGATTTGAATAGCTAGGTACGTCCCAACCTTCCCCTTACTCATCTCATTCCCCTCCCCACTACCTTCAGCCCCACAACATACCCCTATTGGGGATGCCAAAGTCTCACTGGCTCTGGACGGTTGGGAGCAGTTAAGATTAATTTATAACAATTAATAACAATTTATAACATTTGACGACCTCCATGGTCGAGTGGTAAGACGCTCGACTACGAATCCAAAGGTCGCGGGTTCAAATCCGGCGTGCGCCAATAACTTTCATTTAATTAATGTGTGTAATAACACATTTAATTCATATAGAGATAATAAAAAGCTTATTTATTATGCGGCACGTTCCAGAGTGGTAGATACTCTAAGTATCGCCCTGGTGAAAGACCACCATTCAGATTCGATACGTTGCTTGAAATGGCTCTAGCCGTGTTTGGTGACCAGATCTGAATAGCCAGGTACTTCCCAATCTTCCTCTTCCCAATCTCCTACCCCTCTCCACTACCTTCAGCTTCACAAAATACCCCCATTGGGAATGCCAAAGTCTCGCTGGCTCTAGACGGTGGGGAGCAGTTAAGACTCGCGGTATTCACGTAAAAAAAAAAATCGACGTAAAAAAAAAGGTAAATTTTCCAAGATTTTCTTTAGCCCCCCGATTTAGAGCGTATGAAATTTTCCGCGCAACGTCTGCGTATTAGGTAAACTTTTCATTGGATGTTTTCCTTTAGACAGTTAACAAGCAACAGGTAACAATTGTGAACGCGATGATGATATGACCGAACCTACGTAGAAAACTTTGATAAAGCAATCTGATAAAATCATCGAATATAAACCTCACCAAAGCCGCCAGCGTTTAGTGTAACATTTTCATTTCGAGTCTATCAGTTCCCGAGATAAAACAGATCAAGCAACATGGCCGGTGAGTTTTCAAATATATTTATTTTTAGCTCATTTTCCAGACGTTTTTATTTAAACAAACATTTATCGCTAACCACCTATGAGTTCATCTACAGTTGTAGCTCATTTTAAACATTATTTTCTGCTATTTTGTGTTAGATTTACCACTGAGCTTTTATTAAACATTATTTGAGTGGTTTAATTTGATTAAAATTTGACCTTGATATTATATAACCAGATTAAGATCGATAATTATTTGGATTCCAGAAGCTGTGTAAATGAATAATTTATTTCTTTCTAGTGATTGAGAACGTACGTAGGTGTTATTTTATTTATTTATTTAATTATATACGCCCTCATGGGCTTTTACATAACATATGATATATAACATAAAATAATAGTGACATAAAAATAATATAGAGTAAATGATTAACACCCAAAAACATAATTAAGTTGATAGAAATATTATAATGCAAATTAACAGTAATATTTTTTGAAAGATATATGCTATTATAGCCTTCTTGTAACTATATTCAGTTCAGTTGAATATATCTACTATTTCAGCGAAAGAATTACCCACTGCATGCAATCTAGGTACAAGCGAGTATTTAAATGACTCAGTCCTGATATTATTGTTACATTTAAAAATAATTTTGGATCGAGTGGATCTGTTAGGTACATGGAAGGTAATTAAGCTAAGTAAATCAGGGCTGTCTATAATACCATTGACAATTTAAAAAATATAGTGAATTGAATGTGAATCCAATTCGGCTTATTCTAATCTAGTTGTTTTAATCGGCCAAGAATATTGAGAATGCTGTATATTGATAAATGATATCACGTAGATTTTGCTCCAAATGCTTAATAGATTTTTAAATTCTTGAATATCGTACTGTTGTCATGTTAGTTAAATAGTGTTGGTGGACTTTAAACTTCAAATGATTGTAGATTATACATTTTATTTCAAGCTAGATTCATAAACATCGATTATAACCTTGTATCTAAATGTTTTTCTCGCTGGATATTTATTCAAAAAATATAATATCACATTCTGAGTGAATAATTTTAGTAAAACTTTAACAAAAGACTGCATTAGGTTTGATTAATTAACATTATTTTAAATTCTACATGTGTTCTATATCCATTTAAATGACAATCTAATAAGTGTATTACATTATTTAAGAAGGCTTCCGCTTCAACCATCTGTTTTAAATTTTTTCTGATTGAACAATTGTAAAAAAATGAATGAAAAATATCGTCACGACACTTTGGTGAAATGTGAGTTAAATATGCAGTTCTCGACAGTTTCATTTTTCTGCATCGAATGCTCTGACTCTCGTTTGATTCTGAAGTCTTTTGTGGCCCCAGCCACCAAAAATATATTTACCATTTGGGAGAAGGCTTTACTCGAGCGTCACAAGTTTGGGGCTTGTTTTAGCTTTTTGGCGCTTCGGGTAACTCGGTAAGGGGATTGAGTTAGATTTTTTTCAAATCTAACCAGCTGCTTAAGACTTATGAATTTTATTGTAAAAAAAGAACTTTAAAGCGCTCTGGTGTATATTTCCCGAAATGGCGCATCAGACCTTTTGCCGTTCCGGCAACGATATGACGTTTCATCTTATATTTTTGTGTATATTTTAAAGAGCCACAATTTAAAAATGACATTATGAGGAGAAAATAGTTATGTTGACATCGATTTTTCAGACAGTTAAAATGTGTGCAAAACTTCTTAATGCCATAGTTTACCGTTTAAGAGTTGTTGGTGGAAAAGATATGTTGTAAATTTATGACGTTTGTTTGTCAAAATGTGGTGTTAATAAATATGTAGAGTCATTGAAAATACGGATAGCTCAATTGTTAGAGCAATTAGTTTGATAGTAAATAGTAATATGTCCCAAGTATAAATCTCAACGAATTTTTTAAGAAAATGATTCGATCTCATTGTGATTTGATTAAAATATACTAAACATAACCTTCTTATAGTGATACTGTGAGGATGATTAAAGAGTTTCATTTAACTCTTACAAAAATTGAGATGATCAATGAGGTCAACCTTTTCAACCAAATGCAGACTTGGGTTTGCTGGATGGTTTTAAAATTTAAGTTTGAAGCTGATTTTTTTTTCTACGTTTTTTTAGAATGGATTCATTAACGTAAATAGACAGATTGTAAGCTTTTGTTTTCTTTGGTTTGATGCTAAAAAGTATCCCTGAATAATGCTGGTGAAAAGAAACTTTCTTTTTATTAATTTATAAAATTAGATAATAATTCTTAAGTTGAAAGTGTTTTTTCAAGACGCGGATATCAAGATAACATTACGTTATTTAATTATTATTTGATTTTATTACATGCAGCGTGTAGATACCTTCAGAGTTGCACGCAGTTGTTAGTAATCAATAAAATTATCAGTTAAATCTATACGTGAGGAGTACCTAATTCTAGATTGTATTTGATAGCTTCGATAGCAACCAATATCAAATCGTTTATATTATCTAGTACCTAGATAGGCCATAAAAACCTAATATAAGGTGTGAATATTATATTAAATATAAAATATAGATATAATTTTACTATTTCGTTGGTAGGTACTCTCAATTGGCACTCAATTACAAAAGAAATCTTTAGTATCGAGATATAACTAACTAACTAACAATCACGCCGCTTCCCCGCAGGGGTAGGCATAGAGGACGAACCGCCATACAACTCTGTCTTGGCACACACTCCTTGCTTCGTTCACATTCATACATACTCTTCTGTTATTCTGACTCTTTACGTGGCCCGATTCAAGAATTTGATTCAAAATTGAACACAAAAACTTTTAAAAAAAATGGAGTTCTACAAATTGAACAAATCCCACTGGCTCTAGACGGTTGGGAGCAGTTGGGACTCTTGTGCGGTATTCACTATAAAACAAACTAATAGTAACCTTTTCGTATCTGAAATTAAAATCGAACGTACGATCCGAAGGGGGTGACGTAGTTGCCCCATTTTACCTTGCTTATGAAAGCGTTTACGTGTCTTAATCTCAAGTATTTTTTTGTGGCAACGCTTAGAGAGAAGTTCATTATTTATGTATTTCAGTAATCTTTATCTAAAATATCGCACAAAACTCTCGTCCAGGGCTTAGATGAATTAAATAATGTAGATTCATTACTGAGACAACGCGCCTTGTTGCATCAAACCAGTTATTCCCAAAGTGGTCTATATCGACCCCCAGGGGTCAATTCCGACCTGCAAGGGGTCCACGTCAATGAAAAAAAAAATTGGGGGTGCATGAGACGTAAATGGGGGTCCACGGGAGTGGATTCCATTTAGGCAGGCCATCACCAAAATGTTGGCTTCCCGCAAATGTAATAATCCACCTCACAGATAGTACCTATGTAGGAACTTACGTAATACTATCTTATAATGGACTTTAATTCCCTAATTATATGAATAATAATAATTTTTGTGGAAGATATTTTGCCGATTTGCTAGTACTTTTCGATTTCAAATCTCTACCGACTAGTGCTTTTTTTCGGAGAGGAATTTTTTTTGATTTGCTAGCACTTTTTGATTTGGGATCTCTGCCGACTAGTACTATTTTTTGACGAGTTCGACTACAATTGAAGTGTTCACCGCGAAGGGTTCATTTCAAAGAACTAGCAGTTCCTGAAGCGTTCATAAAACTTTGAAGTTTTTCCCAACGCTAAAAAAAATCAATACTAGGAAAGCAGGGGGTCTATACAAAACAGAAAAAATCGACAAGTGGTCTACGGGACAAAAAAGTTTGGGAACCTCTGCACTAAACCTTCGAAACATTTCATATAGCTATCTCTTTCGCACATACATATTCTTTGAATGGCTATCCTTTTCATACGCGGGCGACACATTTAGTGGTGCAACATTAGTGGTGCTACATTTTTCGTAAGATTTGTGTGAATATGACGTGTCTTGTTTTCGCAAGATTTGTGTGAATATGACGTGTCTTGTATTTTATGTCTATGGTCCGGGGTAACATTAAAACCCTCTTCGAAACGGGAGTGTTAAAAATGATTTACAAACCATTTTTTACAATGCTTGAGTAAGATGAAACAACTGATATGCAAATAGATCAATATGCTAGAAAAAAATTCCCTAATACGTCGTTGTTGCTACAAGAGTAGTTCGTGCTATGTTCATTACAGCCAAACAGTTGGATAAGTCTGATAAATCTAAAAAGGATATAAGGTGAAACCGGTTAGGTCTTGATTAAAAAATACAATAAAATGAAAAAAATGGTATTAAAAAATCATTAAAATGGAGTTCAACCGATAGACATAAAATACAAGACACCTCATATTCATACGAATCGAATGATATATTTGGCACGCTCTGATATCTGTTTGAAAACCCATAACGCATGAAAAGGATACCCATGCCAAGCAGAATATGGATGTATGAATGAGATAGCTATATGAACGTTCCGCGTTACATTCTCCGCGTTACATGCCCTCTCTTCCCTAACGAACTTACGAGCGAAGCAGCATGCGACGTACTCAGTTTACTGTCGCTAGGTTGGTTTCCACACACTTATGTATTTCTGCATTCGCTATCTCACTTATACCATTTAGTATTTGAATAATTGTATTAATTGAAATAATAAGTTATTTTTTGTGTACTTCGCATGAGAAGAAACTCCATGAGATTTGTTTTTTGCTCCCCAATGATTTTTACACTTGTCAAAAGCGCAGGAAGGCATTTTATCTAAGAAAAGAGCTTACAAGGATGCGGATGGCAGCTGGTGACAGCTTGTTTGTCAAACGGATGTTTGTGCCAGACTAAATGCAGTAAATCTCAGGTGTGCCACGTTGGCTTAGTTTAGTGCAGTCACGCGCGTTGTCTCAGTAACGTATCTACATTATTTAATTCATCTAAGGCTCCACCACGAATTAACAGTTTCAAATTTAGTTAATATTGATTGATTATTAGATTTAATTTTATAACGTTCAAGGTATTAACGATACTCGATAATCTGATAATCCGTACACTGGCGCTCCTAAATACCTAAATATTATTAGCACGTCGCGCCAAGCCCATGATTCGACAAACCAATATAAAATAACTCATGTGTGTCTGAATCACGCCAACCACTATCATCTACCAACAACGCAGTGACATACAACGTAAATTAACAGAGTAAATCTCGACTACGTACGATAAGGTTTATCTAGGAAAGACTGGAAAGAGCCAATGTACAAAAAATAATAACATTGTGTACCTGAAAGATAAATTTGTTTGCGTCTAGATTCTCTAGAAATATGAAGCTTCTGAGAAAAATATTATTTTAACTATTTTTATCGTGCATGAAATATTTACATTTTATGTGAACTGTTTATACTGCCAGGAGATTTTTTAAAAATATCTTTTTAAAATATCAAACGTTTTAATTACTCTCTGATTTCACAAATCATTTCATCAACACAGAAATATTTATTTTTCCCTCAGAGCAATAATATAAATGTATATATATATTTATTATTGTTTTATATAATAAATATACGGCCGGTCGGTAGCTGAGTGGAGAACGCGTCGGATTCCCACCCGGGCGTCGTGCGTTCAATTCCTCTGCTGGCTAAGTCCTCCATCATTGCACAAGCAACATCTTCCGCTTTTTATGATGGCGGTAGGAGTTTTTCAAATATTGTCAGGTTATTCGTAACCCGGGAATGTTTGTCTTCCTTTAAAAAAAAAAAATATATATATGAATACCGCACAAAAGTCTCAACTGCTCCCAACCGTCTAGAGCCAGTGACACTATGGCATCCCCAAGTAGGGTATGTTGTGAGGCTGAAGGTAGTGGGGAGGGGAAGGAGATTGGAAAGAGGAAGGTTGGGAAATACTTGGTTATTCAGATCTGGCCACCAAGCACGGCTAAAGCCATTTCAAGCAACGTTTATTTTCAACTATTTTTATTTGAATTAAATGTGTTATGACACGTATTAATTAAATCAAAGTTGTTGGCGCACGCCGGGTTTGAACCCGTGGCCTTTGGATTCTGAGTAGAGCGTCTTACCACTCGACCATGGAGGCCGTCGAATATGGTATGGAATATCGTCCATATATGGAGAGAGAGCTACATATTTATACCCAACATATACAAATTTACGATAAATCACTTTCTCCGTGTTTTTACGTCGTAAATCGTGAGAGAGAAGGAGATAAGACAAGTTCTCACACAATATGGCACCGCGTTTAGGTATGTAAGCATGTTCTCCGTCTCCCGCGTTACGTTTTGTTATGCGATATAACAGGACAGACCTCAACGGTTTTTGAGGTTATATCCTACATTTTTGTTTAAATTTTTAGTTTTGTGATAAAGTGGTTATACAAATAAACAAAAACATTATGTCGACATGTGCTATGAATTGATGTATAAATACCCTAGCCCTAGCCACGCCCCAGTCAGGAAAAAAATCATCAATCCTGACTATACTAGCGCTCCCTCCTGGTATATTATTGCTCTGAGATTCTTCACTAAACCTTTCCGCTTGAGTTAGCATAATTTTTTTTTAATTGAAAATAATCCATCTAGGAACTACATAATATGTGCTTATTTTCTAAGGAATGAATGTTGATTTTTTTTTGTATAGAATCAGGTATCAAGCACCTTCAGTATTTGTTAATAACACATGTTATTTATTTAGTTATTTATTTATAAATTAACGGACTAAAGCCCAATTACAAAACAGACATATAAAACACGAAATGGGAAAAAAAGCAACAGAGAAAGAACAGCACACACATAATAATAAATGAAGCGATGACAAAAATAGGACAAAATAAACATAAGAGAGAACATTCAAGCCATGGTCTAGTCAAAGTTTTGGTAGAGTCGTAAAGAATGACAAAAAACATTTAGAGTGCTACCAAAAATTTCAAGACCATGGCTTGAGTTAACAAGTCTTAACATTCTGGACATCGGAAAATGATACCCATAATTGGTGTAGTGATGATTGAGGAACAGCAATGTTATATAAAACTTAGTAAGAGGTGATCATTTGATCTAGGTTCACCGCCTCGAGGCTACAACAGTCCACCCTACCCCACCCAGATGCGCCACCCTGCGGGGGATGGCACCCCCTACATCCCCATGTCCTACAAGGGCTACGACCCGGGCTTCAACTTCCCCGTACCCCCCATCCCCCTTCACGTCGAAGGTCATAGTTCCGGTTTGACATTCAGTTCCTCCGGATATCCCTTAAATCCTGTAAACACTTGTGATCCGGAGGATTTCGGACCGTCTCCGTTGCCTTTTCAAGTTCCGGCGAGTTATCAGTATCCTTCCGCCCCCCCTCCCCCGGGGTTCGTTTACAACCCCAGCCTCCTGAGCTACCCCCCCGAACCCGCGCCGGAGTCCTCCCCGCCAGAAGAAGCAGAAGAGGAAGGTCATGAGTCCGACGACCACGATAAACACAACTGTAAGTCTCTGTAGATGTACTCGATTCTCTGTGGCATTTCGTGGGTTGTTATTTGTTTCGAATTAACATATTTTACTAACTGAAGGTGCTTGTTTGAGTCTTGTTTTGTACGGCTCGGTTTGTGGTCATGCGGCTGAGAGCTCCGCTCTAACTTTTTTTCCTCTCATACAGGAAAAATAAAGAGAGGTTACAACATATCTGTTGACGGTACGCATTTACAGGCTGGAGACAAGATGGTGTCAACCCTTGCTTAGAAAAAATATGTAATACATCCTTGAAAAGCTGGATAGAAAATAAGTATATTGATTGTTGAAGAGATTTCGTATTTGCCAAGTAGGGTGTGTAAGCATTGATTATTTTACTGTCCAAAGAATAATTTGGTAGTATTTTGAGAATCGCGAAACTGTTTGAAGTGTCAAGTACAGATCTAAAAGACAATTTTTTTTATTACATCAGTAGGTTTTCTGAAAATCTTATGATTTCTAGAACTCTGATTTTATAATAATTTCAACAAACATGAAAATTTATTGCTCAACCCAAAAAAATATGTTGAAATTTATTTTAAATCACAAAAATTGAGGATTACCAGTACCTCGAACCGATTCTTTAACGTTATTATCTTTAAAAATTAGCGTAGGTAGTCGTAAATTGTGTTTCGAATTAGAATTATTAAGACTTTTATTTAGTATATTCATAAAAAGCATTTACTTTGTGGCTTGCCATATTTATAAATAAAAATAGATAAACTTTGTTTAAAACCACATTTATTTTCAATATTTTTTCGACCGGTCTTGTCTTCCATCTTCAGGACAAAATTAAAAATTTAATATTGTCCTAAAGATGGAAGGGTGATTCTAAAACCAGTCGACAAAATATTGAAAATAAAAGTGGTTTTAAACAAAGTTTATCTGTTATATTTACTTTTATTAAGGTTTTGCCAATTATAAAAAAAATACTGTGTCGTTTTAAAGAGCTAACACAACCATCTATAAGAACTTGTCATATCATTACAAATGCATACATATAAATGTTAGATGCACCTATTAGCCAGTACATAAAGTCTATACATAAACATAATTGTGAAAAATGAATAACATCATTGGTTGTAAATGGGTTTGGCTTTTGAGTATTATCAGATTGAAGAATTCAAACGTAATTTCATCAAATATAACTGCTTGATAAAATACGCGTTAACAGGAAATGGTTTATTTAATTGATTTTTTCAATGATTGATGAAATCACTGCAGATTTTGTGATAAAAAAATAATTGATATCTATGTGGAGTTATCAATCAGTATTTTTTTAAAAATATTACCTCGCATTTTATATGATATCTAATCTTTCATTTTAACTCAAAGTTATTTAATTTAATATTTATATCAAACCCTAATTCCCTTAAACTAACAATATGTTAAATTAAATCAATCATTATCAATGTACAGCGTAATAAATTTGTTGCTTTCCGTCTGTGTTGTTCGTTTTTATAATCCGTAAAGAAGATAAAAATAATCTCACTTAACTTGACTGATAAGTGGTGATAAGTCACAAGTGGAAAATAACGTTTTTAAATGAAAATCTAGAGCGATAATTCACTCGAATATTACGGAAACTGCATTTTCGTGGAAAACATTAACTTGTGGCATGACATTTTGAATGAAAGAAAAAAAATTGCAGTCAATATTTCCTTGTTTTCAGGGTTCATCGGGGAATATATTTAAAATACACAAAAGAGTGAGAAAGTAGGAAAGCGTAATGGTTTAAACGATACATTATGTATTTTTTTGGCTTAAAATAAAAAAAGCATTTTATATTCGTAAAAAGCATTTACTTTGTGGCTTGCCATATTTATAAATAAAACAGATAAACTTTGTTTAAAACCACTCTTATTTTTAATATTTTGTCGACCGGTCTTGGAAGCACCCTTCCATCATCAAAATTTTAATATTGTCCTGATTAAATAAATTAAAAAGATTCATTTGTAGATACAGTCGAAATTCAAAGATAGTTTTTTTAATGTTTGATGAAACCAAATAGTGGTTGGTTTGTTTGATTACGTAGTACGGAATTGTTTGTCTGTTTTAACAGCCCAACAGAAAATAGTTTAAAAAAAGGCTCTGAATACATCATGCAGGTAACAGGTGCTACGAGTAGGTTCGAGAACTTGTGTATCATTTTTTCAAGAAGAGTTGTCACAAAGGCAGTGCTGCCGGAACAGTTTTCCATTTATGATTTACGAAAACCTGTTTAAAAAAATCGTTAGTTAGCCAGCAATGTGATTTATGATGGATAATTTTTTATTATTTTTTATAGTTTATACCACACAAGTGGGACTCGACTGCTCCCAACCGCCTAGAGCCAGTGGCATCCCCAATCGGTGTATGTTGCGAGGTCGAAGGTAGTGTCGAGGGTAAGGAGATGGGGAAGACGAAGGTTGGGAAGTACCTGGTTATTATTATAAAGCCATTTCAAGCAACGTTTCGATTCATCAGGGCGATACTTAGAGTATTTACCACTCTGGAACGTGCAAAAAATATACTTTATATTATTTTATATGAATTAAATGTGTTTTGACACATGTTAGTTAAATAAAAGTTATGTTTGCATGCCAGGTTTGAATCCGCGACCCCTGGATTCGTAGTCGAGCGTCTTACCACTCGACCACGCAGGCCGTCAAGCCGTTGCACGAAGGACTGGAATAATGAATAAATATACATTTTTAATCGTCCAACAGTATGACTGAACAAGATTCGATTCCCAGGAAATAATTAAGATATTTTCAGTGCCTTGAATGTATGACGGCCTCCATGGTCGAGTGGTAAGACGATCGACTACGAACCCAAAGGTCGCGGGTTCAAGCCCGGCGTGCTCCAATAACTTTTATTCAATTTATATGTGTCATAACACATATTAATTCATACAAGATAATATAAGGTATATTTGCGGCACGTTCCAGAGTGGTAGATCCAAGTATCACCCTGGTGAAAGACCACCATTCAGAATCGAAAAGTTGCTTGTAATGGCTTTAGCCCTCTTTGGTGACCAGATCTGAATAGCTAGGTATTTCCCAACCTTCCCCATTTCCTTCCCCTCCCCACTAACTTGAGCCTCACAACATTCCCCAATTGGGGAGGCCATAGTCTCACTGGCTCTAGGAGCAGTTGGAACTCTTGTGCGGTATTAACTATAAAAAAATAAAAATATAATAATAAAAAAATAATAAAAACAAAAAATAATAAAAACAAAAAAATAAAAAATAAAGGACTGTTGGATTCCCCAGGTTATCATTGGGTCAACGCCTCCGCCTCCAACTGCAACTTCCCCGGAGCCATTTTGGTTGGACACGACCAGGACGGGTCTCCGATCTACGCCGGCAGGGCGCACCACCAGGGAGACCTCCTCCCCGCTAAGGTGATCCCCTCCAAGTGCGTGGCCTACATCGCCTACGACAGCCAGGAGGTCGTCAAGGATCAGTTCGAGGTGAGCACCCCTGTTTACGGCCGTTTGTTTTACTCTTAGTTCGTTGTTCACCCTGGCCAGTTTAACTTAACCCCATCTAACTAACCTAACCTAACTTAACCTATAATCTAATTTGTCTATAGGCGTGCATTATATAAAGGCACTTAAGCACTGCATAAAAATATGGATTAAATAATATGAAATTATTGCAAAAGTTAAATCAAGTCTAATCGCACCGCCGCGAGCGCCCCTCCCACCTTCCTACTATAACAGTAAAAGCAGTAACTACATATGCTCAAATGCCGCCAACGGCAGTGTAGATTATTCTGTGTTCACTAGACTCCGCAAAATATGCATGCATGTACGCTGTGAGCTGTTGCTCTAAGGCGGTGCTTTTACAGAACAAATCTAAGATAAATCAGCGATATTTGTCAGTATCTATGTCTTTTTATCAATTAATCCGCTGTTTTTCCTACTGCCTACCCTGATCAAAAACTCTGCGCGTGCTACTGAATGTGAGAATGGACGCCAGAAAGAAAAATAGCATTACATTTATTAAAAAGTGTTAGTACCAAAGGTAGTTCACGCCCCCTAAGCCCCCTAAACCTTTGGTCTTAGGTCATAACATAATTAATATGTTCATATCTCAAGAAACATGACCCCTTAAAACAAAATATAATAAGATTCATTGGCTCGGTTGATTTGGTGAACCATTTGTTTGTAAGATAGAGGTATTGTTACGAACTATAGAAGAAGCAAAACTTAATGAGTGCATTTCACAAAATTACCATTTTTTGACATAAATGATATTTGTTTACCTAAGAACAAGTATGACACAAATAAATTTAACATATGTAAAGAACATTGCAGCCGGCAGAGTTTTCAAATGTGCGTAGGCATTACTTACTCAGTTTATAATAAATCCCATAGCCATATACATGGCCTGTCCAAAAGAAAAGGTGAATTTTGAATTTTCGCGGGCTGTGTACATTCGATTACCGTTTTTTTTATGTTGGTACACATATGTTTATCATATGTTAGCATTATCAGCCATTTTGGATTAGTGGTTTGTTTTTGACAACTGCAAAGGTTAGTCACGTTTTTGTGTGTTCTTAGATTTTTTAATTTTGAAAAAAAATGGATCAAAGAATAAAATCCATGATTTGTTTTTCCACAACTCCAGGACGCTCATCGTCATTAACATCTTCTCGGCCTTCTGTAAAGCGCTTGTACCCCTTATTAACACTTTTTTGAGACAAAGTAGACTCACCGAATGCCACAGTCAACATTTTACGTGCGTTGGAGCACTTTATTCCATTTTTAACGCAAAATTTAATACATATACTTTGATCCATTTTTTCAAAAGTAAAAAATCGAAGAACACACAAAAACGTGACTTACCTTTCCAGTTGTCAAAAACAAACCACTAATCCAAAATGGCTGATAATGCTAACATATGTGTACCAACATAACAACAACAAAAAACGATAATCGAATGGACACAGCCCGCGAAAATTCAAAATTCACCTTTTATTTTGAACAGGCTTCGTATTTATATGTTAAAAACCAAATCAATGTTTTATGTACATGGACTTTCCGTTTCACTTAATGTTTATCTTTCTGTTTCCCTTTCTTATCAATATATTCTACCATTTTGTTTAATTATTTATGATAAGTATTTCATTAAAAACCATCAAACAAATTATTTTAACTTTGCTGCTAACCAAATTTATCTCAACCTTTCCTAAATATTCACTTTACCTATCTACTTCAATTTTAACTGTTTCTAATGAAATGCTTCACGACACCTCTGAAACATGATTGTGTGTACGGAGAAACATCATCTGGTTTCTTTTCTATTCATATTTTACTTTTCTGTATCATTTCTTACAAATATTTTTTACTGCTTTGTTTGATTACTTTTATTATTTTGTCTGCATTTTAAAGAAATGAAGCTCTAAGCTTCGCTTAATCGTAGATGTGTTTGATTTCGCTGACTTTACGTTGAAGGTTTTTTTGTGCATAAAATAATTTGTTCTTTTTCCTACTATGAAGCTTTTTGAATGGTTTGTTTCAATTCGCTTTGCTTCGTCTGCATGAATACGTCTAGCTATGTCTACAAAACTCATGCAAAACCAAATAAATGTTAGTAAAATAATTGCATAATAACTGGCATATCACAAAAATGCCCTCAACATAGTGTCAAATGTGAAATTTTTAGAAATCGAACAAAATCCAAAGCAGTTAAAGTGAATTGTTGATACTGGAACTAATTTAACAATGATAACAATTAACAATGATGCAGGTACTTATTGAGGACGAATTAGAATCTTCATCATGTTGCTGCTGTTTTGGGGTAGATATTACTCTCTTTCTAATACATACGCACGTATCACTTTAATTGCTTTGATTGTGTTGGATGCTGGTTATCATTATTTGTATAGCCTGTTTTCAGGTTGTCCTGTTGTCATTTAAAGTGCATCTGTCCATTTCTATGATTGTTATTTTATTTCTTCACACTATATCGTCGCTGAAAAGGCAAAAGGACTTAACCGACACATTATTACTACTAACATGTTAACTGTCCTTAATCTAATTTCCTTTTCTTTGATATAAAAAATGAATTCACACGTTTCATTTAGATTTGTATATCCTTAGCTTCTAGTAAATCGTTTTTTTTTTAAATCTGTTGATGTACACATGCACTGTTATACGCTTATCCAAAGCTTTTTCTCTCATGATTTTAAATAGTTTTAATTGGTATTTGTATTATTTTCTCCTTGTTAGTTAGTCTTATTAGCTTAATTAATTTAGTATGAAGCGCACTTGAGGTGAAATATCACAAAACTTCGCTGTATAAGTTAACTGTTATGTATTATTATTTTTTATATTAGTCAAAAACGAGTTGAATATGCATTTTTTTTTCTGCGTCGAATGCTCTGACTCTCGTTTGATTCCAAAGACTTTTGTGGCCCTTCAGCCATCTAAAATATGTTTACCATTTGGGAGAAGACTTAAACTTTTTTTTAAACTCGAACGAGATAATGAAGACTTATGAATTTTATTGTAAAACAAAAAAAAAACTTTTGCTCTGGCGTAAACCTCCGAAAATGGCGCTTCAGCCCTTTTGATTTTCCGGCAGAGATGTGTTATATTTATCCATGACGTAGTGGTTTACGCACTTGAATATGCGCCGGGAGCTTGTAGGTTCGATTTGCGCTCGGTGTAAACATATATTAGCATGGATTTTTCATTAAATTGGTGCATGGGCGAAAATGTTAAATTCCAAAATTTTATGGGCCTTATCAAAATGTATATAGGGATTCGAAACATTGATAAAAACATACACCCCATCTAGCTTTCCAGTGTCTTTACATATACATACATATTTTGTACGAATTGTTGTAAAGTCCATTCTAATTATTTATCCATACCTACAAAATCAAAGTTAAATTACATCAATGGGTAGGATTAAGTTAACTATTATATAACTAACAACTGCACTCTATATACTACACTGTATATGTTATATCTAAGTATAATAATGGTATAGTTTTGGTTATAAGTTATGAACTAATCGAGACTTTGTGTATTGGTGTTTATAAGTTATTTGCTTAAAGAAAATCAAAAAAATATATAAAAAAATGATATGTTTAAAAATAAATATATAATACAAAGAAATTTAAAAAATGAAGTGAATTTGACGAATTTCCGTCAAAATTCAGCAGGCCTTTTAGATTTACAGCACAAATAATACATAAAAATAATATTTGAAACTCCATATAATTATGTGCAAATTTTTACCGGTAGAGGCGCTGCTAGGAGGCATTTAGAGAGGTACCACTGATTTTTTTACAACCTCCTTCGCTTTCTCATAAACTACCCTTGTAACCTTGGAGAAGGAATATACATGGAGAGGTACCTTTGCGAAACAGTGTAGTCAGTATTGTTGACATTAAACTGACTCCATAGAAAGAAACAAAGATATGTTAAACGAAGTTGGATAGCCTATTATTTACCGCCCACATGGAATTCTGACATTTTCAATAAACGTATTTGAACACATTAAACAAAACAATATCAATACACCATTAAAATGATTTATGAAGTCAAAATATCACACAAACAGTAATAACGGAAGGTTTGCTTTGATGATTTGTTATAATGATGGAAGCTTTTTGTTGATTTTATGTCTTTATATCATTAAAAATGTGAAAATTAAAGTTCGGTCAAAAATATATAAAACTGTTGAAACACCTCTGAAAAGTGATGTTTTATAATCTTTGTTTGGTCTTATTTGAGAATTTAGCAAGTTTATTAATCAACACAAATATAGGAAATAACCTCAAAATCCGTTGACGTAAGTTATACGACTGGATGATGTGAAGTTAGCGCGTACGGAGAACATCCCTACACACTTAGAAGTGCTGCAATATTATGTGACGAATTTTTTTATCTCTTTCTCTTTCATGATATACGAAGTAAGAATCCGAAGAAAGTGATTTATCGCAAATTTGTATTGGTTGGGTGAAAATATTTAGCTCTCTCTCCATGTATATTCATACTCCAAGCTTGTAACAGGGGAAAGAGGGTAAAATAAACCTCCCCGTGGGGGGATCAAATATGTTTTGCTATTGAATGCCTGAAACTAAACCTGTGTATTTTTAGGTTATGGTTCAGAAGACCATCTCCTGGCAGCTATCTGGCAACGGAAACGTGCCTGATGGAGCCATTGAAGTCGGACACACCTCCGATGGGGAGGTGCTGTACATGGGCCGCGTGCACAGGGATGGCGCCCTTACTCCTGGGAAGGTAATATTCTGCTACCATAATTCATATACGCAGAGGGTGTTGTCAGAATCGCTCCGGCGAGAGACCACCATTCGGGATCGAATCGTTACTTGAAATGGATTTAGCTGTGTTTAGTAACCATATCTAGTGAATACCGCACAGTGTCCCAACTGCTCCCAACCGTCTGTAGCAGGTGAGACTATGACATCCCCAATCGGGTGTATGTTGGGAGCCTGTAGGTAGTGGGGAGGGCAAGGAGATGGAAAGAGGAAGGTTAGGATTAGACCTGGCTATTATAGGTATGCAGACCTGGTCACCAAACACGGCTAAAGCTATTTCAAGCAACGTTTCGATTCTGAATGGTGATCTTTCACCAGGGCCATACTTAGAGTATATACATCTCTGCAACGTGCCGCAAATATACGATATTTAATTTTGTTATGACACATATTAACTAAACATAAGTTATTTGCGCACGAAGGGTTTGTACCGGTAACCGCTAGCGTTTCGAGCGTTTTACCACTCGACCACGGAGGCTGTCATAAAAAAGTGCCTACCTCAATTTATTACTTTGTGTTGCGTTTAAAACAACAGTTTTCAACAGATCAATTAACGGATTTTTGTAGAGACAACTTTTTGAAGAAGAGATTACATAACAGGAGATATTTTAAATAACAGAATTTAATTATTAATATTTGTTTTGATTTGTTTATTTATTTACCAGATCCAGCGCAGTCATGGCTGCTGCTATTTCCCCTTCGATGGAGAAGAAAAGAACTCTACCGATTACGAGGTGCTTGTCCAGCAATAGACCGACCACCCTTATCAATGTAATCTAAGCTACTGTATGACACAAATAAATATTTAAAATTTACTAACCCCAAACTGGTGTATTTATTTCATCAAAACTTGTATTATGAAGCTGTATAGTATAACCATTTCAATTGCCCCATTGATTTTGCGATTACACTGGAAAAAAAGCTCATAAAAAGGTTTAAAAAAGGGTGAATGCAGGAAACTCTATTAATGGAGGACTGGACGCTGTTGGCGCAAATAAAAAAATGTCTAAAAAAGCAAAGCTAGCAGTCCACAATGAAGTGCTTATACCAACCCTGATTTATGGCAGTGAGGCATGTAACTGGCAGAGGAAGGATGAAAGTAGACTGAATGCTGTGGAAATGAGATCTTTGAGACGTATGTGCGGTAAAACCATGTATGACCGTATTAAAAATGTGGATATCTGGAAGGAATGCAAGGCTGATGTGAGCGTAATGAATAGGATCAAGAAAAGGACGCTTAGATGGTTTGGGCATGTAGAGCCAATGAACGAAGAAAGGAATGTGAAAAGAATATATGATGCGAAGGTGAATAGAAGAAGAAGTCGAGGACGCCCGAGATAGACATGGCACGATCAAATACTTGAATCGGGTCATGTGAAGAGTCAGAATAACAGAAGAGTATGTATGAGACGATGTATGAATGTAAATGAAGCAAGGAGTGTGTGCCATGACAGAGTTATATGGCAGTCCGTCCTCTCTGCCTACCCCTGCGGCGAAACGGCGTGATGGTTAGTTAGTTTGTAAGAAAGGTTAATAACCGATAAATATTACGTATTATTGATTGGGTAACTCTTATAGGCTTTAGCTATTTTATCAATAAATATAGTTTTTAGTTTTGTATTACCGTGATGGAAAAAAGTGTACATAATAGAGATAACGATAGAAAAATTGAAGAGTTGAAACAAAGTCAAATCAATGATTCGACAAACCATGTTTCTAATGGCGTTTAACTGACTTAAACAGTTTATAATAATAATAACATTAAACTTAAATAGCGCAGTTTTGTGATATTTCACCTCAAGTGCGCTCCATACTAAATTAATTATTCTAAAAAGACTAACTAACAAGGAGAAAATAATATGTATACAAATAAAAACTATCTAAAATCATGATCGTTATCATAAATCATTTGAGAAAAAGGTTCAGATATGGGTATAACAGTGCATGTGTACATCAACAGATTAAAAAGACAATTTACCAGAAGCTAAGGGTATACAAATTTAGATGAAACGTACGAATTTATATTAAAATATTTGTTAAATCAAAGAAAAAGAAATAAGATTAAGGACAGTTAAAATGTTGGTACTCAAAACATTAATATTCAAATATTATATAGACGATTCTAAAAATGCAAACAGTGTAAATATAACAAGCAACACAAGAACAATAAGTATTTTATGACGATGAGTATATGGTTTTCAGTAGATAGTGAGGACATTGAGTTATAATTATAGAAGTAAGGAGAAAACCGAAACAAAGCAAATTAAGGACGTTTTTAAAGATATTAAATTTTAATAAGTTACGTTTTGTATGTAGGATTTTAAAACAATATGGTTTTTGGTTTTTAAGACCCCGAGTTAAGCTGTCACCAAAACAAAAAAAAACTAGCAGAACTAAATAATAATAATAGTATATATTTAATTCAACTGAATTATATTTAAAAAAATTAGAATAGAGTTCTACAAATTGAACCCAAAAACTATAAATAAATGCGTTGTAGGAAAGAATCTGTGGACGGTATTATTTATGTATGGAGTTAACACGAATCTTATACAAGCTATTGCGTCCTTGTACGGGGGAAGCGTTGCATGTGTTAGAGTGAACGGTGATTTTACGAAGTGGTTTAACATCACTAAAGGTGTAAAGCAAGGCGGTGTAATGTCGCCGTGGTTGTTTAATTAGTACATGGGTAATTGAATGCAAGAATTGAAAGGTGTGGAACTGGGCGCGGAAATGGACAATCTGAAAGTATGTTGCCTGTTGTATGCTGATTATGCGGTGCTGATTGCTGACAGTATGGAAGATCTACAGTTTCTCGGGTCTATGGTTAACCAAGCATGTATGCAGAATGAGTTGATGATGAATGAAAGCAAGTCCAAAGTCATGGTGTTTGAAAGAGAGAGTACGAGAACTGCGTGCAATATAGTTGTGAATGATGAATACTAGTGGATGAGTTTGTGTATTTAGGAAGTATGTTTACGAGAGACGGAAAGGCTGATGAGGTTATTGAAAGAATGGTGAATGACGGCCTCCATGGTCGAGTGGTAAGACGCTCGACCACGAATCCAAAGGTCGCGGGTTCAAACCCGGCGTGCGCCAATAATTTTTATTTAATTAATATGTGTCATAACACATTTAATTCATATAAAAATAATAAAAAAAGTATATTTGCGGCACGTTCCAGAGTGTTAGATACTCTAAGTATCGCCCTGGTGAAAGACCACCATTCAGAATCGAAACGTTGCTTGGAATGGCTTTAGCCGTGTTTGGTGACCAGATCTGAATAGCCAAGTACTTCCCAACCTTCCTCTTCCCAATCTCTTTCCTCTCCCCACTACCTTCAGCCCCACAACATGCCCTATTTGGGGATGCCATAGTCTCACTGGCTGTAGACGGTTGGGAGCAGTTGAGGATTTTTTTTCAAATGCAGGAAACTCCATTAATGAACGACTGTTCAGTCAGCTGTTGGCGAAAAATAAACAAATCAAAAGACGCGAAACTAGCAGTCCACAATTGAGTGCTTATACTGGTATGGCGGTACATCCTCTCTGCCTACCCCTGGGGAGAAATGGCGTGACGGTTAGTAAGTTAGTTTCACTAGGTACAGAAGCTTGCATTGTTTATTTGAATCACGTTTGAGATTATTAACACATAAGGTTACGGTTTTCCCCAAAATCGTTGATTTTATTTTAATGTTTTTACAACCTACATTTTTATTCGGTTATTTATTATTTTAAAAACATTACAATTTTTTTTATTTTAAGGCGTTTTTAAATAAAGCGAGTAAGTGTATTAATACACAATATTCATAAATATAAAGCAATTAATTCTAAAAAATATAAATTGCAATGAATGCAAAGTATAGACTGTAAAAAATAAGACAATAAAAAATAAGACAATTTAAGCATAATATTTCATCCAAATGATGGAAAAAAAAAATAAAACCAAGGAATAATTACACAAATAGCAGGAATGTTTGTCATTTAAACGAAGCTTCATTTATGCAAAATATATCGACATCCGAAGCGATTCGATTCAACAACAAGATTGCCCTCCCCACCGACATGACCATTGGCAAGCTAGCCCTGCAGGCCGGGAGATAAAACAATCTATGCTGCCGATGGCGAAGATAACCATCGGGAACATAGAAATGAATGCTCTCCATGATAGCTGAGTTTTCAGACCATCCACGAATCAATCTGAAGAAATACACATCCCTTCTGACCTCTAGATGGTATGTTCCGAGCATACCCAAGAGAAAGTCGGTAGGATAGAGCCACAGGTAGTAACCGTACTCCCTCAAGTGAAGAAATCTCAGAAATTTCTTCTGAACCTTCTCCAACATGAGGGAGTACTTGACCTCGTGTGGACTCCAAACGATCGACCCACTCTCAAGTCTACTCCTTACTAATGAGTTTAATAAAATTTTGAGAACCCGGGTGTCTCTGAACTTCCTTGCGGTGCGTAAGACAAAACCCAGCATTCTCAATGAATTGCCACAAGCCATCTCAATGTGAGCATGAAATGTCAGCCTACTATCAAACATGATTCCGAGATCCTTCATAGTGGAGACACGTTTTAAACTTAGGTCGTCCATCGTATACCGGTAGTACCAGGTATGACACGCCCTAGTGAATGACAAAATTAAACATTTAGATATATTGAACCCAATCTTATTTTTTTTACTCCAGTCAACAATTCTATCTATGTCTGACTGAAGTCGATTGCAGTACAGTACTTATTAGTGTGCATCCTTTGAGTAAATATTCTGTGTAAAGATTGGAGTCAAAGGCATTTGTTGTTAGTATATTAAAAAATTATTAGTTTGATCAGAACTTTTTATTTAATTTTCACATATTTTTATCAAATGTGTCCGCTAGATGGCAAATTTGATTGATTTCTTCAAAGATCTCGTAGCCAGACATGCATGACTCTTATAGATGAATTATATTTTATATAACTTATCTTATCTTCAATCTATGAAACAAGTTGGCATTATCACTAATCATTTTCAATGAGACATCGCTTATTAATAATTGAAAATAAATTAATAATCTTCTTATCTGTACACACCTAGTTTTTTGACATTGCTGTGTATAATGAGCTCTTCAAATTTCTACAAAAAGATGAGTCGAAAGAGTTACGTGTACAAAAAGGTGTACACGAAAACATTCATGAATTTTTCCAGCAAATATTTTACTCCAGGATTCATAACATTTATTTTCAGAATTATTGACAATAAGAAGAACATAATAAGTAATGATATACCGGTTAGTAGCTGAGTGGACAAACGCGTCGGATACCTACTCGGGCGTCGTGGATTCAATTCCTTTGTTACCTTAGTCCTCCATCACAGTAAAAAAATCCGCTTACGATGATGGTAGGAGTTTTTCAAATATTGTTAGGTTACTCCCTTAGAGTATATAGAGTGGTATCTACCCAAGGCAGTGCAGTCAGTTTTTGATGATTTTTACCTGAATCGGCGGACCTGGGCGTGGCTAAGATCAAGGCTAGGGTATTTATACATCCATTCATATCACATATCGACATAATGTTTTTGTTTATTTGTATAATCACTTTTTCACAGTATTGATATGAACAAAAATATAGCTTCTAACCTAAAAAACCGTTTAGTTGCGTCAAGTTTAGTGGCATAATAAAAAATGTGGGCGGAGTCCCGCGGTGACCCAGGAACCCAAGACCATTGTGACAGTACGTAGAAGCGGAGTATTATATTTGCTGTCTCTTTCTCTCTCATGGTGTATGACGTAAAAACCCGGAGAAAGTGATTTATCGCATCTTTGCGTTAGATGCGTCAGTTGCGTTAGATGCGTCTATGGGTTTTTTTTTAAATTTAATGTAATATCTATCTAGGAGTAGGCAGAGAGGACGGACCGCCATATAACTCTGTTTTGGCACACACTCCTTGCTTTATTTACATTCATACATCGTCTCATACATACTTTTCTGTTATTCTGACTCTTCACATGACCCGATTCAAGTATTTGATTTACTTGGTCGTTCCATGTCTTTCTTGGGCGTCCTCGCCTTCTTCTTCCATTTACTTTCGCATCATATATTCTTTTCACACTCCTTTCTTCGTTAAATCGCTCTACGTGCCCAAACCATCTAAGCGTCCCTTTCTTGATCCTATTAATTACGCTCACATCAGCCTTGCATTCTTTCCGGATATCCACATTTTTCATACGGTCATACATGGTTTCACCGCACATATGCCTCAAAGATCTCATTTCCACAGCATTCAGTTTACTTTCATCATTATTATAATCATTAAAAATATATGTATATATTTAAAACTAAAAAAAACAGGTAATATCCACCTGCGTACGCAGTAAAATCAATGTTACGCGATGTCAATCATGTTATCACACATATTTTGAGAGGTCCAATAAGATAAAATATTATTATTGGTTAGGATCTGTTTTCATCAAACTGATAAAGGCTGGCTTTGGTTTTTGATCGATCTGTTCTGTTCCTAGATTAGATTAGCCAAAAGGCCAAAAGGAAAATAATAATGTCTCGCCATTGTTGTGAAAATTACAGGAAAAGTTGAGTTCGAACCACTTAAAACAGGGTTGGAATTTTCAATAAAATTTTATTTGCTTTAAATTTCATGCAATTTATTTTTATTTTTATATGAATACCGCACAAGAGTCTCAACTGCTCCCAACCGTCTAGAGCCAGTGAGACTATGGCATCCCCAAATAGGGTGTGTTGTGAGGCTGAAGGTAGTGGGGAGGGGAAGAAGATTGGGAAGAGGAAGGTTGGAAACGACCTGGCTATTTAGATCTGGTCACCAAACACGGCTCAAGCCATTTCAAGCAACGTTTCGATTTTGAATAGTAGTCTTTCACCAGGGCGATACTTAGAGTATCTAGCACTCTGGAACGTGCCGCATATATACTTTTTTAATAATGTTTATATGAATTAAATGTGTTATGTTACACATATTAATTAAATAAAAGTTATTGGCGCACGCCGGGTCTGAACCCGCGACCTTTTAGTCGAGCGTCTTACCACTCGACCATGGAGACCGTAATTTATTCTATTAAAAAAATATTATTATTAAAGTACTTACTTATAAATTTTATCACTAAATATTTTTTTAAATTCTTAGTGATCTATTTATTCAGAGAAGAGGTTTCAAAAATATGAGAACGTAGTAATAAATTGGAATGTTTTTAACTTTATTTTTTTATAGTTAATACCGCACAAGAGTCCCAACTGCTCCCAACCGTCTAAAGCCAGTGAAGACTTTGGCATCCCCGATTAGAGGATGTTGTGAAGCCGAAGGTGGTGGGAAGGGGAAGGAGATGGGGAAGATGAAGGTTGGGAATTTTCGGGTTATTCTGATCTGGTCACCAAACACGGCTAAAGCCATTGCAAGCAACGTTTCAATTTCTGAATGGTACCTACCACTCTGGAACGTGCCGCAAATATACTATATATTATTTTACATTAATTAAATGTATTATGACCTTGAAGTAACAATATATGAAGAGAGAGCTAATTCTTTATACCCAACTTATACGAATTTGGGAAAAATCAATTTTTTCGGGTTTTTACGCCGTACACCATGAGAAAGAAAAAGACAAAAAAATTTCCCTCTACAACACACCTCTTTACACAAACCTCAAACGCTTACACGAACAGGAAGAAATACCTAGCAGCACGCATTTGATCTCACAACGCGATTCTACGAAAGGTAGAAAAACCATGAAATATTTAACTTCAGTCAAATAAAATTCTTTCATCAGCAACAAGTTCAGAACTTATGTATTTCTTTTTATCTTTTCCTTGCTTAGGGTTTTTAATCCAGTTAAGATCTTTTCCCTAAGAAAACACTAATGTAAAATTAAACTCAGTCAATTAAATAAAACCATCAGATGGTGATAGTAGTAAGGCCTAATGAGCCGCAGTACTAGTTAGATAGACATTATGAGGGGTATTTGTATAAGCCCCAGCTAGTTAGTAGAGGATTACGAAAGAAAACATAAAATCAAAAAAAAAAAAATCCCGAATTATCACACCGCTTTAAAGTATTGTTAGAATGTTCTTCGTATCCTGCGTCTCCGTTGACTCCGTCCACATGTTTTTATACGCGAAATAAATGAACACAACTCGACGGTTTATTAGGTTACATGCTATATTTTTGTTGATAACAATATTTTTAAAAAGCAGTTGTACGAATAAACAAAAAGATTATATCGACATGTGCTATGAATAGATGTATAAATACCCTAGCCCTAGTCCTAGCCACGCCCAGGTCTAGCCGAGTCCGGAAAACTTCATAAAAACTGACCACAGGAGCGCTCTCTCTTGTATATTATTGCTCTGAGATTATGACACATATTGAATAAATAAAATGTATCTGCTCACGCTGGGCTTGAACCCGCGACCTCTGGATTCGTACACGAGCGTCTTTCCACTCGATCATAAAAATAATAAAAAATACTGACATTAAAATTATTTGTATTATGATTTGTAATTAATATTTGAAAATCTGTGGCAGCCCTGTTTTCTGATATATTAACTCTATATAACAGTGCAACATTAAGAAAATGACTTAATAGTAAATCTTTTGATCGTTGAATTTGCTTCGCCAAGACAGGTACGTCCTCCGCAATCAGTTTATTAAAAAAAATCTTGCAAAGTGTTCATAAAATAATCTCCACCGAAAAATGAGTATCTGGAGAGTGTAAAACATATTTTAATTATTGACCGGTTAGTTAGTTAGTTTAAGGCGTCGGGTTTAAGTTAAACTAGTCCTCCACCATTGCACAACAGCAACATTAAAATTTTACGATTATAATTACGATACGAGAAGAAGAGTTTAAAATATTGTCAGGTTATTCGTAGCCATGTTTGTCTTACTTTAAAAATATTTCTACCATTTTCAGGTATCGCTGCCAGAATGCCCATTTTGTATCATGCTGTTTCATTTTAAATATAATATATCGTACGAGTGTTGTCCTTATCATCACCAGTATCCAACCTCTACTGATAAGCCACGGACGTTGCCTAGTAACCGAACTCGAGTACACCAGACTAGAATTAAATGCAGTTTAAAACAAAACAAATTACCTTTTCACTAACGGGATAATAAGATACCCAATCATTTGTACATCTTTTTTGTGTTTGTTTTATGAAAATAATGTGCATTTTTGCACTCATAATCAACGCTTGTCTCAAAGTAAGTGTAACAATGATAATAATTGGCTAATTTAATAAAGCTAGTAAAATTACCTTCTTGATATTTACATTTGTCACAAGCTGTGAAAAATTCAACTTTTTGTTTTGCTGTAGATCGAGGATTGATGTTCGCGGGTCATGCATGAAAAAATATTATTATACTTGTGATTTTAGATGCTAACGGGTTATCCTAGCTGTGTAAATTAGGGTAATTGTATTATTTATGGATACGATTTTAGAAAATAAGTTTTGAGTTTAGCTCTGAACTCTGTCAAGTCTTTTATTATTCTCAGATCATGTGGCAGTCTATTCCAGGCTTTAGAAGCTGACACTCCTGCAGGACGCTCTCCGAATTTGTAGTGTGCGCTTTGGTTCCTTCAACCTTCCGATAGCCGATGACGTTGCCGATCTAAGGGTTTATCACTGTCGCGATTGAAATCTTTAGGAATAAACAGTTTCGATAAATAAGCCAGAACCATTTCGTTGATTGACTTAAATACCATCTAGCAAAGCTTGAACTGGATTCTTTTGGGACATTTAAGCCACCTTTAAAACCACTTCTATTTATAAAATTAAAACGTGTTTTCTCGTCTTTTGCTGGCTTTTTTGATAAAGAGTTGTTGATAAAAAAAACCATTCCATTTCAGAAACTACACATTGTCGATATGGATGAAGATTCAGAGCGCTTCCAGAACTCTACTGGACCCAATTTTGGAAACCAGGACTTCGGAAACTCCCACGGACCCAACACGGGCAACCAGGACTTCGGTAATTCACACGGACCCAACACTGGAAACCAGGACTTTGGAAACTCACACGGACCCAACATGGGAAACCAGGATTCTGGTTACCAGCCCAGATCTGGAGATGACGAGCCAGCGGAATAATTCATATTTATCATAACCAACCCATGTACCTGCATATTTCGTCATTGTCATTCATAATAATGTCTCATTTTATAAAATCATGTTAAGTTGTAAGATACACAATGTTCACACAATAAAAAAAAAACATTAAAAAAATGCAGTAATTGTGTTTTTTTTTTGCACCTAATGATTAGGTTAAGGATCAGCACTAAAAAATACACATTTTTGGCTTTCTAGTACAGGCAATAACACAAATGATTCATCTGTCAATTTTATAAGGGTAGTTAGAAAAATGTCTAAGGTTTCCAGTGAATAGAATTTTTAAACAGTAATCTTTCAAATTCTTTATGAAATACATACTAGAACTTTAGATAAAACGTTCAGAAATGACTTAGCTGGTTTTCAAAGTGCAGTTTTTACTGACGTCTTAGTCTGTTTTTCAAAGAATTTAAGGGATTACAGTTAAAAAATTGTATTCACTGGAAACGGTGGACATTTTTCTAACTATCTATCGAAAAATTCCAGATAAATCATTTATAGTATCGCTTGTATTAGAATGCTAGAAAGTAACGCTTAGCGTCATTATTGAGTACTGACCCTTAAAAAATGTAAATAAATGAATGAAAAATGATTAGAGAGAACTCAGAGCAATAATATACAAGAGAGAGCGCTGCTGTAGTCAGTTTTTATGAGGTTGCCGGACTCGGCTAGACCTGGGCGTGGCTAGGACTAAAAACATCCAAGTCCGGCAAACCTCATAGAAACTGACTACAGCAGCGCTCTCTCTTGTATATTATTGCTCTGAGGGACTTATACAGCGAGATTAAAAAATTCCGCGTGTTTTTTGACCAGGTACATGCAGAATACCGTAGTACCCAATGACGTTACATATATATAGACACGTTGTAGCGCTCTCAAAGTTGCAAGCAATAATCATGCTAGTAGGTGTGATCGGTGTGCCGATTTAGTACTGAACGGTCACGCGTCGCTTGAGGTCGTTTCAAGCAAGTATGGAACGCGGTCCGAACTTCTGTTTCGTTCATACACATATATTCTATGAATGTCTATCTTTGTCATACATGACCGATGTTTGAATGATGAACTTACTGGTAACGTGTGTGTTTTGCTTGCCACATTTTGTGTTAAAGTTCTAAGGCTATAACGTGTCTATATATGTAACGTCATTGGTAGTACCTACTTAATTCGCATTGAAGAATTAACGTTACGCGTAGGTAAGCCGATAATCTCGGTATCGTACGTTTGTTGGAAGGGTATAAGAGACAATCTATTGATTTATATTAGAATATATTTTCATTAGACCGATAATGGCTGGGTTTGGTTTTTTGATTGATCTGCTGTGTTTTGAGATTAGATTATGTAATAGGTATACTGCGAAATAATAATATTGTGACGCCATTGTTATTAATAGTCCATATAGGTGGAGTTAGGGCACAGCAAATCAGGGTTGGATTTTATTGATAATGTCATTGTTTTACCTGTGATATTGGTCCACTTTTGTTTGTATTCATCCAAGACCTAGAACAATAATATACAAGAGAGAGCGCTGCTGTTGTTAGATAATTGCTATATAATGCTCTCCCAAATCATATTAGAGATGCCACGGAGATGCAAATGTTCAAGAGCAACATAAAAATGTGGATACATAACCATAAAGACGAGGAAATTAGAAGGATTATGAAGTAATCATAGAACCAGTGACACCAACGCAGCAACCTACAGTCCGCCTCGGAACAGGAATGCCTAGGGAGGAGGACTGTGAATAAAATATTATTTTTTTCAACATATCTAAATTACAAAATGTCATATATTACAGTAAAATTAACTTGCATAGTGTTTAATAAAAAAATAAAATAAGGTGAAACTGGTCAGGTCTTAAATAAAGAAGTAGTGGAATAAACTCAGAGCAAAATATACAAGAGAGAGCGCTGTAGAGAAAGCTGTAGTCAGTTTATACAAGGTTTGCCGGACTCGGCTAGACCTGGGCGTGGCTAGGACTTGGGAAAGGGTATTTATACATCCATTCATGGCATATGTCGACATAATGTTTTTGTTTACTCGTATAACCACTTTTTCACAGTATTGTTAAAAACAAAAATATAGCATGTAACCTTATAAACCGTTGATGTATGTTTATTTATTTCGCGTATCAAAACGTGTGGGCGGAGTCAACGGAGACTCGGGACACGAAGAACATTCTAACAATACTTTAAAGCGGTGGGATAATTTGGGAGATATTGTTGTCTCTTTCATCCTAATGGTGTACGACGTAAAATCCGGAGAAAGTGATTTATCGAAAATTTGTATAGGTTGGGTTAAAAGAATTGGCTCTCTCTCCATATATTGTTAATTCAAGATCCAAGATGTCGAATTGTTTGGGTATACTTTGGAGCTGAGCATTTAAAAACGTGCGAAGGTAGTTTTTTGTGCTTTCTGTTTCTTGACAATACATTCGCTTTTAATAAGTTTTAATGTCACAAACCCACAAAGGAAAAACAACAAAGTGCTTAATAATTTTAATTATACCAATTTTTTTACTTTATTCTACTATTTTTTTTATTTAAGACCTAACCGGTCTCACCTTATGACGGGCATCTTCAGACAGGTACAATTTTAGTAAATCTATGGCATATATACTATTAGTATCCGGAATTGACGCTTATTGAGCCTCATAGTGAAGATCTGTGACTTTGGGTTTTGTTTTATTGCTGACATAGAGGCGGCTTTACAATAACATTCAAAAAAACATTCGGGTAGTTTTATTACCTTCTGAGAGACGGGTTATATGGTAATGCGTTAGATACGTCTTGGAATTCCACCACGAATTAACAGTTTAAAAATGAGAAAATTTAATATTTATTATCGTTTTTTGAGTAGCTGTACTAATTAAAAGAGATACCAACAGATGGCACTGATTGCTATACTGGCAGTGACAGTGGTAACACTGTAAATCACTGCCTTTGCACTGACACCAACACACACGAGAACCCTACAAGTGAATGCACACATGTATTTTTTGTGTATAGTAAAGTAAACATTAAAATATAACGCGTGTGTTAAAACTGGGCATAATTATTTGCTGCTTTTTTATAGTTTGATTGATTCCTTGGAATTTACTGATCGTCAAAATGGATGTAATTATTATTTTCATGTGAGTGAGGTAGAGTAGGCAGTGCTTACGTGACCGCATGGGTGGCACGCCTCTGCCTGCAAGATATATCTAAAAACGTGTAAAAACACCATGAATGTTGAACAAATCATTTGAATTGTTATTTTATTTAAATGATTGAATTCTTGGAAAAGTATTATTGTCATAAAATGAAATTGACTCATTGGAAAAAATGTTTACGAGAGACGGAAAGGCTAATAAGGATATTGAAAGAAGGGTGAATGCAGGAAACTCCATTAATGGAGGACTGAACGCTGTTGGCGCAAATAAGAAATTGTCCAAAGAAGCGAAGCTAGCAGTCCACAATGAAGTGTTTATACCAACTCTGATGTATGGCAGTGAGACATGGAACTGGCAGAGGAAGGATGAAAATGGACTGAATGCTGTGGAAATGAGATCTTTGAGAAGTATTTACGGTAAAATGTGGATATCCGGAAAGAATGCAAGGCTGATTTGAGCGTAATGAATAGGATCAAGAAAGGGACGCTTAAATGGTTTGGACATGTAGAGCGAATGAACGAAGAAAGGAAGAAAGGAAGAAGAAGTCAAGGACGCCCGAGAAAGACATGGCACGATCAAGTAAATCAAATACTTGAATCGGGTCATGTGAAGAGTTAGATTATCAGAAGAGTATGTATGAGACGATGTATGAATGTAAATGAAGCAAGGAGTGTGTGCCAAGACAGAGTCAGAGACAGAGAAACGGGATGGTGGTTAGTTAGTTAGTTTTTAGAAAAAATGAGTTTGTCAAAAGCATAATATGAAATCCCCCCCCCCCTCCTTTTTAATTAAATCACATGGAAATTGACGTCCTTAAAATATTGATTTTAAATATTTATTTCACATTTTAAAGGGGAAAGGTAAATAAAACATGTTTATTTACACGGCTTTGGAATAAAATATTTTATATACTGATTGAAAAAAAAAAACATTCAAATTTTAACCACAGTGTCTTGAGATTATGTTTATAAATAAAATTATTCAAGTAAGAAGTGGATTTTAATTATATTAATACTATAAACTTGTGACAGCCTTGTTTGGTCAACTAAAGCTATATAAAGACCCAATATGAAGCATTGATTCAATAGTTAATCTTTTGGCTGAATTTGCTTCACGTAAACAGGTATGTTGTCTCTAATATTGTAAATCAAATAGTTTGAAACGAAAAATAGTGTCTTAGAAGAAGTTTATAGTAAAAGTAATATTGATATTTTAGTTATAAAGTGTGTTTTTGAACTTAAATATCATCGCCAGATCGATCGCTTTTTACCAATATGTTTCACGCAAACATCATTTAGGTGTTATCCTTATCAGCAGAAGTTAGTGATGGAATATCTGGGGAAATTTCCCTAGATCTAGGGGAAACAAAATAGCATTAAAAAACAGTTTTTTTCATATAGAGATTTTTCGGATTCCAGAAAAAGGGTTTTAATTCAAGCATCTAGTTTTTTTTATTGTACTAACATTTTTGAATTTCAAAATACTTTTGTTATCAATAATGTACGTTCATGCTTTATTCTATCTTCCGTAGACTCAGAAACAACGAATTGCTATTCCTCAATCATCCCTCTACTAATTATGGGTATCATTCTCCACTGTCCAGAATGTCGAGACTTGTCAACTCAAGCCATGGTCTTGACATTTTTGGTAGCAGTCTAAACGATTTTTGTCATTCTTTACGACTTTACAAAAATAATTTGACTTGACCTTGGCTTTGATTTGAATGTTCTTTCTTGTGTATATTTTGTCCTATTTTGTCATTGCTTCATTTAACATTGTGTATGTGCTGTTTTTTCTCTGTTGCTCCTTTTTCCCACTTCGTTTTTTGTATTTTTTTGTAATTGGACTATAGTCGGTTAATTTATAAATAAATAAATAAAATTAGTTTTCTGAAAATACGGTTCAATCACCCGATTCTCGGATTTGGGGAAATGTCGCATCTTATCAGAGGGAAATATATTTCTGTTGGTATCACCTCGCCGGCAACAGTGTCTACTAATTCTTGATAAGCAAGGGACATTGCCTGGTAATCGCGCTTGAATACGACTCGTATTTTTTTTTAAATGTCGCAATGATTTGAATACATTTGAGTGAATCATCATTAGTTTGCGGCCTTTTTATTCAAATAATGTGTATCTTTGCACTACTAATTAACGCTTGCCTAAGAGTAAGCGTAATTCAAATATTTTTCATCATTTAACCCTTATCTTGGCAGTGTAACATATACGAGTGTGTTACACCAACTTTGCTATCTTTAATTTTTTTTTTTACAAACACTTTAATATTTTTAGTAATGACAGCACTTTGTGAAATCTCTTCTTTATCGTCTTGTCAATTACTGACACCTATGGTCAGTTTAAAAAAATTATGTTCCTTATTATCTTATCTTTAACCTTACATTATATTTTTTGTCTTGACAAGATAAGGGTTAAAGACACACATCATTAACTTTAATATGACTGAAAGGGTTCCCGAGTACCCTTTTCAGTTTTCAACAAAGATTTTTTTAATGTTCCAGTAAGTCTAACTGGTTGAAACTTTCTGACTTCTCCACAATAGTGAAAACGAACAATTAAACATAACCGTAGGATATGTGGAGGGTGGTATGTGAGCGGAAAACGCTTAAGTAAAACTTACAACTTCTGATGACTGAAAGGGTACCCGGGTACCCTCATGTGTTTTATATGGAATTTTAAGCTTGTCCATATTTATTCATCATGTTATCTTATTTTAAATGATAAATATGATGTACTCTTAATACTATTAATAATCACCTACTGAATTAAAAACCCCAAGAAAAGATGGTACTGAGTGAAATTCCTATCCACTCCCCAAGTCTTGAACTGAGTCGAAAAGTATTACGTCATAAAAGTGGTCCAGCAAACTTCAGAAAATTATATACTGTGAATGAAACCTTCACATCAATTTTTTAAATGTGTATTTTTGTTCTGTCACGTAAGGATTTACCTTCTATTATATTTTTTACCTTGCCAAGATTAGGGTTAAAGACACAAATTATTAAATCCTTTAAAACCTGTTAAAATAAAAATTTCAGATGTGTTCTTAATACGAATATTATATTTCCATTTCAGAAACTACACATCGTCGATATGGATGAACAAGCACATCGTTTCCCAAACTCATCCGGACCCAATTTTGGAAACCAGGACTTCGGAAACTCCCACGGACCCAACATGGGAAACCAGGACTTCGGTAATTCGCACGGACCCAACATGGGAAACCAGAACCCTGGAAATTCCCACGGACCTAATATGGGAAACCAGGACTTCGGCAATTCACACGGACCCAACATGGGAAACCAGGACTTTGGAAACTCACACGGACCCAACATGGGAAACCAGAACTTTGGAAACCAACACGGACCCAACTACTAAAAAAATGGGGTCCAACCAATATTCGAAGATGACAAAATTGCGAATTAAATAAAACCAACCATGTACCTGCACACTTTGTCTCCTCATCAACATTATACGCATATATTTCAGAATCATGTTAAATTCTAAGGATCATTTACCAGATTAAAAGCATTTATAACTGTAAGTCACTTTTTTCTATCAAAGTTGTGTTTTTTTATTTGTTTTCTTTTATTGACGCCTTAAAAGCTTTTATATACATATAATGTATTGTATACATATATATACAATACATTATAGTTAAATAAAGGAGTACAATAAATGGGTAGAATATAACATTAAAGCAAGAGTTAAAAAAAAGTTAGTATTTAAAACACAAGTATATGTAAAAAAAATATGTTTTGCAATCAGTTATATTATCATAGTATATTACACAAAATAGTGTAATACATAAATAATTCATGGCATTTTTTTAAATATATTTTTTTTATATGAATACCGCAGAAGAGTCTCAACTGCTCCCAACCGTTTAGAGCCAGTGAGACCATGGCATCCCCAAGTAGGGTATGTTGTGAGGCTGAAGGTAGTGGGGAGGGGAAGGAGATTGGGAAGAGGAAGGTTGGTAAGTACCTGGCTATTCAGATCTGCTCACCAAACACGGCTAGAACCATTTCAAGCAACGTTTCGATTCTGAATGGTGGTCAATCACCAGCGCGATACTTAGAGTATCTACCACTCAGAACGTGCCGCAAATATACTTCTTATTATTTATGTATGAATTAAATGTGTTATGACACATATTAATTGTATGAAAGTTATTGGCGCACGCCGGGTTTGAACCCGCGACCTTTGGATTCGACCATGGAGGCCGTCGGCATGATAAATTTCAAGGAAGTTAGTAAGTAAAGTGCAAGTATGTTATAGCAGCGTAATGTAGTTACAATGAGTTATATTAGTATAGAAGATTTGAAGAAAGAATATAGTACATGGTATAATAACAACAACAAAAACGAATGATAATAACAATAGTATGACCATAAAATTAGTAAGTAGGTACTGTGTAAATAGTAAATTACAGCGAAATGCGAAGTATTTTTATTTTCACACGGCAATTATAACTATAAAAGGTGCAAATAAATAACGATAACTTTATGGTTCTATCAAAAACATTAAAATAAGCTAAAGTTTAATTTGCAAACAGTGTTGTAACGGTAAACATCCATTAAACCATATTTATTACCTAGTCTATGCAGCTTTTGAATTGTCAAAATAATTGTTTGTAGACTTAAGGCTGATTCACACTAACGTCCGGATCCGCTCAGTGCCGATATTGTTCCGCATGAGAGCTTATTGATATGGTATGAATATCGATCAAGGAGTATGTACTAAGACAAAGTTGTGTGGCAGTATATCTTTCTGCCCACCCTTGTGATATTTAACTACTTATTTAGTTAAATAATTATTTTGAAGTGTAAAAATACCTACAACGCAGATTTTTTTTAAAACCATTTTTTTATCACTAAATAATATTTTTAATAATTCATAATTCATAAAATTATTATTTAGTGATAAAAAAATAGTTTTTGATAAAAAAAAAATCTGCGATGTTAGTGTTTTTACAATTCAAAATAATTATTCAACTAACTAAGTAGTTAAATATCACAAGGGTGGGCAGAAGGATATACTGCCACACAATTTTGTCTTGGCACATACTCCTTGATCTATATTCATACCATATCAATAAGCTCTCATGCGGAACAATATCGGCACTGAGCGGATCCGGACGTTGGTGTGAATCAGCCTTTAAAGCAATAATATACAAGAGGTAACGGTGTAGATCGATCTGTAGTCAGTTTGTACTAGGTTTTACTGACTCGGTTAGACCTGGGCGTGGCTAAGACTAGGGTTACGGTATTTATACATTCATTTATAGCACATGTCGACACAATGTTTTAGTTTATTCGTATAACCACTTTTTAACAGTATTCTTGTACCATATAACCTAAAAAACCGTTGAGTTATGTTCAGTTTAGTTGCACATCAAAGCGTGTGGGCGGAGTCCCGGGAGACGCACGAGTCAAAGAACATGGTTACAATACTTTGAAGCAGTGAGAAATTTTTCCAAAATTTTCTTGTCTCGTTCTCTCTCACGGTATACGACGTAAAAACCCGGAGAAAGTAATTCATCGCAAATTTGTTTAGGTTGCGTAAAACAAATAAGCTCTCTCTCCATAGATATTCTTACTCCAAGTTTGTAGATGTAGAAACATAATTCAGACACTAATTATTGACATAGCTTTAAAATGGAATACCAGTAAAAGAGCAAAAACTACCGCTACAAACATTGTCAACGACAACATTTTTTTAAACCCGATATGATTTGATAATAGGTGCCTGCGCGGTCGAGTGGTAAGACGCTCGACTACGAATCCAGAGGTCGCGGGTTCAAACCCGGCGTGTGCAAATATATATATATAAATATTTATTTTTTTGTGTCAGTTTTATATGTTTCTTTACATTTAATTCATATAAAATAATATATTGTATATTTGCGGCACGCTCCAGAGTGGTAGATACTCTGAATATCGCCCTGGTGAAAGACCACCATTCAGAATTGAAACGTTGCTTGATATTGCTTTGGCCATGTTTAGTAACTAGATCTGAATAGCCAGGTACTACTTCCCAACTCTCCTTCCCCTCCCCACCACCTTTAGCCTCACAACAAACCCCAATTGGGGATGCCATAGTCTCACTAGCTCTAGGCGGTTGGCAGCAGTTGGGAATCTTGTGCGGTTTTCACTCTAAAAAAACTTCTATTAACATAATTTTAGATTCCTAATATTGCACAAAGTTATTATTTTTTAAACTTTGTTGGAAAGATTTATTGTTACATGTTTTACAAAAATAAATAAAAAGTCAGTGACTAACCCCGAATGTGCTAATGCTACCTACTTCTTGAAAATGTTACGTTTTTTTGTAGGTAGGAATACATTTTGCCGGCACTGATTTAAAAATTGCTTTTAATGGACTTCCATAGATGAAACATTATGACTTTAATTAATAATCTTTTCGTAGTAAATCTTATAAACACTTTTTTGAGTTGATTAACAAAACAAAAAAATGGATAATCGAATGTACACAGCCCGCGAAAATTCAAAATTCACCTTTTCTTTTGAACAGGGCTCGTATTCATTATTTAATACGGTCATACATGGTTTAACCGCACATACGTCTCAGGGATCCTATTTTGACAGCATTCAGTCTATTTTCATCCTTTTACTTCTCACCTTCTATGCCTCACTGCCATACATCAGGGTTGGTATAAGCACCCCATTGCGGACTAGTTTGAGATTAGTTTAAGGTTAGTTTAAGTTTGTTTAATGTTTTATATTATTTATTGTTACAAAGTAACGTAATAAACCGAGTAGAATAATTATTTTTTTATAATGCTGGTAGATACTTTAAGTATCGCCCTGGTGAAAGACCACCATCCAGAATCGAAACGTTGCTTGAATCGGCTTTAACCGTGTTTAGTGACCAGATCTGAATAGCCAGGTACTTCCCAACCTTCCTCTTCCTCATCTCCTTCCCATCCCCACTACCTTCAGGCTCGCAACATACCCCTATTGGAGAGGCCATAGTTTAACTGTCTGTAGATGGTTGGGAGCAGTTGCGACTCTTGTGCGGTATTCACTATAAAAAGCCAAACTTTCTACTGTAAAAACTTTGGTGCTGATAATATAATATTAGATATGTTAATTATTTGTCTATATTTTCATTTATACACAGTATGTTGTGTTTCTTGTTTACATTAATTATCTTGGGTTAAATTCTATGATGTATTATTTATTATACAGTTTTATTCAACTTCATACATACTCGTAGATATAATTCTCATTTGTTTATAACTCTGAAATTATCATTTTGAATATTTCATTCTCCATTTTAGTTTAAAAAAAAACTTTGCGGAAACTTCACGGGTTAATGCTATTTAGTAATCAATTGTTTATAATTTTTTTTAAACAATTGTATGTTTTCTTGAATAAAATTAAAAAATAAATTAAATTAAAACATGTTGGTTGACAAATGACAAATATTCGAGCATCAAAACACAAATTTTCAATACAGTGCCATAGTTTTCAATGTTTTTTTTGTAGTACAGTTTTATATTCACAGATGGCGTTACTTGCTTCATTCACAGGGAATAACCTTTTTAGTATAATGAAAGCACGCAATATAACATAATTAAACATATTTGATTCACCTGATAGGGATAGGAATGGCTACGTTATCAGTTTCCTCGAATTTTTTCTCGTTTGCTGAATACTATCTCGAAGCGAATTGATAACACCTCAGTATTCATTAAACACAGCGTTTTGTCAACACTATTGTAAGTGCCTGTGATTGTTAGAATTGTAATATATTTTTATTATACAAAAGATGTCCGGAAACCGAGGTAAATTCAACTGTTATCATTAAATCAGTCCACCTTCATTCACAGAAACCCCTCATATTTATTTTTTATCATTTAACTTTGAAGTCATACATCCTATAGTGTGTAAATACCTCAGAAGAAACAGAGAGGTACCTTTGCGAAACAATGTTATCAGGACGGTTGACTTTATGCTAACTCGATAGAAAGAGACAAAGATATATCAAAGGGTGTTGGATAGCCTATTAATTAATATTCACAATAAACAAAAAAATATGAATACACCATTAAAATGATTTATAGAGCCAACATATCACACAAACACTAATAACAGAAAGTTTGCCTAAATAATGATGGAAGCTTTTTGTTGATTGTGTCTTTATATCATTAAAAATGTGAAAATTCTTAATTTCGGTCAAAAAAATTAAAACTGTTGAAATACCTCTGAAAAGTGATGTTTCATAATCTTTGTTTGGTTATATTTGAACATTCACGCATAGCACATATCACCATCGTGTTTGAATTATTTGTAAAAGCACTGCAAGTTTTTTAATCAACACGAAAATACGAAATAACCTAAAAATCCGTTGACGTAAGTTATGCGACTCGACGATGTGAAGTTACCGCGGACGGATAACGTTCTTACATACTTAAAAGTGCTGCAATATTATGTGACGACTTTTCTTGTCTCTTTCTCGCTCATGGTATACAACGTGAAAACCCGGAGAAAGCGATTTATCGCAAATTTGTATTAATTGGGTAAAAATATTTAGCTCTCTCTCCATATAAATTCTTACTCACGTACAAGGAAAGTAAGTATCTACTTTGCTCCTTCCACTGAGAGCTTCGTTGGAATTTATAATTAAGTTTTTATCGAAGCTATCAGCGGTATGTCTACATATACGACTGATAAACTAAAGTATCACCCGATTCTATCGCATAAGTTTAATCATCCACATTAAACATTTACCAAGAAATTTATGATAAATATTGATGAATTACAATGTGATAGATTAAGACAATGATACAAATATCACACTGTAGTGTCGTGTGCATCGGTTATTAAACGTTGGTGTTGCACAATCATTAATCTAGTTGTATATTTAAAAAAAAATACTGTGCATTTATGTAAGTTCATAAAGTTTCACATTATCATTATTCTGTTATAATATTGCAATAACAAAGCACTATTTATTCTTTCTCAACTTGTTTATTTCGATTAAGTGCCATCGGTGTACTGTGCTTCATCAAAATATAAATTACTTACAAGTAATTTATATTTTAGATGTATAAAAACTGACCCTTACCCGTAGAGTATACAAGAGGTAGCCCAAGCCAAAGCCAGTGAAGTCAGTTTTGGACTTGTTTTTGATGATTTTAACATGACTCGGCGCAAATGGGCGTGGCTAAGACTAAGGCTACGGTATTTATACATCCATTCATATCACATATCGACATAATGTTTTTGTGTATTCGTATAGCCACTTTTTCACAGTATTTTTATCAACAAAAATATAGCATCTAACCTAAAAAACCGTTTAGTTGTGTCAAGTTTAGTGGCAAAATAAAAAATGTGGGCGGAGTCCCGCCGTTAACCAGCGAAAATAACCAGCTTAAGATCATTACGACAGTATTTAGAAGCAGTCCAAGAAATTTGTTGTCTCTTTCTCTCTCATGGTGTACGATGTAAAAACTCGGAAAAAGTGATTTATTACAATTTCGGATGGGTTGGGTAAAACAAATTAGCTATCCCTCCATATATTGTTACTTCAAGATTAAGTACCATCGGAGTACTGCGTTTCATGAAATAATAAATCACTTACAAGTAATTTATATTTTAGATGAATAAAAACTGACCCTTACCATTTACTTTATTACCATACAACACTTAATTTTTTTAAAAATCGTTCCTTAGCAATAACATAAGCGGTGAATACAAGTTTTTTTTAATGCTATTAATTAGTTATTTTTCGAGACATTAAGGCTATGAATTCGGGAACGCGCCGGAGTACATACGCCAAACCGAACAAATATAATAACTGCATAAATAAGACATAGTATATTTTTTGAATTTATATTATACCTACTGTTAGTATTAAGTAAAACGTGTTTTTCTAGCAAAGAATGAGTGATTTTGCTAACGTTCACTGAATATTTAATTATCATATTATTTTTAAACGTGTTATTTTATAGTGTGGTCAAAACAAGGAAGTCTGTAATTGGCTTTTGTTAAGTTTAATATCTTCTACATGTGTAAACTGATTAATGTAAAACTGTCGATTCCCTTGAAATGTAATAAATAAATAAAAGTTCGAGGTAATATGTCGTCACTGGAAAGGTAGAAGGGCTGAAGCGCCATTTTGGAAGTTTACACCAGAGCACCTTAAAGTTTATTTTATTTTACAATAAAATTCACAAGTCTTCAGTGCCTGGTTAGATTTGGAAAAAAAAATTAACACAGGTAAACAAATGCTTCCACTGAGTTACCTGAAGCGACAAAAATCTAAAAAACAAACTTTTGTCGGTTGAGTCAAGCTTTCTCCCAAATGGTACATATATTCCGGATGGCTGAAGGGCCACAAAAGTCTTCAGAATCAAACGAAAGTCAGAGCATTTGATGCAGAGAAAAAAACTGATCAAAACTGCACATTTAACTCCTTTTTCACCAAAATGTGGCTTAAGCCTTTTTGCATTTTCATCGATGATATGTTATTTGACTGTAAAGCACTCACCCCATAAAAAGTTTTTTTATTGGATTGAAACTGGGGGTTGACACTATTCAGTTTGTTCCCACTTTATTATTCTAATAATAAGTTTTATCTATGTATTGCACAATATTCGTTTTAAATTGGAGATTCATCCGTTATTGGACTGAGTACTCAATCTAAAATATGTACATTTTTTTCAGATAAAAAGTTGACTATCGGCTTTACACTGGGGGGAGGCCCCAGCTATCATCACCACCACCAACCCACATTCCACCCCCAAGTAGTGGTGCCCGCTACCATCATCCACCAGACAACCATCAACCCTCAACCCCCTGCCTATACTCCCACCCCCATTGTCCAGCAGACCGTCATGGCTCAGCACGGCCACAACCCCTCGGCCCCAGGCTACAACAACCACGATGCATCAGGTAACAGCCCAAAAATATTACAATTCACCCACTAAACTACCCTTAAATCTCTCGGATACAACTACTGATACCCCGATAAAATTATGAGACAGAAATCAGCACCTGACGTCTTTTTCTAGCCAACAACAGCCTCACAAAAATATAGCCAATTTAGACTATTTTTGCTACTAGCCAGAAAAAGATGCCGCTACTTGTAGGGAGCTTTGTGTCTTCCAATTCAAACAGGGTATTAATTGTATCAGGAATACTTTATTCACTTACTTAGTTTTTCAATTATTTATTTATTTTGCGAAAACAGTTTTACACCAATACATTAAAATATAATATATAATTATTATTAAAAGATAAACTTCTGGTAAAAGTAGTTTTATCTCTATGTGACTTAAAGGGTACCCGGGCACCCTTTCCGGTTTTCAATATAGATTTTTTTAATGTTCCAGTAAGTCTAACTGGCTGAAACTTTCTGACTTCTCCACAATATTACAAATGAATAATTAAACATAACCGTAGGATATGTGGAGGGTGGTATATTAGCGGAAAACGCTTAGGTATACTTCTGATGACTGAAAGGGTACCCGGGTACCCTCATGTGTTTTATATGATTTTTTGAAGCTTGTACGTATTTATTAATCATTTTATCGTATTTTAAATGATAAATATGATGTACTGTTGTGTTTAAAGTACATCACCTGTATCCTTAATACTATTTTTAATCACCTACTAAATTAAAAACCCCAAGAAAAGATGGTACTGGGTGAAATTCCTATCCACTTCCCCAAGTATTGAACTGAGTCGAAATGTATTACGTCATAAAAGTGCTCTAGCAAACTTCAGCAAATGATATACTGTAAACGAAACCGTCATATCGATTTTAAAAAGGTTTAGTTTTCTTCGGTCGCATAAGGGTTAAAAACAGAAAAATAAGTTTTAAGTAAGTACAAAACATAATTAAAACTGAATAGCAAGTTCTTGCTTAAACTTGTTGTAGGTCATGTGAAAAATATTTACATTTCCTGTGAGGCAGTTAATCAACCTAAAAAGTCTTCCCAAGGGCATCAACATTGGTAAGTTAGTTCTGTACCTGGAAAAAAAACAGAAGTTTGTGTTGGCGGCCTTGCGTGATTTTATTAGGGACATAAAATCAAATTTCAACTAGGATGTTAGGGATCAGTAATACACCGTTCAAGAGTTTATGAAATAAAAGCAGTAATGCTATATCACTCCTCGAACTAAGACTACAGATAATATCCAGCATTAGATACAGTTTATAGGTCAGCCAAATATTAAACCCCTCAAATAAAAATATTAATATGGACCTAGTTTATGGTTAATTTAAATGCTGTGCCAAAAAGAAATTTAAAAAAAAATGTAAAAATATTTTTATCTCTTGTATTAACACATTCTTTATCTAACATTGTTAAAAACATTTGTTCATTGGTAAAAAAAAACGATTGCGCTATTCATAAAACTGATATAAAAATCTGTGACTCAAGTATCATTATACGTAGTAATATACATAGAGGGGTACCTATGCGAGGCAGTGTAGTCAGTATTGATGACTTTTGCCTGACTACTCTGAACAGGCATGGTTAGAGTTTTAATAGACACACCTATATATACACCATATATCGACATGATGTTTTGTTTATTTGTATAACCACTTTTATTTAGTATTGTTATCAACAAAAATAAAGGATATAAATCTCAAAAACCATTGAGTTATGTCGCATAACAAAACGTAGTGGGCGGAGTCGCCGGAGACGCGGGAGACGGAAAACATGCTTAAATACCTAAAAGCGGTGTGATATTTTGTGAAAACTTTTCTTGTCTCTTTCTCTCTTGACATGAAAACCCGGAGAAAGTGATTTATCGCAAATTTGTATAGGTTGGGTAAAAAAAATAGCTCTCTCTCCATACACGAGTATATTTTTACTCCAACACATCAATGTGAATCATTTTTCCACTTATTTGGACCAAAGTCTCCCTCCTCCGTAAGCCTATTTCATCTTTGGACGAAATTAATTCTTCTTGATATTTTAATTCTAATGATCAACTGTTGGCAAAGTTTTTCTACACGCTCAGCATAGTCCCACTTGAATGTAAAGACTGTGATGGTAATGTTGACAATCTTTGTCTTGCTCCGAATCTCCTCATTCGTCTTCCCATCTCTCAAGAACCTCCTTGAGGAAAGAGCCATGCCAGGCACCTAGCATGGCTCTTTTCACGGCTTTTTGTTTAGTAGCCATTTTATACACAATGTTCTTAGTGAGATACTTGATAGTATGTATACACTTTTTTCAAAACAATTTGTTAACTAGAAAGCAGTAACTTTGTTTCTATTGGAAACCAATTATTTAGCTAAATAATTACCAAGGTAACCTCAAAGTAATACTCTAGATACATTTTATATTAAAGACCTTTGTTTTAACTCCCACGCCAAGCTCAAGAGCTAGTTCTCTTCTTTGGCGCAGAAATACAATTTATATATGAGGCTTGTAGAAACAAACACGGCAAAGTCCACCAATAATGGAAAATGAGTTAAATATGAGGTTCGAAAGAGTAAAAAAAATGCTTCATGATGCAATGTTCCTTTCCTAACAAACACGGCTCTAAACCATTTATTTTTACGGATTAAAATTGAGTTCCATAACAAACTCGGCAAAGTCCACTTCTTTCCAAATCAAAGACGGCAGTTTTCAAACGGACCAATAGGAGCGTTGTAAATAGCTGTTTTCAAGATGGCGGTTTGTTGTTGTAAAACATTGTTTTTGTAAAAGTTGAGATATTGACAATTTCGCAAATTACCGAAAATGTCCGCTGACGTGCATAATGAACTTTTGTTTCCTGTTATTTTTTATGGACATAATTTTTTTTACTTACTAAACAGCATAGTGGTAAAATAAATTAGTTTTTACTTACGATTTAGAGTTTTATTGAATGATATGATTACTTTATTAGTAGTTATTGTTATGTCATTAATATTGTAGAAATCATGCTGTGTGAAAAACAAAAATGAATCAATGATAATTCCAAGCAACATAGAACCCGGAAAAGTTGTTTTGAAATCGTTAAAAGTAAGAGATGTCAACTATCTTTAGACCAAGCATTTCGGTGATAACTGGAGAAATCTTCCTGCTCTTGAATATTATTCCGCATTCATATCTTATTAAATCTTTAAAACAAATTTATATAAAAAAATATCAGAATAATAGTTATTATTCTTTTCTAATTTTTTCTTTCGATTTTTTAGTTTTTTTTTAATTATTAATTAAGTCACCATAACTTACAAACTTTTTCAAAATATTTTGTAAGATATTATTGTTTTGTATTTCCATCAAAATAAATACTTTTTAAATGTAAAACTATTTTTTTACTGACTTTGACTGCAACCTTGTCAAAAAAACGTGTCCATTTCAAAACTGGCAAAGTCCAGTTGTGTTGAAAACAAAAGCGGCAGTTGTCAAATGTGAACAACAAACACGGCAAAGTCCACTAATAATTTAAATATATTTTTTGTTTCGCACCAGTTAAACTAATGTATCAAGAAGAAAATTAATGTTTTTAGTAAGTACTATTTGTCGAATTTATTTTAGTGACAGTATCACAAGTAATTTTTAAATTAAACGTTTTTTGTTCTTCCTCGAAAACTGTAGTCAATGGACTTAGCCGTGTTTGTTTCTACAGGCCTCATATATATACTCGTATACGACCGCTCGGTAGGTGAGTGGACAAACGCGTCGGATTCCCACGCGGGCGTCGCGCGTTCAATTCCTCTGCTGGCTAAGTCCTCCGTCATTACACAAGCAACATCTTCCGCTTCTTATGATGGCAGTAGGAGTTTTTCAAATATTGTCAGGTTATTCGTAACCCGGGAATGTTTGTCTTTCTTTTTATAAGAAAAAAGATATGAATGTATTTATTCTACTAATAAACTGGAAATCAATATCAAGTCATTTATTGCCCCCAGGCCCGGCTCTGAGCCAAACGGTATTGGCGTAGGAAAAAAATTGTCGCCCTTTGTCAAAACTTTAATGTAAACACAAACATTCTCGAAAAACTTTTTTTAAAAGTTTAATAAAAAAAGCTTATTGTTTAACGAAAGGTATCTTTGCTATTGTCCACGTGGACCCGTAAGTAACGTATTATATTTAAACAAAAACATCACTTTTTGTAATAGAACATATACTCATTGTTAACCACTCGTTATTGACAGCTTTCCCCACTGAAAGTAACTAAATGTAATCTAAAAGATTCAACAAACCAAATGTTTAAAGTGTAAATGTTTTGTTCTGTTAAATTGGCAGAGTGATATTATGATTCGTGCATTGTTGAAAATAATCAGTGTATTGGCAATTTGCCGTCTCGAGCGAACTGCTACAATAGCGCCTGCATAGGAGACCAACCTTGATTGTACCTCTACTACATTTATAGCCTACAGCTTTTCAGAAAGACCTAGCTACGAAGCAAAAATTTATTATATTATATGAAATTGATACAACTATGATTGTTTGAACTTCCAGGTGCGTTTTCATGGGTATCTACGACCAGCCATACCTGTGAGAGCCTGATCCATAAGGCAGTGCAGGCAGGGTACGAGGGGCACGATAACACCCCTATATACCTCGGCCGGACTTGGCACGACGGAGACCTACTCCCTTGCAAGGTTTTGCCCCGCCAGAGGATGGCGTACATCAGCTACAGCATGTCTGAAATTCCCGTTCATAACATTGAGGTAAATTCATAATATATTTATAATACAGACTACATAAAATAAAGGGATGAGTTTGTGTATTTAGGAAGTATGTTAACGAGAGACGGAAAGGCTGATAAAAATATTGAAAGAAGGGTGAATGCAAGGAACGTTATTAAAAGAGGACTGAACGCTGTTGGCGCAAATAAGAAATTGTCCAAAGAAGCGAAGCTAGCAGCCCACAACGAAGTGCTTATACCAACCCTGATGTATGGCAGTGAGGGATGGAACTGGCAGAGGAAGGATGAAAGTAGATGGAATGCTGTGGAAATAAGATGTCTGAGACGTATGTGCGGTAAAACCATGTAAGACCTTATTAAAAATGTGGATATCCGGAAAGAATGCAAGGCTGAAGTGAGCGTAATGAATAGGATCATGAAAGGGACGCTTAGATGGTTTGGGCATGTAGAGCGAATGAACAAAGAAAGGAGTATGAAAATAATATATGATGCAAAAGTGAATGGAAGAAGAAGTTGAGGACGCCCGAGATATAAGTATAAGTATTGAGCGTAAGTTAATATTAAGTCTTACTTTTAATATTATGTTAATTATGCTGTAAAGCGCCCTTAAGGCAATTACGTTACATATATAGACACGTTATAGCCTTAGAATATGAACACAAAATGTGGCAAGCAAAACACACACGTTACCAGTAAATTCATCAATCAAATATCGGTCATGTATTGTTATGTAGGATGTATACGACGTATTATGTCTGCAGTCAGAGTACATAAATGTCGTACGGAAGAAAGTAAGGCCCAGGGGTAATTGCCCTCTCCCAATTTTGCGTATTCTGAAGTTAAAAAATGAAAATGTTATTGCTGGTATATTAAGATAATGTTGCTAGATCGAGTTTAGGAAATAAAAACACTATGTTCTGGGAAAAAGCCTTACGGCATAAAAAACCCAATTTATTAATATAAGAACAAAGAAAAATGAAACGTGAGGTACAATCCAAAACAAAAAGTGTTATGTGTAGATGTGTGTGTGTGTATAAAGATACTTGCGTGAATGCCTAGGACCATCGAGGCGATGGAAAAAGACGTGTGGTGTGAGCAAAGATTACTCGACTTTTAGAACCTGGTGTCCACGGGTCAGTTGGCCAAACTGACCGCGTTCTCGTCGCTACGAAAGTAGTTTCTTGAGTTCGTAGCCACGAACAAGAAATGTATGGCGATATGTACCCGAACGCGAGACAACGCGGCTGAAAAGGCACCTGGAGGCTGCCTCGTGTGAGTAATTCCTACTCGTTTGTATTGCGTTAAATTGAATAGTTAGCAAACTAATTCCCAATAACTCGTGGTATCACGTTTATGAACCACGAACAAGAAACGGTGTTACGACACAAAACAAAATATTATGCAATGCAGAAACGATGCGGCGCAATGAAATATAGCAACCGAACAATAGGGCCGTCGGAAAATAAGTATCACGTTAAACTGAACAGTTAGCAAACTAATAAGTTTCAAAAAGAATAACGACACGAAACAAAATATTACGCAATGCAGAACCGATGCGGAGTAACGAAATAGATAGCGTCTGAACAGTATGGCCGTCGGATGAGAAGTGACGACCCAACGCCCATAAGGCGAGCGCGAACGCCTAGCCTGTCCGAGTTGGCCGCCCTGGGCGCCCGACTCAGGTAGACAAACCTGAGCGCAGAAGCGTGACGTTAGCAACATATTCCCACGCGATTAATTGAATACTTTTGTTAATTTCTATTATAACGTGTTGAATCTTTGAATGTTATTCTAAACTTAAACCATATCTTCTTGGGTGCTAATGGCTCGAGGAAACAACGCAACATGTATGACAAAGATAGACATTCATAGAATATATGTGTATGAACGAAACAGATCCGAAGTTCGGACCGCGTTCCATACTTGCTTGAAACGACCTCAAGCGACGCGTGACCGTTTAGTACTAAATCGGCTTAAACACCGATCACACCAACTAGCGTGATTATTGCTTGCCACTTTGAGAGCGCTACACGTGTCTATATATATGTAACGTCATTGCCTTGGGGTGATATTTCTGTCACGAAAAAAGCGCTATTTAAATAAGACAATTATTATTATTATTAGTTCTCTCATAATTCCAAAAATTTAGAATGATTATTGAATGACAACATAGTTTTTTACTAAGCACAGCTTGTTCTGAGAAGGGAGCAAGTTAGCACCTGCTGTGAGCTTCGGACTTGTTATGTCCGATAGCCAGCTGAGCAGCCTACCGATCGAGCTATAAATAGATCAGCCCTGATATAAAAAAAATATTTGGGTGATTACTCAAAGGTTTATCTTTGTGGCATGAGTGAATTTAAATTTTGTTTTCGAATGATCATCAATCTGACTAATTCGAGATAAATATTACTCACTTGACACGAATTGAAAAACATCCTCTAATTCTAACTGAACAATGCGTTGAGAATATCAAAGATCATGTCGCTAAGAGCTCTGTTGTAATCAGTATTTTTGGTACCTAAATACGTGCGTACTTAGAGTACATAGAGTGGTACCTATCTAAGGCAGTGTAGTCAGTTTTTGATGATTTTTGCCGGACTCGGCAGACCTGGGCGTGGCTAGGAACAGGGCTAGGATATTTACACATCCATTTATAGCACATGTCGACATAATGCTTTTGTTTATTCGTGTAACCACTTTTTCACAGTATTGTCATCAACAAAAATATAGCACATAACCTAAAAACCCGTTTAGTTGTGTCGAGTTTAGTAGCATTTGAAAACATGTGGGTGAAGTCCCCGGAGACGCGGGAGACCAAGATTATCCTTACAGTACATAAAAGCGGTGTGTTATTTTTGTTGTCTCTTTCTCTCTCATGGTGTAAGACGTAAAAACTCGGAGAAAGTGATTTATAGTAAGTTTGTATAGGTTGGGTAAAAATAATTAGCTCTCTCTCCATACATTGTTACTCCAAGCGTACGTATATGAGAAAGTTGAAAAGGTTACGGCAAAGCTATCAGCGTACTAGGATCCACTTCTTTGGAACTGAGTTTTAGTACAATAATAATAATAATATTTTGATGATTTTTATAGCGCCGTTTTTGTGAAAAATTACCTCAAGGGCGCTGTACAGATCTTATTTTCTATTATTAGATATTAATTCCTAGTTTAAATAAGATAATATACAGGAACATATTTACCTGGCAGGTCATATCAGATAGAGACACTTATTAACTTAAAATTGTAATTATTTTTATTTTTTATTTCTTTATTTATTCCGATTTAAGGCATGGAAGCGAAATTCAAAAACGGACTTTCTGAATTTGTCGTACAGTACAGAATTTGGTTAAAATGTGTATATCCAAAGGTGATTTGTCGATAGACAGATTATGTTGAGATTCTTTTAATGAATTTAAGGATATGAGAGTCTGAAAAGGTAAGTTTTCAGTTTGGACCGAAATTCTGTTGGGCTCGTTATACATCTTAGTTCCGGAGGGAGTTCATTCCAAGCCTTCGGCCCCGATACTCCTGCAGCGCGATCTCCAAACTTAGTATTTGGATTGCGTTTGGGTTCTATCAGCCTTGCGATAGCCGATGACGTTGGTGATCTAAGAGTCGACTGCCTTAGAATAGTCGTAACTTAACACATGATAATAATCTTTGTATAACCCTAAGAATAAATCCTTCTTGAAGTTATGGCTTATGCACTGTATGCAGTGTTTGAGATGGTTTCTTCTCAATAATTTTCAATAGAGTGTTGTGTATATTTGTTGACTAATCCGTTACAATGTGGTGGTTCCAGCTCTACTGCAGGAACTATCCAAGCGTGAACTGGATTCCAAGTGGCAACGGGAGTGTTCCTCCAGGAGCTGTTCCAGTGGGCCACACTAAGACAGGGGAGACCCTGTTCACCGCCAGGGCCTACCACGAGGGGTCTCTCATCCCTGGAAAGGTAACATCATAACACATGTTTCTTCTTCTCTTCTATATACCCTGTTCAAAAGAAAAGGTGAATTTTGAATTTTCGCGAGCTGTGTACATTCGATTATCGTTTTTTTGTTGTTGTTATGTTGGTACACATATGTTTATCATATGTTAGCATTATCAGCCATTTTGGATAAGTGGTTCGTTTTTGACAACTGGAAAGGTTAGTCATGTTTTTGTGTGTTCTTCGATTTTTTACTTTTGAAAAAAATGGATCAAAGAATAAAATCCATCCATCCAATGTAAAAATGTCAGAATCTTTCAAAGTTTGATTAAATAACTCGCACATTTTTCTAATTTGGTCCCTGATATAGGTCTCACCACGAGAGTTGGTGCCGGCCAATACTCACACAGATGCATAGCTTACGTACAACGTGTCGAACTGAATGAATAGGACACGCGTTTACAATATCAACATAAACAATCGCTGTCCCTTTTCCACTAGTGACAATAAGTAGGCGTAAACAAGACAAAAGGCTCTTTCTTTATGACACATCGTAAATACGTCGCCACTGGAGCGTATACCGATACTCAATAAACCCAACGCCATGCATGTATTGTTTGTTTCAACTCTCGTTGCGCCAGCTATACCAGCATTCGTGCGCGTCCGGCTCACGCGGAATAAATCGTTAGACCAAGTTGCTCTTGGTACCTCTCCATGATAACCACAGAATTTGGCTATTTCTTGCATTGATTACCACGGAAAATAAAACCATAAAGGCTTTAAATACTTATATAACACCGTACTTACTAGAGATGGTCGATATCAGAATTGGGTGTACCTGCGGTTCCAGTTACCCGTGACCGACGAGGAACCGGTTATTTATTCAGTTCTTTTTTTATTTATTTTTTTTTAATTATTTTTATTTACGGTTTTAAAGTTTATTTTGTAGAACTCCATTTTAATTTTTAGGATTTTTAATTTCATTTAAACAATAATTATTATTATTTTGAATAAAAAAAACAATTTTTAGTTAAAAGTTCTGCTGGGTAATTATTTTTACGCGTCTCAGAAGGCGGAACAGCTGTCGCGCGTAAAAATAATTACCTGGCAGAACTTTTAACTAAAAATTGTTTTTTCTTTAAATTTAAAATAATAATAATTATTGTTTAAATAAAATTAAAAAACCTAAAAATTATCCAGTTCTTTTTGGAACCGGTTCTTGGTGCCAGAAAAGTTCCACGAAGGAGATTTTTATATTCAAATCGAAAAGTACCAGCAAATCGACAAAAGTTCCTCCCCAAAAATTCTGCGAAATGGGTTGACATTACTGTGGTACAGAAAAAGTTTTACTTTTACAGTGGTCGGAGTGAATAAAACTTTTGTTTTGTTGATTTTTCAGGTCCATTCGTCTCACGGCTGCTGTTACATTGCATTCAGAGGACAGGAGATCAGTAAACCAAACTATGAAGTCATGACCCTCGGATATAATTAAACACCTTCATACTGAAACAAGACTACAATATTACTGATAAAATAAAATAATGCAAATATACATGTAAAAAAAAAAAAAAATCTCGGTTAAACCGTATAATGTAGTCCTTATGAGGACTTTATAACTCCTGACGTTTCGGAAAAACCTCACCGTTCATCTTCAGAGGTGGTTTGTCGCGAGTTTTGTTTTTAAATCATTAATTACGTCTAAAACGAAGTCCGCGCTTTGATTTTGGTGGGGTGGAGGAGGGGAGGATAGGGCGGGGCCTGTATTACGTTAATCGAGAAAATTATTTAACGTCTTACACTAGTGGAAACCTTAATCATAATACATTGTTTTATGGGAATAAAATATCTTGTTTTTGTTATAAGTTATGATCACGTTAAGAAAACAGAATAAACTTTTGAAATGCGATTGGGGAGTTGTTAATGATATAAAAAACGAACTAATTATGAATCAGGTTGAATTTTTTTTTAGAATGCAGGAATAATGTTGTAATATTTTTTTAACAACTGCATAAATTATGAATAAATGTTTACTTCTACAATAGTTGTGTTGTTTTTTTTGTAGAGTTGAAAAATATATGATGAAAATGAATTAAAAACTTTGAATAAGAAAATTAAACTGAGCCCTTTTGCACCCTGATGATGCTTAGGCTAAGCGAAACTGGTCGGTAATAAAAAATAAAATAATATCCGTGGTCTTATACAAAGTTATATTTTCATTTCTTTAAATATGTTATTCATAAAGCGATTACTTTCTACAATTAAAAAAAACCTTTTTTTAGTTATTTCTAGTTTGGAAACTTGAAAGATATAGTTTTTCATGATATTGGCAAAAATTATAGGTATTTACTTGTATGATATGTTGTCTCCCTCACTTGTACAAGTGTAGATTTACAGTTATCTTGTGAGGTTTTTTAAAAAACGAGTGAGCAATATACAAATAGAAAATGGTGAATTTTTTCATTGATAATTCACACCTAACCCGAGGCCTGCATCATCAACAGGGTACAAAATTAAATTGATATTGCTTAGGCTAAGCGAAACCGGTCGGTCGTAAAAATAAAATGAATTCTGTTGTCTTATACAAAGTAATCAATTCATTAAATATGTCAAAAATATGAAGAAAGAAAAAATATATATTTAACAAACTACAACTAGTCTTCAACGCCGCGGTAAGAATTATCACCGGCGTATCAAAATATTCCCATATCTCAGAGCACCTCAAAAATCTTCACTGGCTTAAATGTCCCGAAAGAATCCAGTTTAAGCTTTGCTGGACGGTTTTCAAATCAATTAACGGAATGGCTCCGGCTTATTCATCGGAACTGTGTATTCCTGGATATAACAATTCGCGACAGTCAACCCTTAGATCGGCAACGTCATCAGCTATCGGAAGGTTGAAGGAACCAAAGCGCACACCAGACACTAAGTTCGGAGAGCGCGCTGCAGGAGTGTCAGGTCCTTAAGCCTGGAATGGACTACCACATGATCTGAGAGTAATAAAAGACTCGACAGAGTTCAGAGCCAAATTCAAAATTTATTTTTTCAGAAAATAATATCCGTAATCAAGGTGTAATAAGCCCAATAGATTTTCTGTTCAAACAAAGAAAAAACTTTTCGGACTCTCATTCCTTAAATTCATTAGAAGATTTTAACCGTTATCTGTTCCTCACTACAAAAAAAAAATTAAAATATCTCCGATATACTATATTTTAAATTTGCTCTCATGTCCTTAAAATGAAAATAATAATAATAATAAATAAAAATATGTTTAAGAATCAGCTAAATTTTAAGTTATCGAGATATGGTGATTGTGTCCTGCCAGGTAAGTATGTTGCTGTATATTTAAATAAACTAAGAATTAACATTGTGTAGAAATTAAGATTTGTACAGCGCCCTTGAGGGAATTTTTCACAAAAAACGGCGCTATACAAATTATCCAAATATTATTATTATTTTATAATGAGACCTAAGTTGTCAAGGGTTACTTAATTTTGATTTCTGAAAAAACTGTTCTAAAAGCAGCGACCCCTGTTATTTGTATTTACCAAAGAATTCACGTGCTCACTGTGTCAATTGTTGAGTCGATATAAATATAAAATATGTTTTACAAACAGCTTTACGAGAAAGACATAAATATTACAAAGTGGCGGTAACACAAAAAGTGTACACAAAGTAAATTAGTTTTTAATATAAATCTTTTATCATGATACCGGTAGCTGAGTGGACAAACGCGTCGGATTCCCACCAGGGCGTCGTGCGTTCAATTCCTCTGCTGGCTTAGTCCTCCATCATTGCACAAGCAACATCTTCCGCTTATTATGATGGCAGTAGGAGTTTTACAAATATTGTCAGGTTATTCGTAACCCGGGAATGTTTGTCTTTCTTTAAAAAAAAAAACATAAGAAAACCTTTCAGAAGGTGCGTGCCGTAAGATATTATTGTTGTATTTGGATATTTAAACAATTTTAGAGCGAATTAAGGAAGAGAGGAGTGTGAAAAGAAAATGTGATTCGAAATTGAATGGAAGATGAAGTCGAGGACGCCCGAGGATGACATGCCACAATCAAGTAAATCAAATACTTGAATCGGAACACGTGAAGAGTCAGAATAACAGAGAAGTATCTATTAGACGATGTATGAATGTGAACGAAGCAAGAAGTGTGTGTCAAGAAAGAGTTTTATGATGGTCCGTCCTCTCTGCCTACCCCTGCGAGGAAACGGCGTGATGGTTAGTTAGGAAAACATACCTTTTCAGACTCTCATATCCTTAAATTCATTAAAAGAATCTCAACATAATCTGTCTCTCGACGAATCACCTTTAGATATACAAATTTTAACCAAATCCTGTACTGTACGACAAATTCAGAAAGTCCATTTTTTTAATTTTGCTCCCATGCCGATTCTATTTAGGAATCGGAAATAAATAAATAAATCATAATTTTAATTTTAAGTCAGTAAGTATGTTCCTGTATATTTTCTTATTTAAACTAGGAATTAAAATGTAATAATAGAAAATAGGATCTGTACATTGATTTCTCACAAAAACAGCGCTATACAAATCATCCAAGTATTATTATTATGTATGAATGTGAACGAAGAAAGGAGAGTGTGCCAAGAAAGAGTTTTATTATAGTCCGTCCTTTCTGCCTACCCCTGCAGAGAAACGGCGTGATGGTTAGTTAGTTAACTTGACCGCAGGGAACGATTGAAACCTTGGAGAAACAATGTATGGAGAGCGAGCTAATTATTTTTACCCAACCGATACAAACTTGCGATAAATCACTTTCTTCGGGTTCTTAGGTCGTACACCATGAGAGAGAAAGAGACAACAAATATAATACTCTGCTTCTATGTACTGTCACAATGATCTTGGGCTCCTGGGTCACCGCGGGACTCCACCCACATTTTTTATAATGCCACTAAACTTGACACAACTAAACGGTTTTTTTAGGTTGGATGCTTTATTTTTGTTGATACCAATACTGTGAAAAAGTGGTCATACGAATAAACAAAAACATTATGTCGATATGTGATATTAATGGATGTATAAATACCCTAGCCTTGGTCTTAGCCACCCCAGGTCCGCCGAGTCAGGTAAAAATCATCTAAAACTGACTACACTGCCTTGGACAGATACCACTCTATATACTCTAATATTAAAACCGACTGTTGTCAGCCTTTTGCATAAACATGGGACGTGACCACTTATAAATGTTTCCATTTGTTCCTAGAAAGAAAATCAGTCATAGATAAGTCCTTAGATTAGCAGTTTCGTAAGTAGAAGTAGGAGAATAGTGACATGGCAGTGATAGCAGGTACGATATGTTTACAGGTACATAATCAGGTACTGTCTTATCTGCGGCATATTTAGGAATAAATACCCGGTGGATACACAGATAAGCCGCATTTGATAAGGTTGTTTTCAATATATTGATAAATACTTCCAACAAGTGAACGAGTATTCATCAGACACCTCGTAACAACGCCTGTCAAATAAGGTACGTCAAATATATTCATATTTAAGGTTGTATCCTTGAAATAGTTATAAAGTTGAGTTCGGTTGAAAAGAATTTTATTTTTACGTTTATCGTTCTTTGTAACAAACATTCTCAATTGACGTTTTGCCTCTTTCAATTCATATTATCTGTCTCTTTCCTTTGTTATAATTTAAATGTTATTCTACTGTTCTCTCATTTTATTTTAGTTTGTTTTATATTGTGATCTCCCTCTGTATTCGTATATAACCCTTAGGTGAATTAAATAATGTAGATACGTTACTGAGACAACGCGCCTGGTTGCACTAAACCAAGTCAACGAGTCACACCTTTGAAACACGCTTCATATAGCTATCTCTTCCGCACACACATTTTCTTTGAATGGATAGCTTTTCATGCGCGGGTGAAACATTTAGTGGTGCAACATTAGTGGTGCTACATTTTTCGTAAAATTTGTATTAATATGACGTGTCTTGTATTTTATCTCTATGACCTACGTCGTCAGGCTTAGTATATATTTGATTTGATTATTTGCTATTAAGTGAAATGAATAGGATCAAAAAGCGACGCTTAGATGGTTTGGGCATGTAGAACAAATGAACGAAGAAAGGAAGTGAATCGAAGAAGAAGTCAAGGACGCACGAGAAAGACATGGCACGTTCAAGTAAATCAAATATTTGAATCGGGTCATGTGAAGAGTCAGAATAACAAAAGAGTATGTATGAGACGATGTATGAATGTAAATGAAGCAAGGAGTGTGTGCCAAGACAGAGTTATATGGCGGTCCGTCCTCTCTGCCTACCCCTGCGGGGAAACGACGTGATGGTTAGGTTAGGTTAATTAGTTAGCTAATAAATAAAATTATTAGAAACTATGGGAAATTACTTTGTGATATAAATTAATGAAGGTGTTATTGGCAAGGCTGTTGATTGGTCGCCTCCCAATAAATCCATTCTGGGGCTCAAATATACTTAGATATTTTACATTTTTTTCTTTCAGTTCAAAATGGGAGACGAGAGATTCTACAATCCAAACAACCCCCACGGCTACCCGCCGAACGACCATGGCCAGCTGACCAACCCGAACTACCCCCAGCAGACCTACCCTTACCCGCCGCACAACCCTATGCCTCTGCCCGCGTACCCGCCCAACGATCACGGCCAGCTGACCAACCCCGGATTCTACCCCCCGAATGACAACGGGCAGTTGACACAGCCTCCGAACCACAACAGCCACGGGCCCAACTGGAACAACGGGCCAAACTACAACCCTGGACATCCCAACCAGTACCCGAGCTACCCCGGCAACCCCGGCTGGCAGAATCGCTAAAAATACCATTGTTAACAATGTCATTACAAATATATAGACACCTTACAAAACCACATTACAAAAACCACTCCAGTTGGCGTGCTCGGTGTTTAAACCGATTTAGTACTAAGCTGTCACGCGTCGCTTGAGGTCGTTTACTATATCTAATCAAATTACAAAAATAAGTGCCAAAATTCCCTCATGTGTGATGAGAAATTGTTTCAATTACACTGCAAAGACTTAACATTTGATAAACCCAAGGAATAACATTTGATTTTTATGTACGCACAAATTACTTATTATTTTAGACAACACAACTATCTCCATTGTTGACCAACATTATGACATCTTCGCGTAAGCGAGTAAGCGAAGTGCTATCTCATTCTTACCAGAGCATTCAGCGCTACTAACTGGAGTTCGGAACGCAGTCTGATCCTACATCTGTTTCGTTCGCACACACATATTCTATGAATGTCCATCTTTGTCATATTCATGATCGATATTTAAATCATGAATTTACTGGTAATCTAAGTGTGTTTGTTACTTGCCACATTTTGTTTTATATTCTAAGGCTATGACGTGTCTATATATTTGTTTAGGTATTTACATAAAATAATTCTTTACAATGACGAATAAATTGAATATTGCTGTGAATTTTCGTTGGAAACAAACTTACTTACTTATTATTCCAATTAATAAATCGAGTAAATCTTCTGTGCGTGTTCATTTATTGCACTTTATACTGTTGGGGTACTTGCCTATCTTCCTATCTCGAGAGTAATTAGCTGATTAGTGTAGTAGTGATTAACAGATTAAGCTTCCTGATAGCGGTTGTAACTGTAAAAAATAAATCTACCCAAAGTTTAAAAAAAATGAATCCATTAGAGATGGTCGATTTTACTGTCCCGGTTACAAAGTCACGGGAACCGTCGATGTTATTTCTAAGAGGAACCAGTTATTTTTGGAACCGGTTATATTTACCATATAAAAACGGCGAATATCCATTTAATGCCAAGAGTAACAATGTATGGAGAGAGAGCTTATTCTTTTTACCCAACCTATACAAATAAATCACTTTATCCGGGTTTGTAAGGACAACAAAAATAACACACCGTTTTTATGTACTGTAAGGATGATCTTGGTCTCCCGCGTCTCCGGAGACTCCGCCCACATGTTTTCATATGCAACTAAATTTGACACAACTAAACGGTTTTGTAGGTTATGTGCTATATTTTTGTTGATAACAATACTGTGAAAAAGTGGTTACACGAATAAACAAAAACCTTACGTCGACATGTGCTATGAATGGATGTATAAATACGCTAGCCTTGGTCCTAGCCACGTCCAGGTCTGCCGAGTCCGGAAAAAATCATCGAAAACTGACTACACTGCCTTGGATAGGAACCACTCTGTGTACTCTAAGATTTAATGCTTTTCGCCGGAAGGGGGCGGTTTCGTACCATTTTAGCGAGTCCAATCCCCGAAAACAAGTATTTGGCGAGAAACGAGGAACCGGTTTACCAGTTCCCGTGCTTTTCGTTCTCAGAATATCGCTGGTAACTCCCCTCCCGCAAAAAAAAATCATATGAATCATTTTTTGATAGAATAAATATGTAAAAATCTTCTTCATGAGACTTTTATGGCACCAGGAACCGGTTCCAAAAATAAATGAATAAATAACCGGTTCCTCACCAGTCACCAGTGACTGGAACCGCATCGACACCCAATTTCAGATATCGACCGCCCTTACTGGTAAATATATCCATACATGTATTACTATGAAGAAAAAAACACGAGGGCATTTATTAGCCTTGCAAAGGTTATGTTATTAATTTTAAAACTTTTTTCAAGCTACGTCCATATGTTATAAATATAGTACCTACGCAAAAACGAACTACAGTTACACATTATGTTTGAAAATCATAAACTTCTACAAAATTCGACTCTGAATTTACAATGTTTATTTTACATTTGCTATTTTTCTAGGGCCACTGACACTGGCATCCCTAATCGGGGTATGTTGTTTCTAGTTAGTTAGTTAGTTAATGATAATTACCTCCCTAATTGAGAAAGTTCTCGTGCTTAGAGAGGGAGTACTATCATGGATTTCTTGAAGTTATTTTTGTAAAATTAAAAATAAATATCATATGAAAATAATAAATTCTAGATTATTTTAGTGAAAAGTGTATTTTGAGTTTTTTTAAGTTGTTTTCGTCTATTATGTCACTAGGAAGTTTGTTGAATATCGTAATTGCTGAGTAGGAAAAGTGATGTTGTGCAATTGTTGTATTGAGTTTTGGGGTAGCCATTTGGCCTGACGTTCTTGGTACGGTGCACTATGACTCCAATTTGCTTTTTTCTTTGTAGATTTGAAGTAATGCATTTAAATGCATGTTGTGAGGCTGAAGGTAGTGGGGAGAAGAATGAGATTGGGAAGAGGAAGGTTGGGAAGTACCTAGTTATTCAGATCTGGTCACTAAACACGGCTAAAGCCATTTCAAGTAACATTTTGATTCTGAATGATGGTCTTTCACCAGGGCGATACTTGGAGTATCATCACTTTGGTTGTTCGCACCATAAAAAATAAAAAAAATCTTAAACGCCTCTGATGTCATTCATTCCCGCTCGCAGCGTTATTGCGAAGTAATGGACAGATTGACAACTAGATATGGTCGATATTCCTATCCCGGTTAAATGGAACCGGTTCCTAGCCGGTCACTAGAACCGTCGATATTATTTCTCCGAGGAACCGGTTCCTAATTTTCGCAGTTCTTTTCGTTCCGTTTTCAGAATTTCTCTAGCAAACCCCTCCTCCATGAAAGTTTTTTTTTTGGCGGTGAGAATTTTTTCCTATATAATAAAACAATTTTATTGGTGGAACTTTTCTGACACCAGGAACCGGTTCCAAAAAGTACTGGATAAATAACCGGTTCCTCGCCGGTCACCGGTAACTGGAACCGCAGGTACACCCAATTCTGAAATCGACCATCTCTATTGACAACTATTGTGATGTCATTTGATGTAAAATCTATGGAACTCTTAACACCCATAGATTACTACATCTATTTACGTTAACGCCCACTTTCACTAGGCAAAAAAAACAACCTTAAAACATTATTTTACTATGAAAGTAAGCCCTGAAAGGGATTTTTTAAAATTGACGTTTATGTCAGACGGTGCACATTGTCATCAACTTTCGTGTGTGGTACTTTGAAGTCAAGTGGAGTTATGCACAAAAATATACCGTTTGACCAAGTCAAAGCATTTTGGGCTAGAGTATGCGAGGTGTGCGTTGATACTGAGGTTTTAAATTCTTCGGCCATTAAAGGTGTTTTATCGTGTCTCACATTGCCAGTTTAGTGATCAGTTAAGGCACGGGGCTATATCCGAGCAAGAGTAAAGTTAGCCTCTCAGAAGTTGGGCGTACTGTACAGGGCCCGCAGATACCTCAATAGTACACAACTGCTGACCTTGCAAAAATCGCAAGTGCGCCCGACTGTTGAATTTGGCAGCCACCTCTGGTTTGGAACCCCTAAATACCTGAAAAAACCCTTAACTCTGTGCAGAAGTGGGCAGTTCGTTTGATAGATCTCCTATCTTAACCAACGGATTGCAATCTTTGGAGCACAGATGTCAGGTGGAAATGCTATCCTTGTTCTACAGATATTTCAATGGAAGATGCCCCAAAGAACTGGCGTCATTGATCCCTTCGGCACCGGTGCATAGTCGGGAAACTCGCTAAACGCGTGCCCAACATTTGAACACGGTTGACATTCAATACATGAGAACGGGTCGCTTTTGCGACTCATTCTTATGTTCAACAGCTCGGCTGTGGAACGGTTTGCCGGCCTCTGTGTTTTCTCCCTCCTCCAACATGGACCTCCTCAAGACCCGACTTCACTCCTTCCTTTCCTCAAAAATCCCTCCACACAGCACCCCCAAAGATGACAAAGGACCCGAGGGATATTATTTCCTTCAAGGCCTCCTGTGTGGAGTTAATGTGAAAAAAAATTGCCTCAGCGAGGAAGTTTTTTTGCTCTTTTAACAATGTATTGGAAGTTAGTATTTCATTCAAATGTTTCACTAGATCTTTCGCGTTCTTCATTTTCTCTTTTGGTGACTGATATTTTACTAATTTAAATTAAATTATTGTTTTAATTTTTTTACTATTGTACTTGTACTGTCTATGGACACTTTATTTATTATGGATATTTTTGAAAATGAAATATATTTCATTGTCTATGGTAAAGATAAAACTGACGTCACAGTGGCACCTTGTTATTTAAAATATTTAAATTAATGCGTATTACAGTCATCAATCACGTAGATAACACTGCCACTTTGTTCAACGTAGCAGATTGTTTTTTTCAGCTCAGATGGTGTTAATAATGTTATTTTTCCAATGAGTATATTGAATTTGCGGAACGAGTTAAATTTAGCATGACAGCTGTCAATTGAGCCTCGTCTATTTATATTATGAAAATGATTGAAGATAGAATGCAGGTTCACGATGTAAACAATACACATATCCTTGAGGAGATTTTTCCCTTAGATGAATTAAATAATGGAGATACGTTACTGAGACAACGCGCGTGAATGCATTAAACCGAGTCCACGAGACATACCTGAGTTCGAATGCGTTTAGTATCACACAATTATTCGTTCGACAGACAAGCTATCACCAGCTGTCACAAACGCGCCACTGTAGGCTCCTTTCTGAGAAAAAATACCTTGTGAGGTGTAAAAATCATTCAAGCAATAAACATATCTCATGGAGTTTCTTTCCATTCATAATTACCCTCAAATCATTTCTTATCATTTAAATAAATAAAGTTATTCACAAGCTACTCTAAAACGGTGTAAGATAGCGACTACAGAGAAACATAAGTGTGTGGAAGACAACCACGACTAGTGGCGTGATTATAACAGTAGCGTGGGACGTTCATATAGTTATCTCATACTTACACACATATTTTTGAATGGTTATCCTTTTCATGAGCGGGTGAGACGGAAAACAAGACGCTACTAGTTGTGCTACATTTTTCGCAAGATTTGTATGAATATGACTTGTTTTGTATTTATGTCTATGCTCTACGAAAGAAATGGTATGTAAAAATATAAAAAGTGAGAATCGATCTAGCTTTAATGATGACATATTAACGCGAATTCGCCAGTCATCGGCCAACATTATCATATCATTCAGAATATTATATTCCCTTATCATGGCGTTTGTTTTCATTGATGATTCATCGATACTTCTGTATAATAAAATATTGAGGCCTCGGGTAATATAAAGCCTTTGTACGATATTGTTGCATTAGTTGTTAGTTACACCTCACACGCTTTCATTGGAATTTGCTCGTCAACTTTATACGGTAAGATTGCGTTTTAAATAATAATGCAACCGTCATTTTTTTGTTGATTATTATTTGTCACTTCGTAATTACCATGTTCTATGTTTAATATTGACAATTAAATTAGGACACGTCTTTTTTTCACGATTTTAACCTTTATGTGACTGAAAGGGTACTCGGGTACCTTTTTCGGTTTTCAACATAGATTTTTTTAATGTTCCAGTAAGTCTAACCGGCTGAAACTTCTCGACTTCTCCACAATAGAGAAAATGAACAATTGAACATAACCGTTGGATATGAGGAGGGTGGTATGTTAGCGGAAAACACAGGAGTATAATTAACAACTTCTGATAGCTGAAAGGGTACCCGGGTACCCTCATGTGTTTTATATGGAATTTAAAGCTTGTCCGTATTTATTAATTATTTTATCTTTTTTAAATGATAAATATGATGGACTGTTTTGTTCAAAGTACATCACCTGTATCCCTAGTACTATTTTTAATCACCTTTTCAATTAAGAATCTAAACAAAAGATGGTACTGGATGAAATTGCCATCCATTTCCCCAAGTATTGAAGTGAGTCGAAATATACAAGGTCATAAAAGTCGTCCAGCAAACTTCAGCAAATGATATACTGTAAAAGAAACCTTCATATCAATTTTAAAAAGGCTTAGTTTTCTTCAGTCACATAAGGGTTAAACAATGAATTTTCAATCAATATGATGTTTTAAAACAAAAAGTTCGATTGTGTGTGTTTTTTATGGAGAACAGCTGTTTTGCCTCCCGATAGCACTCCTAAATTGTCTTTGCCTAGAATTGATTCAATTAAATTAAATTAATGTGCAATGAATAATCAACAAAATAGTAATTCTTTTCTCTGTCCTACCAGAGTGACAATTTACAATAGAATCGTTGACAATATCTACGAAAGTCTTAATTATTACTTGCGTCCAATATTTTTAACCTTCTGTTTTATTTTATATGTAATTCCATAAATCTTAAATGATTTTTTCAGAAACAGTAATACAAACAGGATGGGTAACGAAGGATCACATCACCATCATCACCATGGACCACCTCACCACCACGGACCCCCTCACCACGGACCTCCTCATCACGGACCACCTCACCACGGCCCACCCCACCACGGCCCACCTCACCACGGCCCACCTCACCATGGCCCACCCCACCACATACTGCCGCACATTGATATCCATCTGACTCCTGGACATCACCACGGACCACCCCACCACGGGCCGCCTCATCATGGACACCATGGACACCATGGGCACCATGGACACCATTAAGGAATACAGAAATCTCATCACCAAACCCACCACAGTTTTAAACGCGGACAATAACAACAATAGTGGCATCCTGAACATCACCACTTCAAGGACTGTTCCAGGGGCCTTTTGCATACAACAACTCTCTTTTTTTGTCACATGATGTCAGATCACTGAATAGGAAAGCAAGAGATTCAATCTTTGGCAAATAGTAATTAATAGTTAATATATAAATCAAACTCTCTCTGTGATCAAATAAAAAAATACTTATAAATCACACCCACTGTTTTATTTAATTTTAATGTTATCGTTTTTCTTTTATCATTAATTAAGTATTGAAAATAATATTCGGGGACAACGCCAATCAATCGATAAAGCTGGTGAGGCTGTTTACGCAAGATAACATAGTATTCCTGATTTGGGTGTCTGATAAATTAGATAAAGTATTGATTCATCTTTATTTTTATTACTAAATATTCCACAAAATAATTCATCGCATAAAAATAACAAATGATTTATTCTGAAATATAATTATCGTCATTTTTTTTTAAGTACGCACTTACGTTTTACACCAAGTAAAAAATATGAAAACGTATTTTAGAAACTGTCAAATATAATTCTTGAAAAATAACAGTTGAATTTTTACATTGACATTTTTGTATTCATAAATGTCACCCGAGGGCTTGGATGAATTAAATAATGTAGACACGTTACTGAGACAACGCGCCTAGTTGCACTAGCTTCGAAACACGCTTCATATATCTATCTCTTCCGCACACATATATTCTTTGAATGGCTATCCTTTTCATACGCGGGTGAAACATTTGGTGGTGCAACATTAGTGGTGCTACATTAGTGGTGCTTCATTTTTCGTAAGATTTGTATGAAATATGACGTGTCTTGTATTTTATGTCTATGGCTGAGGGGCGTTTAACAAGGTTTATTAAGTAGTTGTTAATAAGAGATAATATTAAGAGCTCTAACTGGGACTACGTCATCCCCAGTTGAGGAATGCTGTGAGGTTGAAGGTGGTGGGATTGAGAAGAAGATGAAGAAGAGGAAGGTTTTGAAGTACCTGGCTATTCAGATCTGGTCATCAAACATGGCTAAAGCCATTTCTAGCAACGTTTCGATTCTGAATGGTGATTTTTCACCAGGGCGATACTAAGAGTATCAACAACTCTGGATAAAGGACTGTGGAGGACAGTGCGTCAATGCATCAATGTGTCAAATAGACAAAGAGTCAATGCCCCAAAGAGTAGATTTTTCAATGCGTCAATGCGTCATAGAGTGAAAAAATATAGGCGTCAATGTCTAATGCGTCAATGGGTCAAAGCGTCAATGCGTCAATGCGTCCATGCGTCAATGCATCAATGCGTCCATGCGTCAATGCATCAATGCGTCAATGCGTCAATGCGTCAATGCGTCAATGCGTCAATGCGTCAATGCGTCAATGCGTCAATGCGTCAATGCGTCAATGCGTCAATGCGTCAATGCGTCAATGTGTCAAATAGACAAAGAGTCAATGCCCCAAAGAGTAGATTTTTCAATGCGTCAATGCGTCATAGAGTGAAAAAATATAGGCGTCAATGTCTAATGCGTCAATGGGTCAAAGCGTCAATGCGTCCATGCGTCAATGCATCAATGCGTCAATGCGTCAATGCGCCAATGCGTCAATGCGTCGATGCGTCAATGCGTCAATGCGTCAATGCGTCAAAGAGTCAATGCATCATTGCGTCAATACACAAATGTGTCAATGCGTCTATGAGTCAATGCGTCAATGCGTCAATGCGTCAATGCGACAACGCGTCAATGAGTCAAGGAGTCAAAGAGTCAAAGAATTAAAGAGTCAAAGAGTCAAAGAGTTAAAGAGTCAAAGAGTTGAAAATTCAAAGAGTCAAGGAGTCAAGGAGTCAAGGAGTCAAGGAGTCAAAGAGTCAAGGAGTCAAAGAGTCAAATAGTGAAAGAGTCAAAGAGTCAAAGAGTCAAATAGTCAAAGAGTCAAAGAGTCAAAGAGTCAAAGAGTCAAAGAGTCAAAGAGTCAAAGAGTCAATGATTCAAAGAGTCAAAGAGTCAAAGAGTGAAAGGGTCAAAGGTCAAAATAGCAAAAAAAGTCAAAGCGTCAGTCGTTGATGAAGATGATTTTCACAATACAATAGTCCATGTCAGCCACCCGTTGGACTTCTCATTATTACACCATAATATTAAATATTTGGTAGCGAATATTACTCATTGTTTGTTTACATATTTCACAACGAATCTATTCAAGCTGTGACATGCATCAGTTTATTTAATATATACCTACTGTCAATATTACGCGTTACCTTTGTTGCATTGTCGTGTATTGTTGTAATTTGCACGGTGTCCGGAAACTCGTGGTACAAGCGGGAAACTGGTGAATGAACCATAGACATAAAATACAAGACACGTCATATTCATACAAATCGAACGAAAAATGTGGCACATTCTTGATTTTTAAGTTTCAAGGCTCATAACGCTTATGAACGTCCCGCGTTCCTGTTATAATCTCTCTTCCCCGACGAACTTACCGAGCGACTAGCCAAGTAGAGTACGACGTACGGAAACGGTTGTCTTCCACACACTTATGTATATTTGCATTTGCTTTCTCACATTATTTTGGTTAAAGGGCTCCCGTTTTCCCGTGACAGCTTGTCTGTCGAACGAATGTTTGTGTGATACTAAACGCAGTAAATCTCAGGTATGTCTCTTGGACTCGGTTTAGTACATTCACGCGCGTTGTCTCAGTAACGTATCTACATTATTTAATTCATCTAAGGAATAAACAACACATTTGGAGTCGATTTTGTGATGTAACTTTTTTGTTTCGAGCATTCGTTTTCAAGTAACTTGAGTCTAGGTCAACGCAAATATTTAAAACTAGCAACTTCATTTTTATCATGAGCTATGGTGATGATGGAACTTTGAAATATTCGGGTTGGTTATTTCACCTGATTGCGCAATCTTCTAAATTGACTATTCAATGCTGTTTACATGGTTACAACACAGCTTATTGTATTGATTATTCTAATAGTAAATACAAAAAACAAGGAAAGAAATATTACATATAAATAAATCAAAGAAATATTACAAATAAAAAAACTAACTATTCATCACGCCGTTACCCCGCAGGGGTAGGCAGAGACGACGGACCGCCATATAACTCTGTCTTGGTAGACACTCCTCGCTTCATTAATATATCGTCTTATACATACTTTTCTGTTATTCTGACCCCTGACATGGCCCGACTCAGGTATTTGATTCACTTGCTCGTACATGTCTTCCTCGGGCGTCCCCGACTTTTTACGGACGTCCATTCTCTTCCACGTCATATATTCTATTGACACTCCTTTCTTCGTTCATTCAATCTTTATACCCAAATCATCTAAGCGTCTCTTTCTTTATCCTATTCATTACACTTACATCAGCCTTGCATTCATTCCGGATATACACATTTTTTTTATTACGGTCGTACATAGTTTTACCGCACATACGTCTCAAGGATCTCATTTCCACAGCATTCAGTCTACTTTCATTCTTCCTCTGCCAGTTCCATGCCTCACTGCCATACATCAGGATTGGTATGAGCACTCCATTGTGGACTGCTAGCTTCGCTTATTTGCACAATTTTGTATTTGCGCCAACAGCGTTCAGTCCTGCATTAATAGAGTTTCCTGCATTCACCCTTCTTTCAATATTATTATCAGCCTTTCCGTCTCTCGTACACATACTTCCTAAATACACACAATCAAACAACAGGAGATGGTTTATAATAATGATCTTGTGGTTTTGAGAAGGAAAATCAAAATTGAGAGACAAACCGGCCAGTAAAACTGGTAATACGTAAAATGAATCCGATTAATGTGATAATGACGCATTATCACATTACAAACAACAATAAATATTATGAACGCATGCGGAAAGCGTCCAACCCACAATTTGCCAAAATCGAGTTTTACATGTTTTCAAACATCCAAGCTCCAAATGTAATAGATTTTTGGTCATTATTTTTTTTAGTAACGCACATTGCAGATATTTGACATAAATTGAAGTTTAGAAATATTATAAAATGTAGGATAATATTAGAAATACATTTTTTTTATAAAGACATAGATAGAATATAAATTACACATTTGTACCGTAATCTGCCTCTCGACGAATCACCTTTAGATATACAAATTTTAACCAAATCCTGTAAATAATTGTGTATATCTGATGGGACCTGCCAGGTAAGTATGTTCCTGTATATTTTCTTATTTGAACTAGGAATTAGTATGTAATGATAGAAAGTAAGATCTTTAGAGCGCCTTTTAGGTGATTTTTCAGAAAAATGGCGCTTTACAAATCATCCAAATATTATTATTTATTGTAATAATGCTCATAAAAAAATACACTGATATTCACTTTACAGATACCGCTTACGCATTACGCATATTAATACATTTGTACACGGTTGACATTCAATTCATGAGAACGGGTCGCTTTTACGAGTCGTTCTTATGTTCAACAGCTCGGCTATGGAAAGATTTGTCGGCCTCTGTGTTTCCTCCCTCCTTCAAAATAGGCCTCTTCAAGACCCAAGTTCATCCTTCCTCTCCTCGAAAAGACACTACACACAGCATCCCCAAATATGACATAGGCCCTGAGGGAAATTATTTCCCCCAAAGCTTGCTGTGTGGAGTTTATGTAAAAAAAAATCTTTAATCGCAATGACGTTACATATATAGACACGTTATAGCCTTAGAATATTAATACAAAATGTGGCAAGCAAAACACACACGTTACCAGTAAATTTATCATTCAAATATCGGTCATGTATAACAAAGATAGACATTCATAGAATATATGTGTATGAACGAAACAGATCCGAAGTTCGGACCGCGTTCCATACTTGCTTGAAACGACCTCGAGCGACGCGTGACCGTTTAGTACTAAATCGGCTTAAACACCGATCACACCAACTAGCGTGATTATTGCTTGCCACTTTGAGAGCGCTACAACGTGTCTATATATAAATGTAACGTCATTGTTTAATCGTCATATTTTCAAACGCACTTTTCATAATTATGTTCATTTTGAGATAGCCTGTGACTTTATTGATAATATCACTTGCCTACACAGAATACTTGCCTATCGAGTTACAAGTTGACATCATACAAATAATATAACTGACTGACTGAATCATGCAACCAATTCTGTTTATTACTTTTTTTTTGGATAGAATGACAATGGTTTTAGGTGGGATTCCTAAATATTATACGAAAGATAAAGAGATAACCGACTAATTGCGCAGCAATCTCTTTTATCTCTCAATGATAAACGTTGATTCACGAGCTTGGCTAATGGAATATAAGTGTTTGACCTAACATAGTGAAATCATTATTGCATCTTTCGCATCCGTGCCTCATCTGAATTCGTGACTTTTCCACAAGTGAGTTACAATTTAATTGTAATACCTGTGTGTATTTTAAACGTTATAGGGAAGTTGTGCTATAGTGTTGTGCTGAAATATACCGTGATTTACCTGTTATAATCTCAGAGCAAGAACAAATATGGAGAGAGAGCTTAAAATTTTTATCCAACTTTTACAAATTTACAATAAATCACTTTCTCCGGGTTTTTACGTCATAAACCGTGAGAGAGAACGAGATTAGTCAAGTTCTCCCGCGTCTTTAGCGACTCCGCCCACTACGTTTTGTTATGAGACATTACAGGACAAAACTCAACGTACGTTATGTCCTACATTTTTGTTTATAACAATACTGTGAAAAAGTGGTTATACAAATAAACAAAACATTATGTCGACATGTGCTATGAATGGATGTATAAATACCCTAGCCCTAGCCCCAGTCAGGAAAAAATCATCAACCCTGACTAAACTAGCGCCTCCCTCCTGATATATTGTTGCTCTGAGATTATGTCGAAATGTACTGTGATTAATCTGTTATTGAATTTTATAATTTATATTGTTTTATTGACTCACCTTCCCTGTTGCAACTTATCCGGTTCAACATTCCTTGCCGTAGACTCAGAAACAATGAATTGCTGTTCTTCAATCATCTAAACTAATTATGGGTATAATTCTTCACTGTTCAGAATGTCAAGACTTGTTAACTCAAGTAATGGTCTTGAAATTTTTAGTAGCAGTCTAAATGATTTTTGTCATTCTTTACGACTCTACAAAAACTTTGACTAGACCATGGCTTGAATGTTCTCTCTTATATTTATTTTGTCCTATTTTTGTCATCGCTTCATTTATCATGATGTATGTGTTATTCTTTCTTTGTTGCGCTTTTTTTCCATTTCGTGTTTTATATGTCGTTTTTGTAGTTGGACTTTAGTCCGTTAATTTATAAATAAATAAATAATAGTGAGGTAAAATGATAGTCGAAATAGCCGTTTAATAACCGAATGATGTTTTAAATTAATGATCGGTTAGTAGCTGAGTGGACTAACGTGTCGGATTTCTACAGGGCGTCGTGGGTTTAATTCCTCTGCTAGCTAAGTCCTCCATCATTGCACAAGTAACATTTTCCGCTTATTACGATGATAGTAGGAGTTTTTATACGGAAAGGCTGATAAGGATATTGAAAGAAGGATGAATGCAGGAAACTCCACTAATGGAGGACTGAACACTGTTGGCGCAAATAAGTAATTGTTCACAGAAGCGAAGCTAGCAGTCCACAAAGAAGTGCTTATACCAATTCTGATGTATAGAAGTGAGGTATGAAACTGGCATAAAAAGGATGAAAGTAAACTGAATGCTGTGGAAATGAGATCCTTGAGACGTATGTGCGGTAAAACCATGTATGACCGTATTAGAAATGTGGATATCCGGAAAGAATGCAAGGCTGATGTGAGCGTAATGAATAGGATCAAGAAAGGGACGCTTAGATGGTTTGGGCATGTAGAGCGAATGAACGAAGAAAGGAGTGTGAAAAGAATATATGATGCGAAAGCGAATGGAAGAAGAAGTCGAGGACGCCCGTGAGCCCAAAGACATGGCACGATCAAGTAAATCAAATACTTGAATTGGGTAATGTGAAGAGTCTGAATAACATAAGAGTATGTATGAGACGATGTATGAATGTGAATAAAGCTAAGAGTGTGTGCCAAGACGGAGTTGTATGGCGGTCTGTCCTTTATACCTACCCCTGCGGGGAAACGGCGGGATGGTTAGTTAGTTAGTTTTTTTTAAGGAGTTTTTCAAGTATTTTCGGTTTATTCGCAACCCGGGAATGTTTGTATTTCTTAAAAAAAAAATTATTTTTGACTCGAAGACTTCGATTTAAACGTCTGATAAAAAGCGATGACAGCTTAGAACATTACTAGAGTATCGTGTCCTGAGTCCATTAATTTGAAACATCACTAGCGTAAACACTAATGGGAAGCCCAAATATATATTATTATTCTCTCAATTGATTCATACTCTTAATTTTGCCCTTTTGACTGCTAGTATATTCATTATCTAGTTGGGAATGGGTAACGCGCGTTACTGCGGGTTGTCTGGACGAAACTGTTGGATTTTTTTAAATGCAAAATACTTTTTTATATTTTTGAGAAATTTTGTAGTTTACCAATCTTGTGATAACCTATTAATTTGGATGTTTTTTGATCACAGGTCGATTATTAATTGCAATCAGTAGAATGTTCTTTATTTGTATTTAGTAATTATAATAATAACGACAATATTGTCGCTGGAAAGGCAAAACGACTCAAGCGACACTTTGGTAAAAAATGGTTAAATGTGCAGTTTTGATCAGTTTTTTTTCTGCATTGAATGCTCTGACTCTCGTTTGATTCTGAAGTCTTTTGTAGCCATTCAGCCATCTAAAATATATCTACCATTTAGGAGAAGGCTTGACTCTAGCGACACAAGTTTGGAACTTTTTTATAGCTTTTTATCGCTTTAAGTAACTCAGTGAGAACACTGAGTTACCTGAGTTAACTTTTTTTTAAATCCAACCAGGTACCGAAGACTTTATTGAAGAATTTATTGTAAAATAAAAATTACTTTAAAGTTCTCTGATGTAAACATCTTAAAATGGCGCTTCAGCCAACACAGGCTTCTGTTTCTTCCCAGGTGCAGAATTAATTTACCAATGGTGATGCCCCTGGGAAGACTAACTAGGTTAATTAACTGCCTTGCAGGAAATTTGGATATTTTTCACACGAGCCACAAGTTTAAGCAAGAACTAGCTATTAAGTTCTTACTATATTATGTACTTCTTGAAAACTATATTTTTTTGTTTATAAACTTCTTTTTACCCTAATCTATGTGTAATTATGATTCCCATTTTTTTGTGTTTTTTGCAATGTTTTGGAGGAAAACTGTTTTTGCAAATATAAAATAAATATAAAATATATAGTATAGTACTATAGTACAGTAAGAAATAACAAAAAATACTTCCCATAATCTTTATCGTACTGTCGTTTACCATGAGTCTGACAATATTGCAATATTCTTTTTTAGATATCTTCAATCCAACAACAAAATGGGCAATCACCATGGTTACCATCATTACCCTCATCACCACCCACACCACAACCCGCATTACCACTCAAATGCTATCATAGTACGACCCCCCGGAGTTCAGCTGGTCTACCACGACCAAGGTCACTTCGGTTACCACGGCCACCATGGACACCACGGACACCATGGACACTTTGGACACCATGGACATTATGGGCATTTTGAACATCACGGACATCACGGACATCATGGTCATCATGGTCATCACGGTCACCATGGCCACCATGGCGGACATTGCTAGTGACGTGTTAATGAATTATGATCTGATGGTATTAATACTGTAAAACGTCTGGCGTACGCACTCGCTATGGAAGCATCCGCCGGCTAGCTACTAACGAAAGTGCTGCCATCTTCAGTATTCACAGAATACTATCAATTCAGAAGATAAAATTTTATTAATTACCAGTGTTTGTTGATTATTAAATAGCATTTTTTTAATGTTTGCGTGATAAGTACCTACCTACTATAACCAAGAACATATATACCAAGTTTAATACTGTACATTTGCATGGTAATAAACAATACGTACAAAGTTATTTATAAAGTATTTGTATCAACACCTCCCCCATTTGAATGCCCAGGCAACTAAGATGGCCGCCGATGGCTTGTATTGTCTTGCACAATGGATGCCTACTTTTACCGCTAGAGGCGCCCTCAACGGCCAGGCATTTTGATGTGTAAATATAATACAGCGAAAGGTTTTTGCTGTATGCGTTTACATCACTTCGACATTTAGTATTATTATTTCACTTTAGACAACAATAATTATTGTGAAATGGAAAACAAAATTGCAGATTCTCGTAGGCTGTTTACTTTGCAATGAATTTCGTGTTTAGATGCAAGGAATCAAAAACTAAAGGCAATGCCGTCGATGTACGTACTAATTGTGATTTTTAGCATAAACTATAATAAAGTATTACTATTGTATGCTTGATTAGAGAATTTAAGAAAAATAAATTGATATAACCTATTATTTCTAATTTTGTAACTGTTAATTCATGGTGGAATTCCATTTACATGATTTCATAAAACAAATTTATAACTTTATTCCACTTTTTATATTTTTTTGACTGGACCGGTTTCAGCCTATAAGTATCTTCAGACTAGTACAGTACTTCTTATTCTATGGCTTATATACTATCCATAAGCCATAGAATAAGAACAACCTGTACTAGTCTGAAGATGGCCGTTATAGGCTGAAACCGGTCCAGTAAAAAAATAAAAAAAGTGGAATAAAGTTATAATTTTTTTTTATTAAATCATTGATATAACCTACTTTGGTATGGTAGGTTGTATTTATTGTGTGTTACCTTAAAAATATACATATTTTGGGTGATTTTTAGTAAGTAGCTAGTGATGTATTCTTGGAGTAAGAATACATATGGAGAGGTACCTTTGCGAAACACTGTAGTCAGTATTGTTGACTTTATACTGACTCGATAGAAAGAGACAAAGCTATGTTAAAGGAAGTTGGATAGCCTATTAGTTACCGCCCACATAGAATTCTGACATTTTCAATAAACGCATTTGAACACATTAAACAAAACCATATCAATACAACATTAAAATGATTTATAAAGTTAAAACATCACACAGACACTAATAACAGAAGGTTTGCCTAAATAATGATGGAAACTTTTTGTTGATTTTATGTCTTTATATAATTGAAAATGTGATAATTCTTAAGATTGGTCAAAAATATTTAAAACTTTTGAAATAAATCTGAAAAGTGATGTTTTTTTTAACATTCGCGCATAGCACATATCACCATCATGTTCGATTTATTTGTAAAACCACTGTAAGTATTTAAATCAACACAAGTATAGGAAATAACCTCAAAATCCGTTGACGTAAACCCAACCTAACCTAACCGAACCTAACCTAACCTAACCCAACTCAACCTATACAAATTTGGGGTAAATTACTTTCTCCGGGTTTTTACGTCGTATACCATGAGAAAGAAAGAGACAGAAAACTTTCCCAAATTATCACACCGCTTTAAATTATTGAAAGGATGTTCTTCGTGTCCCGCGTCTCCGTTGACTCCGCCCACATATTTTGATATGCGGCATAAATGTCAACGGTTTTTTAGGTTATATGCTATATTTTTGTTTACAACAATGCTGTGAAAAAGTGGTTGTACAAATACATATTAAATTAAATTGACATGTGCTATGAATGGATGTATAAATACCCTAGCCCTAGTCCTAGCCACGCCCAGGTTTAACCAAGTCCAGCAAAACTCATCAAAACTGACTACAGCAGCGCTCTCTCTTACATATTATTGCTCTGAGAGGTCAAGAATATGAATCATCTCTAACGGTTCATTTCGGCTACCGTGAAGAAAAAACGGGCATGCTGATTGGTTGAAAAACAAACTTTTTTCCTAAGCAAACATAATTATCCCATAATAAGGGTATATTTTTATAATTTTAGGGAAATTTTCATACGATTTAGAGAATGTTTTAAGTAAATTTAAATAAGATCTCTATTTTTACGGCACCCCTTCAGAGATATATTCTATTTTTTTTTCACAGTTTGAACATAATATGGTCGTCCGGGATTGGGTATTTATTTATTTAATTACATACGCCCTTATGGGATTTTACATAACTGTGTAATACATAATACAAATAATAGTGACATAAAAATAACACGGAGTAAAAGATTAGCACCCAAAAACACAAATTATTTACTAGAAATATTATAATGCAATAAATTAACGGTAATATTTTTGAAAGAGGTATGCTATTATAGCCTTCTTGTAACTAGATTCAGTGCAGTTGAATATATCTACTATTTCAGCGAAAGAATTACCCACTGTATGCAATCTAGGTACAAGCGAGTATCTAAATGACTCAGTCCTGATATTATTGTTACACTTAAAAATAATTTTGGATCGAGTGGTTCTGTTAGGTACATAGCTTAGAGTAACAATATAGAGACCGTCCTAATTATGAGTCAAATCGTTCATACTCGCAAAATATAGCTCTCTCTTTATGCTCGTTTCAATAGACATTTGAGAAAAAGAGACAAACAATTGTTATTAAGAACATATGATTTGGGGCGTGCTAAAAGCCGTGTAGCCATTTTTCAATATTTTACTAACTTCACAGTAGTTTACATGTCAGTCGAATTGACAGACAAAAAGCTTAAAATATATAATTACTTAAGTGAATTTAGTGCAATATTAAAAAAAAACGATATGGCTATTTGTGCAGTTGTTGGTTGTTTCAACTGAAGTAACAAAGGACCAAAAAAATCAGTTTCCACAGGTATTTATCCAATAATTCGTTTTTTTAGTTTGACCTCAAATATTTTACATGCTAACCTACAAAACAACTAGTTACCTACACCCTTTGGTCAATCCTTGGTCAAAAAGCGGCTTTAAAATTTCGCAATGTTAGGTCCCTACGTTACTCTAAGGTACATAGAATGTAATTAAGCTAAGTAAATCAGGGCTGTCTATAACGCCATTAACAATTTAAAAATAAAAGTCAAATCGAAAACAAGCCTCCTGTCTGCGAGTGACAATAATTTTAGTTATTTCATTAAACAATTATAATTTATGGTTTCAATAGGTAGACCGAGTTTGTAGTAAATGTATCTTAGAAATTTAGGTTGCAATTTTTCAATGGAATCAGAGTAGATTTTAAAGTGAGGGGACCAGACAGAAGAATTGTATTCGACTTGATTTCGAACAAATGAAGAGTGCAGGATTTTTAATGTTGAAATATTTCTAAATTCGCTGGCATTTCGAAGAATAAAGTCTAGCAATTTTAAACCTTTACTTGTTATTGAATTGATCTGAGAGAGAAAATTTAATTAAGAATCGAAAGTGATGCTGAGGCATTGACATAAAATACAAGACACGTCATATTCATACAAATCTTACGAAAAGTGTAGCAGCACTAGTAACGTCTTGTATTCCGTTTCACTCGCGTATGAAAAGGATAGCCATTCAAATAATGCGTGTGTACGGATGAGATAGCTATATGAACGTCCCACGCTACTGTTATAATCGCACATTGCGCTACTAACTCTGGTTGTCTTTCACACACTTATGTATTTCTGCATTCGCTATCTCACACCGTTTTCTTGAACCTTTAAACCTTGTGAATAATTGTATCTGTTGCATTGAATAAGTGATTTGTGGGTAATTATAAATGGAAAGAAACTCCATGATATATGTTTTTTGCTCCCGAATGATTTTTACACATTCCAAGGCATTTTTTTCTCAGAAAGGAACCTACAGCGACACGTTTGTGGCAGCTGGGGACACCTTGTCTGTCAAACGAATGTTTGTGTGAAACTAAACGTAGTAAATCTCAGGTATGTTTCGCGGAGTCGGTTTAGTGCATCCACGCGCGTTGTCTCAGTAACGTATCTGCATTATTTAATTAATCTATGGTTTTTGGGAAAAATCTCCTCAAGGATATGTATATTGTTTACATCGTTAACCTGCATTCCTCATCCATTCGGTATTTTTGTCACATGTTCAATCATTTTCACTATATAAATAGATGAAACTCAATTGATAGACCTCGGAACGGTCATTAATTCCGCTGACAGATGTAAGGGAAATATTTTCAATTTTATATTCTTAGTCGAAAAGATGATTAATTCTGAAAAATCTGAGAGGCAATTACTAATGTTCAAAAAAAGTTCACTAAGTTTACACCAATTATGTAATTCAATCAGATATATACGATTTCTATATTACTTATCTTATTATTGGAAGTTTAAGGTGTAAACCAGTCATTCCCAAAGTGGTCTATATCGACCCCCAGGGGTCGATTCCGACCTGCAAGGGGTCCACGTCAGTGAAAAATAAAATTAGGGGTGTATGGGACGTAAAAGGAGGTCCACGAGAGTGGATTCCATTTAGGCTGGCCGCCACCAAAATGTTGGCTTCCCGCAAATATAATAATCCACCTCACAGATAGTACCTATGTAGGTAATTACGTAATACTCTCTTATAATAAACATTTATTCCCTAATTAAATCAATTATAATATTTATTTCAGGAGGATATTTTATCGATTTGCTATTACTTTTCGATTTCAAATCTCTACCGACTAGTGCTTTTTTATCGGAGAGGAATTTTTGTTGATTTGCTATCACTTTTCGATTTGAGATCTCTACCGACTAGTACTATTTTTTGGCGAGTTCGACTTCAATTGAAGTGTTCACCGCGAAGGGTTCATTTCAAAGAACTAGCAGTTCCTGAAGCGTTCACAAAACTTTGAAGTTTTTTCCAGCGAAAAAAAACAATACTAGGAAAGCAGGGGGTCTATACAAAACAGAAATAATCGGCTGGTGGTCTACGGGACAAAAAAGTATGGGAACCTCTGGTGTAAACCAATAGATAAAATGATGATAACAGAATATTTTATGAAATTGTTCAATTATCGTTTTTTCCAAAAAACCCAAAAAATCGAAAGCGCCCAACGTAAGTACATATAAGCAGAGATCAGAATCTCAGATAGCACAGTCGGATCGATGGAGTTCGATACCCACAGCGGGAACCTACTGACTTAATCCCTTTCCAGAACAAGTTATACTTCGTGAAAAGGTCTGTAGAACAGTAGATTTTTGGGTTTTAACTTGTTTTTTATAACAAATAAAACTAATTATTTAGTGAATTGTTTCAATCCACCATTGACTATTCGGTACACAAACTCGACGCTCGACTACGAATCCAGAGGTCGCGGGTTCAAACCCGGCGTGCGCGAAAACTTTTATTCAATCAATATGTGTCATAAGACATTTAATTCATATAAAATAATATGTAGTATATTTGCGGCACGTTCTGAAGTGGTATATACTTTCAGTGTCGCCCTGGTGAAAGACCACCATTCAAAATCGAAACGTTGCTTGCAATGGCTTTAGCCGTGTTTGGCGACCAGATCTGAATAGCCAGGTACCTCCCGACGTTATTTTTCCGCATATCCATCCCCTCCCCACTACCTTCAGCATCACAACATGCCCCAATTGTGGTTTCTAAAGTCCCACTGTCTCCGAACGGTTGGAAGCAGTTAGAACTCTTATGCGGTATTCACTATAAAAAATAATTAAAAATAAAACTCATGAAATTGCATCCCTCCTGGAAAATAATCATTAATAATAAATAAAAGGGTGATTTTTTACATCGTTTTGACATTTTTTTACCAAAACACTGAAAACATCTTTGACTTATACATATTTTTTTCATCTTCAAAAATCCATCGATTTTCTGAATACTTCACTTTCGTTCTTACAGTTTTTTTCTTTATTTTACTTGATTCACATAGTCATTCAATTACTTATAATGTCCTACTTATCTCTCGTACATATGTTGAAATAATTTTAAGTATTTTCTTCATCTATTAAAAGTTGTTTTAAATACTTATATTATTCCACATATTTCCTCATTTTTTCAACCTTATTTTATTTTCCCTAAATATGTTTATTATTTCAGACTTTTTCGAATTTTCACTTACCACGATTAACTTATAATAATTATAAATTGTGCAATTTTTTTTCTACTGTCATTTATTATTTTTTATCACAAAATATATTTGGTTAACTATAATTTTAAAATTATTATAGCTTACCCGAAATTGTATGGAGATTTATCAGCCATTGAGTCTTTTTATTTTTTTCTGAATTTATTCAGCTTCATGTGAAAATATGCAAAAATAATCAAATAAATTAGATAACTGGTGCCAAAAGATTATGTTTTATCGTTTTTCTTAAAAATTAAAGTTTCCAAATATCGAATTCACATATCTTATCGTGGATCTTTATTTACATCGGTGACTTGGCACCACCCGCCAGGGCCAGTTCAACGACATCGGGCGCCCTGTTTTAATTTTTTATACTTAATACCGCACAAGAGTCCCAACCTTGAAGTAACAACATATGGAGGGATAGCTAATTTGTTTTATCCAACCCATCCGAAATTGTAATAAATCACTTTTTCCGAGTTTTTACATCGTACACCATGAGAGAAAGAGACAACAAATTTCTTGGACGGCTTCTATTAACTGTCGTAATGATCTTAAGCTGGTTTTGACTTGACACAACTAAACGGTTTTTTAGGTTAGATGCTATATTTTTGTTGATAAAAAATACTGTGAAAAAATGGCTATCCGAATACACAAAAACATTATGTCGATATGTGATATGAATGGATGTTTAAATACCGTAGCCTTAGTCTTAGCCACGCCCATTTGCGACAAGTCATGTTAAAATCATCAAAAACAAGTCCAAAACTGACTTCACTGGCTTTGGCTTGGGCTACCTCTTGTATACTCTAAGGTCCCAACTGCTCTCAACCGTCTAGTCTCTAGAGCATAGGTTCTCAATGTGGGCGATAACGCCCCCTTGTGGGCGTTTGAGACTTTCGGAGGCAGTAGAAGGCATAGAGAAAATCCCGGTCACTGGAGCGGTCGATATCCTTTGTTCGTTCTTTTCGTGTTTTTTGTTGTTGTGTAGTTAGTTCTTAATATACCATATTTTAAATTTGCTCTCATGCCCTAAAAATGAAAAAATAAAATAAAAAAATTAGAAAACAAGTAAAATAAAAAAATATGTATATATATGAAAGAATCAGGTTAATTCTAAATTATTAGGATATGGTGATTGTGTCCTGCCAGAAGTGACCTGTCAGGTAAGTATGATGCTGTATATTTATATAAACTAAGAATTAATATTAAGTAGAAATTAAGATTTGTACAGCGCCCTTGAGGTGATTTTTCACAAAAACGACGCTATACAAATCATCCAAATATTATTATTATTGTAATTATTAGTCAATTACTAATTAATAAATGGAAATATACTAGCGTTGTGACCGCTCCGTAAGAACTACTTCTTTTGGCAGCAGTTCCCACTTCCTTCATTGTTCATTGAACAAATTCTTCAATTGAAGTTGGTAGTTCGGCTCATATGTTCATTTTAGCATTGTGACCGCTTCGTGTGAACTGCTTCATTTTGCGGCAGTTCTTTTTTTTTTTTCACTGAACAAATACTTGTTCTTCCCCAGTTCCATCTCATTTTTCGGAGAGATATTTTTGGTAGCACTTCGATTTTAAGGAACCGGTTGATATGCTATTTCATTATTTTGTGTTTTTTTGGGCGAAGAACTTTTCCAGTTCTTTTCACTTTCAAATCTCTACCGACTAGTCCTTTTTTGGCTAGGAACTTTTGTCGATTTGCTAGTACTTTTCTCTAAAAACTTAAAACCTAAACTCCAAATGAGCGCAAAGTCACCGGGATATAAACATGTACCATCTCTAACGGTTCATTTCGGCTGCTGTGAATAAAAAACGGACACACTGATTGGTTATAGACTTTGGTTCGCATCGATTTTAACGTACGACACTCCATAGAAAAACAGACTCTACGTTCGAAGGACCATCATGCAATTCGTAAAAAAATTCTTGACTCAAAGCTATTTTCCATACATTTTCAAGTCGTCCAATGCCCAGCGAGACTGCCAGCGCAATAAAAAAAACGATGTGGGTAATTTTTAAATGATTTGTATGATTTAGGGAATATTTGAAGTAAATTTAAATAAGATCTTTATTTTTACGGCGCCCCTTTGAAGATGGCGCCCTTGTTTTTTCCACAGTTTGAACGTATGGTCGATCCGGCGCTGCACCCGCTTCAGGCAAGAGTTATATAAAAGCCAAGGTTCAATATTAATGAATTAGTTCTGTCAACTTCGCTTACTCATATTGGCACCAGCTTCAAACGGTATGTATTTTTAATTGTTGAAAGTGTTGTCATTGCATTTGCATGTAAATATAAATTTGAGATACGCTTTAAAATATTATATATTGTAGAACTAAGAAACTATAATAAATACATGTACTAGATAATTGTCAAATGATAGTCCTTAAGGTTAGGTAGATCATGTTTATTTACAAATTTTAACCCGCTGACGTAAGTTATCACAAATCAAGAGGTGTTTTCCGTCACGAAGGGTAAACCGAAGTGTCAGCGGGAAAATTCTTCCTTTCCCGCTAGAAACATCTTGCCCGCGGGAAATACCTTCCTCTGCTATTCCTTCTATTGCTGGCCATGTAAATACACATTATAAAACGCCTAAATGGGCGTAATACTATTTGAATATTTATTATTGTCACTACATTTTTTCTTACTTCTCAAAACATACTTACTATACATCTTCATTAATTTAAAATTTACATCATTGTTTTAGGACACAATTTAAAAAATTACATTAAACTTTAATTTTTCGGTATCAGACATCGTAATTCACAACAAGATGAGTCACCAAGGGCGCTGCGGACCTCCACACCACGGACCACCTCACCACGGCCCGTCTCACCACGGCCCATCTCATCACGGCTCACCTAACCACTGCTCACCTCACCACGGCCCACCTCACCACGGCCCACCTCACCACGGCCCACCTCACCACGGCCGACCTCACCACTGCCTACCTCACCACGGCCCACCCCACCACGGCCCACCTCACCACGGCCCACCTCACCACGGGCCACCTCACCACGGGCCACCTCACCATGGCCCACCTCACCACGGCCCACCTAACCACTGCCCACCTCAGCACTGCCCACCTCAGCCCTCCCCACCTCAGCCCTGCCCACCTCAGCCCTGCCCACCTCAACTCTGCCCGCCTAAAGATGAACCACCCCACAATATAATGCCGGATATTGACATCCGTTGAATACGTTTGAAGATCCGTCATCTGATCCCGGACCATCACACCATTGAAGAACACAGCAAGCTCATCACCATTCCTATCATAGTTTTAAACGTGAACGACAACAACCACAGACTCCAATCACAGACTTACAGAGAGTTCATCCTCAATGTCAACATGATTTTAAACTTGGACAGCAATAACAGCAACATCATCACGGATCATCAAGACCTGATGGTGTCAACCCCATTGTAAGGTCTACAACTAGCTAATACCTCTCCGCGGACATCAACGTGAACAAATAACACCGGATACGTCGTAGAGAAAATGACAACCAATTCTACGGGATATTTCTCTCGTGTCCATTGAATTCAGCGATTCGTTTACGTGGCTTTTAATCGACCGGCAGTAAATCGTGCTATCTTTGGCAAATGATAAATTTTAACTAACCTATCTTTTTCATCAAATAAAAATACTTGTTTTCGAATACTGTTTTCAATTGATATTTTAATTTGTACACGGTTGACATGCAATACATGAAAACTGCTTTTATGACTCGTTCTTATGTTCAGCAGCTCAGCCATGAAACGATTTTTCGGCCTCTGTGTTTCCTCCCTCTTTCAACATGGGCCTCTCAAGACCCAGGTTCACTCATTCCTTTCCTCGGAAAGACCATCCACACAGCATCCCCGAAGATGACATAGGCCTTGAGGGAAATAATTTTCCTCAAGGCCTCCCGTGTGGAATTTTTTTTTTTAATCTCCAAAAACCCATCTACTCGTATTTTTGACATTTTTTCTGTTTTTTCTTTAGCTGACTATATTTATTTCAAAGTTCGAAAGGCAAAAGAGCTTAAGCGACACCTAAGTCAAAAACGAGTTGAACATGCAGTTATGATCAGTTTTTTTGCATCGAATACTCTGTCTCTCGTTTGATTCTGAAGACTTTTGTGGCCCTTCAATGTCATAGTCTCACTGGCTCTAGACGGTTAGGATCAGTTGGGACTCTTGTGCGGTATTCACTGTAAAAAAAACACTTACCATCTAGAATACGAGGCCTGTTCAAAAGAAAAGGTGAATTTTGAATTTTCGCGGGCTGTGTACATTCGATTATCGATTTTTTTTTGTTATGTTGGTACACATATGTTTATCATATGTTAGCATTATCAGTTATTTTGGATTAGTGGTTTGTTTTTGACAACTGGAAAGGTTAGTCACGTTTTTGTGTGTTCTTCGATTTTTTGCTTTTGAAAAAAATGCATCGAAGAATATGTATTAAATTTTGCGTTAAAAATGGAATAAAGTGCTCCAACGCACTTAAAATGTTGACTGTGGAATTCGGCGAGTCTACTTTGTCTCAAAAAAATGATTATAAGTGGTACAAGCGCTTTACAGAAGGCCGATAAGATATTAATGACGATGAGCGTCCTGAAGTTGCAACCACGTCAACAAACGAAGAAAACATCGAAACAGTGAAGAAAATGGTTTTGGGAAACGTATATTAAAAATGACATAAGTGATAAGTAAGAAATTACAAGTAAATGAATGGCCATATCTTCACCGGAAAGTTGTACTGATTTTATTCAGCTCCTAAACAAATATAAATGAAAACTGGTTTTTCGCTAGAAATTTATTGATTATCAAATACTCTTATCAAACTCGTATTTAAAATTCTATAATAATTATATTATCCTTATCGTTGATCTTCGTTTACGTCTGAGATTCGACACCACCCACTCCAGGCCTGAGTTTATATAAAAGCCTCAGTTTAATATTAACGCGTTAGTACTGTTAACTTCGCTCACTTACATCAGCATCAGCTTCATACGGTAAGAATGCATTTTAAATTGTTCATAGTGTTATCATTGCATCATTAATTACACGTTAAAATAAATTAATAATATATATATTTATATACATATATGACGGAGTCCATTGTCGAGTGGTAAGAAGCTCAACTACGAATCCAAAGGTCGCGGGCTTAAACCCGGCGGGCGCCACTAACTTTCATTTACTGTCATAACACATTCAATTCATATAAAATAATGTAAAGTTTATTTGCGGCACGTTTCAGAGTGGTAGATACTCTAAGAATCGCTCTGGTGAAAGACCACCGTTCAGAATCGAAACGTTGCTTGAAATGGCTTTAGCCGTGTTTGGTGACCAGATATGAATAGCCAGATACTTCCCAGCCTTCCTCTTTTCCATCTCCTTTCCCTCCTAACCTTCTTCTTCTCCATCTTCTTTCCCTCCCAACTACATTCGACCTCACAACACAGCCCCATTGTGGATGCCATAGTCTCACTGGCTCTAGACGGTTGGGATCAGTTGGGACTCTTGTGCGGTATTCACAGTAAAACATATTTTTTATTTTATTTATCAAAACATATATATATATATATATATATATATATATATATATATATATATATATATATATATATATATGTTTTGTTAAATAAAATAAAAAATATTTTTATTTATCAAAACATATATATATATTTATATATATATATATATGTATCCGTATATATATATTTTTTTTAAAGAAAGACAAACATACCCGGGTTATAACCTGACAATATTTGAAAAACTCCTACTACCATCATAATAAGCGGAAGATGTTGCTTGTGCAATGATGGAGGACTTATTTAGAATATTAATTGAACCCATGACGCCCGGATGAAAATCCGGCGCGTTTTTCCACTCAGCTACCGACCGGTCTAATACATCTTTCACAAATTTAAAACTTAAAATGATAACATAATTTCTAATATTATAACAAACTCTAAATTTTCGGTGTCAGATATCGTAATTCATAACGAGATGAGTCACCAAGGACACTGCGGGCCCCCACACCACGGCCCTCCCCACCACGGCCCACCTCACCACGGCCCACCTCACCACTGCCCACCTCAGCACGGCCCGCCTCAGCACTGCCCGCCTCAGCACTGCCCGCCTCAGCACTGCCCGCCTCAGCACTGCCCACCCCAGCACGGCCCACCCCACAGTATAATGCCACATGTTGACATCCATCTGTCGTCTGGTCATAACCTCGGACCATCACACCATTGAGGAACACAGAAAACTCATCACCATTCCTATCATGGTTTTAAACGTGAACGACAACAATCCCAGACACCAATAACAGACTTACATAAAGTGCATCCCCAATCTCATCACGGTTTTAAACTTGGACAGCAATTACAGCATAACATCATGAACGTCATCACGGTTTTAAACTTGGACAGCAATCACAGCATAACATCATGAACGTCATCACGGTTTTAAACTTGGACAGCAATTACAGCATAACATCATGAACGTCATCACGGTTTTAAACTTGGACAGCAATTACAGCATAACATCATGAACCTCACCACAGTCCATCACAAGACCTGATGGTGTCAACACGAAAAACATTATGAGGTGCCAACTCCTTTCCACGGACATCAACAGGAAAAAATAACACTGGATACATCGTAGAGAAAATGACAACATATTCCACAGGATATTTTTCTGGTGTCTGTTAAATTCATCGATTTGTTTACAGCAGTAAAAATGTTATCTTTGGCAAATTATTAATAAATCTATTTCTGTCATCAAATAAAAGTACTTTTTGCATACTCATAATTAATATTTTTATTTTCCATTATCTTTAAAGATAAACCACATTTAATTTAAAAGATTATTATGATTGAAAACTCCTTAAGCTACGGGGTAATAAGAGATATTCGCAAGTGCCTACCTGGTGAGGTGCGAGATCCGGGTCACGTAAGGTGACAACCATTTTCGAAATTGCAATGCACAGATAACTATGTTGTGGGCGTGTCCGTGTGCCTAAATAATAATAATAATAATAATAACAATGCACTTATAATACTTGAATATTAATGTTTTTAAGTACCAACATGTTAACTGTCCTTAATTTAATTTCCTTTTATTTTAATTAACTTTGGAGTAACAATATATGGAGAGAGAGCTAATTGTTTTTACCCCACCTAAATAAATTTGGGATAAATCACTTTCTCCGGGTTTTTACGTCGTACACCATGAAAAAAAAGAGGCAACAAAATATCACACCGCTTTAAAGTAATGTAAGAATGTTCTTCGTGTCCCGCGTCTCCGTTGACTCTGCCCACACGTTTTGATACGCGAAATAAATGAACATAACTCAACGGTTTATTAGGTTACATGCTATATTTTTGTTTATAACAGTACTGTGTAAAAGTGGTTAGATGAATAAACAAAAACATTATGTCGACATGTGCTATGAATGGATGTATAAATACCCTAGCCCTAGTCCATGCCCAGGTCTAGCCTTGTCCGACAAAACTCATCAAAACTGACTACAGCAGCGCTCCCTCTTGTACATTATTGCTCTGAGGATTTAACTAATATGTTAATATGAATTCATACGTTTTATTTGGAGTTTTATACCCTTAGCTTCTAATAAATTATTTTTTTAATCTGTTGATGTACACATGCACTGTTATACCCATATCCCCTTTAATAATAATAATAATAATAATATTTGGACGATTTGTATAGCGCCGTTTTTGTGAAAAATCACCTCAAGGGCGCTGTACAGATCTTACTTTCTATCATTACATATTAATTCCTAGTTTAGATAAGAAAATATACAAGAACATACTTACCTGGCAGGTCCCATCAGATAGACACAATTATAAACATAAAATTGTGATTATTATTATTATTTTATTTTTTTTAATCCCCATAACCCTTTTTCTCTTATGATTTATGATAACGATCATGATTTTAGATAGTTTCAATTTGTATTGATATTATATATTATTTTTTCCGTGTTAGTTAGTCTTATTAGCATAATCAATTTAGTATGAAGCGCAATTGAGGTGAAATATCACTAATTAATTCACTGCGCCGTATAAGTTCACTGTTATTATTAAATTAAGCTATTTATAATTACTTCTGGTGAAATCGATCAAACTTTATTAAACACCGAAATTATTCTCGATCAAACAGTCAATGTCTGGAAGTGGAAAGCTCTCGTGAAAATTGACGAGATCGATTTTTAAAAATCGGGTAAGAACACACTTCTAGGAATTATCAGTTCAGTGGTGAAATTTCAGACTTGAGTTAAGCTCGCTTTGGGTTCTTTTTCCCATTTCTGTGTGGCCTGACCGACTGAAATTTTGCTGGGAACGAACATTAGTTCTGCATATCAGTAAAGAAAAATAATTTAAACGCAATTTGACGGCCTCCGTGGTCGAGTGGCAAGACGCTCGACTACGAACGCAGAGGTCGCGGGTTCAAACATTTATTTGCAAAACATTTTATTCAAGGAATATGTGTCATAATACATTAAATTCACATGAAATAATAAAAATAGATTTGCCGCACGTTCCAGAGTAGAAGATACTCGCTCTACTAAGGTGAAATACCACCAATCAAAATCGAAACGTTGCTTGAAATGGCGTCAGCCGTATTTGGTGACCAGGTCTGAATAGCCAGGTACTTTCAACCTTCCTCTTCGCCATATCTTTCCCCTTCCTGCCATTAACCTCACAACATACCCCGATCGGCAATGCCATAGACTGGCAGGTTGGGAGCAGTTAAGACGCTTGTGCGGTATTCTTATTCGGTATTATTAAAATGTCCTAAAATTCGTCTGCAAAAAACGGTTTTTTATCGAATCAGCAAGATTTGAATAGTTTTATGTTCTAAATATGAAAATATTCAAAAATGGTTTACATATACGAGTATAACAAAGCTTTAATATTAAAAATATCAATGTTTAACACCTACCTAAAATAATGCCAAAGATTTGGCATTTAAAAAACATTTACATGATTGAAAAAAAAAAAAAAAAATAAAATAAATAAATAAATAAATTAAAAAAATAAATAATAATCATAATTTTAAGTTAATAATTGTGTCTATCTGATGGGACCTGTAAGGTAAGTATGTTCCTGTATATTTTCTTATTTAAACTAGGAATTAATAAGTAAGATCTGTACAGCGCCCTTGAGGTGATTTTTCACAAAAACGGCGCTATACAAATCGTCCAAATATTATTATTATTATTATTAAATACTGGTAAATATTTATACTTGATTCGGAAATGCAAAGTTATCAGTACCCCATCTATATTTTTTCTACATAACTATATTTAAAAAAAAATCGTTTTAACTAAGGCGCAAACCAATTAACGATAAGCATTGTGCAAATTAAGTGCTTTTCAATTTGTTCGAATTATTTTGTTTCCATAAAAAAAAATCTTTAGATGAGTTGAAGGCTTGAAACCAACCAAACCAACCCTATAATTACCACCCCCACAGTGAAATAATGTCCCATATGCGCAGGAGAAGGCTGTAGTTGTCTCTCCCTTTCAGAAAACTTAAATATCCATGATGGTACTGTGGTGTGCCAAAACTGTTGATTTTAACACTCAACCAAAATGCTAACTTACTAATCAGCACGCCGTTTCCCCGCAGCGGTAGGAAGAGAGACCGCCATACAACTCTGTCTTGGAACACACTCCTTACTTCGTTCACATTCATAATAATAATAATAATAACAGTGAACTTATATAGCGCAGTTTTGTGATATTTCACCTCAAGTGCGCTTCATACCAAATTAATTATGCTTCTCATACATACACTTCTGCCTTCTGACTCTTCACATGGTCCGACTCAAGTATTTGGTTCACTTGATCGTGCCATGTCTTCCTCAGGCGTCCCCGATTTCTTCTCCCATTTACTTTTGCGTCATATATTATTTTCAAACTCCTTTCTTCGTTCATTCGCTCTTTATACCCAAACCATCTAAGTGTCCCTTTCTTGATCATCGTATTCATTACGCTTACATCAGCCTAGCATTATTTCAGAATATCCACACTTTTAACACGGTCATACGCAGTTTTACGCACATACGCCTCGGGGATCTCAATTCTACAGCATTCAGTCTACTTTCATCCTTCCTTTGCCAGTTCCATGCCACACTGCCATACATAAGGGTTGGTATAAGCACTCCATTGTGGACTGCTAGTTTCGTTTCTTTGGACAGTATTTTTATTTGTGCCAACAAGTCCTCCATCAATGGAGTTTCCTGCATTCACCCTTCTTTCAATATCCTTATCAGCCTTTCCGCGTCATATCAAACTTCTGCGTTTTTTATTTTATTATTGCATTCTTACAATAAAATAGTTAAATTATTGTAGCGACGTGAGTGAAAAAAAAATAAGAAAGACAAACACTCCCAAACGCAACTGACAATATGAAAAACTCCAACTACCATCATAATAAGCGGAAGATGTTGCTTGTGCAATGATGGAGGACTTATCTAGCAGAGGAATTGAATCCACGCGCCCGGGTGGGAATCCGACGCGTTTGTCCACTCAGCTACCGACGGGTCAATTTATTTATTTATTTTATTTTAGTTACTTTGTACATTCAAGTTTAGAAGTAGCTAATTATTTCATTTTCTTTTTGACTTTGTAATATTTTAACTTATATACTACTTATTATTTTGATTTATATGCATTTCAAATATTTTTTACAGACTATTTTGAATTTATTGATGGGCATAATTTTGATGGTTTCCGGCAGAGCATTATAAGATTTCATCCCTTTATATAGTAAGCTGTTTTGTGTGTTGGCTTTATTCTTTTCTGGTAGTCTAATTTCTTTACATGCCCTTGTATTATACTTGTGAATATCAACATTGTAGATAATTATGTTGGTAACAAGTTATTCTTCATTTTGTGTATAAACATCATTGTGTATAATGTTAGCATCTGTTTTACTGTTAGCCAATTTAGTTCCTCTGACATTTTAGTTACTTTTGAGTATATATTTCGCCTAAGTATAATTCTCATTGCTCTATTTTGGAGAATTTGAACCCTATTTTGTTCTTTGTCGTTACATAAGAAAAAAATCGTTGAACAATAATAAAAATGTGAAGCAATAATGAAGTAGCATATTGTAATTGTGGTTTTTCTTGAATTTTTTTGACGAATTCTTCACAAAAACGAGATTTTCCTCACAACTTTTTCTTTTGTGTAAAATCAGCACGCTTGTTGTTGAGGTGATATTGCACAAAAATAGTGCCATATAAATTATTTAAGTATTTTGATTACCGTCAAAACTTTGTAAAGGGTGAGTAAATGAATAAATTTAATAAGAATCTTATGAGTACCTTGATTGAAAAGTTTTTTGTTTTTCTGAAAATTGATAACTCATTTTGAATTCGTTAGAAATTCGTCAACCATCGAACATTCTTATCAAAGCCATACAAATAATAATAATATTCTTATCGGAGGTGTTTAAATTCATACATTTAATGAATCATCGCTACCTATATAGAAATCCGAGGTAATATAAAGCCTCAGTTCGAAATTATCGCTAGTATAAACTTGGCGTTTTCAGTGGCATTTGCTCATCAGCTTTATACGGTAAGAATTTATTGCTATTTTATGATCATTTGTTCCTTGAAGTGTTACTACGTATCAAGTTAAATTTGGCATACTGTACAATTAAAACTAATAGTTTATAATGTTGTCTGACGGTGAAACAGCTGTCAACCATTTTTTTAAATAAATTTCAAAAGTTAATTAATTTATAATACATCTCTAAAACGAGCAAGTTTTTTTTTAAAATAATTAATTCGTATTAAAGCAGTACAGTTTTTTAAGGATCAGTTTGTGTATTTAAGAAGTATGTTTACGATAGACGGAAATGCTGATAAGGGTATTGAAAGAAGGGAGAATGCAGGAAACTCCATTAATAAAGGTCTGAACGCTGCTGGCGCAAATGATAAATTGTCCAAAGAAGCGAAGCTAGGAGTCCATAATGGAGTGCTTATACCAACCCTGATGTATGGCAGTAACGCATGAAACTGGCAGAGGAAGAATAAAAGTACACTGAATGCTGTGGAAATGAGATCCCTGAGACGTATGCGCGGTAAAACCATCTATGACCGTATTAAAAAATGTAAATATCCGGAGAGAATGCAAGGCTGATGTGAGCGTAATGAATAGAATCAAGAAAGGTACGCTTAGATGGCTTGGGCATGTAGAGCGATGAACGAAGAAAGGAGTGTAAAAAGAATATATGATGCAAAAATGAAAGAAAGAAGAAGTCGAGGACGCCCGATGAAAATATGGCACGATCAAGTGAATCAAATACTTGAGTTGGCTCATGTGAAGAGTCAGAACAACAGAAGAGTATGTATGAGACGGTGTATGAATGTGAATGAAACAAGGAGTGTATGCCAAGACAGAGTTATATGGCGGTCCGTCCTCTCTGCACCCCCCTGCGGGGAAACGGCGTGATGGTTAGTTAGTTATATTGTAATTTTCAAGCGTTATTCCTTTTTCGCCTTTCAAAGGCGCTGTCAATCTATAATATGTAATTAATTATTTAGTATGTCGCCTATAATGAGTAATTAATTATTTAGTAAAACTTTGTATTTCTGGTTTCAGATATCTTATTGCAAGACAATATGGATCCAAATCAGTACGGATACTGCGGGCCCCCGCAGTGCGGACCACCTCATTACGGACCTCCTCAACACTGCCCACCACCCCACTGCCCACCCCCTCACTGCCCACCTCAACATGGCCCACCCCATCACGGCATACTCCACCACTTAGTGCCGCACGTCGACATCCATCTGGGCGGCCCTGGACATCACCACGGACCTCCCCACCACGGTCACCATGGACACGACGGTCACCACGGTCACCACGATCACCATGGACACCACGGTCACTGTTAAGAATCCTTACAACGTAACGCCGCATTGTGATGAGTTACCATTGACATCGGCCAACGTGGAAAACATGGACACCATACCCTGTAGCATAATGCCGGATGTTGACATTGTTTCTGACGATGGACTTCAATAAGGAAAAATAACCCTGGATACATAAGGAAACTGACTATAAATTCAATGACATATCATTAGGTCTGAAGAGCAGTGTCATTTTTTTTGTCACATGGTTACTAATCTAATTGTATTCCGCAAATAAAAAAACAGCTATGTCAATTAACCTACCTCTGTGATAGAATAAACACTTACATTTCGCATATATTGTAATTTGATTTTTTAATGATTTTATCTTTAAATATTGTGTATCATCAGATAAACCATCATTATTGTAACATTTGAAATAATTTTTGACTCAGCACGGCGAGTACAAACTCAGTACGCGATCAAGGTTATTCTTGATTTTGCATAACGGATAAACAGATAAATATCAATGTATAGCTTACTCATAATATTGACGAGATAATTTCACGAAATATTTTTCAAGTACGAAAAAACAGTTTTATAGATTATTTTTTGCTATCGTATGCATTAGCATCAACGCTTTTTTTAATGATTTAATAAAACAAATTTGTAACTTTATTCCACTTTTATTATTTTGACTGGACCGGTTTCAGCCTATGACGGCCATCTTCAGACTAGTACAAGTGTTTGTTAACTTACGGCTTATATACTATTTTTGGGGATGTTAGGGGTAGTAAACAATGATTTTACTTTAATTATATTCATCAGTACTGTTGCATGATTTTAATAGTTACAGGGTAAAAGTTACTTTTAATTTATTGGCATTACTATTTTATATATCTATCTGGAATATTTATTTATTTTATTTAATATTTAAGATGGGCTACAGTTGCATTTCTATAAATATGAATTGACAATGTATTTATATAATGAAAGGTTGGTGAATACTGATTGTTAATGAGTTTACTTTAGGTTTTCCCATCTCAATTGTGATGTCCAGATGTACAACATAATTTTCTAATTATTGGGTTACTCCCAGCATTATGGTATATTAGTTTTATGATTCTATTCATTATGCACTGTTAGAGTAGATTACTTCTATTATTATAATTTCTCGGTATCAAGGAATTTTTGAGTGCTGAGCTTTTTTTTAACTTATTTTACTGTGAATACCGCACAAGGGACTCTAGTGCGTTATTGTCTCAGAGCAAGAATATTTGGCGAAAAAAAAAAAACAGAAACATAACATTAAGAATCTACAACACAATTCACTACTCAAACAATGAAGTAGACATTTTTAATAACACGATAAGTCTTTTTTTTTAAATCTGTCAATCATATCAAGCTGATATTGTATGATGCCCTTTAGTTATGGACTGGTTATATGAAGTACCAAGTACCAAACGGCTAATAGGCATCTCTTCAGTACAGGTGATAATAATACATTTATTTATGTTCTACCTTCTATAATATTATTCATTTGCTTTTGTTTTTTATTCATTTACTTTTGCATTTTTCATAAACTTTTACTTGATTACCCACTGTAGTTAAATATTCTAATTAAATAACCACTCGTATATATATGTGTTGGGCATCATGCCTGTTATATTATGTACTAAAGTAAAATTAAATAAATACATAGAGAGATGGCTAAATATTTTAAGCCAAACTATACAAATTTACGATAAATCACTTTGTCCGGGTTTTTACGTCGCAAACCATGTGAGAGAAAGAGACAAGACAAGTTCACACAAAATATAGTACCCCCATTTGGTAAGTAAGCTTGAAGTAACAATATATGGAGGGAGAGCTAATTATTTTTACCCAACCTACACAAACTTGCGAAAAATCACTTTCTCCGGGCTTTTACGGCGTACACCATGAGAGAAAAAGAGACAACAAATTTCTTGGCCCGCTTCTATATACTGTCATAATGATCTTAAGGTGCTGGTTCCTTGAAGTAACACTGGCGGGACTCCGCCCACATTTTTTACTATGCCACTAAACTTGACACAACTAAACGGTTTTTTAGGTTATTTGCTATATTTTTTTGATAAAAATACTGTGAAAAAGTGGCTATACGAATACACAAAAACATTATGTCGATATGTGATATGAATGGATGTATAAATACCCTAGCCTTAGTATTAGCCACGCCCAACTGCGCCGAGTCATGTTAAAATCATCAAAAACAAGTCCAAAACTGACTTCACTGCCTTGGATAGATACTACTCTATGTACTCTAAGTATGTAAGCATGTTTTCCGTCTCCCGCGTCTCCGGTGACTCAGCCCACTACGTTTTGTAATGAGACGTAACTCAACGGTTTTTTAGGCTATATTCTATATTTTCGTTTTTAACAATACTGTGTAAAGTGTTAATACAGATTGTGCGGTTTGAAACTGCGCCTAACCGTCTACGGCTAATGAGACCATGACAACCCCAACTGGGGTATGTTGTGAGGTTGGAGGTACTGAGGAGGGGAAGGAGTTGGAAAGAGAAAGTTGGGAAGTACCTGGCTATTCAAATCTGATCAACAAACACGGATAAAGCCATTACTAGCAAAGTTTCGACTCTGAATGGTGGTCCCTCACCTGGGCGATACTTTGAGTATCTATCATAATAATATAGCATATACTAAAGTATTTTTGATGTCAGCTATCCGCCATAGACATATTATACTTAATTCAGAGGTTCCCAAACTTTTTTGTCCCGTAGACCACTTGCCGATTTTTTCTGTTTTGTGTAGACCCCCTGCTTTCCTAATATTGTTTTTTTTTAGCGTTGGGAAAAACTTCAAAGTTTTGTGAACGCTTCAGGAACTGCTTGTTCTTTGAAATAAACCCTTCGCGATGAACGCTTCAATTGAAGTCAAACTCGCCAAAAAATAGTACTAGTCGGTAGAGATCTCAAATCGAAAAGTACTAGCAAATCGACAAAATAACCTCCCCAAAAAAGTGCTAGCAAATCAACAAAATTTACCCTCCGAAAAAAAGCACTAGTCGGTAGAGATTTAAATTGGAAAGAACTAGCAAATCGACAAAAAATTATTAAAATTAAAATAATTAGGGAATTAATGTCTATTATAAGAGAGTATTACGTAATTACCTGCATAGGTACTATCTGTGAGATGGATTAATACATTTGCGGGAAGCCAACATTTTGGTGACGGCCTGCCTAATTGGAATCCACTCTCGTGGACCCCCATTTACGTCTCATGCACCCCCAATTTTCTTTTTCATTGACGTGGACCCCTTGCAGGTCGGAATCGACCCCAGGGGGTCGATATAGACCACTTTGGGAATCACTGACTTAATTCATCTAAGCCACCCGCGTGACTTTTAATAATTACGTCACATTGAATTTCCGGTAGTGAGTGTCGCTCATTGTGTATTGACTGATTTCACAACGAATTTATTCTAGCATTGGTGCGACATCATTTTTCAAGATAAATACTTTTCCCCACTCTTTACGTAGAAATAACGAAGGTTCGAATAGTGAGATTATTTAAATATATGTTTGTTCAATAATATATAGTGTGAATCAGTTTTTCATACGTGGTTTTATCGCACATACGCCTCAGGGATCTCATTTCTGCAGCATGCAGTCTACTTTCATCCTTTCTCTGCCAGTTCTATGCCTCACTGCCATTTATTTTTATTTTTTATAGTGAATACCGCACAAGAGTCCCAACTGCTCCCAACCGCCTAGAGCCAGTGAGACTGTGGCATCCTCAACAGGGGTATGTTGTGAGGCTGAAGATAGTGGGGAGGGGAACAGGAAGGTTGGGAAATGCCTGGCTATTCAGATCTGGTGACTCAACACGGCCAAAGCCATTTCAAGCAACGTTTCGATATTAGCAGAGTCGACAAATCTTGCAGTGATACGGCTGCTTTACTTTAGCTTAGTGCGTAGCATTCTCGAGAGTGGATCTCAGGTATGGGGGCCAGAGGACACCGCCTATGTACTAATGGTCGAGAAAATTCAAAAGAAATTTTTATGGTTTCTCTACATGAGAGAGTTTGGTTTTTACCCATGGCTGTTTCCAACAGCGTTTACCTCGGTAAGGCTGGGTATCTGTAGCCTTAGTTCGAGGAGGGATATAGCATTACTGCTTTTTGCTCATAAACTCCTGAACGGTGTATTATCAATACCTGACATCCTGGCGAAAATTGGATTTTATGTCCCTGATAATTTCACGTGTGGCCGCCAACACAGGCTTCTGTTTCTTCCCAGGTGCAGAACTAACTTACCAATGGTGATGCCCCTGGGAAGACTAACTAGGTTAATTAACTGCCTCGCAGGAAATTTGAATATTTTTCACACGAGCTACAACAAGTTTAAGCAAGAACTAGATATTAAGTGCTTACTATATTATGTACTTCTTGAAAACTATTTTGTTTTTGTTTTTAAACTTCTTTTTACTTCATACTTTGCGTAATTATGATTACCATTTTTTTTGTGTTTTTTGCAATGTTTTGGTGTAAAACTGTTTTTGCAAATATAAAATAAATAAATAAAATAAATATCTGAGATTTACTTCGTTTAGTTTCACACAAACATTCGTTCGACAGACAAGCTGTCAGCAGCTGCCATAAACGCGCTGCTGTAGGCTCCTTTCTGAGAAAAAATGCTTTGAGAGGTGTAAAAATCATTCGGGAGTTAAAATCATACCTAATGGAGTTTCTTTCCATTCATAATTAACCACAAACCATTTCTTATTATTTAAATAATCATTCACAAGGTTTTTAGCTACTCTAAAACGGTGTGAGATAGCGAATGCAGAAATACATACGTGTGTGGAAGACAACCACGGCTAGTGGCGCGATACCCGATTATAACAGTAGCGTGGGACGTTCATATAGCTATCTCATCCGTACACACATATTCTTTGAATGGCTATCCTTTTCATACGCGCGTGAAACGGAATACAAGACGTTACTAGTGCTGCTACATTTTTCGTAAGATTTGTATGAATATGACGTTTCTTGTATTTTATGTATTTGGTTATGATACATATTAATTAAAAGTAAATACATCAGGGTTGGTATAAGCACTCCAATACGGACTGTTAGCTTTGCTTTTTGGATATATTTTTATTTCCGTCAACCGCTTATCGCGTTTTACAATATGGATATCCGGAAAGAATGCAAGGCTGATGTGAGCAAAATGAATAGGATCAAGAAAAGGACGCTTAGATGGTTTAAGCATGTAGAGCGAATGAACGAAGAAAGGAGTGTGAATAGTATATGTGATGCGAAAGTGAACGGAAGAAGAAGTCGAGGACGCCCGAGAAAGACATGGCACGATCAAGTAAATCAAATACTTGTATCAGGTAATGTGAAGAGTCAGAATAACAGAAGAGTATGTATGAGACAGTCTATGAAAGTTTTATTTTTATATAAATACTGCACAAGAGTCTCAACTGTTCTCAACCGTCTAGAGCCAGTGAGACTATGGCATCCCCAAATAGTTATATGTTGTAAGGCTGAAAGTACTGGGGAGGGGAAGGAGATTGGGAAGAGGAAGGTCGGGAAGTACCTGGCTATTCAGATCTGGTCACCAAACACGGCTAAAGCCATTTCAAGCAAAGTTTCAATTCTGAATGGTGGTCTTTCACCAGAACGATTCTATAGTATCTGCCACTCTGGAACGTGCCGTTAATATACTTTTTATTATTTTTACATGAATTAAATGTGTTATGACACATATTAATTAAATTAAAGTTATTGGCGCACGCCGGGTTTGAACCCGCGACCTTTAGATTCGTAGTCGAGCGTCTTACCACTTGACTATGGAGGCCGTCAATGTGAATGAAGCCAGGAGTGTGTGCCAAGACAGAGTTATATGGCGGTCTGTCCTCTCTGCCTACCCCTGCGGGGAAACGGCGCGATGGTTAGTTAGTTTGTTAGCTTATCGCGTTTCCTGCAATCACCTTTCTTTCAACATCCTTTACAATTAATGATTTTAATAATATCAAATTTTTAAGTTTATTCCACTATTTTTTATTGACCTGACCGGTTTCACCTTATGACGGGCATCTTCGGACTGGTATTATTTTAAGTAAATCTATGGCGTATATAAACTATTAGTGTCCGGAATGGAGTCACATAGTGAACATCTGTGAATTTGGGTTTTGTTTTAATGCTGACAAATGCGACTTTACAATCACATTCAAAAATACATTCAATTCAATTGTTTTACATATAATAATAATGATAAATGATTCACTTATACCCATGCAGTCCAATCCATGTCCTGTATTGGTATCGATGACTGTCAATTTAGGTGGGATTTCTAGATATTGAGCGAGAGATAAAGAGATAGGCGGCTAGTGACGTACCAAAACTTCGTTATCTGATAATGATAAACCCCGTTTCGCGAGCTTGGTAAAATAGATATTTAAACTACTGTGCAAAGCTAGTGGAATCATTATTGTATTAGAGCATCTTTCGCATCTGTACTTCATCTGAACCAGTGATTTTCTGCATAAGTGAGTTACATATCAATTGTTAATAATAATATCGACCGTGTGACCCAAGTAAAAGGCGGTTTTTCACATCTGTTTTGCCAAGAAATTCAAGTCTTACTGATAACCTTGGAGTAAGAATATATATAAACAAATTTGCGATAAATCACTTTCTTCAAGTTTTCACGTCGTATACCGCGAGAGAGAAAGAGATAAACAAGTCTTCATATAATATTGCAACACTTCTAAGTGTGTAAGAATGTTCTCCGTCCTTTCCCATATTTGTGTTGGTTTAAAAACTTCCAGTGGTTATATCTTAGAGTATACAAGAGGTAGCCCAAGTCAAGGCAGTGAAGTCAGTTTTGGACTTGTTTTTGATGATTTTAACATGACTCGGCGCAAATGGGCGTGGCTAAGACTAAGGCTACGGTATTTATACATCCATTCATATCACATATCGACATAATGTTTTTGTGTATTCGTATAGCCGCTTTTTCACAGTATTTTTATCAGCAAAAATATAGCATCTAACCTGAAAAACCGTTTAGTTGTGTCAAGTTTAGTGGCAAAATAAAAAATGTGGGCGGAGTCCCGCCGTTAACCAGCGAAAATAACCAGCTTAAGATCATTACGACAGTATATAGAAGCAATCCAAGAAATTTGTTGTCTCTTTCTCTCTCATGGTGTACGATGTAAAAACTCGGAAAAAGTGATTTATTACAATTTCGGATGGGTTGGGTAAAACAAATTAGCTATCCCTCCATATATTGTTACTTCAAGGGTTATATAAATAAATCAAAACTGATGGTGATATGTGCTATGCGTGAATGTTCAAATAAGACCAAACAAATATTATAAAATATCAATTTTCACAGGTATTTCAACAGTTTTCAATATTTTTGAGCGAACTTTAGAATTTTCATTTTTTTATGATGTACAGACATAAAATCAACAAAATAATTCCATTATTATTTAGGAAAAAATTCTGTTATTAGTGTTTGTGTGATGTTTTGACTTTATAAATCATTTTGGTGGTGTATTGACATTTTTTTGTTTAATGTGTTCAAATATGTTTATTAAAAATGTCCGAATCCCATGTGGGCGGTAACTAATAGGCTATCCGACATCCTTTAATATATCTTTGTCTCTTTCTATCCAGTCAGTATGAAGTCAACCGTTCTGACTACACTGTTTTGCAAAGGTACCTTTCCATATATATTCTTACTCCAAGGTGATAACATAACAGCCATGCTTGCTTGACACTTGATCAAATAGTGAAACGGTCCGAAAAGCGTTTGTTAACGGGGGCGATTATTTGAAGTTGTGACATTAAAAAAAAAACTCGCACTTACTAACCATCACGCCGTTTCGCAGCAGGGGTAGGCAGAGGGGACGGACTGCCACACAACTCATTATATACTCTTCTGTTGTTCTGACTCTTCACATGACCCGATTCAAGTATTTGATTTACTTGATCCTGCCATGTCTTTCTCGGTGGTCCTCGACTTCTTCTTCCATTCACTTTCGCATCAAATATTCTTTTCACACTCCTTTCTTCGTTTATTCGCTCTACATGCCCAAACCATCTAAGCGTCCCTTTCTTGATCCTATTCATTACACTTACATCAGCCTTGCATTCTTTCCGGATATACAATTTTTTTAATACTGTCATACATGGTTTTACCGCACATAAGTCTCAAGGATCTCATTTCCACAGCATTCAGTCTACTTTCATCCTTCCTCTACCAGTTCCATGCCTCACTGCCATACATCGGGGTTGGTATGAGCACTCCATTGTGGACTGCTAGCTTCGCTTCTTCGGACAATTTCTTGTTTGCGCCAACAGCGTTCAGTCCTCCATTAATGGAGTTCCCTGCATTCACCCTTCTTTCAATATCCTTATCAGCCTTTCCGTCTCTCGTAAACATACTTCCACAATACACAAAATCATCCACTTGCTTCAAGTATTCATCATTCACAACTATATTGCACGCTGTTCTCGTGCTCTCTCTTTTAAACACCATGATTTTGGACTTACTTACATTCATTATCAACTCATTTTGCATATATACTTAGTTCATCCTAGTCACGAGAAATTGTAGATCTTTCATACTGCCAGCAATCAGCACCGCATCGTCCGCGTACAATAGGCAACCTACTTTCGCAAGAGTGTCAAATGTGACAGTGGTTCAACCTCGAAGAATTCGGGTTCTATTTAGCACAAATCATTTCGGAATTGTTATCATGATTATTCACATTGCTTGTACTTACTAGGATAGAATGCCACTTTTCAATATAAGGCTGTAAATATGAGCGTGCTTAGTTATTGTAGCTGTCGTTACAAGGCACAAGTGAATATTCAGGAAAAAATGCTCTTAACCTCTAGTATTCCGGAGGTGCCAATAGGCACCAGGAATTAATCATTGTCTTTCCAGGAGTTTTTTTATAATTTTAAACATGTTGTTCGCATATTTGAATGAACCGTTATCGATTATCATTAAAAAAATAATCATTTTTCATTGCATTTTGCATTGCAAGGCATAAGTGAATATTCACAAAAAACTTGTCCTTAACCTCTAGTATGCCAAAAGTGCCAATAGGCACCGGAAATCAATCATTATCTTTTCAGGAGTTTTTTATCATTTTAAACCAGTTGTTCGCATATTCAAATGAACCGAAATCGATTATCATTAAAAAATCAATCTATAGAGATATTTTGAAATGCGTTAAGTTCGGTACAAGGCGAGTTATAAATATTTGAAGTTTGCTAACGTCAGTGCGAAAGAAAAAAATCTCTTTTCAAAGTAACATTTCTGTTTGTATTTACAGGAAAACTATGCTACTTTGTTTTTATTGGGAAGGAAATTTATTCAACTATTCGAAAATAGAATAAAACTCTTCACATTTCTAAACCAAACTTAAGTAGCTATTTAAGAAAAACCACTTATACCACTATCATTCAATTTTAAAAATATATCTGAGAAGACAGTACAATCGACAAAAACATCGACTTGTAAAACACAAATGAGTTATTAGGAAAGTTCAGTCAGCAACGTACGGCGGAAATTGTGCCCTGCGGGAATCCGGCATTCCTGAGGTTAATGACCTGAAATTATTTCTGCAAGCATTACATACTACTGGAAATGTATGTGAAAGTGGTTTTTGCATTGAGCATTATAATGTCACGAAATACTACCACCTCAGAGCAATAATATACCAGGAAAAATAACTTGTGTACTCAGGATTGTTGATTTTTTCCTGACTCAGGCGTGGCTAGGGTTTTCATGGACACACCTTTTTATATCATTCACAGCACCTGTCGATATAATGTTACGTTTATTTGTATAACCACTTTTTCACAGTATTCTATTAACAAAAACATAGGATACAATCTAAAAAACCGTTAAGTTGTTTCCTGTTATATCTCATAATAAAACGTAGTGGGCGGAGTCACCGGAGACGCGGGAGACGGATATCATGCTAACATACCGAAAAGTTGTGGGATATTATGTGACAACTAGTCTTATCTCTTTCTCTCTCACGTTTTACGACGTGAAAACCCGGAGAAAGTGATTTATCATAAACTTGTATAGGTTGGGTAAAACCATTTGTCTCTCTCTCTCCATATATATTCTTACTCTGATACTATTACCCTATCTAACTCAACTATGACTATGCACAAACCTTACAGTTTGTATAATGATTCTTTTTTTCAGCCGGCTTCCACCCGACAATACCACGATGGGCAACTGCTGTGACCCTCACCCCGGAATGCACCACCACCCGAATCACCACCCAAATGCTATCATTGTCCGTCCCACCGGGCCTCAGGTATTCTACCACAATCAAGGTTACCACGGCCATCACGGAGGCCACTTTGGCCACCACGGGGGACACCACGGACATCACGGACTACATGGACATCACGGGCAGTTTGGACATCACGGACATCATGGACATCATGGACACCACGGTGGTCACCATGGCGGTCACCATGGACACCATGGCGGACGTTTCTAGAGATCAGCGACGTGTTTCGAGGATTTTGATATTTCGACTATTGAACAAAAAGGTATAGTGGAGCCTGAATGTACATCGCCGACCAAAATGTGCCATAATTCAATGGTCACCAATCATGGAGGCCACTGTGAAGGAATATCTGAAGAGTGTGCCATGCAGACGCACGTAGAAGAATGTATAGGTCTCTCAATCAGAGTTGAGGCCGGGACAGTACTCCCACAGATACATAGCTTACGTACAGCGTGTTCAGTTTAAAGATTTTTTTTTTAAACAATTACTGATTATTTGACACTTCAAAGATCGAAGCCAAAGCGTGTTGAAGTCAGTCATATAAAAGTTTTTTTTAAGTGTATGTTGTTTTATTTCACTGTTATTAAAATACTGAATTTTCTTAAAATAAGGTTTTAAATAAGGACTGAATTTAAAGGAGCATTATAAAAATTATTACGAGATATCCAGTAATTCGTAGTATTCGCCGATTTGGGACATTCTCGAGCACGAGAATGGATGCTAATTACTGTTTCTTCAAAACAGATTAAAATATTGTTTTCAACAGCACCCGATCGAACTGCACGAGTAAGACACGCTGTAAGTGCATTTTCAATATACTAGAAGAATCATCGTAAACACTTGATGTCCCTTATCCACTAGTGAGAATAAGTAGGCGTAAAAAAGATAAAGGGCTCTTTCTTTACGACGCATCGTAAACACGTCGTCACTGGAGCGTATACCAAAACACCCAACGCTAAGCATGTATGGTTTGTTTAAACTCTGGTTAAGTTACCTATACCCTCCACCAGTTTTCCGGTTTTTACTTTCACAAACTCTCCTCCATCATACGAAGAAGAAGACAGAGGCAACTGACCTCACTAGAGAGGTCCTCATGGTCGCATTGCGGCCATCGTGATGAAAATAACTGAAATTTCGAACATCGTGGACATCAGGGGCATTTTTAATGCCATGGAGTATTTTACCAAAGTTGTCATGACAGCATCATCGGGCAGCTTTCATATATATATATATATATATATATACACGTGGACAGCTTTCATACATATATATATATATATATATATATATATATATATATATATATATATATATATATATATATATATATATATATATGTATGAAAGCTGTCCACGTGTATAAGATATGGTCAACTACAAAAAAATAGCCATTTTTTTCATTATTATTATTCCGTTTGTCTGTAGAACACGATAATTGTTTGATGGGAAGAAAAAAAATCAAGTGGAATTATTTTTATATTTAAAGGTATACTTCCCATTTAAAAAATACAACCCACACGCACAATCCATCATTAAAATAAGCAGATTTTAGTAAAAAAGCATTGGAGAAAATTCTCGTAGGCTCTTTGTTTTGTTACGAATGTGCGTTGTCAATGTCCGTGTTATGATGTAAGGAATATAACAAACTAAGAGCTTCATTGTTAAGTTTTTTTATTTACCATAATTATTAGGTATTTTTGTAAGATTGTTTTTTTAATATGTAAATAAAGAATAGGCATTTTATTTGATTAAACATTGTTTTCAATATCTTTATCATGTTTCTTTGTAAAATGGTCAAATCGTCGCTGGAAAGGCAAAAGGGTATAAGAGACACTTTGATACAAAATTATTAAAATATACAGTTTTGATCACTTCGTTTTTCTGCATCAAATGCTCTGACTCTCGTTTGATTCTGAAAATTTTTGTCCTTTAGTCATCTTAATTATATTTACCATTTGGGAGAAGGCTCGACTAAAGCGACACAAGTTTAAGACTTTGTTAAGCTTTTTGTCGCTTTAGGTAACTCAGCTAGATTATTGAGTTACCTGAGTTAAGATTTTTTTTCAAAACTCAACCAGACACTGAAGACTTAAGAATTTTACTGTAAAACAAATAAAAAAATAAACTACTCTCGTGTAAATTTCTAAAAATGGCCTTTTTGCCTTTCCGACGACGATATTTTGTGTTTTCCTTTTTAGTAAATAGCTGATTGAATATGTACTAGAGTGGAAGATACTCCAAGTATCGCTCTGGTAAAAGACCACCATCCAGAATCAAAACGTTGCTTGAAATGGCTTTAGCAGTGTTTGGTGACCAGATCTGAATAGACAGGCACTTCCCAACCTTTCTCTTCCCCATCTCCTTCCCCTCCCCAGTACCTTCTGCCCCACAACATAACCCTATTGGGGATGCTAAAGTCTCACAGGCTCTAGACGGTTGGGAGCAGTTGAGGCCCCTGTGCGGTATGCACGTGAAAAAATTAAGCGTAATGAATAGAAATAAGTTGAGATGTCTACATTTTTAGCACAATCATGCATGGTTTTACCGCACAAACATCTCAAGGATCTCATTTCCACAGCATTCAGTCGACTTTCATCCTTCCTCTGCCAGTTCCATGCCTCACTGCCATACATCAGGGTTGGTATAAGCACTCCGCTGTGGAATGCTAGCTTCGCTTCTTCGGACAATTGTTTATTTGCGCCAACAGCGTTCAGTCCTCCGTTAATGGAGTTTCCTGAACTGACCCTTCTTTCATATCCTTTGTAATAGTTTTACAAATAATAATAGTTATAAATGATTAACTTGCAGTCCATTTCTCTTTGTCCACCAATCTATGTCCCTTAGAGTATATAGAGGTATCTATCCAAGGCAGCGTAGTCAGTTTTTGATGATTTTTACCTGACTCGGCGGACCTGGGCGTGGCTAAGACTAAGGTTAGGGTATTTATACATCCATTCATAGCGCATATCGACATAATGTTTATATTTATTCGTATAACCACTTTTTCACAGTATTGTTATCAACAAAAATATTGCATATAACCTAAGAAACCGTTTAGTTGTGTCGAGCTTAGTGGCAAAATAAAAAATGTGGGCGGAGTCCCGCGGAGACCCAGGATACCAGGATTATTAGGACAGTACATAGAAGCGGTGTATTATATTTGCTGTCTCTTTCTCTCTCATGCTGTACGACGTAAAAACCCAGAGAGAGTGATTTATCGAAAGTTTGTATGGGTTGGGTAAAAATAACTAGCTCTCTCTCCATACATTGTTACTCCAAGCTATTTCCTGTAATGGTGTCGATGACAATCAATTTATAAACTTAACAGGTAGATGATACCTTGAACAAAAGATCATTTATCATATTATAACGTTGAATATAATATTGAGTAATTATTTAATCATCACACGATTATTCACGGTTGTTTTTCATCAACTAGTAATAAACAGCACAATCAAATAGGTATAAATGATTTCATAAAAATTAAATAATAACTTTGTAAAAATTTCTTTAAATATATAATTTTCTTTGTGAGTACGTGAAAGTGTGTATTTATCTAATTGGAACTGTTATTAATTGAATATTTTCTAATCCCTACCTACCTAATAAAGTACCTAATAAGTAGTATGTAAGCATGTTCTCCGTCTCCCGCATCTCCGGCGTTTACGCCCACTACGTTTTTTTATACGACATAATGGGACATAACTCATCAGTTTTTTAGGTTATATTCTACATTTTGGTTTATAACAATACTGTAAAAAAGTGGTTATACAAATAATCAAAAACATTATGTCGACATGTGCTATGAATGGATGTATAAATACCATAGAGTTGGTAGAGTAGTATCTATCCAAGGCAGTGAAGTCAGTTTTTGACTTGTTTTTGATGATTTTAAGCTGACTCAGCGGACCTGGGCTTCGTATGGCCACTTTTTCACAGTATTTTTATCAACAAAAATATAGCATATAACCTAAAAAACCGTTTTTGTGATAAGTTTAGTGGCATTACAAAAAATGTGGGTGGAGTCCGAACCAGTAGCTTAAGATCATCCTTACAGTATATAGAAGCGGTCTATGAAATTTGTTTTCTCTTTCTCCCTCATGGTGTGCGACGTAAAAACCCGGAGAAAGTGATTTATCGCAAGTTTGTGTAGGTTGGGTAAAAATAATTAGCTCTCCCTACATATATTGTTACTTCAAGGTCAATATTCCTATCCCGATTAAAAGGAACCGGTTCCAAGCCGGTCACTGGAACCGTCGATATTATTTCTCTGAGGAACCGGTTCCTTTTTTGTCGATTTCCTAGTACTTTTCGATTTCAAATCTCTACCGATTAGTGCTTTCTTTTGGAGAGGAATTTCTGTTCATTTCCTAGTACTTTTCGATTTGAATATAAAAATTTCTTCCGTGGAACTTTTCTGGCACCAGGAACCAGTTCCAAAAATAACTGGATAAATAACCGGTTCCTCGCCGGTCACCGGTAACTGGAACCGCAGATACATTAATTCTGATATCAACCATCTCTAGTTACCACTTGTCATAATATCGTGTGTACCTTAGTACCTACGCATAATTATCAACCTGAATCAAAACAAAAATATTTACGAATTTTTGTGGTTTTGGGATCTGTTTTCTTGTTGTTGCAAATTGTTTTTTATGCTTGGTTCTAATGTTTGGTGAATTTTTTGTGGTGTCCATGTAAACAATACAAATGCATTAGAAAAAATAAACAAACCTAAGTTCACAAACAGGATGCACTCCTTAAGCAGAGATTTCATTATTTTGCATAAATAAGAAGAATCGGATACCAAATAAATCATTCTCTTTCAAACGCTCAGTGAAACACATTCATATATTATTAATACCGTAAAACGTCTGCCGTACACGCTCGCATTGGAAGCATCCACATGCTAACTACAAACGAAAGTGCTGCCATCTGATAGTATTAATACCGTAAAACGTCTGCCATAGACACTCGCTTTCGAAGAATCCACGTGCTAACAACAAACGAAAGTGCTGCCATCTTTAATATTCAAAGAGAAGTATTATCTGTTCAGTGATCACAATGAATGGCGATAAGTTGAACAGTATAGAGGTTGAAGAAATTTCTATACGGAATCATGTGAACAATATAGAGCAGCCAAGGCGGGTGCCTCCCTCACGGCCGTCGCCGTCGCCTTCTCCACGGCCCCGGCCGTCGCCGTCCCCATCTCCACGGCCCCAGCCGTCGCCGTCCCCGTCACCCCGGCCCCGGCCGTCGCCGACTCCGTCGCCATTTTTTCGGCCCCAGTACATGCCGTTGGCAAGACCGAGGCCGAATCCGCCCCCGCGACACGTCAGGGATGTAGGACCAAGATCGACGCCAGCCTCCGTAGTGCCTGCACCCGCCTCACCACCCCCAGAGCCCAATAAAGACAGCCATGCTCAAGGTTGTGTTTAATGCCGAGAAGCACCGTAGCAATCCTGCGTGCTTATGTCTAAAGTGCCAGTGGAGCGACAGCGTTGTACGTTTGACTCGCGGTAGTTACAGTTATGTGCGTGGAGCTCGTAATTTTTTCTTTGATACATGTTTTATTGTATTCTTTTTTTTATATATTGACATTAATTAATAAACTTTAATATAATCTATCTTGTTCCATTTTGAAAATCTTCCTGAAATACCTTCGACATCGTCAACACAGAATTTTGGTTTAGAAAAACTACTAAGGCGTTATTAACGACGATGGGTGAAAAGCAGCAATAAGGATGGCAGCGCAGTAAAGAGATAGATTTTACAATGTAAAAAAGGAGTGCATGGAGAAAAAAATAATGTGATGCATAATTTTCTCTTTGTTTCCTTTGATGTTTGTTTTCAATAAACTATTGTTTTATATTTGTATGTTGTATTAACACAATTCGTGAAGCTTGGTGAAGAAAACGTTGAAAGAATTTTGTAAATCGAATAATTTTTGAGTAAATACTTTTTTTTCTAACAGTAGTAAGCGACATAAAGAATTATATTCCGCACTAAAAATTGTCTCTCATTTAATTTATGACGTGCGTATTTAAACGAAAAAAGAGAAATACAGTCGAACTTGGTTATAATGATCAGCAATTACTTAATGATATGTTGGTTCGGGCTTATTTTCATACAATCGTGTAGGGTTATAACGAGGTAGCTTCACTGATATAACGTCCAAATAATATTGTCAACTCAATGCGCCCGGTATGAGGAAAAACCCAGTTCTCGAAACAGTCGAATAATGTCATAAACAAGATAAAGAAAGCCGCCCGCCCGGCACGGCGGCGGACTTTCCGCAAATCACGTTAAGGAGGGTTCATAATCCCCGATAGTTGTCGCTCTAAGAAACATTTCTATCCAGTACTGTGCGCACAGTTTATTACTATCATTAGTGTAATCATTCATTAAATCATTTCGTAGTTAGTTAAGCATGATTGTTGTAATAAAAAAAAGTGTTGCTTTATAATATGCAAGCTTTCATACCCTGGTTTAAATATCGATATTAGTAGGTAGGTAATTTTTTTTACCTACTTACGTTTTTAACGAGTAATGACTATAAGGAGCCAATTTGTTTGGTCCCTTTGCACTCGTTATGACCAAGTTTGACTGTATTAGTATACTCGTATTTTTATGAATTCTTCGTTAAGCATTCCTTTTTTTAAATCTTTAATGCGCAGCTAGTGACAAGTAGATTGTCTGAATTGGAATTTTTCTTGCACCTCTCTCCTGGATAAATATAGTTTATCATCGCGTCTTTGGAATTCACTGACGACTTAATTGGCATCGACATTTGATAAACAACACAGATAAACCATCATCGATAAGATAAATTGTGTCTGTATTTTTAGATTTTGTGACTTCAGCGAGAAAATTTACTATGAATTTAATATATAAAATAAGAAAGTTTTATGAATAATCTGAAAATATGTTGCCTATTGTATGCGGATGATGCGGTGCTGATTGCTGAGAGTATCCAAGATCTACAGTTTCTCGTGTCTAGGATGAACCAAGTATGTATGCTGAATGAGTTGTTTATGAATGTTAGTAAGTCCAAAGTCACGGTGTTTGAAAGAGAGAGTACGAGAACAGCGTGCAATATAGTTGTGAATGATGAATACTTGGAGCAAGTGGATGAGTTTGTGTATTTAGGAAGTATGTTAACGAGAGACGGAAAGCCCGATAAGGATATTGAAAGAAGGGTGAATCCAGGAAACTCGATTAATAAGGACTGAACGCTATTGGCGCAAATAAGAAATTGTCCAAAGAAGCGAAGCTAGCAGTCCACAATGGAGTGCTTATACCAACCCGAATGTATGGCAGTGAGGCATGGAACTGGTAGAGGAAGGATGAAAGTAGACTGAATGCTGTGGAAATGAGATCCTTGAGACTTATGTGCGGTAAAACCATGTGTGACCGAATTGAAAATGTGGACATTCGGAAAGAATGCAAGGCTGATGTGAGCGTAATGAATAGGATCAAGAAAGGGACGCTTAGATGGGTTGAGCATGTAGAGCGGATGAACGAAGAAAGGACTGTGAAAAGAATATATATTGCGAAAATTAATGGAAAAAGAAGAAGAAGTCGAGGACGCCCGAGAAAGGCATAGCACGATCAAGTAAATCAAATACTTGAATCGGGTCATGTGAAGAGTCAGAATAACAGAAGAGTATGTATGAGACGATGTATGAATGTGAATGAAGCAAGGAGTGTGTGCCAAGACAGAGTTAAATGGCGGTCCGTCCTCTCCGCCTACCCCTGCGGTGAAACGATTTGATGGTTAGTTAGTTAAGTTTTACCATAGCATGGACAAGTTTTATTTGAATCCATGTACTACTTTATATAGATGCAAATTACTAATCTGTTCTTGGATCCAGTGATAATTGTTTATCAAAATGATAAATGCATTAAAAAACAAATACTAGAATGCGTTTGGATATGGTTACACTTCAACAATATCTGCGGTAAAATAAGGAACTAGAGGAGGCTAGTTACATTTATTTTCAGACTTTATGTGACCATGATGATTATGATGTTGATAAAATACAATCTGGCTCCCAGATTGTGCAGATTTTTACTGGTTTTATTATAATTTCGTCTGGCTGAATAGATTTATTTCTAAATAAAAAGAAAATTGCATGAGGTTTTCCTGTAAATACAACCAGTAATGTCACTTTAAGCAAACTTAACGCAATGCAAAATATCTCTATGGGTTGATTATTTTGTTTACAAGCGATTATGGTTCATTTAAATATGCGAATAAAAGGTTTCAACGGATAAAAACTCCTAAAAAGGTAATAATGTAATGATGAATACCCGGTGACAAGGACAATCCGGCACACTCTTGAGTGACTAGAGGTTAAAGAGACATCTATGAATTGAATTAGTAAGTAGTGGTATATTTCACCAATCCAAGATGGCGTTGTGCCAAAGCGGCAGACTACTTTTCGTATTATGTGTAGATTTCGTTAACATTTTCTTACATTATTTATTATCTAGGTTTGAAAGAGACATCTATGGATAAAGTGAAATAGTATATTTAACAAAATGAAGATGTCGGTGTTTCCAAGCGGATGTGTACTTTTCATGTGTTTGGCAGATGTCGCAAGTATGTAAAAATATTCAGAAAGTTGTAAAATAAAGAATGGTCGGTACTTTTTGATCTATTATTTACTGTAAAAATATAGAGATTTAAAAACAAAATCAACTAAGATTAAAATACTTATTTTAAGAAACTATTGATTTTTACACATTTACTTACCTATATAAAGACGGTTTATAATATAAATAATAATATAAACATAATATTGCAGCACTTCCAAGTATGTAATAATGTTTTCCGTCCGCGCTTACTTCACATCATCGAGTCACATAACTTACGTCAACAGATTTTGAGGTTATTTCCTATATTTGTGTTGATTAAAACACATGCAGTGGTTGCACAAAGTAAACATGATGGTGATATGTGCTATGCGTAAATGTTCAAATAAGACCAAACAAAGATTATAAAACATCACTTTTCAGAAGTATTTCAACAGTTTTAAATATTCTTGACTGAACTTTATAATTCTCACATTTTTAATGATAAAAAGACAGAATAAACAAAAATCTTCCATCATTACTTAGGCAAACTTTTTGTTATTAGTGTTTGTGTGATATTTTGACTTTATAAATCATTTTAATGGTTTATTGATATTGTTTTGTTTAATGTGTTCAAATATGTTTATTTAAAAATGTTCGAATTCCATGTGGGCGGTAACTAGTAGGCTCTCCAACATCCTTTATATATTATCTTTGTCTCTTTCTATCGAGTCAGCATAAAGTTAACAATCCTGACTACACTGTTTCGCAAAGATGCCTCTCCATGTCCTCCAAGCCTGTGTATGTGTTATACTTTAGCATGAAAATACTTGATTTACAAATTAGTTTGCTTTCCCCGGTAGCGTAAAAATATCCTCATTTACTGCACAAGAGAGTTTTATTTTTCTCCGATTGTTTCTATTTATGATCTTATATTAATACTAAGTGCCTTATTTTTACACTGTATTTTTCATTATATTTTATTGTTTGATTTATAATGATTAATGTTAGTTTGATTACTTTGTATTTTGTTGTAACTCGTGCATTTCTTTAATTTTCACTGTCCCAGAGTGAGTTTTTATAACTCATCGGGATTGCTACGTATGTTAGCAAGATATTATATAATTATTATAAATATACATCTAACCTAAATCTTACACTCATGTTGCTTGATTGGACTAGGATTAATATTTTGCTTTATGATTATTTGTAACTTTATTTAATCATCTATATAAAGATCACATGAGAGTAATTTTATGATATATAACACATATTTTCATGAAGTGTTTTTGAAATCATAAAGCTATATATGGTAACGGATTAATTAGCAATCAGCGAAGCTGCCTTTATTTAATATTCACAGACTATTTTATTTTTAAGCCACCCTATCATAGATAAAAACAATTCAAAAGCTTAAAAAATATCGCAAAAATTGTCTAATTTTATGTAAAAATAGTGCCGAGGCATTTAGCATCAGACGACGTCACAAAGTCTTCTAACTCGTGTGCGATGGAGTCCTGGGCGGTATTTATGACGTCAAAGCAAAGCCGGAGCATTTAGGTATGTTTGTTACTAAACCATCATACAGAATTAACCTTTATTTAATTTAAAAAACCATGTTTGTTGTTCTATATATATATATATATATATATATATATATATATATATATATATATATATATATATATATATATATATATAAAACAGGTAATTACATCTATTTGATTGGAATTCCTCCTTTTTCTATGGTTTATTTATACTGGGTTTTAATAGAAGTTTTCACATCCCTACCAGTTATAAAAACTCAGTTAGTGTACAATTGTAAAAAGAGAAATTACAAATACATAGGACACTTCAAATATGAAATTAAAAATAACTCAATCAATGCTAAATAATACAAATAAAAGCAAAATACACAAAGAGAAATACGAGTAATACATAATATAACTAGCCCAATCATTGTTATATATTTGTAAGCATCAGCAGTTTTTTTTTTGAAACTGTACAATTTTCTGTGTTCTAGCCCGTCAGCCTGTGACCTAGTATGATATTTGCATTAATTATGTTTATTTTAGTTATTAACATATTTAAGCTTAATATTAAACATTAAAAATATTAGAACCATGTGGTTCCTGCAATCTCCCTTGAATTTGCTGATGGGTCTTACTTTAATGCTTTCCGGCAGCATATACTATATTTAAAAAAAAAATTTTTTTATTAATTTACAAAATAAGAAAAAAAAAGTTTACATATATATAGAAATTATATAAATGTTACACAATATGGATAGTTACTTAAATATATAAAAATAATATTGAAGGAAAGTAATTCGATTAAATAATAAAAAAGCATATATATATATATATATATATATGCTTTTTATTATATATATATATATATATATATATATATATATATATATATATATATATAACATAAAACATATTGTAATTTAGCGATATAAAGGTTGATAGTACATTTGATATGTTTATAACTTTTTTATTTTTTTTATTACTACGCCAAATAAGAGAACTAGCTCTTGAGCTTGGCGTAGGAGTTTAAAAAAAAATAGGATATTTTTAGAAAAATGTGTCTTTAATAGTCGTTGGAGGTTACATTGTTAATAATTCAACTTGGTAATTAGTTTCCAATAGAAACAAGTTATTGCTTTCTAGTTTAATAAATTGTTACAAAAAAAAGGTTTTAGTTTTTTTTTTTAAGTTGGTGAATTTTTCATTTTTTTTATTTCGTCGGGAAGGCTATTAAAATTCTTTATCCCCTTGAAAAGATAGTTATTATGCATTTGTTGAGTGGCAAAAAAAAGGAATTTTTATGTTATATTTATACCTTAAAGATGAATTTACTTTTAGATTATGAGAAAGATTGTCTTTGATAGTTTGTAGTATTGACTGTTTCTTATAGATGTCCTCTATTTTAGGAACTTTAAATATTTTGAAAAGTGTTTCTGTTGAGAATATAGATGGCTTTTTTAGTATTACTTTAATAATCAATCTTTGAACCACCTTTACAGGATTAACAATGTTATCATATGCACCACCCCATCCGATAATTCCATAGTGGATTAAATTGTGGACTAATGCGTAATAAACTTTTTTTAAGTTTTCTAACTTTAGAGTATTTCTTAATCTAATGAATATATAAATACATTTCCTGATTCGATTGACAAGTTCACATACATGTCTATTCCATTTCATGTGTTGGTCAACTATTACACCCAGGTATTTTATTTCCGTCGTTTTGTTTATAATGTTACATGTGTTTACATATTATAGTATTATTTCTACATTCCTTTATAAAATACACTATTTTAGGACGTTCTTGTCTTATATCTACAAATCTTCTTGTTGTTTATAATTAAACATAATGGTTGATAAACATACATTACGTGAGTACTTGTCTCTGGATTTTTTTTGATTTTATGGATTTTTTCGTAATCCTCTGCTAACTAGCTGAGGCTTATTCAGATATCCCTCATAATGTCTATCTAACTAATACTGCGGCGCGTTAGGCCTTATTACTATCACCATCTGATGGTTGTATTTAATGGACTGACTTTAAGTTTACATTAGTAAGTTCTTAGGGAAAAGTCTGGATTTAAAAATACTAAAATAAACTTTCATTATTATTATTATTATTTTTTATTATTTATATAGCAGACAGAGTTAGATTATTATTCCTTAATTCTAGAACCCTTTACCCAGTGGCGTGCACAGAGTTTTTGACCAGAGTACGTAGTAGTAACAGGGGATAAATTGAATACTGGAATTAATTAAGGCTCTAAGTGCCAAAAAAATAACAACTTTTTTTTTTACAGAATCGTATTTTATGATGGAAATAAAATACGATTCTTTAAAAAAAAACAGTTCTTATTTTTTTGGTACTTAGAGCCTTAATTAATTCCAGTATTCAATTGATAAAAGAGATAGGTACCAAAAAATATCGCTGATTACTATTGGATTTGTTCTGTAAAAGCACTGCCTTAGACACTAACACGCCACTTGAACGGGCAACAGCTCACAGCATACATATTTTGTGTAGTCTAGGTACATAGAATAATCTACTCTGACATTGGAAGCGTTTGAATAAATATAGTTACTGCTTTTGACACGTTAGAGTAAGAATGTTGGAGGGGCGCTCGCGACGGTACGATCAACTTAAATTCGCGCGTATTTTCAAAAACATAGATTGTAATAATTTCATATTATTCAATCGAATATTTTACATATTTTTATGCGAGTACAGCAGGGTAGGCAGTGCTTATGTGCCTTTATGGAGTGCTCGCCACTACCAATACCTCCTGTTAAAAATATATAATGTATTATATACTTGGAGTAATAATATTTGGAGAGACAGCTAATTATTTTTACCCAACCTATACAAATTTGGGAAATATCACTTTCTCCGGGTTTTTACGTCTTACAAAATGAGTAAGAAAGAGACAGCAAAATTTCCCAAAATATCACACCGCTTTAAAGTATTGTAAGGATGTTCTTCGTGTCCCGCGTCTCCGTTGACTCCACTCACACGTTTTGATATGCGACACAAATTGACATAATTCAACGGTTTTTTTGATTTTATGCTATATTTTGTTTATAACATTACTGTGAAAAAATGGTTATACGAATAAACAAAAACATTATGTCGACATGTGCTATGAATGGATGTATAAATACCGTAGCCCCGGTCCTAGCCACGTCCAGGTCTAGCCGAGTCCTGCAAAAAATATCAAAACATACTACAGCAGCGCTCTCTCTTGTATATTATTGCTTTGAGCTTGGAGAAACAATATATGGAGAGAGAACTAATTATTTTTACCCAACCTATACAAACTTGCGATAAATCACTTTCTCCTGGTTTTTACGTCGTACACCATGAGAGAGAAAGAGACAACAAATGTAATACTCCGCTTCTACGTACTGTCACAATGATCTTGGGCTCCTGGATCACCGCGGGACTCCGCCCACATTTTTTATTATGCCACTAAACTTGACACAACTAAACGGTTTCTTAGTTTATATGCTATTTTTTTTGTCGATAACAATACTGTAAAAAAAATATCATACAAATAAACAAAAACATTATTTCGATATGTGATATGAATGGATCTATAAATACCCTAACCTTAGTCTTAGCCACGCCCAGATCCGCCGAGTCAGGTAAAATCATCAAAAACTGACTACACTGGCTTGGATTGATACCACTCTATATGATCTAAGGCTCTGAGATTATGTACTTTCTTTTAAGGGGACATTACACTACAAAAACGACGGTTTTCTTGAGATTCAAATTTGAATTAATTCAGATGAATCGGTAACAAACATATCAAATGTTTTCCGAGGGTTCACTCGAGCTGTACATAATTTGTATTTTAATTAAATAAAAACTGACCCTTACCATGCACATTCTTACCGTAAAATGATTTCCGAAATTTCCAAATCGTTTTTCAGTAATGACGTACAAGCGATAAGGACCAGGTTTTATTTTTCTGTGCGATGAATAAGTTACTTCCTCACTAATTTCTTGTGAAAAATTTGAGATTATATTAACATGTTCATTAGAATTAATTAAAATTAACACCTCGGCGGTAACACCCTTCTAGGCTTGCTACAGCAAACTCAACCCTGTGTCCCTCCTATAGGGTGAATCATTCGACTTTCATTCCGCCTTTTGCCTTAGGCCTTTTTGACTCCGTCGCCGCTCGAGAGTCGGCGGATAGAGACGTCAGATCTAGCGTAAATTTTGAACTTATTTTGACGAATACTTGGTTAAATCTTAGTTTTTTTTTTAAATTTAACTACACTTGCCTGTAAATAAAGGGTCAAAAAATATTATATTATAACGTGTGCGAGAAAACATGAATGAATGCAAAATAATTTTGATTTATTTTGAAGTCTACTTCCATATTTTTTTCGGGAAGCCACTCACAAATTTATTTAAGTGGGGTGTCCTCTCAATAATTTGTAAGAACTCATGAAAAAATGGTTCACTTAAATTTGAATTGCGCTTTTATGCAGATTGAACAAATCATTTTTTTGATATTTTTGAAGCAGAATACCTATGATGAAATATTTTTGGTGAAGGTTTTCAGGAATTTTCAAAAATAATTTATTTTTAATTTAATAATAATAACAGTGAACATATATAGCCAGTTTCGTGATTTTTCACCTCAAGTGCGCTTCATACTAAATTAATTATGCTAATAAGATTGACTAACAAGGAGAAAATAATACATAATATGAATACAAATTAAAACTATCTAAACTCATGGTTGTTATCATAAATCATGAGAGAAAAAGGTTCAGATATGGTTATAACAGTATATGTGTACCATACATCAACAGATTAAAAAAAAAAACAATTTACCAGAAGCTAAGGGTATAAAAATTCAGATGAAACATATGAATTGATATTAACATATTTATCAAATCAAAGAAAAGAAAATAAGATTGAAGACAGTTAATATGTTGGTACTTAAAACATTAATACTCAAGTATTATAAGTAAGCGATTCTAAAAATGCAAACAGTGTAAATATAACAAGTAACAAAAGAACAATAAATATTTTATGACAATGAGTATATGGTTTTCAGTAGACAGTGAGGACATTAAGTTATAATGATAGAAGTAAGGAGAAAACCGAAACAATGCAAATTAGGGACGTTTTTAAAGAAATTAAATTTTAATAAGTTACGTTTTGAATGTAGGATTTTTAAACAATTTGGTTTTTGAGACTCGTTTGAAAATAGTAATATTTATATTTCTCCTAACCGTCTGCAGCCACTATGGCATCCCCAATCTGTGTTGTGAGGCTGACGGTAGTGAGGAGAGGAAGGAGACGGCAAAGATGAATATTGAAAATTACCTAACTATTTCATCATCAAACACGGCAGAAGCCATTTAAACATAGATATGTAAAGCACTAACTTTTACCGGGGCGATACTCAAAGTATCTACCACTCTGGAACTATATATAAACAAGAAATTCGTCTACAAACATCGGTTAATTTGTATTTTTACTGTTAATTCACAAAAGTCACGAACCGTATCTTGTAATCCAGTGTGGTACAAAAATAAAATTATGATCAGGTTTCAGGATCACCTATCCATGGCAGAGTAGTCAGTTTTTTATGATTTTTGCCGGACTCAACAAACCTGGGCGTGGCTAGGACTAGGGCTAGGGTATTTATACATCCATTCATAGCACATGTCGACATAATGTTTTTGTTTATTCGTATAACCACTTTCTCACAGTATTGTTATCAACAAAAATATAGCATATAACCTAAAAAACCGTTTAGTTGTGTCGAGTTTAGTCGCATATGAAAACATGTGGGCGGAGTCCCTGGAGACGCGGGAGATCAAGATCATCCTTACAGTACATAAAAGCGGTGTGTGTATTTTGTTGTCTCTTTCTCTCTAATGGTGTACGACGTAAAAACCCGGAGAAAGTGATTTATCGCAAGTTTGTATAGGTTAGGTAAAAATTATCTCTCTCCATGCATTGTTTCTCCAATTTTATCCAAATATAATAACAATTATAAAATAATGATAAGATATTGAAAGAAAGTTGAATGCAGGAAACTCCATTAATAGAGGACTGAACGCTGTTGACGCTAAAAAGAAATTGTCCGAAGGAGCAAAGCTAGCGGTCCACAATATAGTGCTTATACCAACCCTGGTGTATGGCAGTGAGGCATGGAATTGGCAGAGGAAGTATAAAAGTAGACTGAATTCTGTGGAAATAAAATCCCTAAGACGAATGTGCGGTAAAACCATATATGACCATGTTCTAAATGTGGATATCCGGAAAGAATGCAAGGCTAATGTAAGCGTAATGAATGGGATCAAGAAAGGGACGCTTAGACGATTTAGGGATGTATAGCGAATGAACGAAGAAAGGAGTGTGAAAAAAATATGATGCGAAAGTGAATGGAAGAAGAAGTCAGGTACGCCCGAGGAAGACATGGCACGATCAAGCGATTCAAATACTTGAATTGGGCCACGTTAAGAGTCAGAATAACAGAAGAGTACGCATCAGACGATGTATGAATGTGAACGAAGCAAGGAGTGTGTGCCAAGATAGAGTTGTATGGCGGTCCGTCCTCTCTGCCTACCTCTGCGGAGAAACGGCGTGATGGTTAGTTAGTTGGTTAGACATTTTTCTTAAAATAATATATCAACCTTAGAGTATACTAGAGGTAGCCCAAGCCAAGGCAGTGAAGTCAGTTTTGGACTTGTTTTTGATGATTTTAACATGACTCGGCGCACCTGGGCGTGGCTAAGACTAAGGTTACGGTATTTATACATCCATTCATATCACATGTCGACATAATGTTTTTGTGTATTCGTATAGCCACTTTTCACAGTACTTTTATCAACAAAAATATAGCATCTAACCTAAAAAACCGTTTAGTTGTGTCAAGTTTAGTGGCATATTAAAAAATGTGGGCGGAGTTCCGTCGTTAACCAGCGAAGATAGCCAGCTTAAGATCATTGCGACAGTATATAGAAGCGGTCCAAGAAATTTGTTGTCTCTTTCTCTCTCATGGTGTACGATGTAAAAACTCGGAAAAAGTGATTTATTACAATTTCGGATGGGTTGGGTAAAACAAATTAGCTATCCCTCCATATATTGTTACTTCAAGATATCAAACCTGTTTTTATGCTTTCTATGCACGAAATCTCTTAACCAGAATGTAAAAAAAACCATACCATAAAAAAATATTTTTTGATATTTTTTTAAGTTATGGAAACACTGATTTGGACCGCTTCAATAACAGGTAGATGGCTCCACCAGGTAGGTATTCGAGTAAGGTAGTTGCTAGTTAGGTACCCCAGCTCATTCACTAGAACCGTGCCAAGTTTTTTGTCTCAGCTTCAAACCGGAACGGTCATCTCTCAACAAGATAAAGGTTACGGTTAAATCTTAACCTGAAATATTAGCCGTTTCAAACGCAAGGAGGACACAGGGAATTAATCGAACTTATAAATTAATATTAATCAATAATAATGTGCCATTTTCATTTATTATTTTGTTATTGCAAGGTATGTTTCATTGTGGTGTAATTTTATGGTGACCGCGCAAGCGTGGCGCGAACCACTTTCTGTGCGATGTTCACATCACACTGCGCCGTAGGTATCTATTTTTACATGTCTCTGGCTACGTATTCACCTCAAAAGCGAAATACTAGCGGCTTTTACAAACAATAAAACCGAATAATAACATAATTGTTTTAAATCGATTTGTGAAAATAAGACGCGAATCACAGTGCGCATTTGTTTTCGATTTTAAATGTTTAGTTCGACTTTTAACACCTCTAGGATTTAACTTGTTGATTCAGTTGCAAAAAGTTCGTGTTTTGAAACAGTTTCGAGTTAACTTTTCATTGAAAGAAGTGTATTTATTGTTATATATTTTTGTTACAGTTGCAAAGTTGTTTGTTAATTCAGTTTCAGACGGTTATCGGAGGACTAGTGGATTAACTTTTACCTTGTTTGTGGATTGAAAACTGTTTGTTACATTATAATGTAAGTACATGCACTGTTAAATAATAATTAACTGTTTAAATGTTTTCGTAATGAATTATTTCATAACTGCTTGAAACCGTTATTATGAAATCAGCATGGCTAATTTATGGTTATTGTATATTATAAAAAAAATGTGTCTTGATCTTTGAACGTTTCTTTACACACCGTTGTTAGTAGATTTATTTATCCTTGGGTGTAATATTTCAAGAAAAGTTACAACAATAATATAAGTACAACTGTTGAATAAACCTTTGATTGGAAATACGTGAATAATTAACAATATATGTATAAAATATATTTTTTTTAAATTCAAAACTTTAACGTTACTCTAAGTATCTAAGACTAGATCTGAATGGCCAGGTACTTCCCAACCTTCCTCTTTCTCATCTTATTCCCCTCGAAGGAAGGTAGAAAAGTGGACAAGACATTCAGTATCATCCAAGTGATTTTATTTATCTGATGATTTGATTTTATCTGTTGGCGCAAATAAGAAATTGTGCAAAGAAGCGAAGCTAGCAGTCCACAATGGTGTGCTTATACCAACCCTGATGTATGGCGGTTAGGCATGGAACTGGCAGAGGAAGGATGAAAGTAGGCTGAATGCTGTGGAAATGAGATCCTTTTTTTAAATTTTTATATGAATACCGCACAAGAATCTCAACTGCTCCCAACCGTCTAGAGCCAGTGAGACTATGGCATCCTCAATAGGGGTATGTTGTGAGGCTGAAGGTAGTGGGGAGGGGAAGGAGATCGGGAAGAGGAAGGTTGGGAAGTACCTGGCTATTCAGATCTGGTCACCAAACACGGCTTAAGCCATTTCAAGCAACGTTTCGATTCTGAATGGTGGTCTTTCACCAGGGCGATACTTAGAGTATCTACCACTCTGGAACGTGCCGCAAATATACTTGTTATTATTTTTATATGAATTAAATGTGTTATGACACATATTAATTAAACAAAAGTTATTGGCGCACGCCGGGTTTGAACCCGCGACCTTTGGATTCGTAGTCGAGCGTCTTACCACTCGACCATGGAGGCCGTCAAAGAGACGTATGTGCGGTAAAACCATGTACGACCGTATTGAAAATGTGGATATCCGGAAAGAATGCAAGGCTGATGCGAGCGTAATGAATAGGATCCAGAAAGGGACGCTTAGATGATTTGGGCATCTAGAGCGAATGAACGAAGAAAGGAGTGTGAAAAGAATATATGACGCGAAAGTGAATGGAAAAACAAGTCGAGGACGCCCGAGAAAGACATGGCACGATCAAGTAAATCAAATACTTGAATCGGGTAATGTGAAGAGTCTGAATAACATAAGAGTATGTATGAGACGATGTATGAATGTGAATAAAGCAAAGAGTGTGTGCCAAGACAGAGTTATATGACGGTCCGTTCTCTATACCTACCCCTGCGGGGAAACGGCGTGATGGTTAATAATAATAACAGTGAACTTATATAGCGCAGTTTTGTGATATTTCACCTCAAGTGCGCTTCACACTAAATAAATTATGCTAATAAGATTAACTAACAAGGAGAAAATAATACATAAAATGTATACAAATTAAAACTATCTAAAATCATGACCGTTATCATAAATCACGAGAGAAAAGGTTCAGATATGGGTATAACAGTGCATGTGTACATCAACAGATTAAAAAACAATTTACCAGGAGCTAAGGGTATAAAAATTCAGATGAATTCATATAAACACATTAGTCAGTTAGTTATATTATATTGCACAATAGTTATAACTATCATGTGCCAGTAAAACAATGGCATGCCGATTTTGATATTTAATGTTGTGAGGCTGGTAGAAGAGTGGAGGGGGGAAGGGGAGGAGAAGGGTTGGGAAGTAGCTACCTAGTTGGTATATTTAGTAAAAATGTTAAATCTGGTAACTGAAAATAGTTAATGCCATTTGAAACAACGTTACACAAAGGCAATACTGAGGGTACGTCATCTAAAATCTTTTACACTCGATCAGTGTACAAATACACTATGTTATAATATTCGGTTAATTTATTTCAGAAATACAAAATTAAAAATAAATTCCCACCCAGCACTAAAGATCGATTTAGACTTTATCCAAAATGTCGGCAATTTGGAATCATTTTCGAGTCCGACTGCAGATCGCCAACGAACAAACGACAGTTCGCATCGACTAAATTAAGCACGCTTAGTCGACGTGAGTGTGTTGGCATTCGACATGTGTTCAACAGCTCGGCTGTGGAATGTTTTGCAGGCTTCTGTGTTTCCTACCTCTTACAACTTGGGCCTCTTCTAGACGCAGGTTCACTCCTTCGTTTCACAAAAATACCCTCCACACAGCATCCCCAAAGATGACACAGGCCCTGAGGGAAATTATTTTTATCAAGCCTCCCGTGTGGAGTTAATGAAAACAAATTGTTTTATTAGGACAATTAGTTTTATTTTTGGATTTAATATTAGTTTGTCTTTTCCAACCTCCCATCTGCTGTACCATTGTTTCAAAAGAAAGGGTCTGGTAGGGTCCCTCTGAGGGCCCTAAACTCCTTCTCGGGAGCACGATATCTTGATTTCTGTTGCGACAACATATTTATACGTACTTAGAGTACATAGAGTGGTACCTATCCAAGGCAGTGTAGTCAGTTTTTGGTGATTTTTACCGGACTCGGCAGACCTAGGCGTGGCTAAGACTAAAGTTAGGGTATTTATACATCCATTCATAGCACATATCGACATAATGTTTTTGTTTATTCGTATAACCACTTTATCACAGAATTGTTATCAACGAAAATATAGCATATAACCTAAAAAACCGTTTAGTTATGTCAAGTTTAGTGGCATGATAAAAAATGTGGGCGGAGTCCCGCGGTGACCCAGGAGACCAAGATTCTCGTTACAGTACATATAAGCGGCGTATTATATTTGTTGTCTCTTTCTTTCATGGTGTACGACGTGAAAACCCAGAGAAAGTGATTTATCGAATGTTTGTATAGGTTGGGTAAAAATAATTAGCTCTCCCTCCATATATTTTTACTTCAAGCATACGTACGCCCCTAAAGAGTAATTCTTATAATTCCGGAAAGAATACAGGTCGTTACTCTCGACACCTTAAAACAAACACAGCAATAAAGCATTTTTTCTAACATATTATAACGCCTATTTAGGCGTATTATAATATGTATTTACATGGCCAGCAACGGGGCGCACCTAACAGCCTAGCAGAGGAAGGTATTTCCCGCGGGAAACATGTTAAAAGCGGGAAAGAAGAATTTGCCCGATTGTATTGACACGAATTTGACACTTCGGTTTTACCTTAGAGTACATAGAGTAGTATCTATCCAAGGCAGTGAAGTCAGTTTTGGACTTGTTTTTAATGATTTTAACATGACTCGGCGCAGTTGGGCGTGGCTAAGACTAAGGCTACGGTATTTATACATCCATTCATATTACATATCGACATAATGTTTTTGTGTATTCGTATAGCCCCTTTTTCACAGTATTTTTATCAACAAAAATATAGCATATAACCTAAAAAACCGTTTAGTTGTGTCAAGTTTAGTGGCAGGATAAAAAATGTGGGCGGAGTCCCACCAGTGAACCAGCACCTTAAGATCATTACGACAGTATATAGAAGCGGGCCAAGAAATTTGCTGTCTCTTTCTCTCTCATGGTGTACGCCGTAAAAGCCCGGAGAAAGTGATTTTTCGCATGTTTGTGTAGGTTGGGTAAAAATAATTAGCTCTCCCTCCATATATTGTTACTTCAAGGGTTTTACCCTTCGTGACGAAAAACACCTCTTCTCTTGTGATTACTTACGCCAGCGTGTTTGAATTCGTAAATAAACGTGATCTACCTAACCTTAAAGACTATCATTTGACAATTACCTACTACGTTTTTTCATTATAGTTCCTTAGTTCTACAATATATTTATTCATCTTCGACGTCTGTAAAACTAATTAAATTGTCTAATAATTTTATTTTTTTCGCTGCGCAGGAATCGAACGATAGGTTGTATAATTTATAATATTATATATTATAATTTTGACGGCCTCCATGGTCGAGTGGTAAGACGCTCGACTACGAATCCAAAGGTCGCGGGTTCAAACCCGGCGGGCGCCAATAACCTTTTTATGTAATTAATAATAATAATAATAATAATAAATGGATTACTTTTATAGCGCCGTTTTTGTGGGAAAATCACCTCAAGGGCGCTTTACAAATTAAATAATATGTGTGATAACACATTTAATTCATACGAAAATAATAAAAGTATATTTGCAGCACGTTCCAGAGTGTTAGATACTCTAAGTATCGCCCTGGTGAAAGACCACCATTCAGAATCGAAAAGTTGCTTGAAATGGCTTTGGCCGTGTTTGGTGACCAGATCTGAATAGCCAGGTACATCCTAACCTTCCTCTTCCCAATCTCCTTCCCCTCCCCACTACCTTTAGCCTCACAACATACCCTATTTAGGGATGCCATAGTCTCACTGGCTCTAGACGGTTGGGAGCAGTTGAGACTCTTGTGCGGTATTCATATAAAAAAAATAAAATAATAATAAATAATGCGCAAACCAATGCGCTGCGGAGATAAATCTTCTAAACATTGATTTATCAATTCGAAATATGAAAACGTAATATTTGAAATGAAAAAATACAATATTTCAACATGTTATTACACAATCATAGGTACAATTTCAATATGAACAAAATACTATTGCAATATATTGCTACACAATAATATTACTTCAAAATATGTAATCATAACCTTAGATGAATTAAATAATGTAGATACGTTACTGAGACAACGCGCCTGGTTGCACTAAACCAAGTCAACGAGACATACCTTCGAAACACGCTTCATATAGCTATCTCTTCCGCACACACATATTCTTTAAATGGCTACCCTTTTCATACGCTGGTGAAACATTTAGTAGTGGTGCTACATTTTCGTAAGATTTGTATGAATATGACGTGTTTTGTATTTTATGTCTATGATCATAACTAACTAAATAACCACTACACCGTTTCCCCGCAGGGGTAGGTAGAGAGGACAGACCGCCATACAACTGTCTTGGCACACACTCCTTGCTTCATTCACATTCATACATATTATTCTGTTATTCTGACTCTTCACATGGCCCGACTCTTAAAAGTATTTGATTCACTTGATTGTGCCATGTCTTCCTCGGGCGTCCTCGACTTCTTCTTCCATTTACTTTCGCGTCATATATTATTTTCAAACTCCTTCCTTCGTTTATTCGCTCTACATGCCCAAATCTAATACTATTAAAATAAATGTTTCAAAATATACAATCATACTATTTTAAAATATGCAATCATACAATTTCAAAATATACAATCATACAATTTCAAAATATACAATCATACTATTTCAAAATATACAATCATACAATTTCAAAATATACAATCATACTATTTCAAAATATACAATCATACTATTTCAAAATATACAATCATACTATTTCAAAATATACAATCATACTATTTCAAAATATACAATCATACTATTTCAAAATATACAATCATTCTGTTTCAAAGTATATTAATAATCATACTATTTCCAAATAATATATACAATCATACTATCTCAAAATATACAATCATTCTGTTTCAAAGTATATTAATAATCATACTATTTCCAAATAATATATACAATCGAACTGTTTCAAAATATATCTACAATCAATATTTTTCCAAATATTATAAACAATTCATAGTCGGGAAACTCGCCAAACGCACGCCCAACATTTGTACACGGTTGAAATTCAATACATGAGAACGGGTCGCTTTTACGACTCGTTCTTATGTTCAACAGCTCGGCTATGGAACGATTTGCCGGCCTCTGTGTTTTCTCCCTCCTTCAACATGGGCCTCTTCAAGACCCAAGTTCACTCCTTCCTTTCCTCAAAAAAACCCTCCACACAGCATCCCCAAAGATGACATAGGCCCTGATTATATATAATCATACTATTTCAAAATATACAATAATACTATTTCTATAAATAATCACATTACTTCAAAAAACACAGTAAAACTATTTCAATAAATATATATATATATTTTTTTTTGGGATATTTAACAGAAATATAATCAGTTACATAAATACATTGATTTGAAAAAAATAAAAAGATTAGGATTTAATTTAACCCAATTACAAATTATTCACATCATGCGTTCAATAAATCAATGGAGTCAACAATTTTTTTTTTAAATATATTTTTATATATTAGAAAGATTGCACTGCTGTACCACATTTAAACATCCCCTCGTTTCTCACATCCTCATTCCTAACTGGACCAAACACAGCCTCAGCACACATTCGTCTTAATAATCTCTAACTCATCTAAAGTGGGTTGAACATCATTAAAGGCGGCAACTTTGTAGAATGGCGAACGTAATTAATATCTAAATAAATTAGCAACAAAATAATCTATTCACACATTGATTAATATATTCTTGTTTAGTTATGTCCCGTCAAATCATTTTGATTGACATAATGGTGTTTTAGTTCCAAATAAGGTGTGGGCGTAGTTTTCTAGTATTGTTAGAGGATTAAACGTCATTTGGCTCATGTTTATTCATCCATACTTGCGAACTTATGCATATACGTCATCTTTGTGATTATTTATCGACACATAATAACTATTGATAGAAAGATTGTTATTTTGACGCTTACGATCCGTCAATCAATACTAACACGGTTACGATTATGATAAGTCAATCAATAATGTAATAATTACGATTTATTGTCAATCAATAATGGTACCATTACGGATATTACCAGCACTAGTAAAATTATTTACAACGTGTCTATTCACAGACATAATACGAGGACTTGCAAAGAAATCAGACTATACAATAATAAATACACCTTGTAAAACATTACCTTATTTGAACTAACCGCCAACCAGGTCTCGCTTGTCTCAAGCTTCGTCAGTGCTTTTATATTAACTTAATTCAAATAAAGTGGTGTTTTACAAAGTGTATTTTTCATTTAATGTATAATGTCACACCCCCAAGTCTTAACTTCCTTTGAAAAAAGATTTTATTTTTATAATTAATATGTGTCATAACACATTCCAATAATGTTAAATAATATATGGTATATTTGCGGCACGTTCCAGAGTAGTAGATACTCCATGTATCGCCCTCGTGAAAGACCACCATTCGGAATCGAAACGTTGCTTGAAATGGTTTTAGCCGTGTTTGGTGACCAGATCTGAACAGCCAGGTACTTTCCAACCTTCCTCTTCCCCATCTCCTTCCCCTCCCCAGCAGTTGGGACTCTTGTGCGGTGTTCACATAAAAAAACACTAATAAATTACAAAATTTCCAAATATTTTTATTATATGGATCTTAGCAATGACAAAACTGGTGCAAAATACTCACCTATCAAACAGGCTACTATTATTTTCAACAAATACATAGACGATTCGTCCAAGCAAGATAAAAGAGACATTTAAAAAATATTTGATAAGTCATCTTCTTATAACCAGTTTTGCAGGGTTATTAATCGATACAGCTCTATTCAAATTTGAATATTGTTTTATCACCAAGTTAACTATAATATCATAGAATTGGCTTTGACCTATGATCGATAGATCTTACAATATTTAATAGCGTATGATAATGGAGATGAAATAATTCCTATGTCGAGGTTAATTATCTATCCAATTAGTTTATTTATAGTTTTTGTGTTTAATTTGTAGAACTCCATTTTAATTTTTATATAATTCAATTGAATTAAATTTAATATTATTATTATTGAGTTCTGCTATTTTAAGTTTCTTATTTTAGTTTAAAATAACTAATAATAATAATATTAACTCAATAATAATAATATTAAATTTAATTCAATTGAATTATATAAAAAAAATAAAATAATAATAATAATAATAATAAAATAAAAATCCAATTAGTATTGTAAACTAAAAATGATGAATTATTTTTTTTAATTTTCTTAAAATACAAAATTATTAAAAGGTGGAACATTAAAAAAATAAAACATATTACGACGCCCATCTAGGCATATACCTCTATTATAGTTATTTGCATTTTATGACTGTCTCCGTAGTCGAGTGGTAAGACGCTCGACTACGAATCCAGAGGTCGCGGGTTCGATCCCGGCGTGCGCAAATAACTTTTGTTTCATTAATATGTGTCGTCACAAATTTTATTCGTGTAAAAATATGTATATTTAGTTTATTTGCGGAATGTTCGCACTGGTGAAAGACCAACATTCAGAATCGAACCGTGGCTTGAAATGGCTTTTTTGTGACCAAATCTGAATAGCCAGGTACTTCTTAACCTTATTCTTCCCCATCTCCTTCCCCTTCCCACTGCATTCAGACTCATAAGAAACATATCCTATTAGGAATGCCATAGTCTCACTGATTCTCGACGGTTGGGAGCAGTTCAACTCTTGTGTGGTATTAACTGTAAACAAAAAAAAATGAATAGCCAGGTACTTCCCAACCATCTTCTTCCCCATCTCCTTCCCCTCCCCACTTCTTTCAGGCTCGCAACATACCCCTTTTGAAGAGGCCATAGTCTCACTAACTAGACGGTTTGGAGCAGTTGTGCGGCATCAAAAAAAATATTAATATAAAATCATTTATTTAAGAACGTAGTGTGAAAAGAATATATGAGGCGAAATCAAATGGAAGAAGAAGTCGGGGATGTCCGAGAAAGATATGACACGATAAAGTGAATCAAATACTTGAATTGGGCCACGTGAAGAGTTAGAATAACAGAAGTATGTATGAGACGACGTATGAATGTGAACGAAGCAAGGAGTGTGTGCCAAGACAGAGTTGTATGGCGGTTCGACCTATCTGCCTACCCCCGCGAAGAAACGGCCTGATGGTTAGTTAGTTATTTAGTTTAAATTTATACAAATATAATAATAATTCGATGAAAAATAGTACAGTTCAAAAACAAAGAGAAGTTAAAAAATATTACCAATATTAGGAATTACCACATTTGAATATCATAAATATGTATATTTATTTACATGCATATTTAAACATTTTTAAATGTGGGTGTTACAGAATAAAATGCTTATCAAAGCTATGCATTTGAACTAACCAACAAACGCAGAATACAGTAATGTTCCATACATAAAAAAATATCAATTAATCCGTCAGATTGGTTTATAAATAAGGATTAAGATTAGAAATTTCTTATCGACATTATACGCAGTAAAGAAATTTGTATCAATTTCAGATACGTGTTATACAATTTTATAAGCTGTTACATTAAAAAATTTTAACACATTAATATAAAGTTGGTTTATCATCAGATGGTATCGACCTGGTTTTAATCGAGTTTTTTCACACTTTTATAATTATATTTTTTGGGTAACTAAAAATATATACCTAACTATGGCTTATTTTATTTATTTTTGGGAAAATTAACATCAAAGTGCCATTAATGCAAATATAATAATTAACTAACTAACCATCACGCAGTTCCCCGCAGGGGTAGCAGAAAGGACGTACCGCCATACAACACACTCTGTCTTGGCACACACTTGTTGCGTCATTCACATTCATACATCGTTTCATATATACTCTTCTGCTATTCTGACTCTTCACATGACCCGATTCAAGAAGTCGATTCACTTGATGGTGCCATGTCTTCCTCAGGCGTCCTCGACTTCTTCTTCCATTCACTTTCGCATCATATATTCTTTTCACACTCCTTCCTTCGTTCATTCGCTCTGGATGCCCAAACCGTCTAAGCGTCCCTTTCTGAATCCTGTTCATTACGCTTATATCAGCCTTGCGTTCTTTCTGGATATCATGCCAAGGTCAACACAAACAATACAAAAAAACCTACATATTATTTAATGCAATTTTTATTTCCTAACTAACTAACCATCACGCCGTTTCCCCGCAGGGGTAGCAGAGAGGACGGACCGCCATACAACACACTCTGTCTGGGCACACACTCTTTGCTTCATTCACATTCATATATCGTTTCATTTATACTCTTCACATGACCCGATTCAAGTATATAATTCACTTGATGGTGCCATGTCTTCCTCAGGCGTCCTTGACTTCTTCTTCCATTCATTTTCGCATCATTTATTCTTTTCACACTCCTTTCTTCGTTCATTTGCTCTACATGCCCAAGCCGTCTAAGCGTTCCTTTCTCAATCCTATTAATTACGCTCACATCAGCCTTACACTCTTTCATATTTTAAGGTTATAACAGGTCAAGTTTAGTGGCATAATAAAAAATGTGGGCGAAGTCGCGCGGTGACCCAGGAGCCCAATATCATCGTGACAGTACATAGAAGCGGTGTATTATATTTGTAAAAACTCGGAGAAAGTGATTTATCGCAAGTTTGTATAGGTTGGGTAAAAATAATTAGCTCTCTCCATATATTGTTACTCCAAGGATATAACGTTTACTTCAGAGGTTCCCAAACTTTTTGATCCAGTAGACCACTTGTCGATTTTTTCTGTTTTGTAAAGACCCCCTGCTTTCCTAGTATTGATTTTTTTTAGCGTTGGGAAAAACTTCAAAGTTTTGTGAACGCTTCAGGAACTGCTAGTTCTTTGAAATGAACCTCTCTATGGTTTAATGAAATGGTTAAATGAAATTCTCTATGGTTTAATTGGAAAGTTCACTTTTGATCGCTCCAGCAATAACAGTCATTTAAATTACATTAAATAGTCCAATCTTTACTAAAATTACAAAGTGAATACACAGCATAAATACTTGTGTCGAGTGCTATTATTTTTACGCCAGTATACTAGTTTGTTAACTGAAAAAAATCAATAACAAATAGTGACGGAATTTGACAGCCGCGAGCATTCATATTTGTGACAACAATAATATTACTGTGAAGTTAAAACCCAAACAATCATTTAAAATGCCACTCTTTGATAAATCACACTGTGCTCATTGCAAAAAGGCAACAAATGGTGAAAAAGATGTTCGTTGTGCAAAGTGCAATCTTTTATTTCACAATGCATGCAGTGGTTTAAGTAGAACGGATCTACAATCGCTCGCTGTAAAATCTCCACACTCACTTTCGTACATGTGCGACAGTTGCTACACGACAAAATCAGGTGATGAAAAAAGTATAGAGAAGCTGAGCGCCGAATTAAAAAAAAATTTCTTAAGTGCGAATTAACAGACATAAGCAAGGCAATTGATTTCTTTTCAAAAAAATCGATGATTATGAGGAAGAAAAGAAAGAATGTTACCAAAAACTCAAAGAAGTACAAAATGAAAACAAATCTTTAAAACAAATGGTCAACCAAATCGAACAAACTTCTTTGGAAACCTCCTTGGAAATCCAAGGACTAGAAATAAAAAATGATGAGAACCCTATCATTCCGGTGGAATACATTTAAAAAAAACTAGACTGTGAAGACATAATTCGTACTAACAGCATCGTGAACTGCTATTCAACGAAAAAATCGATCACACTAAAGTTGAATTCAAAAGCAGCGAAAGATAGAATTTTAACCCAGAAAAAAAAAAAAAACGGAAACTTCACGGCAAAAGATCTAAAGTACTCATCCTCAGAAAAAACTATTTTCATCAACGAAAAGCTAACACCGGCCAACAACCAGCTACTTTGGCTAGCTAGATCGACGAAATCGATGGGGTACAAATTTGCGTGGACAAAGAACGGTCGTGTGTTGCTGAGGAAAAACTCAAGACTCTCCAATAATATACATCAAAGACGCCAACGACATCCCATTACATTAAATTGTAACTCTAAGATCGATTGTATAATCTCGCTGTGAAAATGGATACCACAAATGAAGATTCGCTCATACATACACAGGTATGTGAAGACATAATGGAATTAAATAATTACATAAGTGAAGGAAATACTGACTTCAATATGATAAATTTAAACATACGAAGTATCCGTAAACATTTTGACGAGTTATGTATTTTCCTCAATTCCTTAGAATTCGAACTTAATATAATCATTCTCACTGAAACGCAAATGCGTGAAACAATTCCATATTCTATTCCTGGATATAAGACATTTTCACTTCCCTCTAACCACACTTCGCACGACGGTCTAACTATTTTTTACAAAAAGAGCACAAAATATCTGATGTTTTAATAGATATACCGAAATTTAAATATTCAAACGCCATCCATCTATCCTTCACGTTAAATAATAAAACATATTCTATACTTGCCATATATCGCTCACCTTCCTTAGACTCTAAATCCTTTGTCACTGAACTTGAACATTTTTTAATTGAAGGTAATTTTAAACAATCAGATTTCTCTTTTTGTTGTGGGTGATATGAATATCAACATTGAACATTCTATCTTAGACCCAATTGCCAATGAATATCTAAATGTTATGTATAGCGAAGGATATTTGTCTTGTATAAGTGGCCCTACTAGATGCGGCCTCCGTGCTGTTTCTTGCCTGGATCATATATTATTAAAAACCAACAAAGTCTTTATTCCCAGATCAGCTATTCTAAAAATTGATACAACCGACCACTACCCAACATTTTTCAGTCACAGTACCTTAAAACATCATAATAAAACTAAAGACCAACACGTGAAAAGAAGTAGAATCAACTATCAAACTCTGAATGATTATCTAAAAAAAGAAACTTGGAACACAGTTATCTACAACGATGACCCGAATCAGTCATTGAACAATTTTTATTCAGTATTAAATAATAATATAAATAATAGTTTAGAACCAACACCTACACCCAAAAAAGAAAACACAAAAAAAATTAAACCATGGATTACGCGTAGACTGATAGTTTCAAGTTTGCACAGGAACAAGCTTTACAAAATTTACAAAAAACATGAGAAATACTGTACGACTAACAACATACCACCTAATGCAAATTTACAACAGCAATATATAATTTATAGAAATTTTTTTAATATACTTATAAAGAGGTGTAAACAAGAATACTACACTAAACAATTACAAATAGCCGATAATGATTCTAAAAAAAACGTGGCAAGTCATAAACGAAATCGCAAATAGAAAGCATAAAGTACAAACTTTGCCTGAAAAAATTGTAACAGACGATAAAATAGTTATTACGGATATGGGAAAAATTGCAAATAAATTCAACGATTTTTTTACAAACGTTGCCTCAGATTTAATAAATAATAATCCTTCATTTAGAAACAAGTCCAGACCTACTCTAATTAACACTCACTCTGTAAATACTCCTATTTTATCTCAATTTAAACGTGTAACTGAATCGGAAATCATAAAACACATTGATAATCTCAACACAAACACAGCCAATGGACCCGATGAATTAAGCTGCCTCACAATCAAATCTATTAAACAACATATATCCTTACCTCTGCAACATATATTTAATTCTTGCTTTGAAAAAAACACATTCCCAAACGCATTTAAACTCTCAAATATTGTTCCAATCCATAAATCTGGATCGATTTTTACACCTGACAATTACAGACCCATATCGCTGATATCCCAACTTGCTAAGATATTAGAAAAATTATGAAGATACAAATTCTAGAGTTTCTTGAGTCCAATGCACTTTTGTCCCCAAATCAATATGGTTTTAGATCAGGTCTTGGTACAGATGATGCTTTATTTAATCTAACGAAAAATGTATACAGTAATCTTGACTCAAATATGAAAAGCCTAACAATTTTCTTAGACTTGAAAAAGGCATTCGATACCGTCAATCATAATATACTGATTGGAAAACTTAATAATTTAGGAATTAAAAATAACTGTCTCTCCCTTTTGAAAAATTATTTATCTTATCGCCATCAATGCACAAAAATTGGTGCTCATATTAGTAAACCAAAGTGTGTTAGACATGGGGTTCCACAAGGAACAGTTATCGGCCCGTTACTGTTCCTAATTTATATAAATGATCTCTGTAATATTAACATTTCGGGAAAACTATTCTCATATGCTGACGATACTGCAATCACAGTACATGGTAAGTCCTGGAACGAAGTCACTGAAAATGCTAATAAATGCACCTCCATTGTCAAAGAATGGCTCAACCAAAACCTTTTAACTCTGAACTGTGAAAAAACTATTTATATTCCATTCTATAATACCAAAAAGGCTGCACCTCTAACTAACCTAAATATAAGGTTCCATAACAATAACTGCAACCCTATTTTATGCTCTAATTGTGTAGAAATGAAATCGGGAAATACAGTCAAATATTTAGGAATTACAATAGATAGTCAACTCAAATGGACGAATCATGTAGAAAAGCTTGTAAATAAACTAAGATATTTAACTTACATTTTTAAACGATTAAATAACATAGTTGACATAAAAATAATGAAATTGGTGTACCATGCATTGGTTCAGTCATCAGTATCTTATGGAATAATCGGTTGGGGGGTATTTATAATACTCATATTAAGCCATTAGAAATATCTCAAAAATTAATAATAAAAATAATGTTGCATAAAAACATTACATACCCCTCCATACAATTATTCCAAGAAGCTGATCTCTTAGATATAAGAAAAATTTATTGTATACAGTGCCTAAAGTACATATTTTCGCGAAGTAAACTATTTGCAAAAAATGAAAATCGTTACAGCAACAGAATAAATAATGTACTGGAGGTACCTCTCTGCAAAAACTAGACTTGCGCAGAGACATGCATACTTCATTGCCCCAAAAATGTATAATTCACTTTCATTACATTTTAAGTGTTCAAATTCAACTTCCTTAAATACATACAAAAATGTAATAAAAAACTGGATAAAAGCAAAAGATACCAGCCTCTTCATACTATAAGTGCTAAATTCTAAAAAATTAACTAACTTATCTGTTGTGATTTTGAATTTGAAAAAAAAAAAAAAAAAAAAAAATGAAAAAAAAATAAAATAAAAGTTGGTTAAAAACAAAAAATACCAACCTCTTAATACCATAACTGTTATATTTTTTTTAAATTCTTAACTAACTTATCTGCTGTGATTTAAAAAAAAAAAAAAAAAAAATTAAAATGTTTTGCTTAATTTGAAATGTAACTCTTTATTAATTGTAATTATATACTGTTTATCTATTTATATTATTGCTATAGAGAACCTACTATTGATTTATATTAGTATACCCACGCACTGGCTTTTGCCTATGTGGGATTTTTTGTTATATCTACATTGTTCTTCCTTATTTTCTTTTCTTTATTGTTTATAATATGTTTCTTTCTTTTTAATTAATGTTTTTACTTTTGTAATCTTTTTTCTTTTCTAATTTTAAAAAAAAATATGTGACAAAAAAATCAAATAAAAAAATGGTTTACGTTATAAGCGACACACGTGACACTGAGGTAAAGGCAGGCTACACGGAGCTCTCAACGGCCGTAGTAAAAACCCCTGAATTACGAATACATCATCGCATGTTAGTATTTGCAATGGCTCTGCCTATATTTTCACTGTCTGTAATTACAAATATTGACTCAAAAAATCATGTATTGTATTGATCAATATTGACTATATTAATATCTTTCGCTGTTTTCAATTATCGTCTTTTTTATTTATTTCCTCGTCTGGTCCGCCGTGGCAAGACGACAGGTGGTAGATACCGTAGAACGTAGATCTGTCCAAAGGTCATTCGGTAGTACGGCAGATAAAAACTTTTTATATTCACACTGTTTGCATTTTTAATATTATTGTTATTTTTTACCTAATAATACTTGAATATTTAGCATATCAGCGGCACGTTCTAAATAAAAGTAGCCCTGGTGATATACCACCTGTCAGAATATAAACTAAAAGCCTACATTTAAGCAAAACAACGATATACCAAAATGGCAATATTTCTATCCAGTTTTCTTTCCGAAGTCTAAAAAATTATCCTTTTATGTAATTTTTACAATATCATCGCTATTTTCCACGTGGACCCATGAGGTATAGCTTTAAACAGTGGTGAAGTTTTGTAATATATCATGGTATATACAGGGTATCCCAGAACTCGACGTCAAGCCGGAAGCGGGTGATAGAACAAGTCATAATGGTTATCAGAAATATATATTTTTAAATCTAAGTTATGCATTTTAAAAATTATAGGCACTTAAAAAAAATCGAGAAAATCTACACCCTGTGATGGTGTTTTAACTCCCGTTACTACAAACCTTTTTTTAAAATATTTATATTTTTTAATTATGCTTCTTTATATTGTTGCCTAAATTTTTAAACCAACTACCCCAGCTTGGAAAAAAAAAGTCCGCGAAAATTCAAAATTTACCTTTTCTTTTGAACAGGCCTCGTATATCATATTTAATCGTATGTAGGTGATATCAAACAGAATTTCACCACTGTTAACCACTCGTTTTTGGCAGGTTTCCCATCGGAAAATTACTAACACATACAGATCCATAAATTTATATCATTAAAGTGTAATGTTTTGTGACAAGAGAATATTACGTAAGTGATCAAAGTTATAAATTTTACATAAATACAAAAAGTGTGGTAATTACTATTAAGATTTCTATAGTGTTTTTTAATAATTTTCCGAAGGCCTAATCCCAAATATAGAAAAAAAAAGATTAATAATTTTCAAAGAAGTATGAGATTGATAAAAATGGCGGTTTCTAATGAGGTTTCGGTAGCTCAATTGGCAGAGATGTTACTTCCGGATAGAGTAGAGGTTAGTTAGATAGTTTTTTTTATGTGACATCTATTTTATTACTGATTTTGAGATAATATTCATTTATTTATTTACGCCCGTTATAGGCTTTTACAAACATGTTAACATAATAAAAAAAAAAAAACAATAAAAAATGGATAACTTTTATAGCACCGTTTTTGTGGGAAAATCATCTCAAGGGCCTCAACCTCAATAGTGCAAAAAAATGTGTTAAATAGAATTAAAAAAAAGTATTGAATAGCAGATACAAAAATATTGTAAAAGAAGTGAAAAAAATAATATTAAGTAACAGGTCCAACTATTAGTTTAGCTCCACCAGATGACAACAACTGTACTAAATTAGACTTATAGTTTGATATTGACGTGTTAAATATATCAGCGACATCGGAGTATGTGTTTCCCAGCTGTTGCATTCGTCGCATAGGCGTGTTGAATTGCGAGGTTGAAGCAGATTTGCTACAATAGTACGGTAGGTACTGCCTTGTAACCGTCTTGCTAGAAACATGAAATGAAATCAAATTTGATAGTTCAGGGCTGTCAATCATTGAATTTATAATTTTGTATAAGCAAAACAAGTCGGTAATTATTCTCCGTTCAGACAATCTCAATAAATTAAGATGACAAAGAAGATAATCGTAATTGATAGATTCCCTTAATAAGCTCATTCTGAAGTTAATAAATCTTAAGAATTTATTTTGAACTTTTTCTATTGTAAGGGAATGAATAGCATAACTTGGTGCCCACACTGTTTTATTTTATATTAGCTGATTGAAATGTGGCTTTACTCCAGTGACAGGTGTAACTGCCGACTTAGCCAGGAAGTAAAGTTTGATATATAAATATTTAGAAGGTCTTATGAGGTGAACAGTGTGATTATCAAGAGGCGACTGGTCTAACATGTGAGAAAGTAAAATGTCAAAACACTCTACATTTAAAAACATTATTAATTAAATGTTCTAAAGAAAATTTTAGACTCATTATATTTCCTTCACTTCGGTCGAGAGCTTAGAGTACATAGAGTGGTACCTATTCAAGGCAGTGTAGTCAGTTTTTGATGATTTTTGCCGGACTCGGCAGACCTGGGCGTGGCTAGGGTATTTATACATCCATTCATAGCACATAGTATGGCAGTGAGGCATGGAACTGGCAGAAGTAGGATGAAAGTAGACTGAACGCTGTGGAAATGAGATCCCTGAGACGTATGTGCGGTAAAACCATGTATGACCGTATTAAAAATGTGGATATCCGGAAAGAATGCAAGGCTGATGTGAGCGTAATGAATGGGATCAAGAAAGGGACGCTTAGATGGTTTAGGCATGTAGAGCGAACGAACGAAAAATGGAGTATGAAAAGAATATATGATGCGAAAGTGATTGGAAGAAGAATTTGAGGACGCCCGAGAAAGACATGGCACGATCAAGTAAATCAAATATTCGAGTCGGGTCATGTGAAGAGTAAGAATAACAGAAGAGTATGTATGAAACGATGTATGAATGTAAATGAAGCAAGGAGTGTGTGCCAAGACAGTTATATGGCGGTCCGTCCTTTCTGCCTACCCCTGCGGGTGAAATGGCGTGATGGTTAGTTTCATAGCACATGTCGACATAATGTTTTTGTTTATTCGTAAAACCACTTTTTCACAGTATTGTTATTAACAAAAATATAGCACATAACCTAAAACACCGTTTAGTTGTGTCCAGTTTAGTCGCATACGAAAACATGTGGGCGGAGTCCCCGGAGACGCGGGAGACCAAGATCATCCTTACAGTACATAAAAGCGGTGTGTGATGCACTGACGGAAACCATCTATATTATGTCAATCAATAAATTCAAAATAGCCCGCAAGAACTATTTAAATAAATCAAGATAATAAGTAGTATGTAAGTGAAAATATTATTAAGCTAAAAAAAAAATGAAATAATCAGATACTTTGAAAACTTTAATGTACAAGAAACTAATATAAAATAAATAAAATTAAAATTGAACAAAACTTCTGGAATTTGTCGATAAAAGTGATTCCTATTCAGTTGTCCGAGGTCGGCACTTTGAACTTGATAAGAACGACTCGTGAAATCGAATGACTAAACCTGGAGATTACATTATTTCGCAAAGGTGCGATAATATCTGCGCTGGGCAAGGACTTTGCACGCGGATGCATAATGCTCGTCGACATTATTCGGAGAATCACTCATAGTCATGTCTTGTGATAAGACCGTTTTACCGGGAACGGTTTTAGTGTGACACCCGGTCAATGTGCACAGGTGAATATATCACTTGGAGAAACAATGCATGGAGAGAGAGCTAATTCTTTTTACCCAACCTATACAAACTTGCGATAAATCACTTCCTCCGGCTTTTCACGTCGTACACCACGAGAGAGAAGGAGACAACAAAAATAACACACCGCTTTTATGTACTGTAAAGATGATCTTGGTCTCCCGCTTCTCCGGGGACTCCGCCCACATGTTTTAATATCCGACTAAATTCTACACAACTAAACGGATTTTTAGGTTATATGCTATATTTCTGTGAAAAAGTGGTTATACGAATAAACACAAACATTATGTCGACACGTGCTATGAATGAATGGATAAATACTCTAGCCCTTGTTCTAGTCTCGCCCAGGTTTAGCCGAGTCCGGCAAACCTCGTATAAACTGACTACAGCTCTCTCTACAGCGCTTTCTCTTGTATATTATTGGTCTGAGATTTTGACACAATTGCCCATCAGCTCCAAGCATATGAGACTCTTTTAAAGAAATCATATAAAAAAGGCTAAACCAAGGCTTTATTTAAACTACCTATGCTAGAACCGGGCCTAAGATGTATTTTTCATAGCATGTCAACCTTTGGCGTACTCTTGTGTTACAAACGTCTGTATTTATAAGATTTAAGCTTAACGATAATGTTTTACATTAGAACAGTTATTAAATTCCATATTTTCCAGGTAATAATGGTTACATTAAGTTTAGAAAGATGTTTCATAATTAACAGTAGATTTACGGGCATTTTTCGTTTACCTATTTCTACGGGCATCCGTCAGATTGACGGATAAACACAAATACTGTTTAAATAAATGTTTTATTTAACTGAAAGTAGACCCCACGCTTCCACACACTGACCATAACTCTATAACTGAAGATAGATTTATTTACTTACACTTGTGCAGCCGTATGGTCAACTTCGCCAGACTCCCACCCTCGAAAAGACCTTTTTTATTGGCCCATAAATCATAATGCGCCGAATTTGTTAGGCAACGTATTTGTAATTTGGGTTAGAAACAAAATGCCCTTGACACCGATGACATTCTTTCTTCATTGCTTCACACAAATTGTTACACTACAATTATTTTGTTTTAGAAGTAATAATTTCACAAATGGGACAAATTCAAAAGTGTTATTTAAATTTGACGGGTGTCCGTAGAGATAAGAATTTAGCGACTAAATTTAAAAAAAATAAGAAGTTTCCGAAAATAAAAATACAGTAAATATATTTACACTGTTTAATTATAGAAAGGCGTAAAAAAAACAATAAAAAAATACTGTCTGTTTAGTAAAATTTGCAAAGCAAATCGGAAATTCGTCAATTTGACGGGTGTCGTACACCTAGTGTTGAAAACGTTGCTTTAGTGTCGATTCACACCAACATCCGGATCCGCTCAGTGACGATATTGTTCCGGAAGAGAGCTTATTGATATGGTATGAATATCAATCAAGGAGTATGTGCCAAGACAAAGTTGTTTGGCAGTATATCCTTCTGCCCACCTTTGTGATATTTAACTACTTAGCTAGTTAAATAATTATTTTGAAGTGTAAAAATACTTACATCGCAGATTTTTTTTTAACACCATTTTTTTATCACTAAATAATATTTTTAATATTTAATAATTAATAAAAATATTATTTAGTGACAAAAAAATGGTTTTTAATAAAAAAAAATCTGCGAATTAAGTATTTTCATACCATATCGATAAGCTCTCTTGCGGAACAATATCGTCACTGAGCGGATCCGGTTGGTGTGAATCTACCATTAATCGGTATTAACTGTGTTCAGTGACCAAATCTGAATAGCCAACATATAACCCAACCTTCATCTTCTCTGCCTCTCATAGAAAACGTATTCAAATAAATAAATAAAACAAATATATTATTGTGTCTGACCTTGAGGCATCAGAAGTTTGATTACAGCTTTATTTGTCGGAACTTCGCAGTTTATAAGTGGTATTTGCGTTTTGTATTGATTTCTCCATATCTGTATACCATTTCAACAATCTCTCATATATTGATGTTGACACTACTTATTTGCATACGTTGAACCTTGGAGTAAGAATATACATGGAGGGAGAGCTACATATTTTTACCCAACCTATACAAATTTGCGATAAATCACTTTCTCCGGGTTTTCACGTCGTATACCACGAGAGAGAAAGAGACAAGAAAAGTATTCACAAAACATTGCAACACTTCTAAGCATGTAAGAATGTTCTCCGACCGCGCTAACTTCCCATCATCGAGTCGCATAACTCACTTACGTCAACGGATTTTGAGGTTATTTCCTATATTTGTGTTGGTTAAAAAACTTGCAGTAATCATACAAATAAATATACATGATGGTAATATGTGAATGTTCAAATAAGACCAAACATAGATTATAAAACATTACTTTTCAGAGCTATTTCTACAGTTTTAAAAATTTTTTGACGGAAGTTAAGAATTCTCACATTATTAATGATGTAAAGACATAAAATCAACAAAAAGCTTCCATTTTTATTTAGGCAAACTTTCTGTTATTAGTGTGTATGTGCTATTTTGACTTTTGAAATTATTTTAATGGTGTATTGATATGGCTTTGTTTAATGTGTTCCAATGTGTTTATTAAAAAGTCCGAATTCCATGTAGGCGGTAACTAATAGGCTATCCGACATCCTTTAATATATCTTCTATGGCCTCCATGGTCGAGTGGTAAGACGCTCGACTACGAATCCAAAGGTCGCGGGTTAAAACCCGGCGTGCGCCAATAACTTTTATTTAATTAATATGTGTCATAACACATTTAATTCATTTAAAAATAATAACAAGTATATTTGCGGCACGTTCCAGAGTGGTAGATACTCTAAAGTATCGCCCTGGTGAAAGACCACCATTCAGAATCGAAACGTTGCTTGAAATGGCTTAAGCCGTGTTTGGTGACCAGATCTGAATAGCCAGGTACTTCCCAACCTTCCTCTTCCCGATCTCCTTCCCCTCCCCACTACCGTCAGCCTCACAACATACCCAATTTGGGGATGCCATAGTCTCACTGGCTCTAGACGGTTGGGAGCAGTTGAGACTCTTGTGCGGTATTCATGTAAAAAAAAAAAAAAAAATCTTTGTATCTTTCTATCAAGTCAGTATAACGTCAATAATACTGACTACACTAACTAACTAACTAAGTTAGTTAGTGTAGTCAGTATTATTGACGTTATACTGACTTGATAGAAAGATACAAAGATTTTACTACAAAAAAGACTACACTATTTTGCAAAAGTACCTCTCCCTGTATATTTTTACTCTAAGCGTTGACCCAGTATTTGTGTTAGAATCTACGACATATCTAAATCTTTTAGATATTCAAATTTAATATAAATTACCTAACAGATGTCTTCTACTCACATAATATATTTATTTATTGTATTAATGCCCTGAGTGGGCTTCTACATATAAGGAACTACATTCAACAGTAAAAAAAATTAAATTATTTACATAAACAAAATAAAGAAAGCTTCAATAATGTATTATTTGAAATGAAAAAAAAAAAAATCACACCATAGAGTTGGTAGAGTAGTATCTATCCAAGGCAGTAAAGTCAGTTTTTGACTTGTTTTTGATGATTTTAACCTGACTCGGCGCACCTGGGCGTGGCTAAGACTAAGGCTAGGGTATTTATATATCCATTCATAGCACATATCGACATAATGGTTTTGTTCATTCATATAGCCACTTTTTCACAGTAATTTTATCAACAAAAATATAGCATTTAACCTAAAAAAACCGTTTAGTTGTGTCAAGTTTAGTGGCATAATAAAATATGTGGGCGGAGTCCCGCCGTTAACCAGCACCTTAAGATCATTGCGACAGTATATAGAAGCGGTCCAAGAAATTTGTTGTCCCTTTCTCTCTCACGGTGTACGATGTAAAAGCTCGGAAAAAAGTGATTTATTACAATTTCGGATGGGTTGGGTAAAACAAATTAGCTATCCCTCCATTAGATTCTTACTCTGAGGTTATTTGCAACATTGTTGCACTTTCCTCGTGGCTTGGGGCAAACGTGTGTTGTTTTGTGGCAACTAATAATTATTTCTAATTTGAAAACTGTTAATTCGTGGTGGAAATCCATTTTAATGATTTGAATAGTACCTATTCAAAAAAAAACTTATTTACATTTTTTTATTTTATTTAAGACCTGACTGGTTTTACCATCACCATCAAACGGACATTTTCAGGCTGGAGATGTCCCTCTGATGAATGACATTTCATTTCGAAGTACGCCCAATTTACTAATTATTTTTGACAACACAAATATCTCCATAGTTTCCTGAAAATTTTACACTTCATTTGAGAGAGTGAGATGGTGAACGTAACAACACATGAGTATGAGGAAGACAGCATAGTGACGTCTTCGCGTATGCGAGTAAGCGAAGTGCTATCTCATTCTCACAAGAGCATTCAACGCTATTATCAAGTACGGAACGCAGTCCGATCCTACATCTGTTTCGTTCATACACACATATTCTATGAATGTCTATCTTTGTCATACATGTTGATACTACATGTCTGACTTGAGTGTTTGTTACTTGCCACATTTTGTGTTAATATTCTAAGGCTATAACGTGTCTATATATATTTGTAACGTCATTGTAAATAACATTATTAACTTACCAAGGTTAATATAATACAAACGTCGGGTGGCGACGAAGATAGTTTAAAAAAATGGTATTATTTAACTGTAGGCGCCTTGATACCCTTATTATATCTACTCCACTACATTGAATCCTTGTCCCCTTGAAAATCGCTCCGCCCACGGTAAGACAAGAAGCAGCAACCCTCAGAGAATGGAAAGAAAGCCGTGAATAATAACTTTCCATTTCAAGATGACCCGACAAACCTTCTGCCCAACCGCCCCACATCCAGGAAAGCCTTTTAGACTGAAAGCGAAAGTCTGTTTCAATCACGATATTCTCTCAAAGAGTCGTGGCGAACTCAGTGCCAGACCTCGAACGCGAAAAACAAGTTGTGGACCTAGCGATTAAATTGCCATGCTTTTTTCTCCCTCGAAAGACGTGGGCCTCCCAAACTACATCCGGTGCAGCGGTACTAGGCGTTGATGATAATTTCTAAGTACGCGCAAATACCTGCAAATTACTTATTATTTTAGACAACACAACTATCTCCATTGTTTCCCCGAAGATTTTACACGTCATTCGAGAAAGAGATGATAAACGTTACAACACATGAGTATGAAGAAGACAACATAATGAAGACTTCGCGTAAGCGAGTAAGCGAAGTGCTATCTCATTCTTACCAAAAAATGTAACGCTACTAGCAAGTACGGAACGCAGTCCGATCCTACATCTGTTTCATTCATACACACATATTCTATGAATGCCTGTATTTGTCGTACATAATGATACATGACTGATATTTGAATGATGAATTTACTGGTAACGAAATAGTGTTTGTTACTTGCCACATTTTTTGTTAATATTCCAAGGCTATAACGTGTCTATATATTTGTAACGTCATTGTAAAGAACATTATTAACTTTCCAAGGTTAATATAACACATACGTCGGGTTGCAACGAAGATATCGTAAGATAAATTCTATATTGTTACTAAGCAGGAAGGAATTTTTAAAATCTGTAAAATTTACAAATAATTTCACGCCAAACGAGTATTACATTGGAAACGCAATACAAAAAACCTGTCCGTACTTTGGCCTCACCAAAATGTTTCAATTCTAAATAATCTCTGGTAGAATTCGCAGATTATTATGATAAAAAATGAGTGATTCTCACTAAATATTATATTTAAAAAAATATGTTTTATTTTAGCAGTAATTTTTTATAAAATATATTTTTTTAATAGTGAATACCGCACAAGAGTTCCAACTGCTCCCAACATTCTAGTGCCAGTGAGCTGGCATTCCCAATTAGGGTATGTTGTGATGCTGAAGGTAGAGGGAAGGGAAAGGAGATAAATAAGAGGAAGGTCGGGAAGTACCTGGCTATTCAGATCTAGTCACCAAACATGGCTAAAGTCACTGCAAGCAACGTTTCGTTTCTGAATGGTGGTATTTCACCAGGGCGATACTTGGAGTATCTACCACTCTGGAACGTGACGCAAATATACTATTTATTATTTTATATGAATTAAATGTCTCATGACACATATTAATTAAATGAAATTTGGTTGCGCACGCCGGGCTTGAACCCGCGACCTCTGGATTCATGGTCGAGCGACTAACCAATCGACCATGCAGGCCGTCAATTTCAATTGTTCGATGTGAAAAAAGATTTCATGATGGCCAAAATACATTTAAAAAAATATTCTTAGTTTTAAAAAAAAAACAAGAATGTTAATTTAAAATATCGTGAATTTCATAAAAAGTTATGATATCATATTTAGTGCGTCACACTACTTCAGTTTGTACTTATATAACTCCTTTGGATATATAATACCTTGTCTATATGTGAGATGTACATAAATGTTTGATTTATTTTTTTACACTACGCATGTATCTACAATATTTTTAAATCATTCATCTCTTAATGTATTTGGTGAACAACTGTTTTTATGAGATCTTATAAATAAATAAATTCAATTCAGATGAAATGTTCCAGAGTGGTATATAATCCATGGAGTGGTAGATGCTGACGGTATCGACCTGGTGAAAGACCACCGTTTAGAATCGAAGCGTTGCTTGAAATGGCTTTAGACGTGTTTGGTGACCAAATATGGACATCCAGGTACTTCCCAACCTTTCTCTTCCTCACCTCCCACCTCCCTACTTCCTTCAGCCTCAAACCGCGATATTAACTATGAAACAAAAAAAGTACAAGCAACACTTGGCGGTCATATCGGGATAGCCAGGCACTTTGTAACCTTTCTCTTTCCTATCTCCTTCACCTCCCCACTTCCTCCAGCCGCATATCATACCCCTAATAGGATTGGTCCCACAGCATAGTCTAAGAGCCCGATCTCTTTCCCCTCCTCACTACCTTCAGCCTTACAGCATATCCTAATTGGGGATGCCATGGTCCCACTGGCTGCAGACGGTTGTGAATCCTCTGCGGTATTAACCACAAAACATTGTAAAAAAACAGGAGCGGTATGGTCAATCGATTTCAAACACCGGAACATCGTTCCGGTTCGGTCGGTGGGAAAATCAAATCGGGAAATATGTATATATACCCGTTCAGGTTGTGATGAGGCCACTTTCCTGATTCAGTCAAAGCTGGAGGTCACGTTTCGCCGACAGATGGCAGCACCGCCGTCGGAATGGTAAACTGATCGAATCCTATTCCGTCCTTTTTATTAAAGCAATATCCTGGTTCGTCCCGGAAGGTACGAGGGCCAGTGGCGTACCGGCCAATGCATCACCCCCGGGCAAGCGTTACTGAGATCACCAGCCAACTAGTAATTGGGCGCCGAAATGCTCCAACTTAAATGTATGGAATCCTTAGAGTATATAGAGTGGTATCAATCCAAGGCAGTGTAGTCAGTTTTTGATGATTTTTACCTGACTCGGGGGACCTGGGCGTGGCCGAGACCAAGACTAGGGTATTTATACATCCATTCATAGCACATATCGACATAATGTTTTTGTTTATTCGTAATACCACTTTTTTACAGTATTGATATCAAAAAAAATATAGCATTTAACTTAAAAAAACCGTTTAGTTGTGTCGAGTTTAGTCGCATATGAAAACATGTGGGCGGAGTCCCCGGAGACGCGGGAGACCAAGACCAAACGGAGTATTATATTTGTTGACTCTTTCTCTCTCATGGTACTCGACGCGAAAACCCGCAGAAAGTGATTTATCGCAAATTGGTATAGGTTGGTTAAAAATATTAACTGTGCCTTCTTGGAGTAACAATGTCTGGAGAGAGAGCTAATTCTTTTTCCCAAGCCATACAAACTTGCGGTAAATCACTTTCTTCGGGTTTTTACGTCGTTCACCATGAGAGAGAAAGAGACAAAAAAAATAACACACCGCTTTTATGTACTGTTAGGATTATCTTGGTCTCCCGCGTCTCCGGGGACTCCGCCCACATGTTTTTATATGCGACTAAACTCGACACAACTAAACGGTTCATTAGGTTATATGCCATATTTTTGTTGATATCAATACTGTGGAAAGTGGTTACACGAATAAACAAAAACATTATGTCGATATGTGCTATAAATGGATGTATATGGTAAATACCCTAGCTTTAGTCTTAGCCACGGCCAGGTCTGCCGAGTCCGGCAAAAATCATCAAAAACTGACTACACTGCCTTGGATAGGTACCACTCTATGTACACAAGGTGTACCTTCTTATATGGTTACTCTGAGGTCTTAAACTTCACCATGTTTTGATGTTCTGAGGCGTCATCATTACGTGTACCCGGGAAGTTGCCCAATGTGCCCGTTCAACACTGCGCCACTAGGGCGGTAGTTGGGCGGGTTTCTGGAATACATCGCCACCCGCCCTTCGAGCCCTGATCAGAGCAGCCTGATCGCCGATCGATTGGAAGAACACTGCGGCGGAGACGGTGGTTAATTACTTCCTGCATGATGCTCGAGGCGAGTGCTTGAAAATTAATTTACATCCGGAGTAGGTTCTCCTTTACGTTGTTACGGAAACTCTCTGATAATAGAATTATAGGAAATTTCGAAGGCTTCTACGCTAGATGTACAACAATGAAAATTTTCATCGTATATAACTAACTCACTAACTAACCATCACGCCGTTTAGGCAATGAGGCTGTACCGCCATACAACTCTGTATTGATACACACTCCTGGCTTCATTCACAATTATACAATGTCTCATTCTTCCTTTTCTCTTATTCTGACTCTTGACATGGCCCGACTCAAGTATTTGATTGACTAGATCGTGCATGTCTTCCTCGGGCGTCCCCGACTTCTTCTTCCACTCCCTTAAACGTCATATATTGAAGGATATAAACCGAACAGGAGATACATTCTAACATTAACTAGTTATACCATGTGAGGGGAGTATCTGTGAACTGTTCTTCTAACTAACTAACTAAATAACTAACCATCACGCGCGCCGTTTCCTCGCAGGGTGAGGCAGAGTGGATGTACCGCCGTACAACACTTTCTTGGCACACACTCCTTACTTAATCCACATTCATACGTACTCTTATCTTATTCTCATTTGTCAAATTTGTAATTTACCTATATTATTTTCATTTTTATTATGTATGTACGCTCATCGTCATTAACATCTTCTCGGCCTTCTGTAAAGGGCTTGTACCACTTATAAACAGTTTTTTGTGACAAAGTAGACTCATCGAATGCTACAGTCAACATTTTAAGTGCGTTGGAGCACTTTATTCCATTTTTAACGCAAAATTTAATACATATTCTTTGATCCATTATTATCAAAAGTAAAAAATCGAAGAACACACAAAAACGTGACTAACCTTTCCAGTTGTCCAAAACAAACCACTAATCCAAAATGGCTGATAATGCTAACATTTGATAAACATATGTGTACCAACATAACAACAACAAAAAAATCGATAATCGAATGTACAGCCCGCGAAAATTCAAAATTCACCTTTTCATTTGAACAGGCCTCGTACATGGTACACACAGGGTATATATATATATACAAGTTTTATTTCATTTTATGGAGCACTGAAGCCTTAATTGCGTCAAGGTACACTGATAGATACCTCGATTGACGATGTAAATAATATGTTACCAAAAAACACCTTTTTCATCGTGTTATCAATAAACCTGTCGAGCTCCGTTACAAAGCAGTTAGGTTAAGCGATTATTTAGGTCTGATTTCAGAGATAGCTTGTTCGAAACCCGACGAAGGGCTAATAAAATTTAATTATTTTTTACACGTGCATTCTTGTAAACGGTGCTCGGAAACTCGTGGTACGAGCAATAAACCGATCTAAATTACATTTGGAATCAATTTTGTGCTGCCCAAAGATCCTAAGCGAACTGTGACATCCCCAATTGGACGTAATTATCCAGAAATCATTCAACTCACAATTGTTTTCGAGTTTTACATTGTTTCCTATAGATAAATACCAGAGTTATATTTATTTATTTATTTTATATTTGCAAAAACAGTTTTAAACCAAAACATTGCAAAAAACACAAAAAAATGGTAATCATAATTACACAAAGATTAGGGTAAAAAGAAGTTTAAAAACCATAAAAAAAAATTAAACAAAGTTTTCAAAAAGTACATAATGTAGTTAGAACTTAATAGCTAGTCCTTGCTTAAACTTGTAGCTCGTGTGAAAAATATCCAAATTTCCTGCAAGGCAGTTAATTAACCTCGTTAGTCTTCCTAGGGGCATCACCATTAACCTAACCTAACCTAACCTAACCTAACCGAACTGTGGCATCCCCAATTGGACGAATTTACGCAGAAAGCGTCTAACCCACCATTTTCCAAAATCGAGTCTTACATTGTTTCCTTACACAAAGATTAGGGTAAACAAAGTTTAAAAACAAATTTAAAATAGTTTCAAGAAGTACATAATATATTTAGAACTTAATAGCTAGTTCATGCTTAAACTTGTTGTAGCTCGTGTGAAAAATATCCAAATTTCCTGCGAGGCAGTTAATTAACCCAGTTAGTCTTTCCAGGGGCATCACCATTGGTAAATTGGTTCTGCACCTGGGAAGAAACAGAAGCCTGTGTTGGCGGCCTCGCGTGAAATTATCAGGGATATAAAATCCAATTTTTACCAGGATGTCAGGTATTAATAATACACTGTTAAATAATAAATATCTGCTGAAAACGTTAAAGTTTTAAATGATTGATCGATTTTTGGTATTTAAAAAAAAATAGTAAAGTTGACCTTGTTGAGAAAATTATGAATTTTTAAATATTTCTTATCAGCCTTGGCACATATGCGAGTAAGCGTGCATTTTATAAACATAAAATCGTTGAATTTTATAGCAAAATTACATGTTTAATTAACATAATTGAGATAATTTATCTTAATTTATTCAGCGCTACAAAAACAAAACACTCACGCAGAATACAGTTTCAAGAATCTTTCCTTACTTGACCTCACTCTGGCCTAGTCATGCATTATCGAAATGTTGCCATTCGATCAATGTTTAGAATTAAATACTCAATGCTGATAGAAATTTTTTGGGTTCTTACCTTCATGTTTTTCATCCAGTTCCTACCTTTTCCAACCATTTCACTACATTCGATTTTCGTATTCAACAACACCGAGTTCGAGACAAGTGACAATCGAAATATAAGAGTTATGTGAAAAAAAACGTGTTTCGTGTTGTCGTTTGGTCGTCGGTTTGCTGTCGTTCTTCAAATAATATTCAATTAAGTGTGGTGTTTTGTTGTGATTCTTTGTGTGTAAGAAGATTGAAGAACTTCCACTTCGACTACATCGGTGATTGAATGGTTCCCCATTTCCTTTTAATTTCCAATAATCTTTCCACATACTCGTACATAATCAGACACTTCCATCCAGTATCATAGTTTATCGTCCACTTTTTTCCAAATTCATCTAAAGCCGAAAACACATTCGATGTTTCTCCAATCTTAAAAAACGGATTATAATCTTTGGAGCACAGGCGTCAGGTGGGAATGCTGTCCTTGTTCTATCGGTATTTCAATGGAAGATGCTCCGAGGAACTTTCATCATTGATCCCTTCGGCACCGGTGCATAGTCGGGAGACTCGCCAAACGCGCGCCCAACATTTGTACACGGTAGACATTCGACAGATGAGAACAGGTCGCTTCTACGATTAGTTAATAATTAAATAACAGATCGGCTGTGGAATAATTTGCTGGCCTCTGTGTTTCTACCTTCCTTCAATATGAGTCTCTTCAAGAACCAAGTTCATTCCTCTAAAAGACCCTCCACGCAGCATCCCCAAAGAAGACATAGGTTTCTGTGTGGAGTTAATGTTAAAAAGATCTTAACATAGTATTGATTATTAATTATATTACCGATTACTAGCTGAGTGGACAAACGCGTCGGATCTTCATCCGGGCGTCTTGGGCTCGATTACTTTGCTAGTTAAGTCCTCCATCATTGCAAAAGCAACACCTTCCGCTTATTATGATAGTGGTAAGAGTTAAGTCAAATATTCTTAGGTTTTACGTAACTTGGGAATGTTTGGATTTCTTTTTGAAATTTAAAAAAAATAAATTAAAACATTACGTTGAGCTTGATTCAATAATTTTAAGGCACAAATTGTTTCGATTCGTAATTTTTTTTTTTTTAATTAGATATCTTGTGAATGTCCATCACTGTCTTGGATCTATTTTGTTAGGTTCTCGGAGGAAATATCGTCGCCAGAAAGGCAAAAGAGCTGAAGCGCCATTTCGGGAAGTTTACACCAAAGAACAGTTTTTTTTTTACAATAAAATTCATAAGTCTTCAGTACCTGGTTGGATTTTGAAAAAAAAAGTTAACTTAGGTAACTCAATGCTCACTGAGTTACCTGAAGTCACAAAAAGCTAAAGAAGTCCCAAACTTGTGTCACTTGAGCCAAGCCTTCTCCCAAATGGTAAATTTATTTTAGGTGACTGAAGGGCCACTAAAGTCTTCAGAATCAAACGAGAGTCAGAGCATTCGATTCAGAAAATTAACCTGATCAAAACTGCCAAAACGTCGCTTAACACGTTTATTGTTGGCACCGCGCGTCGTAAATTGACAGACATGTAACCGGTATGCGCACAACGCGCCACGCGCTTTTTGCCACTTCTTCGCTTTGAACTGATCTAAAACAGACGCAGCCATGTATTTTTGAGTCGTTCCACAGGGCACAGGGAAACCCGTCACTGTTCGTCAGTTTGAAGTGATCCGTCATTCATATGGCCCGTAACGTGTGCTTGTTTGCCTTTCCAGCGTCGATGTATTAAAGTTTCTCTAAGGTAAGGTTCATTAATATTCACAAAATTCCACACGTAAAAATGTCGGCGGGTAATTTGCGAGACGATAAAGACTCCACACAGTCTGTTAACCGAGATGAAAAGTGAAGCTGTTAATCTGTTGCGAGAAGTGAATGGACCGATACTTGTCAGGTAATGTCATAATAACCAGCTCACATTCATGTTCTTCAAGTTGCCGATTAAGAAATGCAGAAGTTTTCAACATTATCCAATTAAAAATCTTTTAAAAGGTTTTATTTTCGGTTTAATTTTAATACGGCTGAATCATGTCGATGTACGTATTCTAGGTATTTCTAGACCTAGAGCAAATATTGGTCAACTTGTTTTAGATTTTTTGAAATTAATCGATATTATTATGTTTCATGTTTGAACTAGTACTGTATCAAAATATTACTAACCGTCGAAAATAACAGCTGGATACCGTCAACGTCCAACGCTATTGACGAAAATTTGCGTTAATAGTCGGATATCAATAGCTACATACGAATATTATTCAACGCAACGCAGTCTCAAAACTCACTGTGTATGTATCTATTGTTTTAGCTTTAGCGCCAAATAAACAAAAGGTATAATAATGTATACTTCGCGAACGATATTATGCGTAATTTGTATTGATCTTTTGTTTTTATACCTCCTTACAAGCCGTCTTTGTGGATTTTCCGAAATGGCCGATACGTAGCGGCTAGCGTCAAGCGAATCTACCGGTAGAAAGCAATATATAGCCGTAATAAAATATCACCCCAACCGCACCAACGATCCAACTGTTTCAAATCTCATAACAGGGGATTACCATTATTAAAATCAATATCGTAGCGTCAACGTCAGCGTTATTTCATACGGTTATATTCAACAGTTGACAATTGCCATCGATAACGGCGGAGGCGTTTTTTAGAATTGTCGTCAACGCTCAGTACTAGTTTGATTGGCAAAACAGACCTCACGATAAAACATAAAACAAACAAGTACAACTTAATAAAAACATTAATTAACCTGATAACACTGAGGGTGCTTACGAAGCTATACGATAACATGTTTAATTCTATGAATGACACCTATAGCGTGATAAATTGCCTTAAATAACAGGGCTCTTAATAACTACCCATTGTATGATTTATAAATTGTGTTCAAATTCAGTTCAAATTAGCTATCTGCTTATAAAGAAGATCCAGAATATATCGAGAAAAAACACGAAAAAAAACCGTTAAATAAAATGGTTAACCACTTCTTAAACTTTGGAATGCCGGATTCCCGCAAGGTACAAGTTCCGTCGTACCTTGCTGACTGTAATTTAGTAATAACTCACTTGTTTTTTTACAAAATTAGGTTTTTGTTAATTATGCTATCTTCTCAGATAGTGTTTTTGTATTTTTTCAAATTATATATACAGTATAAGTGTTTTTTTTTCCTGAATAGTTACTTATATTCGGAGAATCGTTTTTTTCCCTATCGTGTCACAGAAGTTTGATTAAGTGTGAAGATTTTTTGGTGGTTTCATTATATTTTCGTGTGGCTGAATAAATTACCTTCTAAATAAAAATTAAATTGCATGAGGTTTTTTTGTAATTACAAAGAGTAATGTTACTTTGAAAATCGGTTTTTTTCTGCCGCACTGACGCAAACAAACTTCAAATATTTATTACTCGACTTGTAGCGAACTCAACGCAATGTGAAATATCTCTATATATTGATTATTTTGTTGACAAGCGATTGCGGTTCTCTTAAATATGCAAGCAGCAGGTTTTAAAAGTTGAATAAAATTTCTGAAAAGATACTGATAAATGCCCAGTGCCAATAGGCACCACCGGCACATGACGAATGAACATTCGTGAAATATATTATTTTTAATTTTGAAACTGTTGATTCGTGGTGGGACTCCATTTTAATAATTTAATAATACCAAATTTTTAACTTTCTTCCACTATTTTTTTTATTTAAGACCTGACCGATTTCACCTTATGACGGGCATTCTCTCAGAAGGTAATAAAACTACCCAAATGTGTTTTTCAATGTTATGGTAAAGCCACCTCTGTCAGCAATAAAACAAATCCAAACTCACTGATGTTCACTATGAGACTGAATAAAGCCTGATTCACACCAACGTCCGGTTCCGCTCAGTGCCGATATTGTTCCGCAAGAAAGCTTATTGATATGGTATGAATATCAATCAAGGAGTATGTGCCAAGACAAATTTGTGTGGCAGTATATCCTTCTGCCCACCCTTGTGATATTTAACTACTTATTTAGTTAAATAATTATTTTGAAGTGTAAAATACTAACATTGCAGATTTTTTTTTTATCAAAAACCATTTTTTTTCACTAAATAATATTTTTATTAATTATTGATTATTTAAAAAATCATTTAGAGATAAAAAAATGGTTTTTGATAAAAAAAAATCTGCGATGTTAGTATTTTTACACTTCAAAATAATAATTTAACTAAATAAGCAGTTAAATATCACAAGGGTGGGCAGAAGGATATACTGCCACACAAATTTGTCTTGGCACATACTCCTTGATTGATATTCATACCATATCAATAAGTTTTCTTGCGGAACAATATCGGCACTGAGCGGAACCGGACGTTGGTGTGAATCAGGCTTAAGCGTCCATTCCGAACCTAATAGTATACATGGCATGTTCAAAAGAAAAGGTTAATTTTGAATTTTCGCGGGCTGTATAATTCGATTATCGATATTTTTTGTTGTTATGTTGGTACACATATGTTTATCATATGTTAGCATTATCAACCATTTTGGATTAGTGGTTTGTTTTTGACAACTAGAAAGGTTAGTCACGTTTTTGTGTGTTCTTCGATTTTTTACTTTTGAAAAAAATGGATAAAAGAATAAAATCCATGATTTGTTTTTCCACAACTCCTGGACGCTCATCGTCATTAACATCTTCTCGGCCTTCTGTAAAGCGCTTGAACCACTTAAAAACACTTTTTTGAGACAAAGTGGACTCGCCGAATACCACAGTCAACATTTTAAGTGCGTTGGAGCACTTTATTCCATTTTAAACACAAAATTTAATATATATACATATTCTTCGATCCATTTTTTTTCAAAAGCAAAAAATCGAAGAACACACAAAAACGTGACTAACATTTCCAGTTGTCAAAAACAAACCACTAATCCAAAATGGCTGATAATGCTAACATATGATAAACATACGTGTAACAAAATAAATAAATCGATAATCAAATGTGCACAGCCCGCGAAAATTCAAAATTCACCTTTTCTTTTGAACAAGCCTCGTATACCATAAACTTACTTGAATTGTACCAGTCTGAAGATGCCCGTCATAAGGTGAAACCGGTCAGGTTATAAATAATAAATAGTGGAATAAAGTTAAAAATTTGGTATTATTAAAATCATTCGTGTAATATAGTTTGTCTACCTCTGACGTAAAACATTTTGCAAAGTTTAGTGTGACATCATATTACGAATGCTATAATGCGTTTTCGCAATCATTAACCTCGTCTTTCTTCGTCACGGCTGCCATTCATCTCCTCGAGTGTCAACATTAAACGAATGCTTTGATAACTACAGAAACGTTGTCCATGTTATGTCGACATGGCAGTTTTAATTAATGTGACGAATTAGAGGTTGATGGGTCAAAGGAGTATTATTTGACCATGCCTGTGAAATGTGACCGAACCAGACTGATGCTGAATTGAATTATCCCTGCTTATGTCGGATACTTAGATGAATTAAATAATGTAGATACGTTACTGAGACAACGCGCGAGACTGCGCGAAACTAAGCGAACGTGGCATACCTGAGATTCACTGCGTTTAGTCTCACACAAACATTTGTTTGACAAACAAGCTGTCACCAGCTGCCACAAACGCATCGCTGTAAGCTCTTTTCTGAGATAAAATGGCTTCCTGTGCTTTTGACAAGTGTAAAAATCATTCGGGAACAAAAAACAAATCTCATGGAGTTTCTTCTCATGCGAAGTACACACAAATCACTTATTATTTCAATTAATACAATTATTCACATACCAAATGGTATAAGTGAGATAGCGAATGCAGAAATAGATAAGTGTGTAGAAGACAACCTAGCGACAGTACACGAGTACGTCGCATGCTACTTCACTCGTAATTTCGTTAGGGAAGAGAAGGCTTGTAACGCGGAGAATGTAACGCGGGACGTTCATATAGCTATCTTATTCATACACACATGTTCTGCTTGGTATGGCTATCCTTTTCATGCGTTATGAGTTTTCAAACAGATATCAGAGCGTGCCAAATTTATCGTTCAATTTGTATGAATATGACGTGTCTTGTATTTTATGTCAATGGTCGGATAGGCAAAAAGTTTTGGAACTAATCTAAAGAGGCTTATGCCTTATGAGTCTTATGACCGACAGAAGACAGAGTAAGCTTTAAAAAAATGTGTGAATTTGCAATGAAGTTACAAATATATACACGCGTTGTAGCGCTATCAAAGTGGCAAGCGAAAACCACGCTAGTTGGTGTGCTCGGTATTTAAGCCGATTTAGTACTAAACTAAAAAATAAGTGCAAAAATTCCCTCGTGTGTGATGAGAAAGTGTTTCAATTAGGTACACTGGAAAGACTACCAAAACCCATGGAATAACATTTCATTTCTAAGTGCGCGCAAATTACTGCAAATTACTAATTGTTTTAGACAGCAAAACTATCTCCATTGTTGACCAGAACAGCATTGACGGCCTCCATTGTCGAGTGGTAAGACGCTCGGCTACGAATCCAAAGGTCGCGGGTTCAAACCCGGCGTGCGCCAATAACTTTTATTTAATTAATATGTGTCATAACACATTTTAATTCATAAAAAAATATACATATAAAGTATATTTGCGGCATGTTCCAGAGTGGGGTAGATACTCTAAGTATCACCCTGGTGAAAGACCACCATTCAGAATCGAAACGTTGCTTGATAAAAATGGCTTTAGCCGTTTGTGACCAGACCTGAATAGCCAGGTACTTCCAAACCTTCCTCTTCCCAATCTCCTTCCCCTCCCCACTAACTTCAGCCTCACATCCCCAATTGGGGATGCCATAGTTCCACTGGTTCTAGACGGTTGAGAGCAGGTGGACGGTATTTGGTTGTGTGGTATTCACAAAAAATAATAGATGGCTTGGGCATGTAGAGCAAATTAACGAAGAAAGGTGTGCGAAAAGAATATATGATGCGAAAGTGAATGGAAGAAGAAGTCGAGGACGCGCGAGAAAGACATGGCACGATCAAGTAAATCAAATACTTGAATCGGGTCGTGTGAAGAGTCAGAATACCAGAAGAGTATATATGAGACGATGTATGAATGTGAATGAAGCAAGGAGTGTGTGTCAAGACAAAGTTATATGGCGGTCCGTCATCTCTGCCTACTCCTGCGGAGAAACGGTGTCATGGTTAGTTAGTCAAATTTAATTTTCGCACACCGGTTTTGAACCCGCGTCCTTTGGATTCGTAGTCGAGCGCCTCACCACTCGGCCACGGAGGCCGTGATTTCAATATGATTAGCGTTGTGTATTTCACCCACCACAAAGTCACCCTGAAATATTTTTGTCGGACTCGACCCACTACAGAAATTAGAGAGTGCCACTAATTCGCTGTCGGCACCTCGATACTGCCAACATGGCAGATCTTCTAAACGGGGCTCTAGCTCATTCCTCCCTTTTTCTCCCCTCCGCCCCACCCTCCGCCATGCTTCATCCCCTGTCACATCGCCCATTAAGTGGCGGCACTTATTGCAGGATTCTGTATAGATTTTTCATTATGCACGGGCAATTGGCCGCAATTATGCCGGCGGAGGCGGCAGACCCTTCTGCTGCTGACACCGAGACGGCGGAAACATACAGCCTCCTGCCTTCTTGCCACCCCGCGGCCACCCTCCACCCGCTAGGGCTCCCGGCTCCTGGCCCCTGCTAATGTAGCCTGCAACAACCCTAATGGCCAGCGAATTAAGCCCGGCTACGCAATTGCCGTACAAAAGCGATATATCACGATACTGAAGACAATAATGGCTTCCAAACATCGATCATTGTAGCGTTGGGAAAAATTGCAATGCTTCACGAATTCCCAGTTCTTTAAAATGAACCCTTCGCAATGAACACTTCAATTGAAGTCGAACTCGCAAAAAAGAGATTTGAATTTATCCGGTTATTCGTTCAGTTCTTTTTGGAACCGGTTCCTTGATATTCCTCGCCAAAGCAAAAGTACTAGTCGGTAGAGATTTAAAAACAAAAAGAACTGGAACTAGTTCCTCGTCAAAACAAAAGTACTAGTCGGTAAAACGAAGAGAACTCCCAAAAAACCACGTTTCTTTAGACGGAAGTACTTTAAAGTTGAACTTCAATTGAAGTACTTGAAAAGAAGTACTTCTTTATAGGCTTTGAACTTCAACATCGCAACTGAACTGCTCCAAATTGAAGTACTTCTTTGTAATCTAACTTCCGTTGAAGTATTTGTTCAATGAAATGAAATGAATGAAGTTTGAACTGCCGCATAATGAAATAGTTCACACGGAGCAGTCAGAACGCTAAAATGAACTATCAACTTCAATTGAAGTATTTGTTCAATGAACAATGCATGAAGTAGGAACTGCTTACAAAAGAAGTAGTTCTTTCAGAGCGGTCACAACGCTAGATCATTGAAAGAAAACTCTAGACAAAAAAAAGAAAAAAAACTCTATTTGATAACAGTTAAAAAATAGTCTTTTCATAGTTTAATTTTAACCCTCAGTTTTTAATACAACTAACAAACTAGCTAACTAAATTTGTATAGGTTGGGTAAGAATGTTTAGCTCTCTCTGCATTTATGTTCTTGCTCTGAGGTTTTGTATCATGTTGATACATTTATTTCTTAGAGTAACCTAGAGACCTAACTTTGCGAAATTTTGTCCGCACTTTTTGACCAAGCAATGACCAAAGGGTGTGGCCTAAACTCGGAGTAAAATCACTAACAGGGTTGTCACAAATTAAGTAAATTAGGTATTTTGTTGTGAGTAGGTAGTTGTAAATCATTAAAAAGAATGAATGTTGTATATTTTTTTGTTTATTCAAATATACATTAATCAATAAGATTATTATATGGAAGATCTACAGTTTCTCGTGTCTAGGATGAACCAAGTATGTATGCAAAATGAGTTGATGATGAATGTAAGTAAGTCCAAAGTGATGGTGTTTGAAAGAGAGAGTACGAGAACAGCGTGCAATATAGTTGTGAATGATGAATACTTGGAGCAAGTGGATGAGTTCGTGTATTTAGGAAGTATGTTTACAAGAGACGGAAAGGCTGATAAGGATATTGAAAGAAGGGTGAATGCAGGAAACTCCATTAATGGAGGACTGAACGCTGTTGGGGCAAATAAGAAATTGTCCAAAGAAGCGAAGCTAGCAGTCCACAATGGAGTGCTTATACCAACCCTGATGTATGGCAGTTAGGCATGGAACTGGCAGAGGAAGGATGAAAGTAGACTGAATGCTGTGGAAATGAGATCTTTGAGACGGATGTGCGGTAAAACCATGTATGACCGTATTACAAATGTGGATATCCGGAAAGAATGCAAGGCTGATGTGAGCGTAATGGATAGGATTAAGAAAGGGACGCTTAGATGGTTTGGGCATGTAGAGCGAATGAACGAAGAAAGGAGTGTGAAAAGAATATATGATGCGAAAGTGAATGGAAGAAGAAGTCGAGGACGCCCGAGAAAGACATGGCACGATCAAGTGAATCAAATACTTGAATCGGGTCGTGTGAAGAGTCAGAATAACAGAAGAGTATGTATGAGACGATGTATGAATGTAAATGAAGCAAGAAGTGTGTGCCAAGACAGAGTTGTATGGCGGTCCGTCCTCTCTGCCTACCCTTGCGGGGAAACGGCGTGATGGTTAGTTAGTTAGTTAGTTTATAAGATTATTAAAATCTTATTTATAGATAAAAATATAAACGAATTAAATTATTAGTACAGAACATTTTATAATACATATTATAAAATGAACTTCAGTCTCCATCAACAAAATAGTTTACAAACAAAAGTAAAATAAAAAATGTACGGTGATAACAGATGTTAAATCATTTTCTTAACCTTGGAGTAAGAATATATGGAGAGAGATCAATTTTTTTTTACCTATATAAATTTGCGATAAATCACTTTCTCTGCGTTTTTACGTCGTACACCATGAGAGAGAAAGAGACACAAAAAAATTCACAAAACATGACACCGCTTTTAAGTATTGTAGGGATGTTTTCCGTCCCGCGTTATTTTGTAAGGAAATTTCGAATGCAGATAATAATAACAGTGAACTTATATAGCACAGTTTTGTGATATTTCACGTCAAGTGCGCTTCATACTTAATTAATTAAGCTAATAATTCTAACTAACAAGGAGAAAATAATATATAATATGTATACAAAATTAAAACTATCTAAATGCATGATCGTTATCATAAATCATCAGAAAACAGGTTCAGAAATGGGTACAATAGTGCATGTGCACATCAATAGATTTAAAAAAAAACAATTAATTAGAAGCTAAGGGTATAAAAATCCAGATGAAACGTATGAATTCATTTTAACATATTTGTTAAATCAAAGAAAAAGAAATTAGATTGGAATTTGATGTTAGATCCGTAACGCCCGAGAATTCTGTAGTTGCACCAATCGTAGATACTCCAAAAAAGGTAGTCTTAAAAAACATAATACTATAACGTAATACGCGAATTTTGAAACTAGAAAAAAAAAATCTCCGCATTACAACAATCAAATCGTCCACGTTTACGAAAAATCACATCTTTAAATTATATAATACAGGACCTAGAAAAACGGGGCAATGTTCAAAGTGAAGGTATCCAAATATTATCGTCCATTAGTGGGCCCAACGGAGATGTTTTGTCGAAGTGATTACTTGGGAAATGGACTGAGCAGATTGTGCTATGGTATTTAGGAGTTCAATTTTTGCCTTCTCGTAGCACGGATCCATTTTTCTCGCCTTTTTTCATCCTTTGGAAATCTAAAAATAATTAAATATATAATAATATTCCAATTTTGGCATAGCCCTGAATTTAGGGAGGCAACCAAAATCTAAGAGATAAACACTATTCTGTCTTTATCTGTTTGCCAACAATTTAGCGTTAGTATCATGAGAAAGAAAGAGACCGATAGTTTCAGAAGCCGTACAAAGACGGAGTTCCCCTTTCTAATGGTTTTTAATGTGACATCTCGTAAATATTTTTAAGTTAAACATATTGCGAATCCATTAAAACTCATTTCAAACGGAAGTTTATTATATTGGAACGAATAGTCCAAAGATTAATTACATATTGGTGTAAGTTACTAGTTGTTTTGTAGGTTAGGATGTTAAATATTTGAGATCAAACTAAAAAGACGATTTTTATGGTACATACGTGTGAAAACTGTTTTTTTTTGGTCCTTTTGTACTTCGATTAAAGCAAACAAGCATAGAACATGTGGCCATGATGTTTTGCTAGATATTACACAAAAAATAACTCAAGTTTTTAACTATTTACGTACTTTTGACAGTCCGTTCGCCTGACAGTGCAAACGTGTTCGAAGTTTGTGCGGATTAAATAATGAAGACATTTCATTTAGCCCGCCCCAAATCGTGTATAGGTTTCAACAATTGTTTGTCTCTTTTTCTCATATGCTTATAGAACCGAGCATAAAGAGAGAGCTATATTTTGCGAGTTTGTCAACGATTTGTCACAAATTAGTATGGTCTCTTTATATTGTTACTCTGAGATTTATTTCCAGTACGTAAACATCATCGTTCAAAACATCAAAGTTCTCTCCGACACTTAACAAAGTGAACACTCAGACCCTAGTTTAATTGTTAATTAGCTGCTCCCAGAATATTATTTGGTTCATTTTGGCCATAGCGACAAGAATTAAATTCGAGTTATTATTTTATTGACAGTCCTACCGAGACTACTCTATTTAAAAATAAAAATAAAAGGTTATTTGTCTGTCACTTCACAAGAGTAATAATAACCTTATTTGATAACAGTATAAACATTGCAATATCTGAATAGCCAGACACCTTTTTATTTAATGTTTTATAGTGAATACTTCACAAGAGTCCCAACTGCTCCCAACCGTCTAGAGCCAGTGAGATGATGACATCCCCAATTGTATAAAGCAGAGGTTCCCAAACTTTTTTGTCCCGTAGACCACTTGTCGATTTTTTCTGTTTTGTATAGACCCCCTGCTTTCCTAGTATTGATTTTTTTTAGCGTTGGGAAAAACTTCAAAGTTTTGTGAACGCTTCAGGAACTGCTAGTTCTTTGAAATGAACCTTCGCGGTGAACACTTCAATTGTAGTCGAACTCGTCAAAAAATAGTACTAGTCGGCAGAGATCCCAAATCGAAAAGTGCTAGCAAATCAACAAAAATTCCTCTCTGAAAAAAAGCACTAGTCGGTAGAGATTTGAAATCGAAAAGTACTAGCCAAATCGGCAAAATATCTTCCACAAAAATTATTATAATTAATAGAATTGGGGAATTAAAGTCCATTATAAGATAGTATTACGTAAGTACCTACATAGGTACTATTTGTGAGGTGGATTATTACATTTGCGGGAAGCCAACATTTTTTTTTTCATTGACGTGGACCCCTTGCAGGTCGGAATCGACCCCTGGGGGTCGATATAGACCACTTTGGGAATCACTGGTATAAAGCATATATGTAGAAAGCTTGGAGTAACAATGTATGGAGAGCGAGACAATTATTTTTACCCAACCTATACAAACTTGCGATAAATCACTTTCTCCGGGTTTTTACGTCATACACCATTAGAGAGAAAGAGACAACAAATATAATACCCCGCTTCTATGTACTGTCACGATGATCTTGGGTTCCTGGGTCACCGCGGGACTCCGCCCACATTTTTCACTATGCCACTAAACTTGACACAACTAAACGGCGTTTTAGTTTATATGCTATATTTTCGTTGGTAACAATACTGTGAAAAAGTGGTTATACGAATAAACAAAAATATTAGTTTATTAACAGTGTCGATATGTGCTATGAATGGATGTATAAATACCCTAGCCTTAGTATTAGCCACGCCCAGGTCCGCCGAGTCCGCTAAAAATCATCAAAAACTGACTTTTTTCTCTTTTTTTAATATGAATACCACTCAAGAGTCTCAACTGCTCCCAACCGTCTAGAGCCAGTGAGACTATGGTATCCCGAAATAGGGTATGTTAGGTGGCTGAAGGTAGTGGGGAGGGGAAGGAGATAGGGAAGAGGAAGGTAAGGAAATACTTGGCTTTACACTGCCTTGGATAGATACCACTCTATATAGTCTAAGGTAGAAAACATCCAACCCCAAAAAGATAAAATCGAGAAAAAGGCGTTGAAAATATAACGATACAAAAGCATTAAGCCTGATTCACACCAACGTCCGGTTCCGCTCAGTGCCGATATTGTTCCGCAAGAAAACTTATTGATATGGTATGAATATCAATCAAGGAATATGTGCCAATTTAGTTAAATAAATTTTTAAGTGTAAAATATACAACGCAGATTTTTTAAAATCCTTCTTTTTATCACTAAATAATATTTTTAATAATTAATAAATAATAAAAATATTATTTAGTGATAAAAAAATGGTTTTTGATAAAATAAAATCTTTGATATTAGTATTTTTACACTTCAAAATAATTATTTAACTAAATAAGTAGTTAAAAATATCAAGGGTGGGCAGAAGGATTTACTGCCACACAAGTTTTTCTTGGCACATAATTCTTGATTGATATTCATACCATATCCATAAGTTTTCTTGCGGAACAATATCGGCACTGAGCGGAACCGGACGTTGGTGTGAATCAGCCATTAATGTGCGTAATCGGCATTTGTTAAGTGAACATAAAAAATCATCAATGCTGACTACAAAAGCGCTCCCCCCTGTATATTATTACTCTTAGATGTACTTGTTGGCGTATACAATGCTTGATAGTTTTTTTGTGTTTGTTTTGATATAAATGTGGTTGAGCTAGCACTTGAAGAAGAGTTCTTTTAGCTTTCACACGTGTGTACACTGCACGTGTGTACGGCGGTTCGTGTGCTGTCTGTTCCCATTCCCGGGGTCATTTGGGCCACAGTACTTGAAGCATATTATTATCTGTACGATCGTATGTAGTTTCTTTTGTGCTACTAAATCTTACGTAATAAAGAATCTTGTTTACCTCTATTTCAAGTCGATTAAATTCGTATTACGTACAAACATGTTTTTATGTCATTTCTTGCACGTTGCTAGTTTCAGCTTATTTACTGTAATGGGTATCGTCGTTGTATTTTGAATTTTATTGCCATTTACTTTTATATAATTTTACGAACTTGCTGCCTGTAAGTCATGTTCCATTTTATGCGGAATGCTCGATTTCACACCCCGCAAGCCCGCCGGAAGATGTTTTTGGGTAAACATTTTTAAAGTTGATTTCTAAAGGTATTCATAACCTATATATAACTGAAGAATATAAACTTGTTTTTTCCTAGTTAGTATATTCGTGCAAGGGGCACCACGTGGCATTTTACACGCTGAAAATCGGAACTCATACAAAAACCCGCCAATATATAAATCGATGATACTATTCAATGAAGCTGCATATATCTTAAATATACGTAGAGTTCTGTCATTATTTGCTTATTTATTAACTAACGGATTATTGTCCGATTACTAAAAAAAAATACATAACACGAAATGGGAAAAAAGAGCGACAAAGAAAGAACGGCACATACATAATATTAAATGAAGCAATGATAAAAATTGGATAAAATATACATAAGAAAGAACATTCGAATCAAAGCCAAGGTCGAGTCAAAGTTTTGGTAGAGTCGTAAAGAATGACAAAAATTATTTAGACTGATACCAAAAATTTCAAGATCATGACTTGAGTCAACAAGTCTCGACATTCTGGACAGTGGAGAATGATACCCATAATTAGTAGAGCGATGATTGAGGAACAGCAATGCATTGGTTCTGAGTCTACGGCAAGGGATGTTGAACTGGGTGAGTTGAGAATTGAGCAACAAAGTTGAAACAATTTTGAAAATGCAAATCAAATCGGAATCTTTCCTACGCTTTTCTAATGAAGAAGTTTTCAATGTTTGCTCAATTTCATCATATGAATAATAGCCTCTTTCTCGCCCTAAAATCATCTCTTGGTGTATGTAGGAGAGTGACCGTTAGGTACATAAAGACACACAAACTTTTTTCACACTCGCCATGTTTAATCTTTATACATAATCTTTGATATTTATTCCTTTTTTTTACCTGTTCTACTATTGTATTTTTTCGTTTGGCTTTTTTTTATTTACCTTGAATTTATGTTTTACTTTTACCCTCCTTAGATATTCGTGAATACCTTTATAAAGAGATAGTTTAAATAAATAAATAAATGTCCTGATCTTGGAGTAAAAATATATATGGAGAGGTACATTTGCGAAAAAGTGTAGTCAGTATTGTTGACTTTACACTGACTCAATAGATATGAAGAGACAAAGATATGTTAAAGGAATTTGGATAGCCTATTAGTTACCGCCCACATGGAATTCGGATATTTTTAATAAACATATTTGAACACATTAAACAAAACAATATCAATACATCATTAAAATGATTTATAAAGTCAAAATATTACAAAAACACTCATAAGAGACAGTTTGCTTGATAAATGATGGAAGCTTTTTGTTGATTTTATGTCTTTATATCATTAAAAATTTGAGAATTCAAAAGTTCAGTCAAAAAAACTTTTGAAATACCTCTGAAAAGTGATGTTTTATAATCTTTGTTTGGTCTTATTTGAACATTCACGCCCAAATCATCACCATGTTATATGTATGATCGATGCAAGTTTTTTAATCATCACAAATATAGGAAATAACCTTGAAATCCGTCGGCGTAAGTTATGCGACTCGATGATGTGGAGTTAGCGCGGATGAAGAACATTCTTTCATACTCAGAAGTGTTGCAATATTATGTGACGACTTTTCTTGTCTCTTTCTCTCTCACGGTATACGACGTAAAAGCCCGGAGAAAGTGATTCATCGCAAAATTGTATAGGTTGGGTAAAAATATTTAGCTCTCTCTCCATATATATTCTTATTCCAAGGTCGTGATCAACGGTAAAATGTATGTCATACCTACCTATCCTTAGATGATTACGCGTTTGACAACTGAAATCTTCCTCAGATAAGTTTTTCCTAACATTTCCTTTCTTTTGTGTTCATCTCTATCTCGTTAAATTGGGTGAAATGACATTGTTTAGTAAAAGACTAAGACTAACATGTATTATATCTTTCTATTTGTCTTACACTCCTTTGTCTACATCACCCTTGGCATACTTTTTTGCTGTTTCAACTCCCCTTTGTCAATTCGTATCGACAGATTTTTTCTAAATCATTAGCTTTAACGAGATTTTCTCAAGTTTTTCAACTAACCTACCATAATAATACTAAATCTAGGCCACCTTTTCTCTCCTAGTCCAACTCGCTGTTAACTTAAGCTTGATTCGGTTTTACGTCGTGTCATTAATTGGTCTTTTTCAAACTGGTAGCAAACAACCTTATGTTGAACCTGTTACAACCAAAATCAGCTGCTGAGTATTACTTAATCCACTAATCATCAGATAGGTTTAGAGTAGATTAGGCATGTAGTTATTTAGTTGAACACTGTAAATACCTGTTTTATTTGCAAGTATAGAAATACAACAAACTTATAGACACGTTGTTGAGCTCTCAAAGTGGCAAGCAAAACATACGGTTATTGACGTACTTTAGATTTAGCGAATCACGTTCTCAGTAGACGTATTGCCTCTTTCATATCATATTTATCTGTCTCTTTCTCTCTGTTCCTTTGTTATAATTTTAAATATTATTCTATTGTTTTCTCACTATTCTCTTATTTTATTTTAATATTGTGTTCTCTTTCTGTATGTATACATAACCGAACACTTTGTATTTTTTTGTAGTTTAATTTTGTTCCCTGGTGATGCTTAGGCTTAGCGAAACCGGTTGGTCATAAAAAATAAAATAAAATCTGTGGTCTTATATAAATTTATTGTTGGATCCGAAGCTGCGATAAACACTGAATGTGTTTTCAGCTTCAGATGAATTTGGAAAAAAAATGGACTGTAAAACGATAAACTATACTACTTGATGCATGTGTCTAATTATGGATGTGGATATATTATTTGGATGAAAGGAAAATGGAAAACCATTCACTCACCGATGTAGTCGAAGTGGGAGCTCTTGATTCTTCTAACACAGAACAAATCACAACACTTAATTAATTTTTACTTGAAGAACAACAAAACGACGATCAAACGAGACCATTGAACGAACACTTTTTTTACATAACTCTTCTTCTGTTTCTATTGACAATTGTTTTCGAACACAGTATGGTTGAGTAAGGAAATTGAATAGCGAAATGGCGGGATAGATAGAAACTGGATGAACAACATGAAGAACCTATCAAATCATCACTTTGAGATTAATTCAACAGTAATTTAATTTTCATTTTGATCAAAACTTTGTTATGAAGTGTAATCGGATTGATTTAATTTAATCCCTGCGGAAAAACTCCTACAATTTATTAGGTGCTCTTCGTCAGAATGAAGTAATATGCGAAACTATTAGTTTGTTACGTATTCGTTACGTGCAACCTTCCTCCTTCCCATCACCCTTATATATGTTGATATGTCGCGTAGCTCCGTCGTTATCAGTGTCACATAAGTTACAAGTGACACATCGATATCCATATAATAGAGGGTTAGGTTAGCGACTGCAAGGGGGACCCGCGGTTCAGATTCCGCCAACATTAAACATGGCAAGAAGTCGATGGAATATCATTTAACCCCTTGCATACAGGGGCTTTGGGATTCCGCGCATCTCCCCGGCCACCTCCCGACCTCCCTTCCGTCGCATCTGTTTTTGCTATAAATTCTACCACAGCGAAAACATAGCGATAGCAATAACCACTGGTGGGGAAAACGGATGGGGTTGATAATGTAGACAGGTAAAGATCCATGCAGCCCAGGACTGTAAAGAGTAGAAGAACCTTTTTCACCCGTGCAATTACATTTTACACTATCCTCAACAATAATGAAGCGATTAATGAAAAAAGAAATTAGATTTGAATAAATTACCGTATCAAAAGTAAATCCGATATATACGAGTATATAGAAATTAATAGTTAATACCAATGACGTTACAAATACATAGACACGTTGTAGCGTTCTCAAAGTGGCAAGCTTAAACCACGCTAGTTGGTGTGCTCGGTGTTTAAACCGATTTAGTACTAAACTGTCACGCGTCGCTTGAGGTCGTCAACTATATCTAAACAAATTACAAAAATAATTGCCAAAATGCGTGTGATGAGAACGTGTTTCAATTACACTGCAAAGACTACTAAAAGCCAAGGAATAACATTTTATTTCTAAGTACGAGCAAATTACTGAAAATAACTTATTATTTTAGACAACACAACTATCTCCATTGTCGACCGAAGTTTAGCGTAAGCGAGTGAGCGAAGTGCTATTTCATTCTTACCAGAGCATTCAACACTACAAGCAAGTACGGAACGCAGTTCGATCCTACATCTGTTTCGTTCATACACACATATTCTATGAATGTCTATCTTTGTCATACACAATGATACATGACCGATATTTGAATGATGAATTTACTGGTAACGTAAGTGTGGTTGTTACTTGACACATTTTGTGTTAATATTCTAACGCTATAACGTATCTATATATTTGTAACGTCATTGATTAATACCGCACAAGAGTCTCAACTGCTCTCGACCGTCAGGATGGCATTCCCAATTGGGGCGTATTGTGAGACTTAGGGTAGTGGGGGATGAAAGGAGATGAAGAAGAGGAAGGTTGAGAAGTACCTGGATATTAAGATCTAGTCACCAAACACGGCTAAAAGCCATTTCAAGCAACGTTTCGATTCTGAATGATGGTCTTTCACCAGGGCGATACTTAGTTGATGAGTTAAATGTGTTATGACACAAATTAATTAAATACAATTGATTTAATCCCGCCGGGTTTGAACCCGCGACAAATAATCGGAAAATAATTTGAAAGTGACTAGTTTCGACGTAATTTCGATTTTTAAGAAAATATTTAAATCTTTAAATATCAGTGTTTTAAATGCAGTGCCATAGCCCAGAATGGTCACTTGCTTTGACCCTTGTCCAGATGTGTCCCTTCGACCGCCGGCCCGGGAACCGGCAGGGGGGGCGGGGGAGTGCCGATCTCGACCGAGTGTTCCCGAACGCGAGCGAACCAGGCATCCAACAAATCACCCAAGTGACACCCTTACGACAGCCAGGTGACATTTGCCCACGTTGGTCTAAATCTGTTGGGGCGGCCGCATTCCATCTTACATAAACATTACAATTTAACAAGATCTGTACAGCGCCCTTGAGGTGATTTTTCACAAAAAAACGGCGCTATAAAAATCATCCAAATATTATTATTATTATTATTAAAATCTTCAGGGTCATATTTTTCAGATATATAATCGACGCTTTACAAAACTACCTATGAATAAATTTACCATTACTATCTAAATAACCAAAGCTATAGTTATTGTATAAGTATAAGTATACCTTATTGATATTTAAATTTGTAGGTGCTGTGAAAAATTGTCGAACTTTTGGTTTGGCATTAGATTGAGGATTGAGGATCGCGGATCATTGCATAAAAAAATACCATTACACTGGTGAGTTTAGATGCTAACGGGTTAGCCTAGCTTTGTAAATTAAGGCAATTCTGTTATTTATGGATATGATTTTCTAAAAAGATGAGTTTAGCTCTGAACTCTGTCGAGTATTTTATTATTCTCTTCTATAAATACATACCAAGTAAATAACAGAATTACGAGTACAATCAAACAAGCTATGGAATTCATATAAGATAGAGAGAGATTGAATGTATTATATAATTCATACTACGAGTAAATTGCTGTGGAAATGAGAACCCTGAGTATCGTATGTGCGGTAAAACCATGTATGACCGTATTAAAAATGTGGAGATCCGGAAAGAATGCAAGGCTGATGTGAGCTTAATTAATAGGATCAAGAAAGGGACGTTTTGATGGTTTCGGCATGTAGAGCGAATGAACGAAGAAAGGAGTGCGAAAATAATATATGATGCGAAAGTGAATGGAAGAAGAAGTCGAGGACGCCCGAGAAAGACATGACACGATCAAGTAAATCAAATACTTGAATCGGGTCATGTGAAGAGTCAGAATAACAGAAGAGTATGTATGAATGTGATAGAAGGAGGGTTTGCTAATACAGAGTTGTATGGCCTATCTGCCTGATGGTTAGTTAGTTAGTATAGACAGAAATACATTTTTATTTTATTTTTATATGAATACCGCACCAGAGTCTCAACTGCTCCCAACCGTCTAGAGCCAGTGAGACTATGGCATCCACAATTGGGGTATGTTGTGAGGCTGAAGGTAGTGGGGGGGGGAGGAGATTGGGAAGAGGAAGGTTGGGAGCACCTGGCTATTCAGATCTGATCACCAAACACGACTAAAGCCATTTAAAGCAAAGTTTCGATTCTGAATGGTGGTCTTTCACCAGGGCGATACTTAGAGTATCTACCACTCTGGAACATGCCGCAAATATACCTTTTTTATTATTTTTATATGAATTAAATGTGTTATGACACACATTAATTAAATAAAAGTTATTGGCGCACGCCGGGTTTGAACCCGCCACCTTTGGATTCGTAGTCGAGCGTCTTACCACTCGACCATGGAGGCCGTCAAAAAGGGCCGTCATCAAGGGATGCAATTAGGATACCATAGGACATTGGTAGGAATGTTGTGCTAAACTGGTTGACTCATTATACTGTAGGGATTTTTTTAGTCACTTTGTAGCGGACTATCGATTTGTCTTATTCGTGTTTTATTTACATGTTTCGTAGGTGGTCTTCATAATATCATCTTGAAAACCTGTGAACTAACGAATCCATTTCTCTCGTGAGATCTCCGTCGTGGCCTCTCTTTCTGTGTCAGTTATCTTCCGCGAGAAAGACGGAGAGGCCACGATCAGCTGTACGCGTTTACATAATAAAGTGACAGTAATGCAGACAACGTAGACGTGAATGGTCACTTTATCGCACTTGGGCCGAATGCAGCTGTCAAAGATTAAGTGAATTGACTCGGAGTAAATCATGGACCCTCGAGTGGGCCAGTTTCTCTCACAAACCAAATACCGGCACTACCTAATAACACACCGAGGAATTTAAATGACCTTTAGATCTTGGAGGTCTGCTTCGATGCGAAATTCGCAGGTTTTTATTCAATGAAACCTCATATAAAGGTATTAGTTTTATTTATTTTATAACCTGTTATACAACCTACCCGCAAAAACAAAAAAGTAGTGGTCTACCGTAAACATTACAGAATGTTTGTCAGTAGTATCAGATCATGCGAGATAAATTACTTACATTCAAGTTTACAAAGTATATATTTATTTAATTTTCTTTTTGGCTTTATAATATTTAAACTTATATGCTACTTATTATTTTGATTTATATGCATTTTTACAGGCTATTTGAATTTATTGATGGGCATTATTTTGATGGTTTCCGGCAGAGAAGGTAAATGGTAAAGGTCGAAAAAAAAGTATACCATAGCACCTGGTTGGATTTTGAAAAAAAAGTTAACTCAGGTAACTCAATGCTCTCGCTGAGTTATTCTAAAAGCTAAAATCGTCCTAAACTTGTGTCGCTGGAGTCGAGCCTTCTCCCAAATGGTAAATATATTTTAGATGGCTGAATAACCACAAAGGTCTACAGAATCAAACGAGAGTCAGAGCATTCGATGCAGAGAAAACAACTGATCAAAACTGCATGTTTAACTTAATTTTGACCAAAGTGTCGCTTAAGCCTTATTGCCTTTCAAGCGACGATATATACCAACAATCAATTCCAATAAGCCGATGAATAGTGTTTAAGTTTTGTTCACAAGATACATTTAGGGGCTATTTCACCACCTCTCAATAAACTACTATTCATTAGTTAACTCTAATCATCGGAATATTCGTTAGTTATCTCTTTCCACAAGTTTGGCTGGCAACGTCGCTTTTTTTCAAACCTTATCCCGTCTGCTGTCACGTCTGTCAATACAATGCCGTTATTTCTAACATAAACTAACTTTCACAACACAACATTCGCGCGCGAAGCTCATTACATCCCTGTCACCAAATAGTTAAACGCGTCTCTATATTTAAATAAAACATATTTCTATTTTATAACTTTATTATTAAATTATATTAGTGAAGTGCATTGGGGAGTGTCTATTATTGCTTGGTGAAGGTTGATAGTTTGTAAGCATGAACATGTTGTATGTATGTGGGTATATTGTACTGCCAAAGATTGTTGTTATTTCATAGTATATTCCGTGATACATTGTGAAGGCGTATATTAGAATTACATACCGTGTGCTTCTTGGAGAGATTTTATCCTTGATTTTGTATCTCCTTTACGGCATTTTTTGTCAAGCGAAATCTTGACCTAAACTCAATGTCATCTAAGACGTATAAAAAATTGACTCTTGGTTTGAAAACACACGGTCTACGTCTTTCCGCCATGTCCTGTTCGTCTAAGATATTTAAATCTTCAACCACTTCCATAATTACAGTAAAAAATCAACTTCAACAGAAAACTCGCCTATTGTCAGCTGTCAAAACAGTACGCCGCCATTTTAAATCAGAAGATAGATACTAACTTGTGCACTTTACGTTGACAGCTTCTTGAGAAGTGGTGAAATAGCCCCTGAATAATACAATAAAGTTATAAAATAGAAATATGTTTTATTTAAATATAGAGACGCGTTTAACTATTTGGTGACAGGGATGTAATGAGCTTCGCGCGCGAATGTTGTGTTGTGAAAGTTAGTTTATGTTAGAAATAACGGCATTGTATTGACAGACGTGACAGCAGACGGGATAAGGTTTGAAAAAAAGCGACGTTGCCAGCCAAACTTGCGGAAAGAGATAACTAACGAATATTCCGATGATTAGAGTTAACTAATGAATAGTAGTTTATTGAGAGGTGGTGAAATAGCCCCTTAGTGTATTTAATTATACTTCCGAGGTAAGAATAGGAGCATGGGAAATTAATTATGCTAGAGCTCTCAGTTCGAGAGTTTTGCTGATGTAGCACTGATTTTCCTATTTGTAGGTCAGATTTTCTTTACCTTTTACTAATGCCACCCAGCCAGTCATCTGGATTAAAAAATTGAATAAATACATAATTTGTGCTGCCTTAAGTACCTACCTACACATATTTATGATTAGATAAAATCAATATCCCCGCCTGTACTAGATGTTTTCAAAGTGGGCGGACACCCCCACTGAATTATTCATGGGACCCCATCATTCTTGGTGTAATGCCAAAGATCATGGAAATATTACAAAAAAATAAAATATTCGGCTCTGTGTGAATAATGGAATAAAATATACAGATTTTTTACTGTTTTGTTATTTTTCAAAGTCGTGGTGAATCTTTACACGATATTACAAAACGTAAATATATAATAGTACCGTAATGTATATTATTGTAAATAATTAATGTTGTTTAATCATACAAATAAGTCGTTTCGTGACCTAGCCACAGTTTGATATTGCATTTGAACGCCGAAACAGTTGTCACCTTAGAGTATATCCAAGGCAATGTTGTCAGTTTCTAGTGATTTTTACCTGACTCGGCGGACCTGGGCGTGGCTAAGACTAAGGCTGAGGTATTTATACATCCATTCAGATCACATATCGACATAATGTTTTTGTTTATTTGTATAACCACTTTTTCAGAGTATTGTTATCAATAAAAATATAGCATATAACTTTAAAAAAACCGTCTAGTTGTATCCAGTTTAGTGGCATAATAAAAAATGTGGGCGTGTGATGATCCCGCGGTGACCCAGGAGCCCAAGATCATTGTGACAGTACATAGAAGCGGGGTACTATATTTGTTGTCTCTTTCTCTCTCATGGTGTACGACTTAAAAACCCGGAGAAAGTGATTTATCGTATGTTTGTATAGGTTGGGTAAAAACAATTAGCTCTCTCTCCATACATTGTTACTCCAAGGTTGTCACAATATAAATAAAACTGAAAACTAGCAGAACTTAATTATAACGTAATTAAATTTAAATTATACATAAAAACATATTTTAATTATGTCGTAAAACATTACGAGTAACTAACTAATCATCGCGCCGCGGCCGTTTCGCCGCAGGGGTAGGGAGAGAGAATAGACAGCCATACAAATCTGTCTTGGCACACACTTAATTCACATTCATACATCGTCTCATACATAATCTTCTGTAATTTTGACTCTTGACATGGTCCGACTCAAATATTTGATTCACTTGATCGTGCCATGTCTGGCGTTCCCAGTCTTTTTCTTCCATTCACTTTCGGGTCATATATTCTTCTCACATTCCTTTCTTCCAAACCATTTAGGCGACCCTTTCATAATTCTATTCATTATTCTTGCATCAGCCTTGCATTGTTTTCGGACAAACACATTTTTAACACGGTCACACATGGTTTTACCGCACGTACTCCTCAGTAATCTTATTTCTACAGCATTCAGTCTACTTCCCCCTGCCAGTTTCATGCCTCACTGCCATACATCAGGGTTGGTATAAGCACTCTCTGACGAACCGCTAGCTCCTCTTCTTTGGATACATTTTTAATTACCACAACAGCGTCCAGTTTTTTACTAATGGCGTTTCCTACATTCACCTTTCTTTCAACATCCTTATCAGCCTTTCCGTATCACCTAAACATACTTTCTAGATAAACAAACCCATCCATTTGCTTCAAGTATTTATCATTCACAATCATATTGCACGCTGTTCTCGTACTCTCTCTTTTAAACACCAAATATGTTCCTAATAATTAACTAACACACTTATATAAATCAACTAAAAATCCAAAGATAAGGGTTTTGTATAAGCACTGAATTGTGGACTGCTAGCTTCGCTTTTTTGGACAATTCTTCTTTAATGGAGTTTCTTGTATTTTTTTAACGTTCGTTTCATTATTTATAATATCGGCCTTTTCCTCGATTGATATTGAATGTGTAATTGGAAAGCCAACATCAACGCTTCTGTAAACAGCACTTTGTTTAATTAATATAAAGTTTTTGTAGAGAGAGATCTTTTCCTTCCCTCGAGATCCCATCTCCAAACACTGGAATCGAAGTAATAGAATTTTCCGTGAATCGTCAAAGTCCTTATTTCCTTTGATCTGTCGCCACAAGAAGGCAGCATTGTTTGTTTTATAATTAAGAAATCGCAAGCATTAACTTTATTTCCTCTTGAACGGTAGCTCTAGTCAAATTCAATTAACGCACTTCATTGGTTCGGAAATAATTGACTACAGCGTATTTCAAACTGTGGCCTGAGAAGCAAAACACTTTATCGTTTCAGGGTAAGCTTTAATTAAATACCATTACTTACTAGCGTACGTCATTTCTCCACAAGGGTAGGCAGATCAAATAGACCTCCACACAGGCCACTCTTTGTACACACTCTTTTATCCATTCTGATCTCACATCTTCTAATTTTATTAAATCCTCAGAGCAATAATATACAAGAGAGAGCGCTGTAGAGAGAACTGTAGTCAGTTTATACGAGGTTTACCGGACTCGGGTAGACCTAAGCGTGTCTAGGACAAGGGCTAAGGTATTTATACATCCATTCATAGCACATGCCGACATAATGTTTTTTGTTTATTCGTATAACCACTTTTTTACAGTATTGTTTAAAAATACATTTAACGTGTAACCTAATAAACCGTTGAGTTATCTCAATTTATTTTGCGTATCATGTAACGTGGGACACGAAGAACATTCTAACAATACTTTAAAGCGGCATTCTAGAAAATTTGTTGTCTCTTTCTTTCTCATGGTGTACGACGTGAAAACCCGGATAAAGTAATTTATTCCAAATCTGTATAGGTTGGGTAAAAAGAATTAGCTCGCGGCAACGGAGACGCGGGATATTCTAACAATACTTTAGAGCGGTGTGATAATTCTAGAAAATTTGTTGTCTCTTTCTTTCTCATGGTGTACGACGTGAAAACCCGGATAAAGTAATTTATTCCAAATCTGTATAGGTTGGGTAAAAAGAATTAGCTCGCGGCAACGGAGACGCGGGATATTCTAACAATACTTTAGAGCGGTGTGATAATTCTAGAAAATTTGTTGTCTCTTTCTTTCTCATGGTGTACGACGTAAAAACCCGGAGAATGTGGTATATCCCAAATGTGTATAGGTTGGGTAAAAATAATTAGCTCTCTCTCTCTCTCCATATATTGTAACTTGTTTTCGTTCTTTCATATATTCTTTTATTAATTTTAAAGCTACATCCGAGAAACCAATTTCTTTTAGTTTTATCATCAGTATTTCTCTATCTATGGTTTCAAATGCCCTTTGAAAATCCAAAAATATCGCCAAGATAAATTTGTTATCATTTATTCCTTCCTTCCATTCTTCAACAAGCACATTTAATGCTGTTTCACAAGAGTTATTGGATCTGAATCCAGATTGTTCTTGATATTATATATATTGTTACTCCAAGTGGTAAACCAACTGAACGAAGTCCTATGTTTAAAACAAATTGAACCGATTATAGATAGGTACTACTATTAAATTGTCAAAGTTCTCTTACTCTCGGAAAGTGTGGACTATATAAAAAAAAAATCCGTCCGGCTTAGTCACAGCCCACGTGTGTGTGTATAAGATGCAAAATTGGGAGTTGTAGATACTGGATTGTGTGAATGTAGACAAATTCAAACTGCATTGTTAGAGAATGTCCACTCTACCAGTTCCCAGAGGGCACATTGAGGCTGAACAACGCGACGCTAGAAGCTTTTGAAAGGCTGAATATCTCAGCATACCCATGAAACCCTCACCAGCTCCCCAAAAAACGACGAAGACCAGTTTCTAGGTGTCCGACAAACCAAAATCCACTGCGTAATTGTGATTGTACTTCGTTTGAGAAGCGCTTCAAATTAATAATAGTAGACTTGGCTTAAAGTGCCACTCCTTTTAATTTTCGTGCAGCAAGTGACATATTAATAAAACCTCGCGACAAACTGGACTGTTAGTTCTAATTGATAAATTTCGGCCATAAAAAGCACATATTATTACTGTAGAATCGTTTCAAGTACCCCGCTGAAGTGTGTATTGCTACGGGAGAACCAACGAACTAACGAACAAACGCAGCGACTGTGGAATAGCTCTCTGACATTTATTGCTACAAATGTTGATTGTCTAATAACTTTGTAAACAAATGTAGAGCGGATAGAATGTCGATACAAAATAAACAAAACACTCATTGTAGAAGAAGGACTAACACTGTTGGCGTAAATAAATAATAAAAAAAAATTCACAGAAGCAAAGCTAGCAGTCCACAATGGAGTGCTTATACCAGCCCTGATGTATGGCAGTGAGGCATGGAACTGGCAAAGGAAGGTTGAAAGCAGACTAAATGCTGTAGAAATGAGATCCCAAAAGCGTATGTGTGATAAAACCATGACCGTGTTAGAAATGTGGGTATCCGGAAAGAATGCAAGGCCGATGTAAGCGTTATGGATACGATCGAGAAAGGGACGCTTAGATGGTTTGGGCATGTAGAGGGAATGAACGAAGAAAGGAGTGCGAAAGTGAACGAAATAAGAAGTCGGGGACGCCCGAGGAAGACATGACACGATCAAGTGAATTAAGTACTCGAGTCGGGGCATGTGAAAAGTCTGAATAACAGAAGAGTATGTATGAGACGATTTTTTTTTTAAAGACGTTACGAATAACCTGACAATATTTGAAAAACTCATACTACCATCATAATAAGAGGAAAATGTTGCACGTGCAATGATTTGACTTAGCCAGCAGAGGAATTGAACCCACGACGCCCGGGTCTGACGCGTCTCTCCACCCAGCTACCGACCGGTCAAAATTAATGTGAGTGCAAGCTAGGGGTATGTGGCAAGACATAATTGTTTGGCGGTCCGTCCTCTCTGCCTACCCCTGCGGAGAAACGCCGTGATAGTTTATTAGTTTTAGTTTGAAAAAATTGAATTCTATTGTATATTTTTTCCACAGTGAAAATACCTCCCTCATTAAAAGTAAAAAACTTGTTGTAATAAGTGCTATCGAAAAGTTGTTGGAATTGGACCAAAGTCAATGGCACAGAGAAACGTGTTTATTTTATTGTTTTTTCTGGCATTTTATCCCATAAATCTGAACCTTTTCACAACATGCCAGTTTGTAACATCCGTAAACATGTAAATTCCAGTTTGGGCTTTTTTTGGTTACGGTAATTTAACCATGGTACGGGCCATGTATAATATAAGGCCGATATAAGCGTGATGATCCAGTAAGAAAGCAATGGTTATATGGCCTGAACATACAGAGCGGATGAACGTAGAAAAAAGTGTCCAGAATAATACGTGAATGGAAAAATGAGTCGGGAGCGCTCCAGAAAGACAAGGGACTCAATCCATTAAAGCAAACAATTTATCAAGCTCGTGTTGAAAATAAGAATAAAGGAAGAGTATGATGTACGAATGTGGATGAAACAGGGTATTTGTGTTGATTGTGGCAAATGTGTGGCATTTCGTCTGCTCTACATAACCCTGCGGGTAAACAGCGTAATGGGTAGTTGGTGATAGTAAATTAAGTCATTATTAATAAAATAATAAATGACCGACCGGTTTCGCTTAACGTAAGCATCATCAGGGTACAAAATTAAACTAAACAAAAATACATAATGTGTGGTTATATGTACTCGTACAAACAGATGGAGAACACAGTATAAAATAAAGTTAGAGAACAGTTAGAAAACAAAATGATAACATTTAAATTAAAACAAATGAACAGAGAGAAAGAGACGGATAATATGAAATGAAAGAGGCAAAACGTCAACTGAGAACGCAATAAAAGAATAATGAGAAATTGTATGAGTTTACAGAAAATATACCTAATATTGGACTTCTGAACAAATTTAACTGATTTTTATGCTCAGCACTAATATACAAGAGAGAGCGCTGCTGTAGTCAGTTTTTATCAGGTTTGCCGGCTCGGCTAGGGCGTGGCTAGGATCAGGGCTAGGGTATTTATAGATTCATTCATAGCACATGACGACATAATGTTTTTGTTTATTTGTATAACGATTTTGTTCACAGTATTGTTATAAACAAAAATAAAGCATGTAACCTAATAAACCGTTGACTTATGTTCATTTATTTCGCGTATCAAAACGTGTGGGCGTAATCAACGGAGACGCGGGACACGAAGAACATTCTAATAATACTTTAAAACGGTGTGATACTTTGGGAAATTTTGTTGTCTCTTTCTTTCTCGTGATACGTAAAAACTCGGAGAAAGTGATTTATCCCAAATTTGTATAGGTTGGGTAAAAAAAATCAGCTCTCTCTCCATATTTAGTTACTTCAAGTTTATAAGAATATGACTGTTAATTTAAATGACGATCTCTATTTATGCTGCTTCTAAATTATTTGCTCTGTTGCCATGACCATTTTTATGGAGAATATAACCACCGGTGCTTTTTAAAAGTTATTATTTCATTTTCATTGAATATGTCAAACCACAAAGTGATTGCTTTCTACGAAAATATAAAGCATCATTGTTTTCATCACCTTGAAAGTTACTCGTAAAATGCTTCAGGGACCTCATAATAGATGATTGTAGGTTTTTGCTGCAGCACAATTACCTGCAATTGTTTAAATGTATATTGCACGCCTGAGGTGTCCATTAAATCGTATTTTACGTAAAAAAAGTGTAAGGCCTACGGGGTCGAATATATTAAAATCTCTCAAACATTGAAATAGCAAAAACACGCTTCAAAGCGTTGCAGTGTTGGCTCTAACTTTAAGATATTATGTGTAATGTTTGTGTACAACTTTGCTTCCTCTGTTTTCCTATTGATGACTTTAGCGGTAAGTAGTGGTCGAAATAAATAAATCATAGACGTCATGTAATAAACTTAGGTATCTGTCAACATAACCCCACAGAAACATTAGTCGATTTGTGTCCGCATCATAAAGTTATTCTTGATTGAAAATGCCGATTTGCGGGAGGTTTCGATTAGCAATGCTCGACCCCATGTTGCGAAAGTGGTCAAGGCATACTTAAAAACTTTGAATTGAGAAGTTCTACCCCACTCGCCGTATTTTTCAGACGTTGCTCCTTCTGACTATCAATTATTTCGATCAATGGCGCACGACCTGGCTGACCAGCACTTCCGTTCTTAAAATTGGAGCGATTCGTGGATCGCTTCAAAAGATGATCAGGTTTTTCAACGTGGGATTCGTACGCTGTCCGAAAGATGGGAAAAAGTAGTGGCCAGCGATGGAAAATACTTTGAATGATAAATGTATTGCCAGATTTTTACAATAAAACCTCGTATTAAGAAAAAAATCGGCGGGAGCAAAGTTGTACACAAAATAGTATCTAGCAAATCTTCTGTATGATATGATAATAATGACACGCATGATAGCTGTTTCGCTTTCCGGAAACAGTTCCTATATATAAGTGACCTGCCATATTATCTCTGTACGTAATATAAATAAATATTAATGTGCCATAGATTATATTATGTAGTAACAATATATGGAGAGAGAGCTAATTCTTTTTACCCAACCTATACAGATTTGAGATAAATCAGTTTCTCCGGGTTTTTACTTAGTACACCATGAGAAAGAAAGAGATAACGAATTTTCCTGAATTATCACACCGCTTTAAAGTGTTGTTCACTTATCATCGAGTCGCATAACTTACGTCAACCGATTTTGAGGTTATTTCATATACTTGCAGTGGTCATACAAATAAATCAAACATGACGGTAATATGTGCTATGCGTGAATGTTCAAATAAGATCAAACGAAGATTATATACTTTTCAGAGGTATTTCAACGGTTTTAAATACTTTTGACCGAACTTTATAATTTTCAAATTTTGAATGATATAAAGACATAAGTCAACAAAAAGCTTCAATTATTATTTAAGCAAACCTTCTGTTATTAATGTTTGCTTGATATTTTGACTATGTAAATCATTTAAATGGTGTATTGATATTGTTTTTTTTAATGTGTTCAAATATGTTTATTAAAAATGTCCGAACTCCATGTGGGCGGTAACTAATAGGCTATCCAACATCCTTTAACACGTTCATTGCCGACACTGCGCGTCGACCAACATGTGACCGGTATACGCACAACGCGCCACGCGCGCTTTGCTACCTCTGCGCTTTGAACCAATCTAAAACAGACGCAGCAATGTGATTTTGAGTCGCTTCACAGGGCACAGGGAAATCCGTCACTGTTCGTCAGTTTGAATTGATCCGTCATTCACATGGCATTCATATGTACGAATTTTAGTTAGCAATGAACGTGTTAATATATCTTTGTCTCATCTATCGAGTCAGTATACAGTCCACCTTCCTGACTATTTTTTTTCGCAAAGATACCTCTCCATATATATTCACACTCCAAGACTGGAACCTGTAAAATAATCGCCCTCATTCAAGGCAGATGGAATGAAGGCACTCGTCCATTAAATTGATTGAATTTGAAAAAGGTTGCTATTCTCGTAAATTGTAATGTGGACTTAGCGTAATGCCCTGGAAGCCGGAAGCGGTACTCCGACCAAGGCATAGTTCAAATTTCTGAAAAGTTTAGCCATTCGATAATGGCATTTTACCACTCAATGGTTTATAAGCATCGGTTAAAATTACGCTAGGTTAACTTCAAGGACCGAAAAAGACCTCATACCTATTGTCATATAAAAGTGTGTATTATCCTTAGAGTAACGTAGAGACCTAACATTGCGAAATTTTGAAGCCGCTTTTTGACCAAGGATTGACCAAAGGAGGTATGACGTATATGCTTCCAGCCAATCGGATGCGAAGAAAACCGTAAAGATAAACATTATTCCGTCTTTATCTGTTCGCGAACAATTTTGAGTTGCTACATGAGAAAGAAAGAGACATGGATACGTTCAGATGTTGAACTAATCAGGGATTCCCCATTTATACAAATTTACGTCAGAATCCCGTATAACTCTCGAAGTAAAACATATTGAGAATGCATTCAAACTCATTTTAAACGAAAGTTTATTATATCGAAACAAATAATGCAAAGATTGACTAAATATTGGTGTAGGTAACTAGTTGTTTTGTAGGTTAGCATCTAAAATATTTGAGGTCAAACTAAAAAATACGAATTCTTGGTTAAATACCTGTGGAAACTGATTTTTTTGGTCCTTCGTTACTTCAGTTGAAACAACTAACAACTGAACGTATAGCCATATCGTTTTTTGTAAATATTGCACTAAATTCACTTAAGTAATTATATATTTTAAGCTTTTTGTCTGTCAATTCGACTGACATGTAAACTACTGTGAAGTTAGTAATATATTGAAAAAATGTAAACACGGTTTTAAGCACGCCCCAAATCATATGTTCTTAATAACAATTGTTTGTCTCTTTTTCTCATATGTCTATAGAAACAAGCATAAAGAGAGAGCTATATTTTGCGAGTATGAACGATTTGACTCATAATTAGGACGGTCTCTCTATATTGTTTCTCTAAGGTATTATCGAATCGTTCTAAAGGGAGTTTCATATATATCCGAACTTAAGCCGTCCAGTGGCATAGTTAAAACATTAGTTTATAAACGCTGTTTATAATCGATTTTTTTAATCTAATTATTGTTTTTATTTATTTTGAATCACAATTATTTACCAATACATTGCAAGGACGATAATTTTTTTTTTAACATAGTTGTAAATCTGCAATACCTAATTATTGTGTTTCTTTTTGTTTCAGGTGAGTTGTTTTAGACCTTAATTACCCCGCTTCTTTGACATCGAGTAAGGTGAGCCAGAAAGTATTAAATGTAGGTAGTCCTTCAAATGTTTACAAAAGTAGAGCAATGTAAAAAAACATGGAAAGTTTTTTAAAAATATTTATTTCGGAATCAGTTGCATTAGCATATAAGGAAATGACCTCAGAGCAATACTATACAAGAGGGAGCGCTTCTGTAGTCAGTATTGATGATTTTTGCCTGACTCGGCCAGGCCAGGGCGTAGGTAGAACTATGAATACGGTATTTATTAGCGTTGTGCCCACATTGAAAGAATCACTTCTTTTGGCAACAGTTCCTACTTCATTCATTGTTCATTGAACAAATACTTCAATCGAAGTTGGTAGTTCATTTTAGCGTTCATTCATTTCATTGAAAAAATACTTCAATTGAAGTTGGTAGTTCATTTTAGCGTTCATTCATTTCATTAACTTCATTTCATTGAACAAATACTTCAACGGAAGTTAGATTACAAAGAACTTCTTCAATTTGCAGCAGTACAGTTGTGAAGTGAACTTCAAAGCCTATGAAGAAGTACTTCACGCCTCTACTGACTTGTACGTGCTTAAAAACATTGAAGTTTTTCCCAACGCTAGTATTTATACATCCATTCATAGCACATGTCGACATAATGTTTTCGTTTATTTATATAACCACTTTTTCACAGTATTGTTTTAAACAAAAATATATGATATAGCTAAAAAACCATTAAGTTATGTCGCTTATCAAAACGAAGCTGGCGGAGTTTCCACGGAGACGCGGGAGACGGAGAACATCTTTCCATACCTAAAAGCGTTGCTATATTATGTGAGAACTTGTCTTATCTTTTTCTCTCTCACGGTTTACGACGTAAAAACCCGGAGAAAGTGATTTATCGTGAATTTGTATAGGTTGGGTAAAAATATTTAGCTATCTCTCCATATATTCTTGCTCTGAGGAAGTAACACTTAAGATAGAGAGTTTTGTAATATGCTGTATTTATCTATCGCCCCTCGCACATGAGATATACGCTCTACATTGATACCACGTTCTTCCATGGTGGTCAAAAATTTTGTCAAGATACATGAAAGCTTCGTTTAAATTCTTGGTTGTCAAAGTCTTAAGATTCAGTTCATTATCAGCTTCTTCTTTTTCTTCTCCCTAATTTTGTAGTTCATTTATTTTTTGTAGATTGATCGAGTCTTCATCTGGCAAGGTTCTGAGAGAGATTCCATTAACTTCTTAATAACTTAGTCGTTGAAATTAAAGTTAAATTTATTAACTAACTGACCAACCACTACGCCATTTCCCGCAGGGATAGGCAAAGAGGCTGTACCGCCATATAACCATGTCTTGGCACACACTTATTGCTTTATTTACAATTATACAACATCATGCATGACCCGATTCAAGTATTTGATCGTGCCATGTCTTCCTCGGGCGTCCCGGACTTCTTTTTCCATTCACTTTCGCATCATATATTATTTTCACACTCCTTGCTTCGTTCATTCGCTCCACATGCCCAAACCTTCTAAGCGTCACTTTTTTTAACCTATTCATTACGATGATTAAATAAAACAAATTTATAACTTTATTCCACTTTTTTATTTTTTGACTGAACCGGTTTCAGCCTATAACGGTCATCTTCAGACTAGTGTTATTGCCGTTATAGGCTGAAACCGGTCCAGTCAAAAAATAAAAAAAATGGAATAATGTTATAAATTTAATCATTAAAATGGAATTCCACCATGAATTAACAGTTACAAAATTAGAAATAATATTCATTACTCTTACATCAGCCTTGCATTCTTTCCGGATATCCAAATTTTTAACACGGTCATCCATGGTTTTACAGCACATATGCTTCAGAGATCTCATTACCACAAAATTCAGTCTAAATTTATTCATTATATTAACTTTTTCAGCTTTTTATTATTTTAGGAGTATCTTCGAAGTCGAAAGTCGGTTACAAAATTCAAAATATGTACAAAATGGCGAATTTTGTTAAAGACAAGACTACTCGTATACATATAATATATCAAAATGATAATATTGTCTCTTTGGTTTTTTTAATGCCTCTGATATATAAGAAACGCAGATAAATCAAAACTAAGTACTGCTTAAACATTTACAGAGTGTTTCTACCAACTGTCTCAATGGTTTCAAACTGAGTTTTGGTTTTACTCGCAAGGACTCTTCTCGCAAACTCTGTGTGAAACGGTTTAAAGTGAAACCACTGATAGAACCCAAAACTTTATCCGTTTTCTTCTAATAGTTTTAGGTTAGTTAACATTGTTTCAAGCCTCCTCTTCTAGCGATTGATTGGGACAGAGTTACATTTTGCATCATCGTGACTGATTGATCACTGGGCATTATTAGCTCATCAACAGTGTTCTATGCAGACAGGGTAGAGAAAACATAGAGAACATTCAGAATGCTGTGAAACCGGTCAGGTTTCGTACTGTGACTAGGCCCTAATTATATTTCATTTAATTTTCCACCTATTTTGTCTTTCTCTTTTAAATAGGCTTCTTATTCATGTTGCCTTCTATTTTCGGTAGCCATATTTTTTCGACAAATTTCATCTTTGATTAACCTTATTTATTATACAGCCAAAATTTGTCTTTAACCTTCCCATTTTTTGCGTTTTCCATTATTCAACTCAGTTCAATAAAAAAATATTAAAAATTACAATTTTAAAGCGTTAAAGATGTGTAAAAAAATGTATATGGCGACAACAGACGTAGTTCAAAGAATAAATTTAGACAAGAGAGACAAATATGCGATAAAAAAGATAGATGTAGTTCTAAAATTTAATAAATAAACATGATGATGGATGATGAATACTCGGAATAAGTGGATGAATTTGTGTGTTTAGGAAGTATGTTTACGAGAGACGGAAAGGCTGATAAGGATATTGAAAGAAGGGAGAATGTAGGAAGCTTTAAAAAACTTGGAGAACTGAGTCGCTGACACTTTCTTTAAAAAAGGTTTAAATACGCGGTTTTAATCAATTTTATTTTCTGCATCAAATGCTCTGACTCTCGTTTGATTCTGAAGACTTTTGTGGCCCTTCAGCCATCTAAAATATATTTACCATTTGAGAGAAGGCTCGACTCAAGCGACACCAATTTGGGACTTTAAGCTTTTGTCGCTTCAGGTTATTCAGTGTGAGCATTGAGCTATCTGAGTATTTTTTTTTTAAATACAACCAGGTACAGAAAAAATTATGAATTTTATTGTAAAACAAAAAAACTTCAAGTGCTCCTGTGTAATCTTCCCGAAATGACGCTTCAGGCCTTTTACCTTTCCGTCGACGATAATATTATCTCAAAGGGGTTTGTTGCGGTAGGGAAAATTCGTCGGTTAATTGTGGGCAATTATTGTCATAAACCGTCGAATATTCAAACTGCTAATGGCCCACCGAGACAATGTCGGAAGTTGACAGAATCTCGGCTAGAAATGTCATCTCAACTCAGCATTCACGTTTTCCCATGATGTGTCTTCATTCACAATACGCCACGACCAACCAACTCTCCATTATCTCGTATGAAAGGAACCTTAAATGACCCATCGCTCTTGGCTATTGACGCAAATTATTAAATTGTTTACGTTGGAATACACCTGTCATCATCCTACTGGGAACAAAAAACTAGCAGTAATTGTTCTCGGTGAATCCATCTGTACGTGGGTGTGACGTCACTCGACTTACTTGGTTTTTCTCACTGCTCTGGGTGGTCGCATGATGTTGTATGAAGCTGTGGTCTTTGTGAATAAAGACGATAAAAAAAGATTCATAACGACGTGAGACTACCTTCTCAATAAAATATTCGTAAGTTTTTGATCCGTTTAAAAAGGTGTTTAAAATTCAATGTATTTTTTTTATAGAAACGTTTATTTCAAATCTCATAGCAATAATATATATTTTTTTATTTTTTTTACGTGAATACCGTACAAGAGTCTCGACTGCTCCCAACCGTCTAGAGCCAGTGAGACTATGGCATCCCCTATAGGTGTTTGTGGCTGAAGGTAGTGGGTGACCAGATCTGAATATCCAGGTACTTCCCAACCTTCCTCTTCCCCATCTCCTTCTCCTCACTACCTTTTGCTTCAAAACATACCCGAATTAGGGATGCCATAGTCGCACTGGCTCTAGACGGTTGGGAGCAGTTGGGACTCTTGTACGGTATTCACTATAAAAAATAAATTAACATTATTATTTGTGGGTTTAACTTAAGGCCAAAGGAACTAACTATTACAGGAATAGAATACTACACGCTATATGTGTGACAATTTATTCTCTGCTTAGCCATACGCAGCATGGTCAGCTTGATGGCCAGTGTCCACCATAACGCGGCGTTCAACGGCCGTGCCGAATGCGCCCTAAAGCCGGTGGCAGCAGTGGCTTATGTTTGAAATGAAAGCCTGGCTGAAGCCTTCGTTAGTCTAGCCGAAACGTACATGACCACAAGCGCAAACGACCCATTTACACGTATAAAGCTAGCCACACTGAAACCAGCACAGCCTCGCAAATTTTCCACCCTTACATCAAAAGAGCAAATTGATACAGCTTGCGAATGTCTACCGCTTTACACTCGGGACAACCTTTTGCTGTGTTTGAATGCGGTACCATTGTTTAAACCGATTTGCTATTTACCCTCTCATAAACAGGGTGGACTTACTACCAAGATTTCTACCTATTAATTTATTGGTTATAGGTGATTCCTTTTACACAGATCACCGAAAATTTCTACCACCATGTGTTTGAAACCTTAGAGGAACATATTATATTGTTCCTACAAGTCTTATTTTATTACAGTGAATATCGCACAAGTGTCACAACTGCTCCCAACCGTCTAGAGCTAGTGGGACTTTGCCATCCCCAATCGGGGTATGTTGTACGGCAAAAGGTAGTGTGGAGGGAAAAGAGATAGGAAAGAGGAAAGTTGTGAAGATCTGATCACCAAACACTGCTTAAGCCATTTCAAGCAACTTTTCGATTCTGCATGGTGGTCTTTCACCAGGGCGATACTAAGACTATCTACCACTCTGGAACGTGCCGCAAGTATACATTAAACTATTTTATATTAATTAAATGTGTTCTGACCTCAGAGTAACAATATAAAAACACCGTCCTAATATGAGTCGAATCGTTGACATACTCGCAAAATACAGCTCTCTCTCTCTTTGTGCTCGGTTCTATAAACGTATGAGAAAAAGAGACGAACAATTGGTGTAAAAAAGATACGATTTAGGGTGAGCTAAACGCCGTGTAAGCAGTTTTTTTGTGGACAAACTTCAGACTGATTACTTACTCGTATGTCAGTCGAGCCGGCAGTAAAATGTGCGTAAAAATAACTTAGGTGAATTTAGTGCAATCTTAAAAAAAACGATATGGCTATATGTGCAGTTGATGGATGCTTTAACCGAAGTACAAAAGGACCAACAAAAAATAGTTTTCATAGGTATGTATCAAAGAATTCGTCTTTTTTAATTTAATCTCAAATATTTAACATCCTAACCTACAAAACAACTCGTAACTTACACCAATATTCAATCAATCTTTGCACTATTCGTTTCAAAATAATAAATGAGTTTTAATGCATTTTTAATATGTTTTACTTAGAGAGATAAACGAGATTCTCATATATTTTTTTTAAGAACGGGAAACCCCCTTTTCGTTCGGCTTCTGAATGTATCCGGTCTCTTTCTTTTTCATGGTACCAACGCTAAATTGTTAGCGAACAGATAAAGACGGAATAATGTTTGTCTTTACGGTTTTCTTCGCCTTCCATTGGCCGGCAGTTTATAGGCCACACCTCCTTGGTCAAGTTTGGTCATAAAGTTGCTTCAACATTTCGCAAAGTAAGGTCTCTAGGTGACTCTAAGGTTCTAATCGTCTTAATTAAATAAAAGTTATTTGGGCATGCCGGGCTTGAACCCGCAACCTCCGGTTACGTAGTCGAGCATCTTCCCACTCGACCACGGAAGCCGTCAGTATTATATGAAGCAGTGTTCTTCCAACTTTGTCACAGCTCGTCAAAAGACATCCAACCCTCGAATTTGTTATTTACCCTTTCATCAAGGGGGGGCTACATTGACCGGGAAAATTTCTGCTACTTTAATTGGCAGTAATTTCTTCAGTCAAGTTCGCCCTTGTTTTAGGCGAACCCTGCTGCGTTGGTCGCCACGGTTGCGCGTCCGCCAGTCGCTGACCCGAGACTGATGGGACATGCTGAATATTTCAAGCCGCGTTCTCTCCCCCCAAATTCCCCCCAAAATCCCCGCCCCCTGCTTCAGTGTCGACACTTCTATCTAGTTGTTCAGTGGCGGTGTTGGATTTTAAAATGACATTATGTTGATTTTCTACCCCCATGTTTATTCTTTGAACTCCCTACCTTCCTAACCATGACACTTTTATTTTGTTTTATTTATACTTGGTTAATCTTAGAGTACATAGAGACCTACCTATCCAAGGCAGTGTCAGTTTCGTAAGAATTTCGCCTGACTTCTCTGAACAGTCGTGGCTAGGGATTTCATAGACACACCTTTTTTACAAACAAACAAATATAGAACATAGCCTCAAAAAAGCGGTTCCCATTACAAAATGATATCAAAAATACTTTTAAATGATTTATAGATTCAAAATATCTTTCAAGACGAATAGCATAACGTTTTCTTTTTAAATAGTAATGGATGTTTATAGTTATATATATGTATTTATGTACTCGATAATTCGATAATTCTAACGTGGTATCAAAGACATTTACAACACATTTTGGATTTTTTATGCATGCATTCATATCGCATGTTGATATAATGTTTTGCTTATTTGTATGACCACCTTTTCGCCGTATTTGTATCAACATAAATATAGAACATAACCTCAAAAACCGGTAAATTACGTCGTGGGCGGAGTCGCCGATCACGTGGGTCACAGAAAACATTCTAACAATACCTAAAAGCGGTGTGATGTTTTGAGAAAAAAATGATTTCTCTTTCTCTCTCATGGTGTAAGTACGACGTAAAAACCCGGAGAAAGTGATTTATCGCAAGTTTGTTTAGGTTGGGTAAAAAAATTAGCTATCTCTCCATAGATATTTTTACTCCAAGATTTTAGCAGATGTTCTCACTTACGTGAAAACAATCCAGTTTACAATAATTGTAAAAAAATTACAAATACAAAGGATACATCAAATATAAAATTACAAAAACTCAATCAGTGATTACTTATACAAAACAAAAGTAATGATAATAATAATAACAAAAAGCAAAATACACATAAAAAGACAAAAAAAATAAAAAATATAATTAGCCCAATTTGTATGACCACCTTTTCGCCGTATTTGTATCAACATAAATATAGAACATAACCTCAAAAACCGGTAAATTACGTCGTGGGCGGAGTCCCCGATCACGTGGGTCACAGAAAACATTCTAACAATACCTAAAAGCGGTGTGATGTTTTGAGAAAAAAATGATTTCTCTTTCTCTCTCATGGTGTAAGTACGACGTAAAAACCCGGAGAAAGTGATTTATCGCAAGTTTGTTTAGGTTGGGTAAAAAAATTAGCTATCTCTCCATAGATATTTTTACTCCAAGATTTTAGCAGATGTTCTCACTTACGTGAAAACAATCCAGTTTACAATAATTGTAAAAAAATTACAAATACAAAGGATACATCAAATATAAAATTACAAAAACTCAATCAGTGATTACTTATACAAAACAAAAGTAATGATAATAATAATAACAAAAGCAAAATACACATAAAAAGACAAAAAAATATAAAAAATATAATTAGCCCAAACAATGTTATATTTTCCTAAGCAGTAGCAGGACATTAGTCACCACAATCTGGTTCATTAATCGAGATTCCAGAAAGTGACCAGTTAGGACCAGCCTGACTTAGAAAGTTTAAGGAGGTGTTTCGTGCATCATTCTGTTATAATACCATACCTCTTAGAATCACTATCATGTGTGTCCCGTAGCTACTATATTTACTCTATAAATTCGTAGTTGAAAACAACACATTTGACCATTAGTTTATTTAATGAATCACTTTTCAATATACGAGATAATGTAATTATCTTGTTTGTTTCAGTAGATGAAACCCTAATGTACTTTATCAGTATGTCCCTATATACCACCCTCTGTACCCGGTTGTTGTCGACAATATTCCTTATCTAACAATATAAATATAGTGCTGCACATGCTTCTGTGCTCTTAGACCTAATTCGCTTTTAAACAGTACAGACTAGCGTTGGGAAAAACTTCAATGTTTTGTGAATGCTTCACGAATTGCTAGTTCTTTAAAATGAACCTTCGCAGTGAACACTTCAATTGAAGTCGAACTCGCAAAAAAGAGATTTGAATTTATCCGGTTATTTGGCTACTAGTCGGTAGCACTTTGAAAGTGAAAAGAACTGGAACCGGTTCCTTCCCAAAATAAAAAGTACTAATCGGTAGAGATTTTAAATGGAAAAGAACCTCCTCGCCAAAAAAACACGCACTAGTCGGTAGCGCTTTGAAAGTGGAAAGAACTGGAACTGGTTCTTCGCTATTAGATCAATACTTTGAAGTCGGATTTCAATTGAAGTACTTATAATGAAGTACTTCTCTATAGGCTTTGAAGTTCATCTTCACAACTGTACTGCTGCAAATTGAAATAGTTCTTTGTAATCTAACTTTTATTGATGTATTTGTTCAATGAAATAAAGTTAATGAAATGAATGAATGCTAAAATGAACTACCAACTTCATTTGAAGTATTTGTTCAATGAAACGAAGTTATTGAAATGAATGAACGCTAAAATGAACTATTAACTTCAATTGAAGTATTTCTTCAATTAACAATGAATGAAGTAGGAACTATTGTCAAAAGAAGTAGTTCTTTGAAGTAGTTCTTTCAAAGCGGTCACAACGCTAGTACAGACGTACATATCTCTGTTGGGTGTTCCATATTAAATATAGACTTTGTACAATATCGTATGGTGACGAAATTATTTCACACTCAACCAAATTCAATGGACGGCACAGGAAAACACGCCGTGCAAAGAGAAGGCAATTAAATCTTGACCTGACGGTTGCCCCTTTGATTGGAGTGACTCAACTTTTTATTTGTATTAATATTTACCTTTGATATTATATCATTTATGTACACTACGTCTGTCTCGACACAGGAATCTCCTAGTGAGACAGATATGAATCAATCTTATGTGTTATATTTATTTCAACACGATAAATAAATAAAAACGGTGGCCCTCATAAAATAGGAACCTCTGAGATCAAGCCTCTGAGATTCGGCATCTCCGATGGAATCTCTGACCAGCTTCCAAATGGCCCCAGCGGCCCCCTGATGGTTCGTTCGACATTTATCGGTGAGCGAATTGGTTTTCCCTTTTCTGGAACGCTTTCCACAGTTATAATTAGACATTTCTATCAAGCACCACGGTAGTCGAATTTTATCGTTTACAGTCCATTATTTTTGTTGATTCATTTGAAGCTGGTCAGTCTCTGTGTTTTAGTTTCTGTGTTTCATCGCAGCTTCAAATCTTACCGATGAAACATCGAATTTCAAGCCCTCCCCCGTCCACCTCGCGTATCCATATCTTGACCTTGTGCAGAAACGACTCCCCGTTTGAATTATTCAATTTGACAATTTCCATTATGTTGACGAACGGATGCAGTCTTTAGAACGTAGAAGTCTGGTAGGAATGCCTTCCATATTCTACCGGTAATTTAGCGGAAGACACTGCATAAAACTTACGACATTAATCCCTTTGGAAATGGCCCATAGCCGGGAGATGCAGATCGCGTGCCTGACATTTTTGTACTGATGCCATTATTTTCCACATAAGAAGGGTATATTTTTACCACTCTTTCTCGTGCTCAACAGTTCGGCTGTGGAATGATTTGCCGACTTTTGTGTTTCTTCCCTCCTGCAACGAGGGATTCAAGATTAAAGACCTACGCTCACTCGTCTCTTTCCTTCAAAATACTTTCGTACAGCATCTCCATTGTGTGGATAAGGAACAGAGTATACGTCGTAAAAGAACGTCCACTTCAACAACTTCCCCGAGGCACATCTAATAATTGGCTGATTTAATAAAGCTATAGCTAAAAGTACCTTATTATGTGCACATAATATGTAGTTATTTACATTTGTCGCGGGCTGTGAAAAATTGACGAACTTTTTGTTTAGCAGTAGATCGAGCATTGAGGATTGCGGATCATTGCGTGAAAAGATAACATAATACTGGTGAGTTTAGATGCTAACGGGTTTGCCTAGCTGTGCAAATTAGAGCAGTTCTGTTATTTAAAGATATGATTTTCTGAAGAGATGAGTTTAGCTCTGAACTCTGTCGAGTCTTTTATTATTATCAAATCATGTGGTAGTCTATTCCAGGCTTTAGAACCTGACACTCCTGCAGCACGCCCTCCGAACTTCGTGTCTAGTGTGCGCTTTGGTTCCTTCAACCTTCCGATAGCCGATGACGTTGACGATCTAAGGGTTGACTGTCGCGAATTTGAATCTTCAGGAATACACAGTTCCGATAAATACGCCGGAGTCATTCCGTTAATTGTGCTGAATCAAGTAACTTTCGATGCTTTCGACTGGATGACCTCAGCATTTTACTATGATCTCCATCAACTCTGCTCCACTATACGGAGAATAAGACAGCTTTCCCACATACGATGAGCCGCAAGAAGTAAAAAAAATGAAACAATCCTGTAACATCCCTGGGTTATCCCCAACACTGAGAGAAAACTAGCGAGTTTATTGCGGAAATAACACTAAAAGAAACGCCTTGGCGTGCTGCAGCGATCGTTATTGTGTCGTGAAAATCTACCTTTTGCTTTTAAGAACATGAGAACCGGTGGCCTGTTACAAACTGTTACAAGCTTTACTCGTTTTTTGTGCGAAATTTACGTTTCAAGGACAAAGTTCATTTCGTGTGCAATGTTCACGAAAACCTTTTTTTACACAGGTAAACAGTGCGAGTATAATTAGTATAATTATGTTTAACTGGTTTAGTCTTGACACACACGTTAAAAGGGGCAAAGTGAGTAAATTGTGAATCAGCGTAATCGTAATAAAATTTCCAACTTTTTTTACGTATGTGCGAAAATTACCCGTATTGTTTTAGCAGGCGTTAGCGCCCCACACGGTGATCTAACGAATCGTGTACAGAAGACGACTTAGCGTATTAATAACATATTTTTTTGCTGTGGATATTGAAAGGAAAGAAAAAAGTTCAATTCCTTTGCTGGCTACGTCCTCCATCATTACACAAGCAACATCTTCCGCTTCTTATGATGGAAGTAGGAGTTTTTCAAATATTGTCAGGTTAATCGTAACCCGGGAATGTTTGTCTTTCTTTGAAAAAAAAAATGTGTGAAAAGAATATATGATGCGAAAGTGAATAGAAGAAGAACTCGAGGACGCCCGTGGAAGACGTGGCACGATCAAGTAAATCAAATAGTTAAATCGGGTCATCGAGTCAGAATAACAGAAGAGTATGTATGAGATAATGTATGAATGTGAACGAAGCAAGGAGTGTGTGCCAAGACAGAGTTGTATGGCGGTACGTCCTCTCTGCCTACCCCTGCGGGGAAACGGCGTGATGGTTAGTTAGTTAGTTAGGTATTGATTATGAACAATATGCGCATAATATCTCATTTTTAAATTGATAGGTCGTGGTGGAATTTAATTTTAATATGTAATTATGATTTAATAACCAGTCTGAAGAAGCCTATTACAAGGCGAAAGCGATCCGGCAAAAATAAATAAGTGGAAATATGTTACACAGATTTTTTAATCATAAATTCATTTTAATTTGTACGTAATTCCCTTGAGGTGATTTTTCACAAAAACGGCGCTATGCAAATCGTCCAAATATTATTATTATTATTAATTTAGGTGTCGATTTTAAGAAAAGCCAACTTTGCACTCGACTTGATAGTTGATTTAATATTCAGGTTTCTTAGAACCTTTTAGTCTTCTTAAGTACTTATTAATGTAGTACCCTTGGAGTAACAGTGTATGGAGAGAGAGCCAATTATTTTTACCCAACCTATACAAACTTGCGATAAATCACTTTCTCCGGGTTTTTACGTCGTACACCATGAGAGAGAAAGAGACAGCAAATATAAAACACCGCTTCTATGTACTGTCAGGATAATCTTGAACTCCTGGATCACCGCGGGACTCCGCCCACATTTTTTATTATGCCACTAAACTTGGCAAAACTAAACGGTTTTTAAGGTTATATGCTATATTTTGTTGATAACAATACTGTGAAAAAGTGGTTATACGAATAAACAAAAACATTATGTCGATATGTGCTATGAATAAAAATAAAATACCCTACCCATAGTCTTAGCCACGCCCAGGTCCGCCGAGTCCGGTAAAAATCATCATAAACTGACTACACTGCCTTGGATAGATACCATTCTATATACTCTAAGGTAGTACCCTTTTAAAGCATATTCTTGAATTTAATTGTCTTTATATTTCTTTTTACCGATAATTTTTTTTTCTGGCGTTTTTGGTTTGTTAAAAATGTTGAAATTTAAAAAAATCATGCTGCATCTCAGACACTCTATTACTTGAATGATTAAAAGTGAAAGTGACTTTTTAATCAACAAACAGGTCATATGTCAACGTCTTACTTTAGCACTGTCAGTACTTTCTAAGCACATTATTTTATTAACAACTCAACAAGCGAGTGTTGACCTAACAACAGAGATGATAACAAGACTGATATAACAATACCCAACCTGGGCACAGCATCGTATAGTTGAAAAGCCAAACTTCAAAACTTTCTGAAAGATGTGCGAACTCGAAGCGGGCCTTAGAAAATTAAATTTTACTCGTAAACCGAATGTTATAATAATAACTAGTTTAGTCTTGATACACACGTCAAAAGGCACATGGTGAGTAAATCGTGAAGTAGCGTAGTCGGAATAAAATTTTAAACTTTTTTACGTGTGAGCGAATATTACCAGTATTGCTTTTGCCCTACGCGGCGATCTTACAAATCGTGTACAGTAGACGGCTTAGCGTATTAATACTATCAGACAATAATAAAGTTTTATTCCGGAAGGTATGCAGGAGTAGTGCAATGCAATACCTTCCATAATTGATATCAATACATAGTAATTATAATGTCAACAAATAAAAATGAACAGACATTCCTTAGAAAAAAATGAAAAAATAAAATGAAAATTTTAAATAGTATAAGTAAAAAATATCAATGGAAGATATTAGGCCTCATTACTGCAAAACGCCATCAAGAGGGAGTCCATCCTGGCAGCGTTAAGATTGATGGGGCCAATAATTTACTCCAATGCGCTTCTATGCTTGAATTCGGGATCTGACGGGATTCCATGATGAGGTCATTTCTGGAGTTGTTAATCCTTTCCCGCATTCCTACCACCCTGGTTCTCATAAGGGCTGCAAATTCTGGAACTCGCCCCTCGGCGAACATACCGGAAGCACTGCAGTGCCTGGGAAGACTGAATATCATGCGGTAGGCGTTGTTGTACTGGACCCGAAGCCTTTCCACGCAACTCTCCTTAAAATTGGTCCTGAGCTCGCAGGTGTATAGGGTAGTACAGAACGCCAGGAAGAGTGTCCTTTTCACTGGTGGACTACAGAGCCGAAATCTTCCACTGAGCATGTTTGATTTCACACTGAGTGCTCGCCTTTGCCTGTCAATGTCGTCGTCATGCATTAGCTTGCTGGTGATGATGTGCCCTAGATATTTTAAATAAATACTGAAACAATATAATTTCGGTTGTGATGTGAGAACGTAATATGCTAAAATTCAAAAATACACAAGTACTAGGTGTACAACTTTGCTTTCGCCGTTTTTTTTCCGAAATTCAAAGCTTCATTGTAAAAAAATGGTTATACATTTACGTTTCAAAGTATTGTCCATCGCTGGTCACTACTTTCTCCCATCTTTCGGGCAGCGTACGAATCCCGCGTTGAAAAAACTGGTCATCTTTTGAAGCGATCCACGAATCGATCGAATTTTTTACTTCTTCATAAGAGCGGAAGTGCCGGTCAGCCAGGTCGTGCGCCACTGCTCGAAACAAGTAATAGTCGGGATTGACGGCCTCCGTGGTCGAGTAGTAAGACGCTCGACTAGGAATCCGAAGGTCGCGGGTTCAAACCCGGCGTGCGCAAATAATAATAATAATAGTTGGATAATTTGTATAGCGCCGTTTTTGTGAAAAATCACCTCAAGGGCGCTGAACTTTTGTTTGATTAATATGTGTCATTACACATTGAATTTATATAAAATAACATAAAGTATATTCGCGGCACGTTCCAGAGTGGTGGATACTCTAAGTATCGCCCTGGCGAAATACTACCATTCAGCATCTGAAAATCGCTTGTTTGAAATGGCTTTAGCCGTTTATGACAAGATGTGAATAGCCAGGTACTTCCCAACCTTCCTTTTCCCCATATCCTTCTCCTGCCCAATACCTTCAGCCTCACAACATATCCCAATTGGGGATGCCATAGTCTTACTGTCCCTAAACGGTTGGGAGCAGTTGGGACTCTTGTGCGGTATTTACTATTAAAAAAAGTCAGAGGGACCATTTCAAAGTTTCTAAGTATGTCTTGACGACTTTCGCAGCAAGGGGTCGAGCATTATCATGGTGTAAAGTTACTTTATTGTGTATTTCGTTGTATTGCGGCCGTTTGTCTTTCAATGCTCGACTCAAACGCATTAATTGCGTTCGATATACATATTATGAATTTATGCTACCGTTCTCACAATACTTGGTGGTGTAATGGTCAGCATAGTCGTCTTCTACGCAGTTAACCGGGGTTCGATCGGCAGCTCCGGCAAAAAATACATACAATAAAACACGGGAAGTATCCTTGCCTTACGTTAGAGACGAAAAACGTATCTTCATGTATCAGTCTGTAGGTTTTTTATTAAGGTTTAGTTTTTTAAAGAGATTGTCCAAAAATTGAAAAAACGACAATTCCATGAGGAGTTTGGATATGTCGGTCATGTCAAGTAAACGTTATTGTTACGGTCGGTATAAGTGTACCAATGCAAAACAATGTTATTTTATTTGCGCAGGTGTTCAAGAACGGTGTTTGTCTTGCGCTGACTACAATGTGCATCTTGATTTTCTTCGTAGAACTCATTTTTAACACGTTGTACAAATTGATAAATATTAACTTTCTTAACCTCTGGAATGTCGGATTCCCGAAAGGTACAATTTCCGTCGCACCTTGCTGGCTGTAATTTCGTAATAACTCACTTAAAACAACAAAACGATATTTTTATCAATTATACTACCTTATCCTTAGAGTATATAGAGTGGTATCAATCCAAGGCAGTGAAGTCAGTTTTTGATGATTTTTACCTGACTCGGCGGACCTGGGCCTGGCTTAGACTAGGGCTAGGGTATTTATACATCCATTCATATCACATACCGACATTATGTTATTCGTATAACCACTTTTTCACAGTATTGAAATCAACAAAAATATAGCATCTAACCGAAAAAACCGTTTAGTTGTATGAAGTTTAGTGGCATAATAAAAATGTGGGTGGAGTCCCGCGGTGACCCAGGACCCCAAGATCATTGTGACAGTACGTAGAAGCGGAGAATTATATTTGTTGTCTCTTTCTCTCTCATGGTGTACGACGTAAAAACCCGGAGAAAGTGATTTATCGCAAGTTTGTATCGGTTGGGTAAAAATAATTAGCTCTCTCTCCATAAATTGTTTCTCCAAGATCTAATCAGATAATGGGTTGATGTATTTTTTCAAACTGTAGGTTAGTGGTAAAAGTGTTTTTTTTCCGGAAAAGCTACTTATATTCGGTGAATTGATTTTTTCTCGTTCATGTCACTAAAAAAAAGTATGATTAAGAAATTTTAAGTTTTTTTGTCGTTTTTTATATTTTCGTACGGCTGAATACATTTCCTTCCAAATTAAAATAAAATTGCATGAGTTTTTCTTGTAAATACAAACAGTAATATCTCTTTGAAAATCGTTTTTTTACAGCCGCACTGACGTAAATCAAACTTCGAATGCTTATTACTCGACTCATAGCAATTTTAACGCAATTCGCAATTTCTCTATGGATTAATAATTTTGCTGACAAGCGATTACGGTTTGTATAAATATGCAAATAACAGGTTTTAAGGGATAAAAACTAGTGGAAAGATATTGATGAATGCCCGGTGACTATGGGCACCTCCAGTACATTAGAGGTTAAAAGAGATTAAAGCCTGATTCACACCAACGTCCGGTTCCGCTCAGTGCCGATATTGTTCCGCAAGAAAACTTATTGATATGGTAGGAATATCAATCAAGGAGTATGTGCCAAGACAAAGTTGTGTGGCAGTATGTCCTTCTGCCCACCCTTGTGATATTTAACTACTTATTTAGTTAAATAATTATTTTGAAGTGTAAAAATACTAACATCGCAGATTTTTTTGTATCAAAAACCATTTTTTTATCACTAAATAATATTTTTATTAATCATTAATTATTAAAAAAATTATTTTGTGATAAAAAAATGGTTTAAAAAAAAAATCTGCGTTGTAAGTATTTTTACACTTCAAAATAATTATTTAACTAAATAAGTAGTTAAATATCACAAGGGTGGGCAGAAGGATATACTGCCACACAAATTTGTCTTGGCACATACTCCTTGATTGATATTCATACCATATCAATAAGTTTTCTTGCGGAACAATATCGGCACTGAGCGGAACCGGACGTTGGTGTGAATCAGGCTTAAGAATTTCAGTTGTATCCTCAGCAATAATATACCAGGAGGGAGCGCAAATGTAGTCAGGATTGATGATTTTTCCCTGACTTGGGCGTGGCTAGGGCTAAGGCTAAGGCTTGGGCATTAATACATCCATTCACAGCACATGTTGACATAATATTTTTGTTTATTATAATGATTATTTTTTCACAGTATTATTATAAGCAAAAGTATAAGATATGACCTAAAAAAACCGTTGAGTGGTGTCCTGTTATGTCGCATAACAAAACGCAGCGGGCGGAGACGCGGGAGACGAAAAAAATGCTTACATACCTAAAAGTAGTGCGATATTATGTAAGTTGTCTCTTTCTCTCCCGCGGTTTACGACATAAAAACCCGAGGAAATAAATTTATCGTAAATTTTGTATTGGTTGGGTACAAATATTTAGCTCTCTCTCCATACATATTCTTACTCCGTGTATCTAAGTATTGAAAGTTTGAGGTTTTAACTTCACTGACACATTTCGCAGTAGTGGTTCATGCGTAGAAATTACGTGAATTTAAAAAAGCAAAGATAATTTAAATATGCGAATAACAGGTTTCAAAGGATTAAAGCCTGATTCACACCAACGTCCGGTTCCGCTCAGTGCCGATATTGTTCCGCAAGAAAACTTATTGATATGGTATGAATATCAATCAAGGAGTATGTGCCAAGACAAATTTGTGTGGCAGTATATCCTTCTGCCCACCCTTGTGATATTTAACTACTTATTTAGTTAAATAATTATTTTGAAGTGTAAAAATACTTACAACGCAGATTTTTTTTTTTTTAAACCATTTTTTATCACTAAATAATATTTTTAATAATTAATAATTAATGAAAATATTATTTAGTGATAAAAAAATGGTTTTTGACTAAAAAAAATCTGCGATGTTAGTATTTTTATACTTCAAAATAATTATTTAACTAAATAAGTAGTTAAATATCACAAGGGTGGGCAGAAGGATATACTGCCACACAAATTTGTCTTGGCACATACTCCTTGATTGATATTCATACCGTATCAATAAGTTTTCTTGCGGTACAATATCGGCACTGAGCGGAACCGGACGTTGGTGTGAATCAGGCTTAAAAACCCTGGAAAGATAACGATGAATGCCCGGTGACTATTGGCACCACCGGCACACTAGAGGTTAAGTGAATCCAACAAATCAGTTTAACATTCGTGCAGGTAATAAAAAGGGTATTTAATTCATTACACGTCTAACGACCGCGGGTCTTGAACCCGATCTTATCCCTAATGGGCGAACCGTATCATCGTCCGATGATCTGCATATTTTATCATCTCACTTTGCTGCTTCCCTGTTCTCTGCGCTAGAATACAGCGCTATTAGACCCATCCCCGGGGCGAGATTAGCATATTAATTTTATGAAGTTGGACCGGATCCAAGTTCTTAATTAGCGGAAATAATTCGGGCCACACCCAATGTGTTCGAAGTAGCGTTGTGACCGCTTTGAAAGAACTGCTTCAAAGAACCACTTCTTTTGGCAACAGTTCCTACTTCGTTCATTGTTCATTGAACAAATACTTCAATTGAAGTCGGTAGTTCATTATAGCGTTCATCCATTTTAATAACTTCATTTCATTGAACAAATATTTCAAATGAAGGTGGTAGTTCATTTTAGCCTTCATTCATTTCATTAACTTTATTTCACTGAAAAAATACGAAAACGAAAGAACCAGTTCCAGTTTCTTTCGTTTTGTAATGTCTACCGACCAGAACGTGATTTTTGTGGCGAGGAACCGGTTCCAGTGCTTTTCACTTTGAAATCCCTACCGACTAGCACTTCTTAATGTGGCAAGGAACTAGTTCCAGTTTCTAAACTCTACCGACTAGCACGTGTTTTTTCGGCGAGGAACCGGTTCCAGTGTTTTCCAGTTTCAAAGCGCTACCGAGTAGTACGTGATTTTGTTGGCGAGGAACAAGTTCCAGTTCTTTTCGTTTTCAAATCTCTACCGACTAGCCAGTGCTTCTTCGGCGAGGAACCGGTTCCAAAAAGAACTGAACAAATAAGCGGATAGATTCAAATCTATTTTTTGCGAGTTCGACTTGAAGTGTTCATTTCGAAGGGTTCTTTTTTAAGAACTAATAATTCGTGAAGCATTCACAAAACATTGAAGTTTTTCCAAACGCTAGTTCGAAGGCTTGATATTTTTATTTTTAGATGATTGGTAAATCGATGTTTTCAGGTAGGAGAATCAAGGAATTCATTGGTTTTAAGAAATTAGCAATAAAACAAAAAGCAACCTCAACCTAACCTAACACATCAGCTCGGCAATGCGTTCAAAGGCTTGCAAATTTTTATTTAACGGCCCCGTGGTCGAGTGGTAAGACGCTCGACTCGAATCCAGAGGTCGCGTGCGCAAATATATTTTATTTAATTAATATATAACCTCAGAGTAACAATGTATGGAGAGAGAGCTAATTCTTTTTACCCAACCAATAAAAACTTGCGATAAATCACTTTCTCCACGTTTTTACGTCGTACATCATGAGAGAGAAAGAGACAACAATAATAACACACAGATTTTCTGTACTGTGAGGATGATCTAGGTCTCCCGCGTCTCCGGGGACTCCGCCCACATGTTTTCATAGTTTTAGGTTATATGCTAAATTTTTGTTGTTAACAACACTGCGAAAAAGTGATTATACGAATAAACAAAAACATAAAGTCGACATATGCTATGAATGGATGTATAATTACCCTAACCCTAGTTCTAGCTACGCCCAGTCAGTTTTTGATGATTTTTGCCGGACTTGGCAGACCTGGGCATGGCTAGAACTAGGGCTATGGTATTTATACATCCATTCATAGCCCATGTCGACATAATGTTTTTGTTTATTCGTATAACCACTTTTCACAGTATTGTTACCAACAAAAATATAGCATATAACTTAAAAAACCGTTAAGTTGTGTCCACTTTAGTCGCATATCAAAACATACGGGACGCGGGAGACCAAGATCATCCTCACAGTACATAAAAGCGGTGTGTTATTTTTGTTGGCTCTTTCTCTCTCATGGTGTACGACGTAAAAATCCGAAGAAAGTGATTTATCGTAAGTTTGAATCGGTTGGGTAAAAAAAAAATAACTCTCTCCACACATTGTTACTCCGAGAAACCAACCTCAATAATACGCTGGTTTGACCTCAGACATACATTGAAAACAAACACGATTGGTTACAGAAGTTTATCCTTCACGAGTCGAGGAGTGATAGTAAAATCACCCCAATTGACGATAGCACACTCACATTATCTATACCTGCACACAGAGTAGACCCTCCGCAGGCATTTCGGGTTAGGTTTTACGGGTCGGGGGTGTCTGTAGGCGGTATTTTAGTTACTGCCTGTTGCCCTCAATCACCTCCGAGGCTTTCAGACAAATTAACTCTAATTTAAATAGCCGATCAAAACACGGTTAGACGTCAATGCGAGGCTTCCGCCAGATAAAATGTTGAGTTTTATGGCAGTTTCAGTTAGAATTAACGCCTTTGGCTACTAACTTCTACTGTTTATTTGATCCTAACTTTTATATGTGGTTTACGTTGTTTCGTGAGTTCTTAATTAATTGTAATAGTTATTAATTAATTCATGGAGATATACATAATATGGGGGGCTTAAAAACAGTTGATGATGAATGTTATTAAGTCCAAAGTCATGGTGTTTGAAAGAGAGAGAGTACGAGAACAGCGTGCAATATAGTTGTAAATGATAAATACTTGGAGCAAGTGGATAAGTTTGTGTATTTAGGAAGTATGTTTACGAGAGACGGAAAGGCTGATGAGGATATTGAAAGAAGGGTGAATGCAGTAAACTCCATTAATAAAGTACGAACTGGAAGCTGTTGGCGTAAATAAGACATTGTCCAAATAAGCGAAACTAGCAGTCCACGATGAAGTGCTTATACCAACTCTGATGTATGGCAGTGAGGCATGGAACTGGCAGAGGAAGGATGAAAGTTGACTGAATGCTGTGGAAATGAGATCCTTCAGACGTATGTGCGGTAAAACCAAGTATGACCGTATTAAGAATGTGGATATCCGGAAAGAATGCGAGGCTGACTGTTATGAAGCACGATAAATTCGATCCAGTGCGATTTTGAATTTTCCCGCTAGTTAAAAATCTATTTATTATGGTATAATGTTTTGTCTGTTTGCCCCACTGAAAAGTCAAAAAGTGGGGGCATAACGGCGAACGGACCCGGGCTGAAACGGCCACGAGGATCATTCAAGTTTAATCATTCTAGTTTAGACCTTCAGAGATTCAAGTTTAGACATTCAAGTTCAGACCTTCAAAGATTCAAGTGTAGACCTTCAAAGATTCTAGTTTAGACCTTCAAAGATTCAAGTTAACGTTTTTAGAGTCAATACAGTATTTACCGCCTATGGTGAAATAGCAAATTGAATTAAATATTGCGATGGATAATCCGAGTCTCTACAATCCCCGGCAGCTGCCATCGAGGAAAGAACTAGCCAGGTTTCTCGGCTATCAGACGGGACAGAAGGATTCTCAGCGCGCAGGATCCACGCATTTTCCAGTATCGGTGATAATTGAACAATTTAGTATAATAGTTTGTCTCTATGAGTACCCAATTCTAACGTTATCCACCAAGTTAATCAAGCTTTTCCTGGGCGTAGAATCAATATTCTCAAATATAATACGAGAGAGCATCTAGAGTGTATTATTGTTAAAATTCCTTAAACCCTGCAAGTATGGGTCCCTTTTGTAACCCCCATTTTTAACGAAGAAGAAGAAGGTCCTCTCTAAACCAAAATAAACGAATTTCAAACACGGAGAAAGATTCGTTCTATCGACTGAACCTAACCGGGTGGGCATTTAAAAAGGTAAGTGAATCCTTGAGACTCACCAACTCGTAATTTTCTATTATGTGCCTGCTTAAAGAGGCGTACATTTACTGTCCCCTAACACTGGCGCTTTCCAACGTGAGGGCTTGGTTTTGAGAGAGTCTTCTTTTTCTTTAATGTAAACATATGCCTGTAAACTGTTTATTGAATATGAGTTGTAATTTTGTATTTCTTTCCAAAAAATTGTGTTTACGTAGTGAAAATAACGTGGTTGATTCTCATCGTTGATTGCACAATATTAAGAAATAAATAGACACGTGGTATATTCGTATTGTTTGTTGCGCAATAGTATAAAAATAAATAGAAACGTGGTAAATTCGTATTGTAAGTTGCGCCATAATTTCAAAAGTAGATACGTTACTGAGACAATGCGTCTGATTGCACTAAACTAAGTCAACGAGACATACCTTCGAAACACGTTTCATATAGCTATTTCTTCCGCACACACATATTCTTTGAATGGCTATCCTTTTCATACGCGGGTGAAACATTTAGTGGTGCTACATTTTCGTTAGATTTGTATAAATATAGCGTGTCTTGTATTTTATGTCTATACGTAAGTTACGCCATAATTTCAAAAAAGACACGAGGTTGATTTGCGTCGTGATTGCGCAATCCTTTGAATAGATATTTGAAATACCTGTAGTTGAAGAGGAGGGGAATTGGTCCGTTTATATGAGGCACTTGCAGTGAATTACTTTTTTTTCCCATTTCGTGTTGTTTTTTTTAATGATTGGAATATAATAGTCCCTTAGTTTATAAATACATCTCATCAGAGCAGAGGAGTATTTCAACAAAATATTTGTTACGAAATTGTTGTCAGGGTTTTTGCTTTTTGTTCTTAAACTTCAAGAAACCCTTTCGGGCCAAATAATTATACTCGTGTTTTGAAACGATATTCACCTATACCGGTTTCTTTAATTTACCGTTTTAAATTCCCCACTATTGTATTAAAACTGAATTTATCTATGGCTAAATTAAATTTATTTACGATTACGGAATCCTGAAAATGATTTCAGACGAGCATAATTGTCAGCATAGACTCCTTGACTCTACTACAAATGAGGAAAAATAGGGATAAGTTTACAAATACCATCGGATTTATTTAGTCAATACACGAATAATTAGATAATCGAGTCGGGGGTATGTAAAAGGCCTAAATAGTAAATGAATATTTAGGGACCATTTTTCGATTTGATACGCCGTGGCTAAAATACGAACTTGGTCAATGATAACGGGTCGTCTTCTCTACATACCCTGGTGGCGAAACCACCGATGGTTAGTTAATTTAATCGATTATTTTTGCATAAAACATTGACGATAAAAGTAGTGGGTTCGATTAGACCGTTGGCGTATATTATCTTCAACTGTCGAAAATAATATTTCATAAATTTCTATAGCGCAATTTTGTGAAGGATTATCTCAATGGAGCTTAACAACAATAGCAATTTAAAGATTAAATTTTGTGTTTGTGAAAATCATCATTAGACTATCGCTAATAGATGAAAGTACCTCATTTCCAGTTTGGTTCGAAATTAAGTTTTTGATTTGATATTTTTGGGAACGTAAGCTTATCATGAATGATGCTTTAAAATATATATTCCATAACGTATTGATTGCAGTTCGTGGGATGCAAATTAGCAATAACACCAACAATTACCTACATAATTAGTGTAATTAGAAGTAAGTTTTCCATAAACCAGTTGTTAATTTGAGTTGTCTCCTATAAATGAGTTATTGAATTGAGTTGTTTTCTATAAATAAGTTATTGAATTAAGTTTTTCATTAACTAGTTGCTAATTTGATTTGTCTGCTATAAAATAAGTTATTGGATTAATTTTTCCATAAACAAATCGATAATTTAATTTGTCTCCTGTAAGTAGGTGAGTGGTTGAGTTTTCACCGAACTGCCTGTCAATTTGAATTGTCTTCTATAAATAGGTTGTTGGATTGAGTTACCCACAAACCAATTGTTTGGGTTGAGTTTTTTCAAGTCAATAAGCTAACAATTTAAGTTTCCCCTAGTATAATTGTTAGTTTAAACTTATTATGGCTGTGTGACCTGTGTCAAAGCAGTAATTGCTGGCAACTAGTGATTGTCAATTGAGTTGGTGAAATAATTATTGTACCTCTAGAATATAAGTTGATAATATTACTATTGATTCGAATTTCCATACTAAGTTTACTTAAAGAATGCTGTAGATTCTTGTTATAATGTAAACCAGAACGTTTTTGTCCGGAAAGTGGTAAAGATAACAAGATTTTGAAATAAATCTTTGTTAATTATATAAAATAACACAAGCATGTACGAGTATGTAGCTTTTAACAGTATTTATGTTTATTTGAAAAGAAGAGTAATGATATCACTCAAGCATAACGTAAACAATACATTTCTTGCTAAAATTAAATACTAGTTTAGTATAAGGGATAGAACTCGAAGAGTAAATACTCTCAGTATCGCCTTGGTGAAATACCACCCTTCGAATGGATCATGGTCGCGATCAAGTTAATAGGATCGTCGATGGTTTTAAAGGATTTTATACAAAATCCTATACCAATATTTATACCAATTTTCATGGTTTACCCGGACGAAGTGAAATAGTCTTCTGAATGAGTTTGTAAACTTGTTACGGTGGAAATACCATTTGTTATATTGAGGTGCTTCATATTGAAAGTGTGAAGAATATGTATATAATTTGAATTAAATTGATTTTACGAGATATTATTTCCATGTCCTATCAGGATCGCTGTGTAAGTACTGACCTGGATCCATTGTGTACAGTTGCCGTAGTGGACGGTTGAACGGTTGTTGTTTTGTTATATGGATTGTTGCGATATTATTATTTTTGCCTATTTTCTATCTGGATCACTGTGTTACCGCAGAGAAGGATCAATTATATGCTATTATTTCTTAATATATAACTATGCGAGTGTACTATTACTAACACCATGTAACTATGCAAGTGTTCTAATACTAACACCGTGTAACTATGCGAGTGTTCTAATACTAACACCATGTAACTATGCGAGTGTACTAATACTAACACCATGTAACTATGCGAGTGTACTATTACTAACACCATGTAACTATGCGAGTGTATTATTATCAATATGTCTGTGTCGGTGAAACGACCAAAATATGAGATGGAGATAACAAGAAGTCTGCGTCGGAAACGATGACAGTGAGTTATGAGTATAACAAGAAGTCTGCGTCGGGAACGATGACAGTGAGTTATGAAAATAACAAGAAGTCTGCGTCGGGAACGATGACAGTGAGTTATAGATTATTGATTGTTGATTATTGATGATTATTATTATTATTTTTATTTATTTATTATTATAGTCGAAAAAGACACAGATACTTCTAAATAGAAGGTTTGAAGGTTTCCTTATTCAGCCTTAAAACATAAAGGTGGCGCCTTTGGCACTTGCTCTATTAATGAGTGGAAATTTTTTTATTGTATATATTATAAACAAAAGATAAAAAACAAGTTCTTTCGCAGTGAATTGCGATCATAGGAACATTGTTTGTATACTTATTATATGTATTAGTATTTTATGTATTTTTACTATATATATTGTTTGTATATATATATATTAATAAAAATATAAGTTCTTTCGCAGTGAATTGTGATCATAGGAACGTTGTTTGTATTCGTATTATATGTATTCGTACTGTGTGTTTTACTAAAACACGTATTTTTACCGTAAATCGTATTACTGGATGCAACAATACCATATAGAGAGAGAAGCAACAATTGTTTAATCGCCTATTGTGACAAAGCTATAGGGATTTTTTTTTTAGTTGTAGTTAAAGATACTTTAACGTTGTCTTAGTACCCTTTCCTTTCAAAATAATGCGTCTTCGGCCATACTCTCGAAAATCTATAACTATTTTTTCTTTCGCTTGGTGGATCCTTTCTTTATTTGTAAATTTTGTACATTTCTGTTAGGCCATGTTTTTGATATGTAAACTGTTAACATGTACCATTTTGTTAAAACTTGTATTTTGTACTATACTTCTGTTATACCCTGTTCCTTATATGTAATATGTAATTTTATTTTAACTTGTAATTGTAATATGTACTATGTAACCTTTTGCCCAGGTTTTTAATGCCGAACCTCTGAGTGGACTACGTTGAATTTTAGTTTTTTTGACATAGGTTTTCTATAAAGGGTTTAAACAGAAAAAGCCTTCGTTTCACGGCGTTTTTTCATTAAAGGGAAGGGGATGTGTTATGAAGCACGATAAATTCGATCCAGTGCGATTTTGAATTTTCCCGCTAGTTAAAAATCTATTTATTATGGTATAATGTTTTGTCTGTTTGCCCCACTGAAAAGTCAAAAAGTGGGGGCATAACGGCGAACGGACCCGGGCTGAAACGGCCACGAGGATCATTCAAGTTTAATCATTCTAGTTTAGACCTTCAGAGATTCAAGTTTAGACATTCAAGTTCAGACCTTCAAAGATTCAAGTGTAGACCTTCAAAGATTCTAGTTTAGACCTTCAAAGATTCAAGTTAACGTTTTTAGAGTCAATACAGTATTTACCGCCTATGGTGAAATAGCAAATTGAATTAAATATTGCGATGGATAATCCGAGTCTCTACAATCCCCGGCAGCTGCCATCGAGGAAAGAACTAGCCAGGTTTCTCGGCTATCAGACGGGACAGAAGGATTCTCAGCGCGCAGGATCCACGCATTTTCCAGTATCGGTGATAATTGAACAATTTAGTATAATAGTTTGTCTCTATGAGTACCCAATTCTAACGTTATCCACCAAGTTAATCAAGCTTTTCCTGGGCGTAGAATCAATATTCTCAAATATAATACGAGAGAGCATCTAGAGTGTATTATTGTTAAAATTCCTTAAACCCTGCAAGTATGGGTCCCTTTTGTAACCCCCATTTTTAACGAAGAAGAAGAAGGTCCTCTCTAAACCAAAATAAACGAATTTCAAACACGGAGAAAGATTCGTTCTATCGACTGAACCTAACCGGGTGGGCATTTAAAAAGGTAAGTGAATCCTTGAGACTCACCAACTCGTAATTTTCTATTATGTGCCTGCTTAAAGAGGCGTACATTTACTGGAACAAAGCTTCTACGCTTTCATTGTTATCATAAATTTATAATTCCAACTGTAATGCATATATTATAAATATGTATATCAATTAGCAGTGGCGCACTGGTCAAAATATCGATATTGGATTTTTATAAAAGGTTTTTTTTAACAAACAAAAATACAAAAAAAAAACGTTTCTTATTAGCGCTGTTGGCGCCATTAAGAAAATGTCCAAGGAAGCGAAGCTAGCAGTCCACAATGAAGTGCTTTTACTTACCCTGATAAATGAGGTAAAAAAAATCAAACCAGCAAAATTGTGAGATCAAGATGATAAGATGAAAGATTTGGTAAATGCAGGAAACTCCATTAGATAGGAACTATATAAGTTTACCTAGCTAATAAAATCTTTGACATTTGGAATGCCGGATTACCGCAAGGTACATCTTTCGTTGTACTTTGCTGACTGTCATGTCTTAATAACTCTCTGGTGTTTTATAAAATAATGTTTTTGTCAATTATGCTATGTTCTCCAACAGTGTGTGTTGGATTTCAAATAGACAACTTGTTAGGTTCTCACCTGTTTGTTTATCATCTAGTCCTTACCTGTCCCGCCAATTTTTCATTCGGTTTATTATTGAACAACATTGCAAAAAAAAGAAGAAGAAGACGTTGTTGGTGATCGTCGTGTCGCGGGTTAATGCCTCTCTTCTCGCTTCGTCGTCGGTCGTGGCAGGTTGTGTTGTTGATCCCAACATAGTGTTCAAGAAGAATTTAAGAATTCTAAAAATTCTAATTCATCGGTGAGTGAATTGGCTTAAATCCTCATTTTACCCGCAATGTACAATCAAACCTTCCATCGTATTCGTTATTTCGTTTTACAGTCCATTCTACTTCAAAGTTTACTCGAAGCTGAAACGCATTCGGTGTTTATCGCAGCCTCGAATGCAACAGTGTGTTAATGTATTTTTCAAATTGCATGTTAATGGTTTAAGTGGTTTTTCTGGAAAAGTCTTTTATACGGTGAATTGGTTTTTTTCTCCCTCATGTCACTAAAAAAAGTTGTAAAGAAACTTGAAGATTTTTTTGTCGTATTATTATTGTATTTTCGTGTGGCTGAATATATTTACGTCCAAATAAAAATAAATTTGAATGAAGTTTTCCTGTAAATATAAGCCACTTTGAAAATCGATTTTTTTCTACCGCACTGACGTAAGCCGACTTCAAATATTAATTACTCGACCTGTAGCAAACTTAACACAATGTAAAATATATCTATGGATTGATTATTTTGTTCACAAGCGATTGTAGTTCATTTGAATGTGCGATCAACAAGTTTCGAAGGATAAAAACATCCTGAAAAGATAATGATGAATGCCCGGGTCCTATAGGACACTCCGGCGCGCTAGAGGTTAACATAGCTTTTCAAACAAGTCTCTCCCCAAACGACACGAATCGTCTGCTCCAGTTTGAAACGTGCTTCATACTGAGTATATTTTAAGAATAATACTTGGGTAATTTATATAGCGTCATTTTTGTGAAATATCACCCCAAGGGCGCTTGAAATATGGATATAAATAACACACACACACAAGTGAAAACATATCATCGCCGGAAAGTCAAAGGACATAAGCGCAATTTTGGGAAGTTTACGCCAGAGCACTTTAAAGTCTTCAGTACCTGGTTGGATTTTGAAAAAAAAGTCGATTCAGGTAACTCAATGCTCTTACTGAGTTACCTGAAGCGACAAAAAGCTTAATAAGTAAAAGAGTCATTCATTTATACACATACGAATTTGAGATAAATCACTTTCTCCGGGTTTTTACGTCGTACACCACGAGAAAGAAAGAGACGACAAAATATCCTAAATTATCACACCGCTTTAAAGTATTGTTAGAATGTTCTTCGTGTCCCGCGTCTCCGTTGACTCCGCCCACACGTTTTGACATGCGAAATAAGTTGACATAACTCAACGGGTTTTAGGTTATATGCTATATTTTTGTTTATAACAATACTGTGAAAAAGTGGTTATACGAATAAATAAAAACATCATGTCATGACATGTGCTATGAATGGATGTATAAATACCCTACCCCTAGCCACGCCCAGGTTTAGCCGAGTCCGACAAAACTCATAAAACGGACTACAACAGTGCTCCATTTCGTATATTATTGTTCTGAGGATAAATGTATTTAAAATGGCTGAAGCGCCATAAAAGCCTTTAGAATCAAAAGAGAGTCAAACCATTCGATGCAGAGCAATTGACTGATCAAAACTGCATATTTAACTCATTTTTGACGAAAGTTTCGCTTAAGCCCTTTTGCCTTTCTAGCGACGATACCACCCTATTAGCAGAAACCACGTTGACCAAGAGCCAAAGCTTTCATCATTACAGAAAGCTTTCAAGTAATTCCCACAGGCTAATCACGTCAGAAATAAAGCAAAACCCTTCGAAAGTTCAATGTTGTAGGGTGTACAGAGCTGAATTCATCGTAAATTGATATATTTGATGTATCATTGCTCCATAAACTGATTATTTTAGTAGCCTATTAAAATATGAGATTATGTATTAATATTCCCCTATGCTAATATTTGGCATAGCGGAAGTACCGAAGTACTAATTATTATTGCCATACTAATTCAAATTTATTAGCGGGGTGTATGGCTCTGAAATTAAGCGTATTGACTATTGACTACCCACGCAGTTTTGAATCGTATAAATACTCTACGATTAAACTACCGTAGTAATAAGAGTCTTTAAACATCAAACGTTTGTTTATGTACAGCCTACATTGATTGATTTAGTATTATGAACTATGCCTTGAACAGGCACGTTCAAGTGTTGGCCCGCGTTGAATATTTAAGACTATAATGCGAAAATCTAGATAAATATCACTATTACCGTTAAAGGTTTTTTTTATGTTAACTTCTTATAGATTTTTTGTTGGTGTTAAAGAAGCACATTTTGTCTTAATTAAGATATGATTTGAATCAGCCAAGCCTCTTTCATGTCACAAAGTAAAATGCCGAAAATCGCACACCCTGATCCGATCTATCCTTATAAAAAAATATAATAATGTACAGTATATTTGCGGCACGTTCCAGAGTGGTAGATACTTAAAGTATCGCCCAGGTGAGGAACCACCATTCAGAATCGAAACGTTGCTTGTAATGGCTTTAGCCGTGTTTGTTGACCAGATTTGAACAGCCAGGTACTTCCCAACCTTCCTCTTCCCTATCTCCTTCCCCTGCCCACTACTTTCAGCCTCACAACGTACCGTATTTCGGGATTCCATAGTCTCACTAGCTCTAGACGGTTGGGAGCAGTCGAGACTCTTGGGCGGTATTCATATAAAAAAAAAAAAAAAGTCTAAATATATATAAATGTTATTCATTTTATTTTAACATGCGATGCTTCCAAAGATACGTGGATAGATTCTATTCATCTAAGAGTGGCAATTCGCTAGGCAGCTGTATCGTTGCAAAAACAAATGGCATATCTGAATACCTTCGTTTAAATCGTGTTAAATATTTAAATCTACGTAAGGAAAAACCTCTATCAAATGATGGCCGAAACTTGTCAACTGACATTAACGCGTTAGATACAGAATCACACGGGTAATTCTACGTGATGGATGGTTTGAATGCTAAAAAGGGAGCAACCTTGGAGTAAGAATATATGGAGAGGTACTTTTGAGAAACAGAGTAGTCAGGTCGGTTGACTTTATACTGACTAGATGGAAAGAGACAAAGATATGTAAAAATATGTCAAATAGCCTATTAGTTACCGCCCACATGGTATTCGGACATTTTAAATAAACATATTTGAACACATTAAGCAAAACAATATCAATAGAACATTAAAATGATTTATAAAGTCAAATTTCACTTAAAAACTAATAACAGAAGGTTTGCTTAAATAATGATCTAATCTTTTTGTTGATTTTATGTCTTTATGTCATTGAAAATGTGAAAATTCTAAAGCTCGTTCAAAAATATTTAAAACATATTTGTTTGGTCTTCTTTGAACAGTCACGCATAGCACATATCACTATCATGTTTGATTTATTTGTATAACCACTGCAAGCAATCAACCTAAGTATAGGAAATAACCTCAAAATCCGTTGACGTAAACTATGCGACTCGATGATGTGAAGTTAGCGCGGACGGAGAACATTCCTACATACTTAAAAGTGCTGCAATATTATGTGATGACTTTTCTTGTCTCTTTCTCTCTCATGGTATACGACATAAAAACCCGGAGAAAGTGATTTATGCAAATTTGTATTGGTTGGGTAAAAATATCTAGTTCTCTCTCCATTTTTATATTTTTACTCCTAAGGAGCAACCTCAGAGCAATAATATACAAGAGAGAGCGCTGTAGAGAGAGCAGTAGTCAGTTTTTACGAGGTTCGCCGGACTCAGCTAAACCTGGGCGTGGCAAGGATTAGGGCTTGGATATTTATACATCCATTCATAGCACATGTCGACATAATGTTTTTGTTTATTCGTATAACCACTCTTTCATAGAATTGTTAAAAAAATATATATATAACATGTAACCTAATTAACCGATGAGTTATGTCAAATTATTTCGCGTATCATAACGTGTGGGCAGATTCAACGGAGACGCAGGACACGAAGAACATTCTAACAATACTTTAAAGCGGTGTGATAATTTTGGTAAATTTGTTGTCTTTTTCTTTCTCATGGTGTACGACAAAAAAACCAGGAGAAAGTGATTTATCCCAAATCTGTATAGGTTGGGTAAAATGAATTAGCTCTCCCTCCATATATTGTTACTTCAAGAGAGCAACAGACCTTCCTGGTGGGTACGGTTGATGTCATTGAATATAATCGCCGCTTACAATATATTATGAGATTAGCCTATTTATAGTATAATGATTATTTCTGTAAAACGACGAGACAACATAATCTACGCATAATGGTGCGTAGGCCCAAAGTGCCACTCGATCATTGCCATTTTAACACACAGACTACCTTCGTGGACACTGTACGTATTTCACAATCTAGAATTCCTGTCGTATTTACACTGGATTTATTTATTTATTCAACAGTTGTTCACCAAATACATAAAAAAATAAATAATATAAAAATATTGTAGATACATGCAATGTAATAAAACAAACTAAACATTTCATATTATATAGGTAAGACATCTCGTAGTGTAAACATTAGAATAAGTCATCTAAGATGCTTAAAAAACAATAATTTTTCAGAGTTCGCCAATCACCTCATTACTACTAATCATAATTTTAATAGGGATACAGGGGTTAAAATTCTTCACCGTTGCAATAAAGGGATAAAATTAGATAACTTAGAAGCACTAGAAATTAGAAAATCATTAAACAGTAAATGCAATATTTTAAACAATCAAATTAATTTATCTTACAGTCCTATTTTAGATATTTTTTCAATAAACCGCTCGGTTATTCCCATAATCCCCTCAATTACCCCTTCTCCTTCCAACTCCTAAATATGTATATATATCTCAGTATTTTGTATTTCAGGTTAATTTAATATTGTCCTGATGATGGAAGGGTACTTCCGAAACCAGTAGACATAATATTGAATAAAAAAGTGGTTATAAACAAAGTGTATATCGTCGTCATACAAGCAAAATTGACCAACTGCAAAAACGCAACTTTACAGGGGAGCAGTTTTTGTGTTATTCTTCGCCTATAAAATCGGATATTCAAATCTATCAACCAATTATTTTACTCATAATAGATTTAACACTGTTGAATAAATGTGCATTAGAAAATTTTGAAATAAATACTCCAAATCGTTTGAATTTATTTTTAAAATACTTGGTCAATTTTGCCTGTAGAGAAACATTCATATTGCGTAAATGGTCATTCGCTCAAAGTGTGGACGCAATTGTGTGTATCAAATTTCTAGTACCCAAAGCTGAAATAAAAGGTTGTTTTAATTTTTTTTAATACACTTTTAATAATAAATTGATAAACCAAATAATAATAATTATGTATTTTGAATGGTAACACAATTTTTCGTTTCATTTTTGACCTCGAATACGAATATTTTTTTGAATTCGTCACTGTGATTATACTTATACAGAACGATTCCAGGTTGATCTTTCCCGTACCTCGTGCATTTCATACGCAGCCATGACACTTTCTCTGTTTTCATTTAAAGTTCGATTTTTATAACCTTATATTTCAAACTTAAAAAAAAAAGTTCTTAATCGTTTTTTTTTTGCGATCTTGCAGCTTAAAAAATATTTATCCAGTCATTTACAAAGTAGATATTTACAAACTTTTTAGATGACTCAATAGCGCTATGCACGGAGTCTACTTCCATGTAAGAATGTCCAGATTCCATGAAATTATGCTGGATTGCCTGAATGTTTGATGTCTTCTCCAGATACAATAAGAGAGAAGTAATATACTGGTTGCAGTTTTGCCTTGAGCAAGTATCTGAGTATATTGATATCTCTGACACTGTCTCATCGAGGGATTGTATCCACATTTGAAGAGCTGAGCCGATCTCGGAACTGCCACGTTGCTCATTGATTTCAGTCGAAACGTAGCAAAAAGCTTCATAAATTGAGAAATTATTAATGCACAGTTTACGACTATACTCAATACATTTGAGAGACCTTTGAAGACGGAATTTGTAGCACTTTTTGCAGGTCAAAAGTGGTAGACTTAAATTAAGCACCTGAAGTTTGTCTGCAGCTTTTGCCACATTGGCCTCATCTCGTCTCCTTATGTGCTGCCTGTATCAACTGTCAAGATTATTTTTGCCATCGGCAGTAGCGTCGTTGCACATTAAATACTGATCCTTTGTAGGATAAAAAGATAGGTTGAATTCATTTCCGAAAATCCTTCTGAATATTATTTCACAAACGCGATTAATTTTATTTTCATTAATGCATTTTTCTTTTTTAAGTACATACATTTTTGAAATGGATAGGGTTGAATCCGACTTTTACGAATCGAATTTCTAGATTAACATACTTTATTATAAAATCCTTTTGCCTTGATAACTCAAGGCTAGTGAATTGTTTACATATAATCACTATCTGCTCCTCAGAAAAAAATAAATTGCATTTTAATTTGCATCTATTGCAGTCAATCATCTTTGGGATTTTGCAGGACGTATTTTGTTTTGTTGTATAATAAGGCAATGAGGCATTTTTATTTTCCTTCAAAACATTAGGTTGCCACATTACTAGCATAGGTTTTTCCATCGTGTTGCATCTGTGGAAAATTTAAACTGATGATTGAAATGATTGTTGATGGGACACCGAGTGCATCAAAGTCACTTCCGCATCTAAAATAACTAAAAATTATCAAATAGAATTGTACGTTTAAATGAAATTGAATTAGCAAGTCAAACCTCTAATTTAAAAGCGTTTATTTAACACCATAAAAAGTTATCGAATATTTAACAAAAAAAAAAACTTATGGATGTCTTGAAATGTTAATCAACCAAATTAATTTATTTTTCTATTCATCTTGACACTCAATAAGGTTCGAAATAACAAATTTCAGAACTAAGTAACCTAAACAGACTATGACAATGCGACTAACTTCAGAATCACGTGTAAAAGCATGCAGCGAAAATTGACCAACTGCCATTTATAAAGCCCGGATCTACAGGCAAAATTGACTATTGTCATTGGTCAGTTTTGCTTGTACAAGAAAGCTCGTTTTTTGTAAATAGTCACTTTTACCATCTGTGTAACTTTTTTATACAATGTCGGATGAAGGTTACAATTTTTTCCTAAAACCATAATGCTTTTTCAATAGCACTCGGTCGGTTTTCTCATTTTCGGCGTTTTTGCAGTTGGTCACTTTTGCTTGTATGCCGACGATATGTTCTATTTATAAATATTTTTTGTTTACACCCCAACGAACAAGGAATATCTAACTAACTAACTAACTAACCATCACGCCGTTTCCCCGCAGGGGTAGGCAGAGAGGACGGACCGCCATACAACTCTGTCTTGGCACACACTTCTTGCTTCATTTACATTCAAACATCGTCTCATACATACTCTTCTGTTATTCTGACTCATCACATGACCCGATTCAAGTATTTGATTTACATGATCGTGCCATGTCTTTCTCGGGCGTCCTCGACTTCTTCTTCCATTCACTTTCGCATCATATATTCTTTTCACACTCCTTTCTTCGTTCATTCGCTTTACATGCCCAAACCATCTAAGCGTCCCTTTCTTGATCCTATCCATTACGCTCAGATCAGCCTTGCATTCTTTCCGGATATCCACATTTGTAATACGGTCATACATGGTTTTACCGCACATCCGTCTCAAAGATCTCATTTCCACAGCATTCAGTCTACTTTCATCCTTCCTCTGCCAGTTATTATTATATTATTATTTATTCGATGTCCTGAAAGAATAGAGTTTAAGATTTGTCTTACGATCTTTAAAGCACTGCAGGGAATGGCACTAGCCTATATGTCGGAACTGTGTGTCCGACAAGCCTTAAATAGTAGACAGCCTACATTGAGGTCAGCAGATGTTGATACTGCTGTTCTATTAATTGAACCATCTCGATCAAATAAACCTGTCTTACTATGATCGCGCTTTTGATGTATCTGGCCCAGTAATCAGGAATAAGCTCCCCCCAAACTTGCCAGCAAAAAGGACCTAGCAAATTTCAAATGGGTCCTAAAAACCTTAACTTATTAATAAATATATGTATATATTTTTTTATGTCCTTAATTTGTTTTGTTTCGGTTTTTTCCTTACTTGAATCCTTACAACTAAATTTCCTTACTGTCTACTGATAACCATATACTCATTGTCATAGAATATGTATTATTCTTTTGTTACTTGTTATATTTACACTGTTTGCATTTTTAGAATCGTTTACTTATATTACTTGAATATCAATGTTTTTAACTACCAGCATGTTAACTGCCCTCAATCTAATTTTATTTTCTTTGATTTAACAAATATGTCAATATGAATTCATACGTTTTCATCTGGATTTTTATACCCTTAGCTTCTAGGAAATTGTGTTTTTTTTTTTAATCTGTTAATGTATACGTGCACTGTTATGCACTTAGAGTGCATAGAGTAGTATCTATCCAAGGCAGCGAAGTCAGTTTTTGATGATTTTAACCAAGTTTTAACCTGACTTGGCGCACCTGGGCGTGGCTAAGACTAAGGTTAGGGTATTTATACATCCATTAATAGCATATATCGACATAATGTTTTTATTTATTCGTATAACCACTTTTTCACAGTATTGTTATCAACAAAAATATAGCATATAACTTAAAAAACCGTTTAGTTGTGTCAAGTTTAGTGGCGTAGTAAAAAACGTGGGCGGAGTCCCGCGGTGACCCAGGTGCTCAAGATCATCCTGACAGTACATAGAAGCGGTGTATTATATTTGTTGTCTCTTTCTCTCTCATGGTGTACGACGTAAAAACCCGGAGAAAGTGATTTATCGCAAGTTTGTATAGGTTGGGTAAAAATAATTAGCTCTCCCTCCATATATTGTTACTTCAAGGTTATACCCATGTATTAACCATTTCTCTCATGATTTATGATAACGATCATGATTTTAGATAATTTTAATTTTAATTTCAATATAATATTTTATTTTCTCCTTGTTAGTCTAATTAGCTTATAAATTTAGTATAAAGCGCACTTAAGGTGAAATATTACAAAATTGCGCCATATAAGTTCACTGTTATTATTATTATTTTGTTCAAAACCTTGAAGTAACAATATATGGAGGGAGAGCTAATTATTTTTACCCAACCTACACAAACTTGCGAAAAATCACTTTCTCCGGGTTTTTACGGCGTACACCATGAGAGAAAAAGAGACAGCAAATTTCTTGGCCCGCTTCTATATACTGTCATAATGATCTTAAGGTGCTGGTTCCTTGAAGTAACACTGGCGGGACTCCGCCCACATTTTTTATTATGCCACTAAACTTGACACAGCTAAACGGTTTTTTAGGTTATATGCCATATTTTTGCTGATAAAAATACTGTGAAAAAGTGGCTATACGAATACACAAAAACATTATTTCGATATGTGATATGAATGGATGTATAAATACCGTAGCCTTAGTCTTAGCCACGCCCAACTGCGCCGAGTCATGTTAAAATCATCAAAAACAAATCCAAAACTGACTTCACTGCCTTGGATATATACTACTCTATGTACTCTAAGTTCAAAACTCTACTGCAAGGGGTGCATACGTTTTTTCAACCGTAAGCCATTTCCTCAAGAGAACTTTGGTAAATCTCACTCAGGAGCGTGTATTTTAGAATGGTCTTAACTGTGAACCAGAAATCTGTCATTACATTTCCAGAGTGGTAGATACTCTTAGTATCGCCCTGATGAAAGACCACCATTCAGAATCGAAACGTTGCTTGAAATGGCTTGTAGCCGTGTTTGGTTACCAGATCTGAATAGTTAGGTACTTTCCAACATTTCTCTTCCCCATCTTCTTCCCTCCTCCTCACAACATACCCCCATTGGGGATGCCATAGTCTCACTGGTTCTAGACGATTAGGAGCAGTTGAGACCCTTGTGCGAGATTCACTGTAAAAAAAACTAGAAACCAAAAATCTGTCATTACATTTCCAGGGTGGTAGATACTCCTAGTATCGCCCTGGTAAAATACCACCATTGAACCATTGCTTGAAATGGATTTTATTCGAGTTTGGTGACAAGATTTAAATATATAAATAGTGAGGTACTTCTCAACCGTCTTCTTCCCCACCTCCTTCCCCTCCCCAATACTTTAAGCCTCACAACATACCCCGATTGGGATGACATTGTCTCACTGGCTCTAGACTGTTGGGAGCAGTTGGGACTCTAGTGGGATACTAACTATAAAAAAATAACTCTATATACCTCTTTGGCACGTGCCGCAAATAAACAACATATTATTTTACATTAAAACAAATATGTTATAACACATATTAATTAAATCAAAGTTATTTTCGCATTCCGGGCTTGAACTCACGACCTCTAAAATTGAAATATTGCTGACAGAAACGATTTTATTACTCGTGTAGTTAAATTATATTTGAGTATACCTTCGGGTGCTTTATTAACTACATAGAAGATTTAACAGTTTGAAATTGTTTCCATATCAATTTTGTTTATATTAAAAATTCATGACTACATCTCAAAAACAAGAATTTGGCATCTAGGGGTAAACTCTCAGAGCAATTATATACAGGGAGGATAACTTTACGAAGCAGTGTAGTCAGGATTGTTGATTTTTTTCTGGGTTTCATGAACACACCTTTTTACATCCATTCGTAGCACACGTCGACATAATGGTTTGTTTGTTTGTATAACCACTTTTTCACAGTATTGTTATCAACAAAAATATAGGATATAACCTCAAAAACCGTTGAGTTATGCCGCGGGAGACGAAAAACATACTTACATTCCTAAAATTGGTTCGATATTATGTGATAACTTGTTTTGTCTCTTTTGCTCTCGTGGTTAACGGCGTAAAAACCTCGAGAAAGATATTTATCGTAAATTTACAGTAAACCTACACCTATTTAGATGGTTTGCCCATGTAGAGCGAATGAACGAAGATAGGAGTGTGAAAAGAATACGAGATGCGAAAATGAATGTAAGAAGAAGTCGGGGACGCCCGAGGAATACATGGCACGATTAAGTTAATCAAATACTTGAACTGGGCCACGTGAAGAGTCAGAATAACATAAGAGTATATATGGGACGATGTATGAATTTGAACGAAGCAAGGAGTGTGTGCCAAGACAGAGTTGTATGGCGATCCATCCTCTCTGCCTACCCCTGCGGAGAAACGGCGTGATAATAATAATAATATTTGGACGATTTGTATAGCGCCGTTTTTGTGAAAAATCACCTCAAGGGCGCTGTACAGATCTTACTTTCTATCATTACATATTAATTCCTAGTTTAAATGAGAAAATATAAAGGAACATACTTACCTGGCACGTCCCATCAGATAGACACAATTATTAACTTAAAATTATGATTATTATTTTATTTCCGATTTAGGACATTGGAGCGAAATTAAAAGAATGGACTTTCTGAATTTGTCATACAGTACAGGAATTTTAAAGAAGTAATTTGTGAAATATCCTACTTATTTGGCGAAAAATAACAAGAAAGACTAAAACACGTCAGGCAGCTGCGAAAGCGCCACGACATATCTAACAGGTTATATGCGCAGGCAAAAAGAAGAACTAACGAACAAATGGTTAGTTAGTTAGTATAGGTTGGGTAAAAATATTTATTTAATTACATACGCCCTTATGGGCTTTTACATAACTGTGTAATACATAACATAAAATAATAGTGACATAAAAATAACATAGAGTAAATGATTAGCACCAAAAAACATAAGTAAGTTAATAGAAATATTATAATGCAATAAATTAACAGTAATGTTTTTGAAAAAGGGATGCTATTATAGCCTTCTTGTAACTAGATTCAGCGCAGTTGAATATATCTACTTATTATCCATTACCATTTTAGCGAAGGAATTACCCAGTGTATGCAATCTAGGTACAAGCGAGTATCCAAATGACTCGGTCCTGATATGATTGTTACATTTAAAAATAATTTTGTATCGAGAGGTACATGGAAGGTAATTCAGCTAAGTAAATCAGCGCTGTCTATAATGCCATTAACAATTTTAAAAATAAAAGTCAAATCGGAAACAAGCCTCCCATCTGAGAGTGATAATAATATATAGTTCTCTCTCCATATATATTCTCACTCCAAGGGTAAAGTCCAAACGTATTAAATCATCCAAAATCCAGGCTCTATCTCTGACCATCCATCAGCTCGCGCGACTCGTGTCTAAATCGTGTCCTTCTTGCGGACATCACGTTAAATTTCTGACAAAGTGGATTAGTAACCGTCCCGGCCAAATGGGAAGACTAGAGTGATTTTAGTTATTCATAAACTACTATTTTAGTCTTGACACACACATCAAAAGGGACATGGTGAGTAAATCGTGAAGTAGCGCAATCGGAATAAAATTTCAAACTTTTTTACGTGTGAGCAAAAACTATCAGTATTGTTTTTACAGACATTTACGAATTGTGTACAGAAGACGGTTTAGCGTATTAATACTATCAGATTTCAATGAGGCCTCTTTTTGTCAGGCGCAGTGTGTGACAGGTGTTTGTGTGGGCATGTGGGAGGATCGCCATTGTGACGAAATTGAGTCATCTGCTTTTTATGGGGCAAACCCACACCTTGCTGCGTAATGCTACCTATTAAATTTGATTGGTACAGAAGGAATTCACTTTTGAAAATAAATGTTGGAGGCGGCAAACCACAATTTGCCGAAATCGCATTTTACAATTTTTCCTATAGATAAAAACTAGATTTCTACCAGCTGAAAATTCAACTTCTCAACCTTCCTCTTCCCATCCCCTTCCCCTCCCCACTACCTTCAGCCTCACAACATACCCTCAGAGCAATACTGTAGAAGAGAGAGCGCTGCTGTATTCAATTTTGATGAGTTTTGCCGGACTCGGCTAGACCTGGGCGTGGCTAGGACTAGGGCTAGGGTATTTATGCATCCATTCATAGCACATGTCGACATAATGTTTTTGTTTATTCGTATTAAAACTTTTTCACAGTATTGTCATAGACAAAAATATAGCATATAACCTAAAAAGCCGTTGACTTATGTCTATTTATGTCGCATATGAAAACGTGTGGACGGAGTCAACGGAGATGAGGACACGAAGAACATCCTTACAGTGCTTTAAAGCGGTGTGATAATTTGGGGAAATTTGCTGTCTCTTTCTTTCTCATGGTATGCGACGTAAAAACCCGGAGAAAGTGATGTAGCAGTTGCATAACTACGTTCTCTCAATACTCTTATTCCGAAGGGGGATTCTCATGTCACCCCGAACGAGATTTTTGTGCGGTATATTTGAAAAAGAAATACTGAAATATTATAAATATACTTCTCTGTGAGTATTACCGAAAACAAATTACCTAAGATGATGAAAACGCTTTGACAAGAAATATCAATGGGGTAACTACGTCACCCCCTTCGGATCGCATGTTTGATTTATACTTGCGGGTGTACGGAGAGGTTAAAAATGTTACGATTTGGAAGTGTAACTCATACTCTAAATCAGAGGTTCCCAAACTTTTTTGTCCCGTAGACCACTTGCCGATTTTTCCTGTTTTGTATAGACCCCCTGCTTTCCTAATATTGATTTTTTTAGCTTTGAGAAAAACTTCAAAGTGTTGTGAACGAAAAAAAGCACTAGTCGGTAGATTTGAAATCTCTCTTATAATAGACATTAATTCTCTGAAATTTCTCGTCAAAGCTCAGGGAATTAATGTCTATTATAAGAGATTATTACGTAATTACCTACATAGGTACTATCTGTGAGGTGGATTATTACATTTGTGGGAAGCCAACGTTTTGGTGACGGCCTCCCTAAACGGAATCTACTCTCGTGGACCCCCATTTACGTCTCATGCACCCCCAATTTTTTTTTTTCATTGATGTGGACCCCTTGCAGGTCGGAATCGACCCCTGGGGGTCGTTATAGACCACTTTGGGAATGACTGCTCTAAATAGTACCTAACATAGAATAAGCTATGTTTCCTATTGTTTTTAAAGGTATGCAAAGGCGGGCCTCCGTGGTCGAGTGGTAAGACGCTCGATAACGAATCCAGTGATAACGGGTTCAAACCCGGCGTGCTCAAATAACTTTTATTGAATTAATATGTATGGTGACACATTTAATCAATATAGAATGATATATAATATATTTGCGACACGTTCCTGAGTGGTAGATACTCTAAGCATCGTCCTGGCGAAGGACCAATAAAGAATCGAATTGTTGCTTGGAATGCGTTTGGTCGTGTCTAGTGACTAGATCTGAATAGCCAGGTACTTCCAAACCTTCCTCTTTCCCTCTCCACTACATTCAGACTTAAGACATACCCCGATTGGGGATAGCATAGTCTCGCTGGCTCTTTTCAGTTGGGAGCAGTTAGGACTTTTGTTCTGTATTCAGTAAAAAAAAAAAGATTAAAAAAAAATTATGAAAATCGTTCGTATTTTTCTTTTTATTTATTGTTATAAGCATTCTTAATAATTTCAATACAAAAAGTAACATGTTGGATTTCAAAGTTAAAATTTGTTAGGTTCTACATGTTTTTTATACAGTTCCTACCTTATCCAACCATTTTGCTTTATTCGATTTCCGTATTCAACAGCACTGCGTTCGAAACAATTGACAATTAAACAGAAGATATTTAAAAAAAATGCGTTGCTCGTTGGTTTTTCGCTTGTTCGTCGGTTTTGTTGTTCTCAAAATAATATAAAATCAATGTGGTTTTGTGAATTAAGAAGATTTAAATTCATTAACTTTAAGACAATGATTCAAGAAGACTTTAAGAACTTTCAACATCAACTACATCGGTGAGTGAATGGTTCCCCTTTTTCCTTCATTCCAATTATCTTTCCACATCCATAATTAGACATTTTCATCAAGTAGTATAGTTTATCGTGTACAGTACTTTTCCAAATTCATCTGAAGCTGAAAACATATTCGGTGTTTTATCGCAGCTTCGGATCTAACACAACATAAACACAAATTCTCCAAGTTAAACAATAATCTTTACAATACTATTATAAATATTTTACGCTACATATTCTTTAAAGCCCTTTCTCTGTCGATCTGCTCTACATTTTCAAACAATTTAAAAGTTCCTCTCTCTGCCTTGTTCATTATGTTCGAATTGGCCTTTCTCCATTTTCGGAACGACGTTTTCGTAAGACGCATAAGAGATTTCTAAAGAAAATGACTCAAATTCTATTTTTATTTTGCACAACTATCGGAAGACTTTAACTCGGGATTCAAAAACTAAACAGGTTTCAGGAATTCTGGAAGGGTTGTGGTTTAATTTCTTATAGGAAATTCTTTATAAGAGATTGAATAGAATCGTATCGATTACCACCTTGAGAGGGTCACAGAAGACGAATGCCCAAGGAATAATTTGATTTGCTTTATATAAAGTAAGTAGATACATTATTTATGGAAATCGTAAAATGAATGTAAATTAATTAATTTGAAAATCGAGATCTCTTTCAAAGAGAAATTCATTCTAAAAGTTTTACTTCTCTAAAAATAGCTTTTTGGATTTTCCAGATTGGATTGTGGACAGTGGTTTTTTTAATGATTTGATAATTTAACCCATTTTCAAATTAATTTCCTTCTCTTCTTCTTTTTTAAACAAGTTTAATAAATATTTATGAACCTCAATAAAGCACCGGTGCTCAGATTCTTAATTTAAAAAAAAATAATTCATCAACGTCCTGATGGTTTTTTACATAATAATTTAACATAAGTAAGTGCATGAGTACAGAAAATAATACAGTTTAAAAAGGATATACTCGTACACTTGGAGTAACATTGTATGAAGAGAGCTAATTATTTTAACCCAACCCACACAAACTGGCGAAAAATCACTTTCTCCCGGCTTTTATGGCGTACACCATGAGAGGAAAGAGACAACAATTTTCTTGGACCGCTTCTACATACTGTCGCAATGATCTTAAGGTCCTGGTTCACTGGTGGGACTCCACCCACATTTTTTATTATGGCACTAAACTTGACACAACTAAACGGTTTTTTAGGTTATATGCTATATTTTTGTTAATAAAAATACTGTGAAAAAGTGGCTATACGAATAAACAAAAGCATTATGTCGGTATGTGATATGAATGGATGTATAAATACCCTTGCCTTGGTCTTAGCCACGCCCAGGTGCGCCGAGTCAGGTTAAAATCATCGAAAACTGACTTCACTGCTGTTCGATCCAGAAACTGCGACAACGCCAAATGCGCTTCAGTTTTGGACAAACGTGTTGAATTAGAGTGGACTGTAAAACGATTATACTTGGTGAATGATTTGATTGTATTTTGGATAGATAGAAGGGTAAATTTATGCCAGTTTGCTCACCTTGAGATGTCTAGCGAGAGGTCACAAACTGCCTGCTCCGGGCGATAAAAGTTGAGTGGGCGAATCCTCCAGAGACGGATGCGAAGCGAGGCGCCGTCCCTGAAGGCACGAGCGATTGTAGGCGACTAAGATCGAGTCAAGACGCGCCGCTCTTGAAGGTCCCGATCTTTATGTTTGTTGCCGGGTGGTGGGGGTCGTTATCGCCGGTTTTTAAGTTTTATGGCTATGCAAACGATAAGCAAAACAAAAGAACAAACTGACAGGAGTGAAAGTGGGAACTGGACAAAAAGTATCAGGTTAGGACCTTTCAAGTTGTTGATTTTAGGATCCAACAACTGCCTTGGATAGATACTACTCTATGTACTCTAAGGTGTTAATAATGAAATTTTGTTTTATTTAGTCTCCTTCAACGGAAGCAATCTTCCCAACAAGCCTTTCATTGACATGCTTGGTACAACCTTAAGTGACCAGCTGAGGCACGGGGGCTCCATCGAAGCCAGAGTCAAGTTAGCTTCTCAGAAGTTGGACGTACTGTACAGGGCCCGCAGATAATTCAATAGTACACAACTGCTGACCTTGTACAAATCGCAAGTGCGTCACACTGTTGATTTTGGAAGTCACCTCTGGTCCGGAGCCCCTAAATACCTGGAAAAAAACCCTTGACTCTGTGCAGAAACGGGCGGTGCGTTTGATAAATTTTCCTATCTTAACAAACGGATTACAATCTTTGAAGCGCGGACGTCAGGGGGGAAATCTGTCCTTGTTTTACCGGTATTTCAACGGAAGATGCTCCGAAGAACTAGCGTCATTGATCCTTTCGAAATTGGGGCATAGTCGGGAAACTTCATCAATAGAATTGCCTGTTACTTTAAGAATATAAAGACCATAAAAGCTCTTTACTATTCATTAGTTCGCCCTCATCTAGAATATGCCAGCGTCACTTGGTCCCCTTTCTATACTGTTCATATTCATCGCATTGAATTCGTACAACATCGCTTCTTACGCGGAATTGAACGGAGATTAAGGCGAGAAAGAAGCAATTATTCATATGATGAAATTGAACAAACATAAATAATTCTTCATTAGAAAAGCGTAGAAAAGTCTAGATTTAATTTTCATTTTCGAAATTATTAATTGTATTATCGACTCACCTTTTGTGTTGCAACTCATCCAGTTCAACATTCTTTGCCGTAGACTCAGAAAAAAATAATTGCTGTTCCTCAATCATCACTCTACTAATTATGGGTATCATTCTCCACTGTCCGGAATGTCAAGACTTGTTAACTCAAAAGCCATGGTCTTAAATTATTGGTAGCAGTCTTGATGATTTTTGTCATTTTTTTAATAATACCAAATGTTAACTTTTTTTTTACTATTTTTATTGTTTAAGAACTGACCGGTTTCACCTTATGACAGGCATCTTCAGACTGGTACAATTTTAAGTAAGTCTATGGCATATATACCATTAGGTCCGGAGTGGACGCTTATTGAGTCGCACAGTTGAAGTCTAACAGCCTACATGGAGTGATAAGACGCTCGACTACGACTCCAGAGGTTGCGGGTTCAAACCCGGCGTGCGAAAATAAATTTTATTTAATTGAAATGTGTCATAACACATTTAATTGATATAAAATATAATATAGTATATTTGCGGCACGTTCCAGAGTGGTAGATACTGTAAGAATCCACCATCGAAAAGACCACCAATCAGAATTGAAACGTTACTTGAAAGTAAAGTTGTTAAGCCGCCTCTGTCAGCAATAAAACCAAACCTAAAGTCACACATGTTCACTATTTTTTTATTTTTTTTTACGTGAATACTGCACAAGAGTCTCAACCGTCTAGAGCCAGTGATACTATGACATACTCGAATAGGGTATGTTGTGAGGCTGAAGGTAGTTGGGAGGGGAAGGAGATTGGGAAGAGGAAGGTTGGGAAGTACCTGGCTATTCAGATCTGGTCACCAAACATGGCTAAAGCCATTTCAAGCAACGTTTCGATTCTGAATGGTGGTCTTTTACCAGGGCGATACTTATAGTATCTACCACTCTGAGAGTGAACTAAGCAAGGAGTGAGTGCTAAGACAGAGTCGTATGGCGGTCCGTCCTCTCTGGCTACCCCCGCGGGGAAACGGCGTGATGGTTAGTTAGTTAGAATCGAAGTCTTAAAAACTTTTGTTTACCCCGTTTTAGAACCTAGAAGTTGCATCCATACATATCCAGAACCATTTATGTACAGAATACATACATATGAATTAATATGTAATAATAGAAAATAAGATCTGTACAGCGCCCTTGTGGTGATTTTTTACAAAAACGGCGCTATACAAATCATCCAAATATTATTCTTATTTATTATTATATTTTTGGATAAGAATTCAAACTTACCTAGTTTTATACGAATTCTTATCAATCACACTTTTGCCTGAGTCGTGTGGGTATTCAATTTATTCGAAAATTCCAATGCCTAACCGTATCTCCATGCAAATACCCAATGCATGCAGCCAACAAACAGCTGTTATTATTACTAACCGATAGCTTATCTTTACAATTATTATTTACGTAGGTTTTCTCTTTAAAGTAAATATCGTGAAACACACCATTCATGCATATACGAGTAGGAGCAGAAGCGAGTCAATATTGACTCTGAAAATAGTTTGAATTCTGTGAAAATTAACTCCTTGGAAATATGTATCACGCTATTTCTTCGGCACATATTTTTTTTTACTTGTGTTTTGTGGAATTTAGTAATAAAGCTTCTATATTAACTTAGAAATGTTTGTAATATTAGATGACAAAACACTTCAGGGGGTTTGCCTGAGATTCACATTTGAATTAATTCCGATGAATCTGTAATAAATATTTCAAATGTTTTCCTGTTTTTCGAGGGTGTACTCGGGATGTACGTAATTCATATTTCAGATTAATAAAATTCAATTTCTTACCGTAAAACGATTTCTGAAATTGCCAAATTACTTTTTCAGAAAAAACATAAAAGGTAAGAACTTAATTTTATTTGAATATACGATTATTTAATAATAATAATATTTGGATCGTTTGTTTAGCGCCGTTTTTGTGAAAAATCATCTCAAGGGCGCTGTAAAGATCTTATTTTCTATTATTACATATTAATTCCTAGTTTAAATAAGAAAATATACAGGAACATACTTACCTGGCAGGTCCTATCAGATAGACACACTTATTAACTTACAATTATAATAATTTATTTTTTTAAATATATTTTTTTTCGATTAAGAGCATAGGAGCGAAATTAAAAAAATGGACTTTCTCAATTTGTCGTACAGTACAGGATTTGGTTTGAAATTTGTGTGTCTAAAGGGGATTCGTCGAGAGACAGATTATGTTGAGATTCTTTTAATGAATTTAAGGATATGAGATTGAAAAGGTAAGTTTTCAGTTTGGACCGAAATTCTGTTGGGCTCGTTATACATCTTAGTTCCGGAGGGAGTTTATTCCAAGCCTTCGGCCCCGATACTCCTGCAGCGCGATCTCCAAACTTAGTATTTGGATTGCGTTTGGGTTCTATCAGACTTCCGATAGCCGATGACGTTGCTAATCTAAGAGTCGACCGCCTTGGAAGAATGTTTTCTGGAACGCATAGTTCGGTGATGTACAGTGGGGCCATTTCGTTAATGGATTTAAACACCATCCAGCACAACTTGTACTGGATTCTTTCAGTGCACTTGAGCCGGTGAAGGTTCCGAAGGTGCTCTGAAATATGCGAATATTTACATACCCCGGTTAGTCGATGAAATGAAAAAATAACATTATATAAGATTTTTTGTTTTTTATGACCGACCGGTTTCGCTTAGCCTAAATATTATCAGGGAACAAAATTAAATTTAAAAAAATTACAAAGTGTGCGGTTATATATAGAAACAGATGGAGAACGCAATATAAAATAAAATAAGAGAACAGTGAGAAAACAAAAGTAAAATATTTTAATTATAACAAAACAACAGGGGGAAGAGAGAGATAATATGATTTGAAAGAGGAAAAAGGTCAAATGAGAAGCTAATTAAGAAATATTGAGGGATTCTATGGGTTTATGGTACAGGAAATATAATATATAATAATAAAAATAATATTTTTTTATTAAATTTCTTATACATGACAAACTTTTTAAATTTAATGCATATAAGAAATAAATTAATTTTTTTTACAAAATAAATACAAATTATAGTACCATAGATACACAAGAAAAATAAAATTTCAAAAAAATAAAATTTCAGGCAGTGGTGATGATCAGGTCAATGAGGAGAAACTCTTTCAAGAATCAATAGGATTTCACTTCTGAATCTCTCCTCACTGACATGAAATAAGTCGATATCGGAAAAGATTTTGTTCAGGAGAAAAATACTTCTCCCCACTGGCAGAACCATTGGCAGGTTGGTCCTACAGGCAGGAAGATAGAATAATCTATGAAGACGCTGTCTTAGATAGTCATCAGGAACATATATATCTTATATTGGACTACTGGACAAATTTAAATAATCGTTAAGAATATGACAATTAACTTTAATGGCTTTCTTTATTTCTAGTGCTTCTAAATTGTTTATTCGAGAACGGGTCACTTCTACGACGTGTTCTTATGTTCAACAGCTCGACTGTGGAACGATTTGCCGGCTTCTGTGTTTCCTCGAGACCCAGGTTCACTCCTTCCTTTACTTAAAAAGACCCCCACACAGCACGCTTAAAGATGACATAGGCCCTAATAGAAATTATTTCCCTCAAGGTCTCCTGTCTTGAGTTAATATAAAAAAGTTGATCTAATTGTTTATTTTAATTAGCAGCTAATCAATCTAATCTAAACTTCAATGCCGCACTTATAGTTGTTACGTAAAAAGTGCATCATGTTAAAGTGCAGTGTTAATTCGTTGCATTTGCGGAATGCACGTCACGTGGCACGGTTGAAAGTTCAAGTTTTATGGCTCTGTTTCAAACAGCATAAATTGCCAGCTCTACGCCAGGGATACGCAACCCTCGAACCGCGGGACTCGTGCGGCCCTATTTGACAAATAACTACCCTATTAACTCAAAACTCGGCTGAGAGACGTGAAAATTAAATACGAATATTGATTCGAAAAATTTTACCCGAAAAGAGATTCACTGCAGATATGATTTGATCATTTTCACAAGACAGCTGCATTTAAATTCAGTTCAGATATTTATTTTCACAATGCATGTTTTATTAAAAATGACGATATCCGGAAAGAATGCAAGGCTGATATGAGCGTAATGATAGGATCAAGAAAGGGACTCTTAGATGGTTTGGGCATGTAGAGCGAACGAACGATGAAAGGAGTGTGACAAGAATATATGATGCGAAAGAGAATGGAAGAAGAAGTCGAGGACGCCCGAGAAAGACATGGCACGATCAAGTGAATCAAATACTTGAATCGCGTCATGTGAAGAGTCAGAATAACAGAAGAGTATGTATGAGACGAGGAGTGTGTGCCAAGACAGAGTTATATTGTGGTCTCTGCCTACCCCTGCAGGGAAATGGCGTGATGGTTAGCTAGTTAGTTATGTTTTAGTTCTACTTTTCCATGATAGTTATATATATTAGATCATAGCAAATTGTGTCCTAAGCAACTGTGAACAGGTGGTCGATAGCCTGGTGGATAGAACGATCGACTAGAAGTCAGTCGAATCGAGTTCGAAACTCGCAGCGGGAACCGACCTACGCTATTTCAACACAAGTTATGCTATGTAGAAAGTTATTGTTTTCTTTTTAACTCCACGCAGGAGGTCTTAAGGGAAATAACTTCCCTCAGGGCCTGTGTCATCTTTGAGGATGTTTTGTGGAAAGTATCTCTCTTAAAGTCTTCCCATGTTGAAGGAGGGAGAAAATACAGAGGCTGGCAAACCGTTCCACAGTCGAGCCGTTCAACACAAGAACGAGTCGTAAAAGTGACCCGTTCTCCTGTATCGAATGTCAACGGTGTACAAATGTTGGGCGCGCGTTTGGCGAGTTTCCCGACTATGCGCCGGTGCCGAAGGGACAATGACGCAAGTTCCTCTAGCATCTTCCGTTGAAATACCTGTAGAACATGGACAGCATTCCCACCTGCCGTCTGTGCTCCAAAGATTGCAATCCGTTTGCAAAGGATAGGAGAATCTATCAAATAGATCGCCCGTTTCTGCACAGAGTCAAGGGTTTTTTCGGGTATTTAGGGGCTCCAGACTAGAGCTGCCTCCCAAATTCAACAGTGGGGCGTATTTGCGATTTTTATAAGGTCGACAGTGTACTATTGAAGTATCTGCGGGTCCTGTACAGCATGCCCAACTTCTGAGAAGCTAGCTTTACTCAGGCTTCGATGGAGCCCCCGCGCCTCAGCTGGTCACTTAAGGTTACACTGAGCATGTCAATGGAAAGCTTGTTAGGAACATTGCTTCCGGCGAAGTAGACTAAATTGTTATTACGATCTTTTTTAGTCGTAATCAGACATGATTGGGTCTTTGAAACATTAAATTAGATGTAATATAAGTATCTGAAGGCCCTGTCTACTATTGCGTTCTTTTAAAGGTCATCAATATTAATCTTAGGGTTCATAATTCCATTGTTATCTTTAAAAACATATTGGACAGTGAAAATACCTCAGAGCAATAATATACAAGAGAGAGCGCTGCTGTAGTCAATTTTGACGAGTTTTGCCGGACTCGGCTAGACCTGGGCGTGGCTAGGACTAAGGCTAAGGTATTTATACATCCATTTATAGCACATGTTGACATAATGTTTTTGTTTATTCGTATAAGCACTTTTTCACAGTATTTGTTTTCCACAAAAATAAAGCATGTAACCTAAAAAACCGTTTAATTGTGTCGAGTTTAGTCGCATATGAAAACATGTGGGCGGAGTCCCCGGAGACGCGGGAGACCAAGATCATCATTACAGTACATGAAAGCGGTGTGTTATTTTTGTTGTCTCTTTCTCTCTCATGGTGTACAACGTGAAAACCCGGGGAAAGTTATTTACCGCAAGTTTGTATAGGTTTGGTAAAAAGAATTAGTTCTCTCTCCATGCATTGTTACTCCAAGATTCTAACAAAACTTTAAAGCGGTGTGATAATTCGGGGAAATTCGTGGTCTCTTTCTTTCTCATGGTGTATGACGTAAAAACCCGGATAAAGTGATTTATCGCAAGTTTATATAGGTTTGGTAAAAAGAATTAGCTCTCTCTCCATATATTGTTACTCCAAGATTCTAACAAAACTTTAAAGCGGTGTGATAATTCGGGGAAATTCGTGGTCTCTTTCTTTCTCATGGTGTATGACGTAAAAACCCGGATAAAGTGATTTATCGCAAGTTTATATAGGTTTGGTAAAAAGAATTAGCTCTCTCTCCATACATTGTTACTCCAAGATTCTAACAAAACTTTAAAGCGGTGTGATAATTCGGGGAAATTTGTGGTCTCTTTCATTCTCATGGTGTATGACGTAAAAACCCGGATAAAGTGATTTATCGCAAGTTTGTATAGGTTGGGTAAATATAATTAGCTTTCTCTTCATGTATTGTTACTCCAAGGAAAATACTCTTAAAAAGGTTGTTTCTTACAGATCTACGTGATGCGTATCTAGACATTACTATGCACGTTGTAATTACCAGCAAATTGAGCAATTTAACTTGTACACTGCTACGTCGGAGCTGGTGCGCCTTTGCTTCTAGCTGTTTGGTTAATTAGTTAACCTTTTTTTAAAACTAGTGCAGATAATATAATAAAAATATTTCATATACTTTTATAATAAACATATTTTTCAAACTGCTCAGAAGGATACTTGAAGTAACAATATATGTGGAGAGAGAGCTAATTATTTTTACCCAACCTTTAAAAATTTGAGATAAATCACTTTCTCCGGGTTTTCACGTCGTACACCACGAGAAAGAAAGAGAAAACAAATTTCCCAAATTATCACACCGCTTTAAATTATTCTTAGAATGTACTTCGTGTCCCGCGTCTCCGTTGACTCCGCCCACACGTTTCGATATGCGAAATAAACGGACATAACTCAACGGTTTATTAGGTTACGTGCTATATTTTCGTTTATAACAATACTGTGAAAAAGTGGTAATACGAATAAACAAAAACATTAAGTCCACATGTGCTATAAATTATATGTATAAATTTCCCCAAAAAAACACAATTTATATTATATGTCTATCTCCCTCGGTTCCTTTGTTATAATTTAAATGTTATTCTATTGTTTTCTCATTGTTCTGTTATTTTAATTTATATTTTGTTCTCGATGTGTATTTATAAATAACCGCACACTTTGTATTTTTTGTTTTGTTCAATTCTACACCCTGACGATGCGTATGCTCGGCGAAACCGGTCAATCACAAAAAATCAAATAATATTTGTGGTCTTATACTCTTTAATTTTTCTATTTTTTTATATGAATACCGCACGAGAGTCTGGACAGCTCCCAACCGTCTAGAGACATTGAGACTATGGCATCCCAAAATAGTATGATGTGAGGCTGGAGTTAGTGGGGAGGGGAATGAGATTGGGAAGAGGAAGGTTGGGAAATACCTGGCTTTTTAGATCTGGTCACCAAACACGGCTCAAGCCATTTCAAGCAACATTTTGATTCTGAATGGTGGTCTTTCACCAGGGCGATACTTAGAGTATCTACCTCTCTGAGTGTGAACTAAGCAAGGAGTGTGTGCTAAGACAGAGTCGTATGGCGGTCCGTCCTCTCTGGCTACCCCCGCAGGGAAACGGCGTGAAGGTTAGTTAGTTAGAATCGAAGTCTTAAAAACTTTTGTTTACCCCGTTTTAGAACCTAGAAGTTGCATCCATACATTTTTTTTTTTTTTCATAATTTTTATTTATATAAAATAAACAGTATATAATGTTCTTTAAACTATTACAGATATGTTTACATTTTTAACAAGAATACCCAGCCCAGGAGAGAAATCAATTCTCGTGTTTGGGTTGGGGAGTAACGTTATCATGTTGTAAATACTCGTACATGAAGGTAGATCACAAAAGTATACAAAACAATTTAAATCAATAAATGTACAAATAGAGAGTTCGGTTCATTTTCGAAAAAAGATTAATGAAATTTTGAGGTTGTGTCTAAATTGTATTAATATATATATATTTTTTTAATTATTACTATTATTATATATATATATATATATATATATATATATATATATATATATAATAATAATTAAAAAAATAAATATATTAATACAATTTAGACACAACCCTCAAAATTTCATTAATCTTTTATATAATATATATATATATATATATATATATATATATATATATATATATATATATATATAAATATAAAAAAATATATATTTTCATTTTTTAATTATTTAGAAAACGTGTTTACTGGTGGAGTTTTCCAATATTTTTTTGATATTTGATTTAAAAGTTACATAATTTTTTTCCAATTAAATTTTCAACGGGAGAGCATTGAAAAATTTGATACCTTGATAAGAGCAATGGTGTTGTGAGGCACTCGTTTTAAAACTATGGATTTCTATGTTGCCAATTGATCTTGGTCGGACACTAATTTTGGTGGAAATTGTTGAATTGAAATGGTCTTTGTGGGTTTGTAACAACGCATTCTTTTTGAAAATTTTATTTAAACTAAGGACTTTAAATTTGTTAAACAGTTCCAAAGTAGGAAAGAACGATGGTTTGCGTAGTATAACTTTAATAATTAATCTTTGTGCTTTTTCTACAGGCGAGAGGTTGGTTTTAAAGGTCCCTCCCCATCCGATAATACCATATTGGAGAATAGATTGAGCAAGTGAGAAATATATGGTTTTGATCATATTTAATGATAAGATGTTTCTCAATCTGATAAATATATATATAAGTTTTCTTAGTCTCGTAACTGTATTTCTGACTTGTTCGTTCCATTTTAAATTTTTGTCAACTATAACACCAAGATATTTAATTCTATTTTTGCCTGTTATGCGTAAACAATTTATATCGTTGCATTCTTTTCTATTCTTACATTCTGATGAATGAATTTTAATAATTATATTGTAATGGGTACTTTTATCTTTCATAGAGAATGGGATGAAATATGTTTTTTCAGTATTTAGTGACAAACAGTTTTGGTCGAGCCATGATTTTAATATATTTATGTTGGTGTTTGCTCTCATCATTGTTTCCTCCCATGACTTTCCTTTTGTGATGAGTACTGTGTCATCTGCATAAGATATTATGCTACCAGCTATGGGGAGGCTGAACATTTTGTTAACATAAATAATGAAGAGGATAGGACCGATGACTGTTCCTTGTGGTATACCAAATGATGTGGTTTTGGGTTCACTTAAAGAGTTATTGATTTTGACATATTGGTTTCTATCTTTGAGATAACTTTTAAACCATGATAGAACTGTTCCGTCGATTCCGATTTGTGAAAGTTTTTTGCCTAACTTGGAATGCGATATGCTATCAAATGCCTTGCGGAGGTCAATAAATATGCCAATACACTTTTCTCCATTATCTAAAGTCGTCATTATTAGTTTACAGAACCATTTATGTACAGAATACATACATATGAATTTATGTGTAATAATAGAAAATAAGATCTGTACAGCGCCCTTGAGGTGATTTTTTACAAAAACGGCGCTATACAAATCATCCAAATGTTATTCTTATTTATTATTTTGTAAATTCTAATAGACCGACAAGTCAATTTCGGTCCACAAACTCAGATTCCATTTCCTCCCGAAAGGGGCCAGAATCGCGGTCCCGACCCAGCAGGCAAAGTTGCCAGGTCTCCGAAACAATTAGTTACCTACCGGGCCGCCCATTGGCTCGGCCCGTCACCACTTTAATTGACAATTATCTATCAATCATTACCATAACGATCCTGAGAGCGGGCCGGAGTAATGGCCCAGTTGGACGAGTTAATGGATACACGAGGTGGAGGATCATAATTCTTGTTTATTATTATACCCTTTGTCCGAAATCTCCTTTAAGGACAATGCGAATTTTCGATTTCCGGTACACACGATTTTTTTACTGAAAGCTTCGTCGTAACGTCTCCTCCTTTCTCATAAACGACGCATCTAACACAACTATTGGTCACAATCTCAGAGCAATAATATAAAGAGAGAGCGCTGGAGAGAGAGCTGTAGTCAGTTTATACGAGGTTTGCCGGAATCGGCTAGAGCTGGGCGTGGCTAGGATTAAAGTATTTATACATCGTTTCATAACACATGTCAACATAATGTTTTTGTTTATTCGTATAGCCACTTTTTCGAAGTATTGTTAAAAAAATAAAATAACATGTAACCTAATAAACCGTTGGGTTATGTCAATTTATTTCGCGTATCATAACGTGTGGGCAGAGTCGACGGAGACGCGGGACACGAAGAACATTCTAACAATACTTCAAAGCGGTGTGATAATTTGGGCAAATTTGTTGTCTCTTTCTTTTTCATGGTGTGCGACGTAAAAACCCGGAGAAAGTGATTTATCCCAAATGGGTATAGGTTGGGTAAAATTAATTAGCTCTCTCTCCATACATTGTTACTTCAAGGTTACAATGGAGTTTTAAGCGGTAGGAACATTTCGAGGCTGGTCAGAAATATGCAATTTTATCAGTTTTTTCAAATTTTATTTCTGCATCGAATGCTCTAACTCTCGTTTGATTCTGGAGACTTTTGTGGCCTTCAGCCACCTAAAATATCTTTACCAATTGACTCAAGCGATATAGGCTTAAGTCTTCTTTTAGCTTTTTGCCGCTTCAGGTAACTCATTAAGAGCATTGGGTCACCTGAGTTGACTTTGTTTTCAAAATCCAACAAACTTAAAAGAAAAAACTTGCTTAAAACAAAAATCTTACTCTGGTGTAATCTTCCAAAAAAAACCCTTCAACGCTTTTGCCTTTCCAGCAAAGATATTATTTAACTAATGCCTGTTATTTATTTTTCTATAATAATAAAACTAATTAACTAACATCACGCCATTTCCGCGCTGAGGTAGGCAGAGAAGATGAACCTCCCTACAACTCCGTTTTGACACACACTCCTTGTTTCATTCACATTCAAACATCGTCTCATACAAACTCTTCTGTTTTTTGGCAAAGCTTGACTCAAGTATTTTATTCACTTGATCGTGCCACATTTTCCTTTGACATTCTCATCTTCTGTTTCGCGTAAAATATTATCCTTACATTCCTTTATTCGTTCATCCGCTCCATGTATCCAAACTATCTAAGCATTCTTTTTTAATCTTATTCGTTACCCCATGCATTTTTTTTACTGGACTTCGTTTTACCGTACATACGCCTTAGGGATCTCATTTTGTCTACTTACATCTTTCCTCTACCAGTTCCATGCCACATCAGGGTTGGTATAAGCATTCCATTAATGGAGTTTCTTGCATCCACCCTTCTTTCAATATACTTATCAGCATTTCCATGTCTCGTAAACGTACGTCCTAAATACACAAACTCATCCACTTGCTCCAAGTTTCATCATTAACAACTACGAGTATATTGCACGCTGTTCTCGTACTCTCTCTTTCAAACAGCATGACTTTGAACTTGCTAACATTCAACATCAATTCATTTTGCATACATACTTGGTTCATCCCAGACACGAGAAGCTGTAGATTTTCCACACTGTTAGACATCAGCCCTGGGTCATCGGCATACAACATTCATTTTAAAATTGCCAAATATTCGTATAACTAAAGCAATTTGTTTAAACTCAACTGGTTTTGCACACAACAATGCTTTAAAATCGACAAAAAAAAAACAAATTAATTCAAATTTTAAATTGCTTATAAAATACATATAATATTCACCAAGAAAACATTTTTTTTTAGACAAATAAATATATGATATATATCTTAACAAACGGATTGCAATCTTTGGAGCACAGGCGTCAGGTGGGAATGCAGTCCTTGTTTTACCGGTATTTCAATGGAAAATGCTCCGAGGATCTTGCGTCATTGATCCCTTCGGCACCGGTGCATAGTCAGGAAACTCGTTAAACGCGCGCCCAACATTTGTAGACAGTTGACATTCAATACACGAGAGCGTGTCGCTTTTATGACTAGCTCTTTGTTGTGAGGGAAATTATTTTTCTCAACGCCTTCTGTGTGAAGTTTATGTAAAATATAGACTTATATAAACCTTTATACAATACAGCGTCTACCGCGTATATCGGACGCAGGATATAAATAAGGTTTTTTAACCCTCCATCGAATCTAAAAACAAAATAAGGACGCGAAATTTTGCTCAAAATGAAAAATACTATACGTTCTTTGTTCACGAATCTGAGTATACTTTTTTAAACTTTGACGTTTATCGGACGTCCCACGTTTGAATTTTCATACGATTTATTATTTCAAACTTTTGCTTCTCGAGGCTCGATAACATTGCCCCAGGCTCTTCGAAGGATATATAGTTACGCCGCTGGTTTCAGCACGTAATACCGTGATTGTGACATTAATCTGTCAAGCCGTTCCAGCCTTGTTGTAAATTACATTGCATTGTCGTTAGAAGAGCACTTGGATCGCCTTTCATTATCAATTCACTCAAGGTCGTGGAGAAGTCAAATTAAATTATTGTCAACCTTCAGAAATAACGTAGAACTAAATACGTTTAGAAATAAATTTAACAACAACACAAAAACAACAAAACTAAAATACATACAATATTAAAGCTTCGAATAAATAGATTACTCAAAGCTCCAGGAATACATTATTAGATAATTAATTTACTTTGTGAGTACGTACATTTATACGAGTGTGAACTTTTTTTTAATTTGGAACTGATGTTAATTGAAATTATCAAATTTAATAAACCAAATTTTCAAATCCCTACCTACCTAATAGAGTACTAAACTATGATGTATTTCAGCGGACATTCTTTTGTATTTGAAATGGGTGGTTTAAAGCAGTGCTCCGCAACCTTTTCTCACCTACGACACACCAACATTCTTCCTAGAATTCCGCGGCACACCAAAAGCTAAGATATATAGGTATTAAATTGATACAAAATTTAACAATAATTTTTGGTTTTTTATTCGATAAGTATACATACATATAACTATAACATATTTATTTTTACGCAATATTAATAATTATTATAAATTTTCGATCATGTATGTTTCTTCCGCCAACCCTTCAAATTATTAGTATCTAATAATGTTAGAATTCGTTGTTTTTTTATATTCCATTGAAGCGAACGCTTGGGTTTAGAGGTGGAGTGAGCATTATGATAGTAAAAATCATTTGGTCTTAATTATGTTTAAGTAAAACGTACAATACAAATTATGAATGAAGCATTATTCTCAAAGTCTCATAATTCGAAAACCTACAAAATGACCTGAAAATTCCAGTGTAAGGACGACTTTTTAATCGTTTGATTTTTAGTGAGCTTTGAGAAAAAAATATGATTAATTCTTTATTTTTCAACAATTTTCACGTTTATGCCATTAGTGTTTAATGACGTAATTCATGTTTTTTTTAAATACATCTATTTGAATTTGAATTTCGATTTCGTTTTCGAATTTGACCGCGGCATACCTGTATCCAGCTCACGGCACACCAGTGTGCCACGGCACACCGGTTGCGGAGCACTGGTTTAAAGCAACTGATATTTTTTCTTGGCAAGTATGTTACATCGACGGCCTCCGCAGTAGAGTGGTAAGACGATCGACTACGAATCCAGAGGTCGCGGGTTCAAACCCAGCGGGCACCAATAATTTTTATTTAATTAATATGTGTCATAGCACATTTTATTCATAAAAAAATAATAAATAGTATATTTGCGGCACGTTACAGAGTGGTAAATACTCTGAGTATCGCCCTGGTGAAAAACCACTATTCAAAATCGACAAATTGCTAGCGATTTCCAAACCAAAAAGCCCGAAAAAAAACACGAAAATAACGGACAAAGAATATCAATATTTTTATTTGTTAAAATTTGGAACCGGTTCCTCGGAGAAATAATATCGACGTTTCCAGTGACCGCTTAGGAACCGGTTGCTTTTAACCGGAACAGGAATATCGACCATCTCTAAAACTAACCTCCCATCTGCTCCCATCCTTCTTCCTTTATCCCATTCCCACGTTCCCTTCCAACTTCCTCTCCCCCCACCAAACTTAAGTAACTAAATAAAAACTGTATATTTATTGTCACACTTTATTTATAATATTTGTCATCAGCAGAGGAAAAATTGTAATTGGCATGATTTGTTATTTTAACTATTATGTTTGTATTTATTTATAAAATTCCAATTACATATAAAACACGAAATGGGAAAAAGAGCTAGAGAGAAAGAACGGCACATACATAATAAAAAATGAAGCGATGACAAAAATAGGACAAAATAAACATAAGCAGAACATTCAAGCCATGGTCTAGTCAAAGTTTCGGTAGTCGTAAAGAATGACAAAAATCATTTAGACTGCTACCAAAAATTTCAAGACTATGGCTTGAGTTAACAAGTCTTGACATTCTGGACATTGAAAAATGATACCCATAATTAGTATAGTGATGATTGAAGAACAGCAATTCATTGTTTCTGAGTCTACGGCAAGGAATGTTGAACTGGATTATTTGCAACAGAGAAGGTGAGTCTTTAAAACAATTAATAATTTTGTTAATGCAAATTAAATCAAAGTTCCTGCGCTTTTCTAATGCAGACATTTTTAATAATTGTTCAATTTCTTCATATGAATAATCGCCTCTTTCTCGCCTTAATCTCCATGCAATACCGCGTGAGAAGCGATGTTGTACGGATTCAATATGATGAATATTCTAGATGAGGGCGAACTAATGAGCAGTAAAGGGTTTTAAGGGTCTTTCTATTCTTAAAGTCACATGCAATTCTATTGATGAAGCCAAGAAGTTTTAGTGATTTATTAGCTGCATTATTAATGTGATCACGAAAAGAAAGATTATAGTCTAGAGTGACACCGAGATCTTTTATAGATCTGACGGTAGATAGGGATAAATGTATTTAACAACAGTATAGGTTGTTAAATACATTTCAAATATAGGGAAATGTGAAAAGCCCATATTAATTTTCGTAAGAAAATGCTACTGAGCCGTGCGGCGTGTATTTCGTTTAGAATATTAATGAAAGGAAGCAATTAAGAAAATTAGGGCGTATGTTTGCACGAATAAGGTTTTATTATTTGTTCATGGTAATCACGCTTAATTGGCAAGGAAGGGGGTGTGGAGGAACTTAATGATTGCCAGGGGCCTTCCTGTAATGGAGTTATACATAATTAATATTATAATTCAGCCGGCTGTAGAATGAATTGACGAGCTTTTCGACATTTACGCAGATTGCGTTTGGAGTAAAAACATTCATCATTGAATTTCGTACTTGACGCACTTGCTTGGTTTTGTGTGAATATTACGTGGGAGCTTTTATTGGTCGATACCTTAGAGCAAAATAATTAATATACAAGAGTTAACGCTGTGGATCGATCTGTAGTCAGTTTTTACTAGGTTTTACTGACTCGGTTGGACCTGGACGTGGCTAAGACTAGGGTTACGGTATTTATACATTTATTCATAGCACATGTCGGCACAATGCTTTTGTTTATTCGTATAACCACTTTTTCACAACATTCATTATTATAAAAACAAATATGCCACATAACCTAAAAACCGTTGAGTTATGTTCAGTTTAGTTGCACATCAAAGCGTGTGGGCGAAGTCCCGGGAGACGCACGAGTAAAAGAAGATGGTTACAATACTTTGAAGCGGTGTGAAAATTTTCCAAAATTTTGTTGTCTCTTTCTCTCCCACGGTATACGACGTAAAAACCCGGAGGAAGTAATTTATCGCGAATTTGTTTAGGTTGGGTAAAACAAATTAGCTCTCTCTTCATTAGATATTCTTACTCCGAGGTCGATACATATAGATGACCCAAGCCATGCACGGGCTCATTTCTAGCCTCATTTCTATATCTCGATTTAATTAAGGTTTTTTTAAACTTCAAAATATTCATATATCAAATTACCGAAGAGCTAAACCGATGGAAGTGTGTTTTAGGCGTAACCTTGTTGGAATAATTAAAAATAAATGAAGAATTACTTTGTATAAGACCACGGATATTATTTATTTTTTTATGACCGACTGGTTTCGCTTAGCCTAAGCATCATCAGGGTACAAAATTAAACCAAACAAAATATACAAAGTGTGGGGTTATATATACGATACACATAGACATACAGAGGGAGGACAAAATAAAATAACAGAACGGTGTGAAAACAATAGAATAAAATTAAAATTTTAACGAATGAGCAGAGGGAAAGAGACAGATAATATGAATTGAAAGAGACGAAACGTCAAATGAGAAGGTGATTAAGGAATAATGAGAAATTTTATGAGTTTACGGAAATATAATATATCTTATATTGGTCTGCTGGACAAATTTAAATAATCATTAGGAATATGACAATTAATTTTAATGGCTTTCTTTATTTCTAGTGCTTCTAAATTATTTATGATATTTTTAAGAATGTAAGGTTGATTTTAGCGTAATGAATAGGATCAAGAAAGGGACGCTTAGATGTATCGGGCATGTAGAGCGAATGAACGAAGAAACGAATGTGAAAAGAATATATGATGCGAAAGTGAATGGAAGAAAAAGTCAGGGATGCCCGAGGAAGACATGGCACGATCTAGTGAATCAAATACTTGAAACGGGCCACGTGAAGAGTCAGAATAACAGAAGAGTATGTTTGAGACGGTGCATGAATGTGAACGAAGCAAGGAGTGTGTGCCAAGACAGAGTTGTATGGCGGTCCGTTCTCTAAATGGGGTATGTTGTGAGGTTAAAGGCAGTGGGGAGAGAAAGGAGATGGGAAAGAGGAAGGTTGGTAAGTATCTGGCTATTCAGATCTAGTCACCAAACATGGCTAAAGCCATTTTAAGGAACGTTTCAATTTTGAATGGTGGTCTTTGACCAGGGCGATACTTAGAGTATTTACCGCTCTGGAACCTGCCGCAAATATATTGCATATTATTTTATACGAATGAAATGTGTTATGACACATATGTTCATTAAATAAAATTATTTTGCGCACGTCGGGTTTGAACCCGCTACCTCTAGTTTCGTAGTCGAGCGTCTTACCACTCGACCACGCAGGCCTTGGACTCGAAAGGTATGATGTAAATTGGCGATATCAGACATTCCTTTCAGTAAGAATAGATTACACTTTGCGGATTTTATGTCACCAATTCATAAAATACCTTTCGGCCTCAGACAGGCAGATTGAATTGACTTTGTGGTCATAGAAGAATTTCTACATGTGAAAATGTTTGATCAATGTTGTCAGCAGTGAGGAACAAATTACCTTACTTCGGGCACGCAGACGCGCCCACCAAACACTTTTTTATCTTTTAGTAAGAATATATATGGAGGGAGAGCTAAATATTTTTACCCAACCTATACAAACTTGGGATAAATCACTTTCTCCGGGTTTTTACGTCGTATACCATGAGAGAGAAAGATGCAAGAAAAGTCGTCCGATAATATTGCAACACTTCTAAGTATGTAAGAATGTTCTCCGTCCGCGCTAACTTCGCATCACCGAGTCGTAAAACTTACGTTAACGGATTTTGAGGTTATTTCCTATTTTTTTTTTTATTAAAATACTTGCACTGGTAATACAAATAAATCAAACATGATTATAAAACATCACTTTTCTGAGGTATTTCAACAGTATTAAATATTTTTGACCGTACTTTCAACTCAACTAAATTCAACAAAAGGTTTCCATCATTATTTAGGCAAACCTTCTGTTATTAGTGTTTGTGTGATATTTTGACTTTATAAATCATTTTAATGGTGTATTGATACTGTTTTGTTAAATGTGTTTATTTAAAATGTTCGAATTCCATGTGGGCGGTAACTAATAGGATATCCGACATCCTTTAATATATCTTTGTCTCTCTCTATCGAGTCAGTATACGACACTGACGACACTGTTTCGCAAAGGTACCTCTCGAAATATATTCTTACTGCAAGACGTTTATTCTCCGGCACCACATTTGAAGTCGTTCCTTGCAACGAGCATTGCGGCAGCACGAAAAGCATTTTCACCTTTTACTGAAGTCATAACCAGATTTCAATTTCTGACTTCACAATGCGTCTGGAATATACAAGCTGGATTCTGAACCCTGTCGCGAACTTTGAACTTTGTATAGCGAAGATTGCACGTCATGTAATATACTCTCAGACTGATGAATTCACAAGGTTTAAAAGTGAGATACGTGGGTATTTGACTTCTCGAAATGATGCTGGAGTACTCTATATCTCCAAATGATATTGTAATTTGAGATAAGTTGTGGAAATTGTTAGAAATTGTTCATAAGCAATACGAGCTTGAAAGCTCCGTGAAAAATTTATCCTCTAAATGAGAAGTTCTATGCAAAACTAGTCGAATGAATAAATCATGTAAATTTTTTCAACCTTCGTAATTTATTTTATCGAAGGAAGCAATCACTTTGTAGCTTGACATTATAATTTAAATAAAACATATTTTAGTTTTAAGCCACTTTATTTATACACATATAACAATTCGACCGGTTTCGGTCAAACTTAACCTTCTTCAGGAACATATATATATATAAACTAAGATTAAAATAAACCAGCTTTTTACACCAACAATAATTTAGGAAAACTTTGAATCAATTCTAAAGATAAAGAAGATTCTTTAAGCCATTCTGGCATACATAAACTTAACTGTAACGATTGCCCGGCAATTTACATAGGTAAAACCGCGAGAAATGTAAACATTAGAGTCAAAGAACACATTAGATGTTTAACAAGTATAGGTTTTTCCGAATTTGCCGAACATTTAATTAAAACTAACCATACTTTTAATAAAAATACAGGTGTACAAATAATACATAGAAATGGAATAGGTTTGCGCCTTAATAATCTAGAAGCATTAGAAATATCAAAATCAAATACTAATAATAATTGCCAAATTTTAAACAAACAATTAGAATTAACTAAAAGTCCGATTTAAAGAATTTTCCCCTTCTCCTCTTCCCATCCCCCTACCTCTCTACCTACTCCATTACCACCCCCTCTCTGATGCTTTGTCCTGTTTATACTAATGTTTTGTCTCTTTCACTAATTTCTTTGTCTACTGTATAACTCTATATTTTAATCTTAGTTTATATATATACGTTCCTGAAGAAGGTTAAGTTTAACCGAAACCGGTCGAATTGTTATATGTGTATAAATAAAGTGGCTTAAAACTAAAATATTTTTTATTTAAATTCGTAATTTATGGTTAAATTTTTCCAAAATATTAACAGTTCAATACAAAAAATCAATACGAAAATCAAATCAATACAAAAACAGTTCAATACAACTCAACAGTGTTGGCACCGAGTTATGCTATTCATTCCCTTACAATAGAAAGAGTTCAAAATAAATTCTTAAGATTTATTAGCTTCAGAGTGGATGTATCAATTACGATTATCTTCTTTGTCACCTTAATTTTTTGAGATTGTCTGAACGGAGAATAATAACCGACTTGATTTGCTTATACAAAATTATAAATTCAATGATTTACAGCCCTGAACTATCAAACTCTATTTAATTTCATGTTCCTAGCAAGACGGTTACAAGGCAGTACCTACCGTACTATTGTAGCAATTCTGCTTCAACCTCGCAATTCAACACGCCTATGCGACGAATGCAACAGCTGGGAAACACATACTCCGATGTCACTGATATATTTAACACGTCAATATCGAACTATAAGTCTAATTTAGTACAGTTGTTGTCATTTGGCAGTGCTAAACTAATAGTTGGACCTGTTATTTAATATTATTTTTTTATTTTCTTTTACAATATTTTTAAACCTGTTATTTATTAAATATTATTAGTTATTTCTATCTACAATATTTTGTATCTGCTGTTTAATACTCTTTTTTATTTTAATTTAACATTTTTTTTTGCACTAATGAGGTTATTGTTTTTTAAAAAATGTTAACATCTGTATAAAAGTCTATAACGGGTGTAAATAAATAAAAGTATTCATTTATTTATTTATAAATTAACGGACTAAAGTTTAATTACAACAAAATATAACACACGAAATGGGAAAGAAGAGCAAGAGAGAAAGAACAGCACATACATAATATTTGAATAAAGCGATGACAAAAATAGGACAAAAATATGCATAAGAAAGAACATTCAAGCCAAGGTCAAGTCAAAGGTTTGGAAGAGTCGTAAAGAATGACAAAAATCATTTAGACTGCTACTAAAAATTTCAAAACCATGGCTTGAGTTAACAGGTCTTAACATTCTGGACAGTGGAGAATGATACCCATAATTAGTAGAGTGATGGTTGAGGAACAGCAATTCTTTGTTTCTGCTTCTACGGCAAGGAATGTGGAACTGGATGAGTTGCAATATTATTGTACACTATACTTATTCATTATTTATTATACCTATTACCAATCTTTTGCTAAAAAGAAAATATAAAAAAATACTGTTTAGGAATAATAAGATTTTTACCAGTACCTGCGCATTGTCTACGTCATAATCCCAAAAGTTAGATTCTTTGCCAAACCAACTTCTTAGGTCGATGTTTTGCAAACTTTCGACACATTTGACTTTGTCACATTTGACTTCGTAATATTCGACTTCGTCCCATTTGACTACGTCACATTTGACTTCGTCACATTTGACTTCGTCACATTTGACTTCGTCACAATTGAACGGTTAGCGCCATTTTGTTTTTTTTTTGCATTTGGATTACCCCCATCTAAAATCGATTCTAGGCCCGTTTCAGATTTTTAACAAATTGTTATCAGCTGACGCCAAACGACATACTTATTTATTTTCGGTAGTATGTAATGCTAATTAACCTCTGGGATGCCGGATACACGCAAGATACGATTTCTGTCGTACCTTGCTGACTAATTTCTTAATAACTCTAGTGTTTTTCAAAATGATGTTTTTGTCAATTGTGCTATCTTCTCAGATAATGTGCTGGATCCGAAGCTGCGATACAACACCGAATATGTTTTCAGCTTCAGATGAATTCGGAAAATAGTGGACTGTAAAACGATAAACTATACTACTTGGTGGAAGTGTCCGATAATGGATGTAGAGCGATTATGGTATGAAGGAAGTAAAGAAACCAATTCACTCACCGATGAAGTTAAAGTTGTTCATTATTCCTACGCATTGTATTATTAACAAACACCACAGCAAAAAACATCCTCAATTTAATATAATTTGAAGAACAACAAAAAACCGAACGACCAAGCGAGACACCAAAGAACGAACACGTATTTTCACATAACCCTCTTCAATTTCTTGTGTCACTTGTTTTTAAACTCGGTGTTGTTGAATACGAAAATCGAATGTAGTGAAATGGTTGGATTAGGTAGAAACTAGATGAAAAACAAGAAGGTTAGAACATAACAACTCAAAATAATAATCGTCAATAAGTCCAAATGATTATCCTATTTCGTTTTCTGGGTGAGTTATATTTGTTTTTTCCAATTAAAAGTAAAAATTAGGCGTTCTGATGTTCTCGACTGACGATCTCCATAGTATCATAAGCTTGGCGTGGCGTGCTTACATAATGAATATCACGAAAAGGCCAACCGCCCGTATATCAAAGTTTCGTGGGGAAGATGTAATAAAAGTGACAACAAACACATCATTATTTATATTACAGGTGACAATAAAAATAATATATGACGTACATACTAATGTGCCGCGTAGGCGCTACTGAATGTATAAGGCAAACATCGTTCAGGGCCACTTTCTTGATTTAAGGACTTCTTTATGACGGAGACATGGAATACTTCTGGGAAAAAGGTAGTAAGTAGCAAATGTATTACTTCTATTTAACAGTCGGCAGTAAGAAGGTTGTGCTTTTTTTTGGATTACCGGGTTTTCCGGAATAAGAAGTATAAAAGTAAATCATTAATATTTTTACTTAAATTTTCCATAGGGTTTTTTATCCAGTAAAGACATTTTCCCTAAGAACTCACTAATGTAAACTTAAATTCAGTCAATTAAATACAACCATCAGATGGTGATAGTAATAAGGCCTAATGAGCCGTAGTACTAAAGGGTCCGCCAAATAACTTTTTTTTTTGAAAATGCTATAAAAAAAAAACTACTGAATATTTTCTCAAATTTCTTTTTTTATTTATAAGTACAATCCTTCCGGTTAATAATGGAAAATAATTTCATTCAAATGGCTGCCTCGGCTGGCCATGCAGTAGCCTACACGATCGGTCCAATTTTTAAGCACATTATCGATTGTGTGCAGCTGTATTTCACCAATGGCTTCACGAATATTGTCCTTTAAAGCGTCAATTGTCTCTGGCTTGTCGGCGTAACATTTATCTTTGAGGGCACCCCACAAATAATAGTCCAACGGTGTCAAATCGCAGCTCCGAGGTGGCCAAACGACATCAGCTCTGCGGCTGATAATGCGATCTTCAAAAACAGGGCGCAAAACATCGAGTGTAGCTTCGGCTGTGTGGCACGTAGCGCCGTCCTGTTGAAACCAAATGTTGCCAATATCCTCCTCTTCAATTTTTGTGAACAAAAATTCGTTCAACATGGCCCGATAACGATCGCCATTGACTGTAACGGCCACTCCTTGCTCATTTTCAAAGAAAAATGGCCCAATTATGCCTCTGGACCAAAATCCGCACCAAACAGTGACTCGTTTTGGGTGTACCGGCTTTTCAATGTATGCGTGCGGGTTTTCTGTGCCCCAAATACGACAATTTTGCTTGTTTACATACCCGCCAAGATCAAAATGAGCTTCATCCGAAAAGATGATTTTTTGGCAAAATCGGCATCTTCTGTAAGTCGATCGCAGGCCCACTCAGCGAAGCGAAAACGCATTGGATGGTCAGTTGGCTTCAACTCCTGAACCAATTGGACTTTGTATGGCGTCATACCAAGGTCTTTATGCAAAATTCGTCTCAATGATGTCTCCGAAATGTTCAATTGTTGAGAACGACGGTGAATTGATGTTGATGGCGCTTCACGCACACTTTCTGCCACAGCATCGATATTCTCGGGTGTACGCACTGTTTTTGGCTTTTCACGCTTTGGTTTATCGATGAGGATGCCAGTTTCTTTCACTTTTTTCACAAGATAACGAACATACGGAGCTGACGGTGCTTCTCTTCTTCCAAAAACCGTACGCAATTTTCGCACACATTCTGCAACATTACCATGATTTTCAAAGTAATGTCGCAATATTTCCCAGCGTTGTTCAAGCGTATACACAACCATATTCGCTCAGCGGAAGGATAAAACTAATTATCTGTCAAATCAGACATGAGCTAAGTGTTACCATTCACGAAATAAGCACTAGTTGAAAAAAAAAAAGTTATTTGGCGGACCCGATAGTTAGATAGACATTATGGGGAATATGAGAATAAGCCCCAGCTAGTTAGAAGGGGATTACAAAAGAATCCATAAAATCAAAAAAAATCTTAAATTTTCCCCAGAAAAAATAATTGCCTTGAAATGGCCGAAACCACCATTTTCAGAATAAAGAGGTGAAACATAAAAAAAAAATACTTCTATTAAAAAATAACACCATTGCCATCTAGGGTTAGGCAAAAAGGATACAAAAATTGCTGTTACTCAATCATCACTCTACTAATTATGGGTATTATTTTCACCCCGGATTCAAACCCGGCGTGCGTCAAATAACTTTGATTTAATTAATATGTGTCATAACACATTTAATTCATATTAAATAATAAAAAATATATATTTACAGCACGTTCCAGAGTAGTAGTGGCCCTGGTGAAAGACCACCATTCAGAATCGAAACGTTGCTTTAAATGGCTTTAGCCGTATTTGGTGACCAGATTTGAATAGCCAGGTACTTTCCGGCCCTCCTCTTCCCCATCTCCTTCCCCTTCCCTCTCCTTCCGTTTCACAACCTACCCAAATTGGGGATGCCATAGTCTCACTGGCTGTAGACGGTTGGGAGAAGATGAGACTCTTGTGCGGTATTCATATAAAAAAAATTGCTTTCGCCGTATTTGGTGACCAGATCTGAATAGCCAGCTACTTCCCAACCCTCATCTTTCACATCTTCTTCCCCTCCCCGCTACCTTCAGCTTCACAACATACCCCAATTGGGGATGCCATAGTCTCACTGGCTCTAGACGGTTGGGAGCTGTTGAGACTCTTGTGCGGTATTCACTATAAATTCTCCAATGTCCAGAATGTCGAGACTTGTTAACTCAAGTCATGGTCTTGAAATTTTTGCTACCAGTCTAAATGATTTTTGTCATTCTTCACGACTCTACCAAAACTTTGACTTGACCTAGGCTTTGGCTTTCTAATCTATATTTTTGTGCCATTTTTATCATTGCTTCATTAAAATAATACGTATGGGCTATTCTTTTTCTTTTGTTTTTTTTCCATTTTGCGTTATGTTTATTTTTGTAATTGGACAGTAGTTCGTTAGTATATAAATTAATAAATTACTTTATATCTCTTTGTCTTGGTTCACACACTCCTATTATCATTCTCGTTCAAACTTTTCTGGTAGACCGACTACTTACTTGACTCGATACATGTATTCTTCGACTAATTACAAGGTAAACGCAACTATTTTCAGGCCGCAACGTCATTCCCATCACCAGTTTTCTTCGGCTTGTTAAAAGAGTGCCGAAATCTACCGAGAAACGAATAGAAATCACATAGGACATGGTACCCTAGAAACTAATCGAAAAGTAATTCCAAAATAAAATGAAAAATCATCGTGGCATTAGGCACATGGTCCACGTGCATATCGGCCGAGTGTCGAACCACATCGAAAGGCCGGACGAAAAAACGATTTTTGTCGCACGGCTTATACAGGGGCATAGGGCCGAGTTTACGCTAACAAGCCTAGAAGGGTGGTCTGCCTGAGGTGTAAATTAGGATTATTTCTGACGTTTTTACCCTTTTTTTGAAAAAGAAAAATAAACATTTCCGGATTACGAACAACCTGACAATATTTGAAAAACTCCTACCGCCATCATAATAAACGAAAAATGCTGCTTGTGCAATGACGGAGGACTTACCTAGCAGAAGAATTGAACCCACGGTGCCCGAGTGGGAATCCGACGCGTTTGTCCATTCAACCAGTAAATGTTACTAAACATGTTACTATAATCTCAACATTTTTCTTCTTAATATTTCTGGAAGTAACTGATTCGTCGAACAGAAAAAAACTGATCTTAATCGCAAATTTTACAGCTGAAAATCGTAATAAAAAACATCGTTTTATGGTAAGAAAGCAAATAGAAAGAGTCAGTTTTTTTCATTTAAAATATAAATTATGTTGATCTCGTGTGCATCTGTGATAAAAAAGATGTATAGATTACAGATTTGTCAGAATTTATTTATTTGATGAACGCCCATTGGGCTTTTACAGTAAGAGTACATAGTATAGCAAAACAAGTGGAACATAACAAAGGTAATAAACATTTTCTAGTAACAAGTGGTCGGATCAAGAAATGTTTTATTTTACTATGAATCGTATTGTATTCAATTTTTGCTACATATTAAATAGAGATATGTTAAAAATGCATTAATTTGGGAGAGATTTAGAGAGAGAGTTGTTGGCACCCACCGTCTACTCTGTATACCCTAAAGGGAAAAAATTATTTCAATAAGGTATTTTTAAAATCTCTCAAAGGCTTCAAAAAAATTCCTATGTTAACAATTCTTATGGCAGGAAAACGGGTATTATGTTTCATTAAAACATAAATATTTAAACCATTTAATTGAATTACTTCAATAGAAAATGAAATTGAAAAGACAAAGAATATTATACCACCCTACGGAGTGAAAAATTATAATTTTAATATAAATAATTTTTTTTTTTTTTTTAACTTTAAAATAGTGAAAAAGTAGAATTAATAAATACTTGAATCTGTGGCAAACTTTCATTACTGTTATAAATATCGTCGCCGGAAAGGTCAAATGACGCCATTTTGGGAAGTTTACACCAGAGCACTTGAAAGCTTTTTTTTGTTTTACAACAAAATTAAGTCTTAGTTCCTGATTGGATTTTGAAAAAAAAAGTTAACTCAGGTATTTAACTCGACGCTCTTACTGACTTACCTGACTAAAGGTTCAAACAGTCCCAAACTTGTGTCGCTTTAGAAGCCTTCTCCCGAATGGTACTTATATTTTGGATGGCTGAAGGGTCACAAAAGTCTTCAGAATCAAACGAGAATCAGAGCATTCCATACAGAAATATATATTTTTTTAAACTGCATATGTAACTCATTTTTGACCAAAGTGCCGCTTAAACCCTTTTGTCTTTCCAACGATTATACCTCTCCTAAATCAACGTTAAATTCGATTGGCATCATTACGGTTGGGTTCCAATACCTTCATGGTTTGTAAATTACGGGTATAACCTCAAAGCAATAATACACAAGAGAGAGCGCTGCTGTAGTTAGTTTTGATGAGTTTTTCCGGACTCGGCTAGACCTGGGCGTGGCTAGGACTAGGATATTTAAACATCCATTCATAGCACATGTCGACACAATTTTTTTGTTTATTCGTAAAACCACTTTTTCACAGTATTGTTATAAACAAAACTATAGCAAATAACTTTAAAAAACGTTGAGTTTTGTCAATTTATGTCGAATATCAAAACGTGTGGGCGGAGTCAACCGAGACGCGGGACACGAAGAGCACTCTTACAATACTTTAAAGCGGTGTGATAATTTGGGAATTTTTGTTGTATCTTTCTTTCTCATGGTGTACGGCATAAAAACCCGGTGAAAGTGATTTAACCCAAGTTTGTATAGGTTGGGTAAAAATAATTAGCTCTCTCTCCATACATTGTTACTCCAAGGGTATAATTGCAATCAGGCAGCGTGATTATCATCATGTACTCTGTGGTTTCCCACTGGAAACTAATTATTTCAAACACGGATATCCCCAATAACTTGTTTTCCTCTATTAAAATAATCGAAGCCTCCCTTTCACCCAACTAAACAAAACAAACATCTTAAAAAATGGTTTTTCTCGAGATTTATTATTGTCAAGGGCGAAGGAGGGTGTTCTGAACCCTTCCTGGTTTAGGGGCACATTATTTAAGGGCGTCTCAGGATATTTATTAAGCGAAGGAAAAAACAAATACAATATAATCAAGTAAAATAAATTCCAGAGCAATGGAATAAACAACGTGGAAAGCTATTCACGCAAGGAATACGAACGAGGAATTTCATTTCTGCGGGCTTCGGGTAATGAGATGTTTGTATTAAAAATATTTTACACGCTAGAAACGGTGGTGTTGAAGGCTGGAGAAAAAGTTTTATTTATTGGCATAGTTTTGATAAAACTATTCAATTTATATATTTAAAAAAATCTCAACTTCGAGAAGTTGTTTTGAATTCGCATTAGGTATATTTTGATACCAGATACAATGACGTTACAAAAATATAGACACGTTATTATAGCCTTAGAATATTAACACCAAATGTGGCAAGTACACACAACACACTTACGTTACTAGTAAATTCATCATTCAAATATCGGTCATGTATGACAAAGATAGACATTCATAGAATGTGTGTGGATGAACGATATAGATGTAGGATCGGAATGCTCTGGCAAGAAGAAGATATCACTTCGCTTACTCGCTTACACGAAGACGTTGTCATGTTGGTCAACAATGGAGATAGTTGTGTTGTCTAAAATAATAAATAATTTAAATAGTTTTTTTATAGAATTTATCGGCTCGGTATTTAAACTGATTTAATACTTAACTGTCACGCGCCACTTTAGGTCGTTTACTATATCTAATCAAATTACAAAAATAAGTGCCAAAATGCCCTCGTGTGTGATGATAAAGTGTTTCAATTACACTGCAAAGACTACTTAAAGTAAAGCAATAACATTTCATTTCTAAGTACGCGCAAATTACTTACTATTTTAGACAACACAACTATGTCCATTGCTGACCAAAATAATGACGTCTTCGCGTAAGGGAGTAAGCGAAGTGCTATATCATTCTTACCAGAGCATTCAACGCTACTAGAAGTCAAGGTCTAACACTCCATATCGCGCAATTTACTGCAAATTATTAAGACAACTTTTTTGACCAATATACTGACGTCTTCGCGTAATCGAGTAAGCGAAGTACTATCTAATTCTTACCAGAGCATATAACGCTACTAGCAAGTACGGAACGCGGTCCGATCCTACATCTGTTTCGTTCATACACACATATTCTATGAATGTCTATCTTTGTCATACATGATAATACATGACTGATATTTTAAAGATTAATTTACTGGTAACGTAAGCGTGTTTGTTACTAGCTACATTTTGTGCATTATAAGGTGTCTATATATTTGCAACGTCATTGCGTATGTGGCTATTGATATCCAACTGCTGGCGCAAATTTTCGCCAATATCGCTGGACGTGGACGGCATCAGCTGTTATTTCAAACGGCTAGTTATATTTCGATTCAGTACTGGTGTGCATACCCAAATTTATGGTAACCGGTTACCCGTGTGTGGCCGATTTGGTAATTCGGCCGCAGTTGACAAGGCTTTAGACGACGGCATGTAAATTGGTGAATGCCCTTTGACGATTGCCGCCACGAGAAGGGTAATTGCGGAATTATTTCAAAACGGCATCGCGCCGATATTCCGACATTGTAATGCTGTTGTCAAGCAAAGTTACTACACCATTGTGCGAGGTTCAAGGTTCAGACAAACATATTATATATTGTTGATTAAATGTGGTGTAATTTTTTTTTTTTTTTTTTTTTACGTGAATACCACACAAGAGTCTCAACTGCTCCCAACGGTCTAGAGGGGTATGATGTGAGGCTGAAGGTAGTGAGAAGGGAAGTAGAAGGGGAAGGTCAAGTAGTACCTGGCTATTCAGTTAACCAACCACGGCTCAAAGCATACGGCCTTGAAGTAACAACATATGGAGGGAGAGCTAATTATTTTTACCCAACCTACACAAACTTGCGATAAATCACTTTCTCCGGGTTTTTACGTCGTACACCATGAGAGAAAAAGAGAAAACAAATATAATACACCGCTTCTATGTACTGTAACGATGATCTTGGTCTCCTGGGTCACCGCGGGACTGCGTCCACATTTTTTTATGCCACTAAACTTGACACAACTAAACGGTTTTTTAGGTTATATGCTATATTTTCGTTGATAAAAATACTGTGAAAAGTGGCTACACGAATAAACGAAAACATGTCGAGATGTGATATGAATGGATGTATAAATACCGTAGCCTTAGTCTTAGCCGCGCCCAGGTGCGCCGAGTCAGGTTTAAATCATCAAAAACAAGTCAAAAACTGACTTCACTGCCTTGGATAGATACTACTCTATGTACTCTAAGCATACGGAATTTCAAGCAACGTTTCAATTTTGAATGGTTGTCTTTCACCAGGGCGATACGATTATCTACCACTCTGGAACTTGCCGCAAATATACCATACATTATTTTATGTGAATTAAAATGTGTTATAAAACATATTAATCAAATAAAATTAATGTAGTTGCGCACGCTGGGGTTGGACATAACGTTGAATGTATTTTTATATGCACATCTTGTGTTTTTTGTTCAGTTTAATTTTGCACCCTGATGGTGCTTGGGCTGAGCGAAACCGGCCGGTTATAAAAATTAAAATAAAATCTGCGGACTCACACAAAGTTATTATTTAATTTATGATTTTTTTTAAATTTTTATATGATTACCGCACACGAGTCTCAACTGCTCCCAACCGTCTAGGTCCAGTGAGACTATGGCATCCCCAAATAGGGTATGTTGTGAGGCTGAAGGTAGTGGGGAGGGGAAGGAGATAGGGAAGAGGAAGGTTGGGAAGTACCTGGCTATTCAGATCTGGTCACCAAACACGGCTAAATCTATTTCAGGCAACGTTTCGATTCTGAATGGTGGTCTGTTACCAGGGCGCCACTCTGGAACGTGCCGCTATATACTTTATTATTATTTTTATATGAATTAAATGTATAATGACACATATTAATTAAATTAAAGTTATTGGCGCACGCCGGGTTTGAACCCGCGACCTTTGGATTTGTAGTCGAGCGTCTTACCACTCGACCATGGAAGCCGTCTATGATAATTTGCGTCAAAGTATTTTTACTTCATAACTTGCTGGACATTATTTATTAATCCTTAAGATTCTTTCTCTAGTGGTTTGCCAATTTCCCATCACACAGCCAAAAATAAAAGGTTATTCGATCGCGTCACATCGTTGAAAGGCTGTGTTACAGTTTCCCCGCAGTTCGATGGCGGTGTTGAATGTCGGAGCAGCCATCAAACTTTTGATTAAAACAACCCCAGCGCAGTTTCAAAATCAAAATCCATTATTGATACGCGCCGTAGGCCCACGCTGGTGCCTTATACTCGTACGTACCACGATCTACGTGTTTGCGAATGCCGGACTCCGAATTGCTCATGTGAACGTAGTATTATCCGGAATGTTCGCGCATATTGATTTATTAATTCCGATTAATTCGGCGCGCTTGGCTCTTTGTCGAAATTTATTTGTCAGGAATACCAAATGAGTGTCACGAACAATGGCGGGTAGCCACTGGACATATAATTCCTAGAAGTCTTATCTGTAACGATCTGAAAAAAACACTTACATAAGATCTATCGATGATTTTAATAATACCAAATTTTTAACCTTTTTCCACTATTTTTTTATGACCTGATCGGTTTCACTTTATGACAAGCATCTTCAGACTGGTCTGACCAGTCTGCATCTTCGACCAGTCTGAAGAGGCCCGTCATAAGGTGATACAGCTCAGGTCTCAAATAAAAAAAAATAGTGGAATAAAATAAAATAAAATTGTTATTATTAAAATCGTTAAATGCTTGAATGTTCTATTTTATCTTTATTTTGTCATATTTTTGCCATCGATTTTTTATTTTTTATTATGTATGTGCTATTTTTTCTCTGTTGCTCTTTTTTCCATTTCGTGTTTTATACGAATGTCTTTTTTTGTAATTGGAGTTTAGTCCGTTAATTTATAAATAAATAAATTAAAATGGATTTCCACCACGAATGAACAGTTACAAAATTAGAAAAGATTTTACGACTTCAATGTCCATTGATGTTCATTGTCTCCTCCGCCGGCCTCCGTGGTCGAGTGGTAAGACGTTCGGCTACTGATCCAGAGGTCACGCATTCAAACCCGGCGTGCGCCAATAAATTTTATTAGAATATTCATCATTGGAATAATATCAATAATTTTCAACTTAAATAAGAAACTCTATCCGGGAGTAACTTGAGCCGCCAAGACCTTACGAGAAACCGGCATTTTTAATCAATCTCATTCTTCATTTGCAAAATATAATTTATTTATTTTTCCGATTTGGCTGAGATATTTGTACTGTATACAAATTCCATTTTTAGTTGCGGAAGATCTTTGACTTCTTACAAAGTCGAGAATAAATATAAAATGAGAATCAACTTCAAAGCTCTTAAGCTTATTTTTTCAATATTTGATTAAAAAATAATGAGCATAAAATCTTTTAAAGTTAATTTATGTAGAAATAATGTATACTATATTTGCGGCACGTTCCAGAGTGTTAGATACTCCTAGTATCGCCCTGGTGAAAGACCACCATTCAGAATCGAAATGTTGCTTGAAATGACTTAAGCCGTGTTTGGTGACCAGATCTGAATAGCCAGGTGCTTTCCAACCTTCCTCTTCCTCATCTCCTTCCTCTTCCACCACCTTCAGCCTCACAACATACCCTATTTGGGGATGCCATAGCCTCACTGGCTCCAGACGGCTGGGAGCAGTTGGGACTCTTGTGCAGTATTAACCTTGGAGAAACAATGTATGGAGGGAGAGCTAATTATTTTTATCCGACTGATACGAACTTGCGATAAATTACTTTCTCCGGGTTTTTGCGTCGTAAACCATGAGAGAGAAAGAGACAACAAATATAATACTCCGCTTCTATGTACTGTCACAATGATCTTGGGCTCCTGGGTCACCGCGGGACTCCGCCCACATTTTGTATTATGCCACTAAACTTGACACAACTAAACGGTTATTTTTGTTGAAATCAATACTGTAAAAAAGTGGTTATACGAATAAACAAAAACATTATGTCGATATGTGATATGAATGGATGTATAAATACCGGATGTCCGCCAAGTCAGGAAAAAATCATCAAAAACTGACTTCACTGTCTTGGATAGATAAAACTCTATATACTATATACTTCAGTACTTAGTTGGATTTTGAAAAAAAAAATTAACTCAGGTAACTCAATGCTCTAACTTAGTTACCTGAAGCGACAAACAGCTAAAAAAAGCCCAAAACTTATGTCGCCTGAGTTAAGCCTTCTCCCAAACGCTCAGTATATTTTAGATGGCTGGAGGGCCACAAAAGTCTTCAAAATCAAACGAGAGTCAGAGATTTTGATTTAGAAAAAAAAATTAATCAAAACTGCACATTTAACTCATTTTTGCCTAAAGTGTCGCTTAAGGCCGTTTGCCTTTCCAGCGACGATATGCAGAAAACCAATCTTCCCGGGTCGTTGACCGATAGATTTGTCTCAAAGCGATGACCACGAACCTCGCAATTTCTAGTGCACACTCGCGTCGAGAATAAATCTCCCGATGTTTTTACTTCTACGCCCCAAGGGGAAAGGTATACTTCTGACAGGCGCTGATTTGAGGCGACCAATTAACGGAACCTCATCAGGCCGTTGACGTATTGAGATGACGAATGCGACCCCTTATTAATAATGGTGGAATAATTGACTTGAATATGGACTTGGAATATTAAAAAAGTGGGCTGTTCGTGAATCTTGAATTCCGAAGCTTTTGACGAGAGCTTTGACGGAAGCTCGAGCTTCAAAGTGATAATTAAATCAATACTTGGGGTTGATAATTTATTTTTTGTAGCTTGAATTCAATTACGTCAGTGCAGGGTGCTTTATATTTGTAAGTAGATCCCTTTAAGGTTTTAAACACACATTTACGAAACACTTTTACGCGAAAGCGAAAAGGACAGCAAATGTACTATGCCTCCTTATTGGCTGCAACAATAAACTCAACCTCAAAAATGAGCTTCTTATTTACACATCGACAATCCGACCAAAACATGCATACGCCTCACCCATTTGGGCTATATAATCACTAGGAAAAGTCGTAAAGTGTTGTTAGTCACAAAGTCTTCTGTGCTTTTTTCAGTGATGTGTTTGACATCAATAGTTTTTCTTCTTGGGCCATCCTCTACACCATAGGTTCTCAGTACATCTACCATATTTTTCTCGTCTTGAACGACGGTTTTTTCAAAAATCTTGAATGACGAATATTAAAATTAAAACATTGGTAGCGACCCCCTAATAATAATAATAATAATAATATTTGGATGATTTATATAGCGCCGTTTTTGTGAAAAATCACCTCAAGGGCGCTGTACAGATCTTACTTTCTATCACTACATACTAATTCCTAGCTTAAATAAGAAAATATACAGGAACATACTTACCTGGCAGGTCCCATCAGATAGACACGATTTTTAACTTAAAATTATGATGATTATTATTATTATTATTTTTTGTTTATTTTTTTATTTATTATTATTATTTATTTATTTTTTTTTTATTAATATTATGAATTTTTTTTTTTTTTCCGATTTGGGGCATGGGAGCGAAATAAAAAAGAATGGACTTTCTGAGTTTGTCATACAGTACAGGAATTTTAAAGAAGTAATTTGTGAAATATCCTACTTATTTGGCGAAAAGTAACAGGAAAGACACGTCAGGCAGCTGCAAAGCGCCACGACATGTCTAACAGGTTATATGCGCAGGCAAAAGAAGAACAAATAAAAAATATTGTAATGATGATTGTATTGAATTAATGTATAAAAAATCGCTCGCATTATTGTTTACTACTAGTAAGGGTCGCAAAGCATGCCATTCGTTCAAAGTGTATTTGAGCATGATTTATGACCCTCACAGCCCATTTCGAAGATTATAAAAAATACAAGCAACCTTTATTGCGGTCGTCGTTCCATTCCGTCAGATAAACATGTGGCACGCATCTGTGAAATGTTTACCATACCCTCACTTCACTGGTCACTCACTATGTCTGTTAAAATGTACACACGTTTTGAAATAAAACTTTACTTTAAAATGGTCATAACTATTAATATTAACATTATACAACAATTTAAATATAAGAAATACAACAATTGGGTCAATTCCCTTACTAGTGCAAACTTTCGAAAACCTAGTACAACAACTACCCCTTCTGTTGTATAAAAACTAGGAGCTTCTGTAAATACGTGTTGTATTTACAGAAGCTCCACTCATCACCCTAAATGTTATTTAAAAAAATTGAAAAAATACTGAAATAGTTTTTACGGTAGAGAATCAAATGAGACGGTGTTTTGTTGAAAATTGATTTCAACCCAAATAAGGACCACCCTAATATGTAAACACACACTATGTATTTTTAGTTAAGTTCAATTTAGTACCCTGGTGATGCTGAGGCTAAGCGAAGCCGGTTGTTACAAAGTTATTATTTCATTTTCATTATAAATAGTTATCTTCGGGATTTGTTCATTTTCAGTTGTACCTTACGTTATTTCCTAAAAAAACATGTGAGTTCCGACTTGAAAAATCAATAGAAATCGATGCTTTTATTTCGGCAATGGTGATAATATATTTAATATCTCATAAATATATTATTTTGTCCACAGATAAACACATCGGTGTCACGAAGAACTGAGAACCTTACAAAAGTGAATAAAGGTGAGTCGATAACCCTGCTTTTATTTTAAAAAAATACCATCAAAGACTTTAAATTAAGCAATTTTTATTTTTAGCTAAAATAGATCAGAATTTCACATTTGTTTTATCATTGTTAATATCTTGCTAATATATATATCAATCCCGATGAGTTATAAAAACTCACTCTGGGAAAGCGGAAATTAAAGAAATACATGAGTTACAACGGAATGCAGAGATCAAACTAACATAAATCAAATAATATAACATAATAAGAAATACAGTGTAAAAAAAATAGGTACTTAGTATTAATATAAGATACAAAATTATGAATAGAAACAAAGGAGAAAAAATGAAACCCTGAAGTGTTCTATAAACTTATTATATTAAACTTATATTTCTCTATAAACTTTGAGAGAAACAGTAATACCTCCTCAGTTCAGAAGAAAAATATATTTTATTTCAAGATGAAGTGGGCTTGTTGAGTCTGGTTTGTTTCAAAAATGAAATAGGCCTATTTAGAGAGAGATATATGGCGCAATTCGGTAGGAAATGTGAATAAACGTGGCTTAGTAGACAGCTCTCTTAAAATTCACGAAAATTAATGAAATTCATATTTCTTGAGCTTTAGAAGTAAACGGACTTCCCCGTAACAAAGGATGAACTTGGCGTAGAACCTCAATTATTTTATTAAACGCATTAACGTAAATTTATTGCTCTTAAAGTCGGGAAGCTCCAAGAAGATATGGTATGTTAATCAAATTCTTGATTCGGGTATGATTCCTATGTATTCGACGGAGATATGAATTTGATTGAAGCAAACAGTGCGTGCGAAGACAGAGTTGTATAGATTCATAAACTAGAGATCATAATGACAATTAAGTCTCTTTCAACGGAAGTAATCTTTCCAACAAACCTTCCTTTGACATGCTTCGTGTAACCTTAAGTGACCAGCTGAGGCACGGGGGCTCCATCGAAGCCAGAGTAAAGTTAGCCTCTCAGAAGTTAAACCTAATGTACAGGGCCCGCAGATAATTTAAGAATCATCTGTAACCTATCAATATTCTTACGAATTCGCAATTACGTTCGAATCTGACTCGTAGCGATGGAGAAAAATGCGCACATGTCAGAAGAAAAAAATCATGAGTTTTTTGACTACTCATTTGATGAAATTTCTTAATATTCCAATTTCTAATGTTTTATTTAAGAATCATCTGTGACTTATCAAACCTACTACGAATTCACAATAATGTACAAATTCGACATGCAGGGACGGAGAAAAATGCGCTCATATCAGAAGAAAAATTCTTTCATTTTGACCACTCATTTGATGAAATTTACTAATATTTAAATTTATTCAGTTTTTATATAAGAAACATCTGTAATCTATCAATATTCCAACGAATTTTCAATTTCGTAAGAATCTGACACGTAGGTACGAAGAAAAATGCGCTCATGTCGGAATCAAAATCCTTGCATTTCGACCACTCGTTTATGAAATTTCCTAATATTCTATTTTCTTCTGTTTTTATTTTAAAATCATTAGTAACTCATTCATTTTACTACAAATTCCGAATGACATACCAATCCGGCAATTAGGGACGGAGAAAAATGCGCTCATGTCAGAAGCAAAATCCTTGCATTTTGACCACTCGTTTAATGAATTTTCTTAATATTCTAATTTCTTCTGTTTTTATTTAAACATCATATGTAACTCATCAATCTTACTACAAATTCTGAATGACGTACAAATCCGACAAGTAGGGACGGAGAAAAATGCGCTCGTGTCAGAAGCAAAATCCTTGCATTTTGACCACTCGTTTAATGAAATTTCTTAATACTCCATTTTCGTTTGTTTTTTTATTATTTTAAAATCATCCGTAACTCATCAATCTTACTTACAACGTTTTTTAAATGTTGGTATCAACAAAAATATAGGATATAACCTCAAAAACCGTTAAGCTATGTCCTGTTATATTGCATATCAAAACGTGTTGGACGGAGTCGCTGGAGACGAGGTAGACAAAAAATATGCTTACATACCGAAAATTCGCGCAATAATTTGTGAAAACTTGTCCTATTTTTTCTCCCTTACGATTTACGACGTTAAAACCAGGAAAAATTGATTTATAGTAAATTTGTATAGGTTAGGTAAAAATATTTATCTCTCTCTATTTATATTCTTGCTCTGAGGGACTAACATTTAAATCGTATTTTTGTGTCAGTTGGATTCAGAGGCTGATAAAAAAACGAACATTCTACCAAGTGGAGGTTAAATTCGTTTCCAAATAACTTAAACACCATAGAAGGAACAGAGCCCCCGTGATTTATATGGGCGTATAAGCGCGACCATAAACTTGAGGGGAACTTGAAGCAATAAGTTATTTATTGAATATTCTGGCGTTAAGTATCTCTTCGGGCCATGTTTCTACCTTCCGACTGATGAAAAGCAGCTTATAGATTATAGATTGTGGAGTGTTACTTGTTCACAAACCTGTTACGGGCTTACACAACGTTTATCAAAATAAATCTAACAAATCAAAGCCAATTTTAGATTTATTTACGCTCGTCAAAGGTTTTTACTCAAAAATTATTAGGTCTACAACTTTGCTTTCGCCGTTTTTTTCGAAATTCGAGACTTTATCGTAAAAAACTGGCTTAACACACTTTGATTCAATGTATTGTCCATCACTGGTCATTAATTTCTCCCATCTTTCAAAAAAAAGTCTTTGGAAATCTTTTGAAACGTTATATCAATCGATTCATTTTTTTACTTTTTCATAAGACCGAAAGTTATGGTTGGCCAGGTCGTGTGCCATTGATCGAAACAAGTGATACTCAAAGGAAGTATGGGTGGAGTAGGACTTCCCATTTAAACGTTTCCAAGTATGTCTTGACCACTCTCACAACATGGGGTCGAGCATTTTTAATTTAAACCTTCCGCAAATAACGAAAATTTGGCTCGTTAACTGACATTTTCAATTGAAAACAACTTTATGATGCAGACGAAAATCGACTAATGTTTCTTTGGGGTTATGTAGACAGTTTATTGCACTACGTCTATGATTTATTTATTTGCACGCCGGGTTCGAGCCCGCGACCTCTGGATTCGTAGTCGAGCCTCTTACCACTCGACTATGCAGGCCGTCAAACATAAATACTAAATATAATTTTGCCAATATCATTTGAGTGCAAAGCTGTATATTTCCCTAAACTAGTGTTTATCTGAAGTGTCCTGTCAAGTTTTTGTATATTTTCTCTGTACATAATAAAAATAGATATGCTTTAGATAATACGAAGTTTGTAATAAGATGGTGCCTAGGAATTAAGATTTGTACAGCGTCCTTGAGGCGATTTTTCACAAAAGCGGTGGTATAAAAATTATCCAAATATAATAATAATTATTATGATTGAGTCCCTCAATGTTAACCAGATTAGTTTCGTGGGATGTAGTTTCTCATGAAAAAAAAAAACACAGCTTTTATGATGAATTCGAATACTTTAATGGCTTAGTTTCGTGTGGTGGAGTCTACGTTGGTACCTACCCGATGATTTGTTATATTGCTGATAATATAAGCTTTTTATAAACTTGATTGATTTCCTTCGCCATAGACAATTGATGTTGGTTATTAATTTTGATTTATTATCAAAGATGTTAGCCTTATGAGACCTGCTCATGCAGATCGGTGCTCATTCAAAATAAAACTATGTACCTAGAGATATTAATGACCGATTATCGAAAATATTTGCTTTATGCAGTCCAATAAAGGTAGGTATATCAAACGCTTTAAAAAACACATATTTCAACATTTTTTGTTGTTGTTTTTTACTGCAAGATTATCTACTGCACTACCCTGTAACCTTACAGTACATAGAGTGGTACCTATCAAAGGCAGTGTAGTGAGTTTTTGATGATTTTTGCCGGACTCGGCTTACCTGTTCGTGGCTAGGACTAGGGTTAGGGTATTTATACATCCATTCATAGCACATATCGACATAATGATTTTGTTTATTCGTATAACCACCTTTTCACAGTATTGATATTAACTAAAATATAGCATATAGCTTTAAAAACCGTTGAGTTATGTCAATATCTCGAATATCAAAACATGTAGGCGGAGTCAAAGGAGACGCGGGACACGAAGAACATTCTTACAATACTTATCCATTTTTTTCAAAGTAAAAAAATCGAAAAACACACAAAAAGGTGACTAACCTTTCCAGTTGTCAAAACAAACCACTAAAATAATAATAATAATAAATCTTTATTTAAATACAGTTTACAGTAATAACAGCAAAATAATAAAAATAAAAGCAGAATAATCATATAAAATACATAGGTTGTATAAAGGTGTAGGTACATTTATATATTTTAACAAGAGATTTATACATTGTTAACAGTAAATATTATATTATATTACATAAACATTAATTAAATAGAAATATAGATCATTATTCGTATTTGCTTAAATACATATAAACTTAGTTTTAGTATATTTCAGTTATTACTTTTGTTTTCTCGTAATCTGCCTCACTAGGCAAGCCTGTGTTGAGGCAGTAATTTTTGCCGATTGTTTTGGTTACTTCAAATTAAATTAATCTATGGTTATGGCTAATCTAAAATGGCTGATAATGCTAACATATGATAAACATATGTGTACCAACATAAAAAAAAACAATAATCGAATGTACACAGCCCGCGAAAATTCAAAATTCACCTTTTCTTTTGAACAGGCCTCGTACATTCAAAATCGGTGTTTTTCGATCTACATGCACATATTTTTTTTAAGACATAATATTTTTCACTCAATTTCTTTATAAGTAATTGAACAAGGAACCAAAATCATATTAATAAGTCGTTTCCATGTGGTCAAAAACAGCTTTCACTAAAAATAGAAACAAAAACTAGCATAACTAAATAAAAATAGCATTAAATTTAATTCAATTTAATTATACATTAAATAAAAGGTGAATCTTCAGTTTTTCTCTTAACTCAATTGAGCTGTCGATCTTTATTGTGATTATGTGCTAAAGTTGCACTAGTTTTCAATAAATATAGATCCACCAAAGGATAAGATTTAAAACAGTTTTGAAAAAATCAATAATTCTTCCAGGCTAAGCGAAACCGGTTGGTCATAAAATAAAATCTGTGTTCTTATACAAAGTTATAATTTAATTTTCATTAAATAAAAATTGCTTTTTAGAATTCTTTACTTGGAACAGCATTATAAAGAAACACCAATTCTGAATTCAAGAAGGTAAACGATCAGTCGCTTGAAAATAATTATGCAAAACCTTATTGATCTCTGATCCGTCGCATTTAATATTCGAACATTTGATTAAATGTTCGAAAATATACCAAATTCTCACGACCAAATCAAACTGACCTCGAAACTCGGGTGGCGATAAAAGACGGTTGAGTAAAAAGAATAGGAATCAACAGATTATATTATAATAATCTACTTTGTCGTTGGCGGCGTTTGGGCATATGTAGTTACTGCTTTTGACACGTTATAGGATGTCGGAAGGGCGCTCGCGGCGGTGCGATTAGCCGAAATAACGTTTTTTTTTTAAATTTTAAATTTTTATTTTTTATTTTTTATTTACTTAACTTCATGTTTATTTACAATATTTTATAAACATTGTCCTCCACGCTAAAAGTTCACCTGAGATGTGGAGGAAATTTTTCGAATTACATGATAAAACAATTAAAATTAAAATTAAAATTGAAATTAAAATTGAAAATAAAAAGAAGAAATAGAAGAAAATACAAAAAAAAAGAATTTGTAAATTTATTTTTTGCAATAATTTCGTAATATTTAATTCAGTATTATGCATTTTTTATGCGAGTACGACAGGGTAGGCAGTATGTGCTTTTATAAAGTGCACACCTCTGCTCATGAAAAAAACATGCCTTGTTTCATATCTCACTTAATACAAATTTTACAGGGGATACTAAAAACTGTCTAAAAATCAGATTTTCAGTTTAAAAAAATGTATATCTTAAATTATAATGTCCCCTCATGTTAACTTCTAATCATGGGAAAGGCTATCAAAGAAATGGTGACAATCGGGAAGAATAACTGGTTTTAAGGCTTTGCAAGGAATGACTTTAAATGAAAAAAACCTTTAAAATTTTATTTGACTTACATTTGGCCAGGTTGTGTATTTTTTAAATTTTGTACCAGCATACACTGAAAAGTCACTTTTGACAAATGGGTGGCATACGAAGTCTTGGTTTAACATGAGGCATATGCGAAAAGGCCGGTCAGATGGTTTCGTCATGCAGATTCATGACAGAGACGATTTATTTCATAGTGAATACCGCACAAGAGTCCCAACTGCTCCCAACCGTTAGGACCCAGTAGGGCTATGGTATCCCTAATTGGGGTATTTTTTAAGGCTGAATGTATTGGGGAGGGGGAGGAGATGGGGAAGAGGAATCTGGTCACAAACGGCTAAAGCCATTTTAATCAAGCAACGTTTCGATTCTGAATGGTGGTCTTTCACCAGGGCGATACTTGGAGTATCTACCACTCTGCAACGTGCAACAATTATAATTTAATTAAATAAAAAACACACGTTGTTTAAATCCACTTTATTAATAAAGTGGATTTAAACAACGTGTGTTTTTTATTTGATTAATCATGTCAATCCACAAAGTGTTTGCTTTTTCTGATAATTATACTTTATATTATTTTTATATAAATCAAATGTGTTATGAAACATGTTAATTAAATTAAATAATTTGCGCACGCCGGGCTTAAACCCGCGACTTTTGGATTCGTAGTCGAGCGTCTTACCACTTCACCATGGAGGTCTAGTGGTATCAAATGATGTGGTGCAGAATGTTTAAATCATCTTGTACCGTACAGAATTCAATTTACAGCTTTCCCAAGAAACAATTGTAAATTCCTAAAACGTGAATGAATAAAAATAAATTTATTAGACTTGAAACTGTCAAATTCCATTTTCTAGAAACGACGAATGCATTGACAGTTATAAGCGCGACATGAAAACGTAGCAATATCTAGTTGACACAATAAAGTTTAGTCAAAGCTCGCTGCGCGTACGCGGGTGCATCTGCTGCAAGTGCATTGTGACGTGCATTCCATTTCCACGTAAGCTGCATCGCCTCGCAGGCGGTGGATACTTTGGTGCAAACACACGAGATTCCCATCAAGCGAGATTATTGTGAATGGTAAACAGGGGTGCTTTGTCAAACAGCGGCGATAGTCAACTGTCGACCGGGAGCAACTGAGAGCACAGTTTATCTTGTTCTTACAAGTCATACATCAGCGAAGAAAGCTTTGAGATTAATGGGATATACTGAATATAATCTCTCATTTGATTTTTATAGCTCTGTATACACGTTTAATTAGCTACGCATTTAGTTTTCAGTAGTCTGAAACCAAATAACGCCATTTATTTATAAACTAACGGACTAAAGTCCAATTACAAAAAAGACATATAAACACGAAATGGAAAAAAAGCAACAGAGAAGGAATAGCACATACATAATAATAAATGTAGCGATGGCAAAAATAGGACAAAATAAACATAAGAGAGAACATTCAAGCCATGGTCTAGTCAAAGTTTTGGTAGAGTTGTAAAGAATGACAAAAATCATTTAGACTGCTACCAAAAATTTCAAGACCATGGCTTGAGTTAATAAGTCTTTACATTCTGGACATTGGAGAATCATACCCATAATTAGTATTGTGATGATTGAGGAACAGCAATTCATTATTTCTGAGTCTACGGCAAGGAATATTTATTATTAAGTATTTATTTATTTACGCCCGTTAAAGGCTTTTTACACAAATATTTCATGTTGATTTTTTGTCTTTATATCATAAGAATGTGAAAATTCTAAGGTTCGGTCAAAAATATTTAAAACTGTCGAAATACCCCTGAAAAGTGACGTTTTATAATCTTTGTTCGGTCTTATTTGAACATTCACGCATAGCACATATCACCATCATGTGTGATTTATTTGTATAACCACTGCAAGTATTTTAATCGACACAAATATAGGAAAAAACCTCAAAATCCGTTTAGGTGAGAACATCCTTACATACTTAGTAGTGCTGCGATTCTAAGTGACGACTTTTCTTGTATCTTTTTCTCTCGCAGTATACGACGTAAAACCCGAAGAAAGTGACTATTCGCAAATTTGTATTGGTTGGGTAAAAATATTAGCTATTCTCAATGACGTTACATATATATATATATATATATATATATATATATATATATATATATATATATATATATATATATATATATATATATAGACACGTTATAGCCTTAGAATATTAACACAAAATGTGGCAAGCAAAACACACACGTTACCAGTAAATTCATCATTCAAATATCGGTCATGTATGACAAAGATAAACATTCATAGAATATATGTGTATGAACGAAACAGATCCGAAGTTCGGACCGCGTTCCATACTTGCTTGTAATGTTGAAACGACCTCAAGCGATGCATGACCGTTTAGTACTAAATCGGCTTAAACACCGATCACACCAACTAGCGTGATATTTTTTGCCACTTTGAGAGCGCTAGAACGTGTCTATAATGTATGTAACGTCATTGGCTATTCCTCCTTATATCATTACTCCAAGGTTTAGACTTTTAATTTAAACCAAAGTTTTATTTTTTTAATTTCTCAAGTACTTTTTCACACCTGCATGATGCAATGAGGTGTGTAACAATGCCGTAACGTTCTTTGTGTGTGCTCTTTGATAAGATGTTCAAACACCTGATTAAATCCTAAGCGCTGCACTTACGAGATTACTTTCGAGTCTTTGTTTAACTTTTAAGACCAATTTTGATGGGCCGCTGTACTGCCAAGAAACTTATGTAGAAAACTGGGAGAAAGCTTTCTAATCTCATCAATTCATTTCTTGTTAACGTTTCACAATATTGAAGAAGAGATTTGATAATTTCACTAATCAGACATGTTCTTTTTTGTTAATATTTAAATAATATCAACAATCAACAACACAAATATGAAATAGAAAAAGCCAGAAAATAATAAGACAATGGTCACAACCGAGACTCGAACTCCGAATGAATGTGAATTAATGTGGATATGAAATGTGGATATCCGGAAAGAAGGCTGATGTCAGCGTAATGAATAGGATCAAGAAAGGGACGCTTATATGGTTTGGGCATGTAAAGCGAATACACGAAGAAAAGAAATGTCAAAATAATATATGATGCGAAAGTGAATGGAAGAAAAAGTCAAGGACGCCCGAGGAAGACATGGCACGATCAAGTGAATCAAAAACTTGAATCGGGCCACGTGAAGAATTAGAATAACAGAAGAGTATGTATTAGCCGCTGTATGAATGTGAACGAAGCAAGGCAGAGTTGTATGGCAATCCGTTTTCTCTGCCTACCTCTACGGGGAATCGGCGTGATGGTTTGTTATTTAGTTACGTTTAAAGTGAACCAACGATTTCCAACTTAACGGATTCGACACGTGTCCATAAACGCGATCATATCTCAAAAAATGATTATTTGACCCAAGCGAATTAAGTTTTATTTTGAAGATAAGTGTATATTTTACTACCCATTTTGAACTTTAAGTGTTTATCTCAAAAAATCAAAATGATTCGAGGGTAAGAATTTGAAAACGTTAGATAATTTGAAGATTTTTTTAAAATGACACGAAATATGAGGACAAAGTACAAACAGAATTATAAAAATCCAGCACGAATGCGTAAAGTACAAAGTTCCAAAGATAATGATACCAAAAACGCCGAGCCCAAATCCAAAACCAACGCGAAGTATTGCCGCGAATATAGGCAACGTAAGCGCACTCTGACAATTCTGACGAGCTCTAAGTTAAGTAAGGATGTGGATTTTGTTTCACGAAAATAATAGCCGCAGTGTCCGCCACTGCCTAATATGTTTTTCTGCTGGGATATACGAATTAACACCAATATTGGCATGGTTTATGTTCATATTTCCAATTAGTATGTTATATAACATGATTAATAATATTCATAATTATAACATAGGATTCTAACTGGTGGATGGTAGCATAATTTAGTATTAACCCATTTACACCAGTAGTATTTACACCGTTTGCCACTTGTAGCGGCGGCAAATCTTAATTACTGGAATTATTTGTGTTCATTAATAATATTAAGTGGAAACGATGGATAATTGGTGCTCTTGGTAATGATCGGTACAACCGATGAGATTACTTAACACGGTGAAACGTTAGAGACCGATTTCATCAACTAACTTTCAATAATAATTGCTCGGTTACATCAATTATGCGGTACTCTCTCCCTTTAATTTTTACCATTGCACAAGAGTGGTGGAAATAGCCAGTGACGCTGGAATGTTGTTGGCAGTAGAAGGGAATTAAAATGGTTGTGTTTGACAAATTTTGTGTGTCATCCTCCCGGCAATGTTGCGTAAGTGAGTTAGGCCGAGATGCTTAAAACTTTCGTCATATTTGACTTCGTCACATTTGATTTCGTTACATTTGAACTCGTCACATTTAACTTCGCCACATTTAACTTCGTCACCTTTGACTTCGTTCCTTTGACTTCGTCACATTGGACTTCGTCACAATTGACTTCGTCACATTCGACTTCGTCACATTTGGCTACGTCACATTTGACTTCGTCACATTTGACTTCGTCACATTTAAACCCGTCACATTTGACTTCACTACATTTGACTTCGTCACCTTTGACTTCGTCACCTTTGACTTCGTCACCTTTGACTTCGTCACCTTTGACTTCGTCACCTTTGACTTTGTCACCTTTAACTTCGTCACATTGGACTTCGTCACAATTGAATTTGTCACATTCGACTTCATCACATTTGGCTACGTCGCATGTGACTTCGTCACATTTGACTTCGTCACATTCGACTTCGTCACATTTGAACCCTTCACATTTGACTTCGCTACATTTGACTTCGTCACCTTTGACTTCGTCACATTGGACTTCGTCACAATTAACTTTGTCACATTCAACTTCGTCACATTTGGCTATGTCACATGTGACTTCGTCACATTTGACTTCGTCACATTTGACTTTATCACAATTTAACGATTAACGTGCCGCAAATATGCCATATATTATTAAACATTAATTAAATGTGAAATAACACACATTAATTCAATAAAATATATTTGCACACGTCGGGATTTGAACCCGCGATCTCTGAATTCGTAGTCGAGGGTCTTAGCCACTCGATCATGGAAGTAGCTTGGGCCAATACTATCAATGCAACGCTTCAATCATGAATGCTGTTCTCACCGTTGTAAACGTGCTAGGCAAAATTTTAATTTATGAATGAATTATGTATTGTTTGTCCTCGCCGCATTCTGAAACCGTGACCTCTGGGGCCAGAGCCAAAGGGCTTACTGCTCCGTCACGGAGATCGCCATCTGCGCGCAGTTGACTTTGGCTGTAATAGGCTCCATTGATTAATCCACATATATTTTCATTGAATCTTGCATGATCAAAATCGTTAGAACTAGTGTATTATTGTTGATGCGAGTGAGGATAGAATTTCTATCTTATAGTCTTATAATGCCTATCAGATTTTCTACACCACGAGAAGAAAAGAGAGAAGAGAGTTGGTAACCGAAAATCTCCCGATCATCTTAAATAGCCAATATATTCGATACCTTTAGAAGCTGTTCACAGTGTAATGATCACTGTAATGACTGACAGAATGTTCCTTGGGTAAGGCGCGCTTTTGTTCGGGGATGTTGAATAGAATCACTTTCTCTTGCATACTTTTTATTTGAAGAATTTATATAATATTATAGTTAAACCTTAAACTGAACATGGTTTAGTACTGCACGGGAATGCGATGAGAATTAATTAGGGTAGAGAGCGTTTTTACAGAAATGCTGTGCTTTTATATATGGATGGTAAAAATAAAAGTATCAGATTCCAAACATGTGGTCTATGGAATAATACATCTAACATAACATTTTAGAAAGCGATGTTAGGATATAATTTATGAGACAGATTTATTTTTTTATATTTTTATATGAATTTATATGTCTCAACTGCTCCCAACCGTCTAGAGCCAGTGAGACTATGGCATCCCCAAATAGGGTGTGTTGTGAGGCTGAAGGTAGTGGGGAGGGAAGGAGATTGGGAAGAGAAAGATTGGGAAGTACCTGAATATTCAGATCTAATCACCAAACACGGCTAAAGCCATTTCAAGCAACGTTTCGATTCTTTATGGTGGTCTTTCACCAGGGCGATACTTAGAGTATCTAACTAACTAACCATCACGCCGTTTCCCCGCAGGAGTAGGCAGAGAGGATGGACCGCCATATAACTCTGTCTTGGCACACACTCCTTGCTTCATTTACATTCATACATACTATTCTGTTATTCTGATTCTTCACATGACCCGATTTAAGTATTTGATTTACTTGATCGTGCCATGTCTTTCTCGGGCGTCCTCGACTTCTTCTTCCGTTCACTTTCGCATCATATATTCTTTTTACACTCCTTTTTTCGTTCATTCGCTCCCTTTCTTTATCCTATTCATTACGCTTACATTGGCCTTGCATTCTTTCCGGATATCCACATTTTTAACACGGTCATACATGGTTTTACCGCACATACGTCTCAGGGATCTCATTTCCACAGCCTTCAGTCTACTTTCATCCTTCCTCTGCCATTCACTTTTTTCCATTCACTTTCGCATCACATATTCTTTTCACACTCCTTTCTTCGTTCATTCGCTCTACATGCCCAAATCTCAAGAGGATCTACCACTCTGGAAATATATCAAAGGATGCAAATAGGATACAATAGGTGATTTTTAAGAATGCTGAGTGACATGGGTAAGCTGCAGATGTGCCAAACTGGTTGGCACATTACAACAGACGTCTGGTACTCTGATCTCGTATCTGAATAAGTAATACCCTCGTACTGAGCATATGTAGCGTAACAGCTGAACTGTTTTTAATCGTAAAAACACTAACCGTCATTTGAAGCTCTGATCGAACGAGCCGATAACCGAATACTTAATCGTATTTCCATAGTTTGACTCGGCTCTTAGGCGTTCCCATTAATAACAATGCGTCAATAAAGTAATTCGAACTGTACCCTAAGGCCAACCAACTATTAGAGCATTAACTAGTTTTTGATTTGATCCACTTAAATGATTGGCATTTTGAACGTAAACGCTGACAGCATCTGAGCAAAACGTAAATCGTTCATTGGAAACTTTGGAACGTGCGCAATTATTGATTTAATTAAATCATACACAAATCACTGCGAATCTCTTTGTTTCATCTTACATCTACGGGCTTCTAATTAAAACGATTCAATTAATATGTTAAGTGAGACGAAAAACGCTTTGAAGCTGAGGTTTACGTTTTAAATAATTTTATATCAAAAGCAGTTTGCTTTATAACTGTCTGAGAACTCAAATAATTATTTAAACACCCCAAAGCTCTAAAGACGGACCCCATAAGTAGTTATACTACTTCTCTTTGGTCAGCAGTAGGCTGGAGAGTGGCTCAATTATTTGGGATCCTCATGAGGTGGGGTCCAGAAAAGTTCCTGATGACTATCTAAGACAGCATCTTCATGGATTATTCTATCTTCCTGCCTGTAGGACCAACCTGCCAATGGTTCTACCGGCGGGGAGGAGTATTTTTCTCCTGAACAAAATCTCTTCTGATATTTTAATTTTTATATGAATACCGCACAAGAGTCTCAACTGCTCCCAACCGTCTAGAGCCAGTGAGACTATGGCATCCCAAAATAGGGTATGTTGTGAGGCTGAAGGTAGTGTGCAGGGGAAGGAGATATGGAAAAGGAAGGTTGGGAAGTACCTGGCTATTCAGATCTGGTCACCAAACACGGCTAAAGCCATTTCAAGCAACGTTTCGATTCTGAATGGTGATCTTTCACCAGGGCGATCTTTAGAGTATCTACCACTTTGGAAAATCGACCTATTTCATGTCAGTGAGGATAGATTCAGAAGTGATTCTTGAAAGAGTTTCTCCTCATTGACCTGATCATCACCACTGCCTGAATTTTTTATCTTGCGTATCTATATGGTACTTTAATTTGTATTTATTTTGTAAAAATAAAATCTTATTTCTTACATGCATTAAATTTATTTTTGTTTGTCATGTATAGGGAATTTAATAAAGAAATTATTATTATTATTATGCAAAGGATCAAGGTGAATTTTTCGTCTATAATGCGAGCAGCTGAGTTAGAGGGTTGAAATAATTATTTTCGGGGGATATCTCGAGTAATTTCCTACTTTAAGAGAAAGGTATCATCTGCGGGTGTTGCCAGGGGGCGGGTGTAATAAAAGCGACGATATATTTTTATGTTTTTATCCATAATTCAACACGTTTTTGTGCACATTATTCTTCGTCTGTAAGACTTTTATGAAGATGGTATTATACGAGTACATCTCTTTGCTCGGTCGTTACTCTGTGCCCGCACAGCGAACAATTCAGAATAATTCCAATGAAAAAATGTGCAATTTGTTAGATTTAATACCGTTTGTACTTTCTTAGAAACGTACGAAGAAAATTTCGCAGACAATTCATTCCGAAGCAATCATAACTAACAAACCATCACGCCGTGTCTCCGCAGAGGTAGGCAGAGACGACGGACCTCCATACAACTCTGTTTTCGCACGCACTCCTTGCTTCGTTCGCATTCATACATCGTCTCATTTCTGTTATTCTGCCTCTTCACGTGGCCCGATTCAAGTAATTGATTCACTTTATCGTGTCGTGTCTTCCTCGGGCGTCCCCGACTTCTTCTTCCGTTAACTTTCGCATCATATATTCTTTTCACACTCCTTTCTTCGTTCATTCCGCTTCCATCAGTCTTGCATTCTTTCCGGATATCCACATTTTTAACACGGTCATACATGGTTTTACAGCACACACGTCGCAGGGATCTCATTTCCACAGCATTCAGTCTTTCATCCTTCCTCTGCCAGTTCCATAATAATAATAATAGTAAATTTATATAGCGCAGTTTTTTGATATGTCACCACAGGTGCGCTTCATACTAAATTAATTATGCTAATAAGACTAACAACAAGGAGAAAATAATACATAATATGTATACAAATTAAAACTATCTAAAATCAAGATCGTTATCATAAATCATGATAGAAAAAGTTTCAGATATGGGTATAAGAGTGCATGTGTACATCAACAGATTAAAAAAAACAATTTACTAAGCGTATAAAAATTCAGATGAAACGTATGAATTCATATCAACATATTTGTCTAATCAAAGAAAAGGAAATTAGATTGAGGACAGTCAAAATGTTGGTACTTAAAATATTAATATTCTAGTATTACAAGTAAACGATTCTAAAGATGCAAATTGTGTAAATATAACAAGTAACAAAATAACAATAAATATTTTATGACAATGAGTATATGGTTTTCAGTAGATAGTGAGGACATTGAGTTATAATGATAGAAGTAAGAAGAAAACCGAAACAAAGACATGCCTCACTGCCATACATTAAGGTTGATATAAGCACTCCATTGTGGACTGCTAGCTTCGCTTCTTCGGACAATTTCTTATCAGCGCCAACAGCGTGCAGTCCTCCATTAATGGAGTTTTATTTATAACATATATTATATTTCTTGACGGGCATATTTCTTTTGCGGTTTTCTTTGTGATTGTACGCTGTACTAATGGTGCCCTTTCCCCTCGATTATTGTTCAACAAAGGAAACATAAAATTTTCTCGCATTAATGTATATTCTATCGGCCTGGGTCATGAGCACTGATCACTGGGCAAGGAGGCTGTGGTGGTAGAGGCTCTTTGTTTGCAAAATGGAATTAAACCGGCATTTAGTTCCCTGTTAACTCCATTAGGATTATTTAAAAAGGAATATGACCGCTTCGATCTGGTCGGAGCACCACGTTCGTAGAAATATGCGGATTTGATAACAATAAATTAAACTTATTAACGCTGTAGAAAATCCGGGAATAAGGATCATCGCATGAATGAAATACGATAAGATTATTCCATCCCGTTCCTCGACCCTTTCTCCAGCTCTGTTGGGTGTTTCTCTTTCATTCTCGGCTTCTAACATTTTATATTTCTCCGCTTCCATTTAATCAGAATAGCGCTGCCGTATTCATTGCTAATGGTGTTTACTTTATCATAATCATTACTCACCGGTTGGCGGACTTTGTTCGTTTATCGCGGCGTTGCTTTGGCTCTATTTTACCTATCTTGGACATTGAGTCAAATGAGCCAAGCGTTGTACAGGTATTACCAGTTTTATCTTCAATCTCATTGACTCGGTTACAGCGACCCTTCATTCAATTAGATTTTTTCAAAGTTGTTGGGTCCAAAACTGCGATGAAATACCGAATGAGTTTCCAGCATCAGATGAATTAGGAAAATAGTATACCGAAAACGATAAACAATACTACTTGATAAAAGCATCTAATAATAGTTTGTGGAAAGATTAAAGAATTAAGGGAAAATGGGAGACCATTCACTCACCGATGTAATTGAAGTTCTTATTTTTTTATAATACAATTGTATGAACGTAACGGATCACAAAAACACCACACTTATTTTAGTCTTCTTATTCACAAAACACCACATTTAATTTTTTTTTTTGAGATCAAACAACAAACCACGTTTTTTCACACCAAAACTCAATGTTCGATATTCAATTGTTTCAATACGGCGTTGTTGAATACGGGAATTAAAATGGCAAAATAATTGGATAGGTAGGGATTTGGTTGAAAAACACGAAAGTAAGAACCTGACAAATTATCACTTTGAAATTCAACAGGTATCATCATCACAATTCGAAATATTCTGTAAAAATATAGCGAAAATTCAAAATTTACGTTTATTTACGGTATCATGCTACTTTCAAAATCTACAACGAACATTATATGCATTCGCTTGTGGAAATAGACCGAATTAGAAAACTGTCATGCTGTTTGAAAGAGAGAGTACGAGAATTGCGTGTATATATTTGTGAATATTGAATACTTGGAGCAAGTGGATGATTTGCATATTTAGGAAGTATGTTTATGAGAGACGAAAAGGCTGATAAGGATATTGAAAGAAGGGTGAATGCAGGAGACTCCATTAATAGAGGACTGAACGCTGTTAGCGCAAATAATTCATTGATCAAAGAAGCGAAGCTAGCAGTCCACAATGAAGTGCTTATACCAACCCTGATGTATGACAGCGAGGCATGGAACTGGTAGAGGAAGGATAAAAGTTGACTCAATGCTGTAGAAATAAGATCCCTGAGGCGTATGTGCGTTAAATCATGTATGACCGTGTTAAAAATGTGGATATCCGGAAAGAATTCGTTGAATTAAGAAAAAGAAGCTTGGAACGTTTTGCATCTAGAGCGAATAAATGAAGAAAGGAGGGTGAACAAAATATATGACGCGAAAGTGAATGGAAGAAGAAGTTGAAGACGCCCGAGGAAGACGTGACACGATCAAGTGAATCAAATATTTGAGTCGGGCCATGTCAGGATAACAGAAGAGTATGTATGAGACTATGTGTGAATGTAAATGAAACAAGGGGTGTTTGCTAAGACAGAGTTGTATGGAAATCTGTCTTCTCTGCCTACCCCTGCGGGGAAACGGCGTGATGGTTAGTTAATTGGTAACAAGCCGAAACGCGACTCTGGTAATCTTCAACAAAAATATTGAATTATTTAATTAACTGCCCGTTAGTCTTGGAATGTCAAAGTTCATTCTCGCGCGATACATTACACGCACAGTAAACGCTGTGACATAGATGCGATACGGTAGAACAGATGTTCTGGCGCAGCATAGCCAGAACAGAATAATGGTGCTGATGAATGAAGTTAGTTTCGAAATAAGTAGATGTTTAAATTTAGGGTACCCATAGAACGACCTCCACCAACCTAAATTATAATTTGCATTCATGAAGAATGTTCGGTTCACTTTGGTTGTTAATAAAAAAATGCATTATCATTTGAAGAGTATCGCAGTAATGGCTGCAATCTTTTCATCCTAAATTATTAACTAAGTTGATAAAGGGTTTCATAGATTTTTCTTCCATGAATATTCTGATACATTTAGAGATTATTAATTCAAATTATTCCTGATTACAAACTATGTTCCTTTATAATAATTATTCAAGACCGTCCTAATATGAGTAAAATAGTTGACACTCTCGCAAAATACAGCTCTCTCTTTATGCTCGGTTCTATAAACGTATGAGAAAAAGAGACAAACAATTGCTGTTAAAAATATACGATTTGGGGCGGGCTAAACGCCGTGTAAGCAGTTTTTGACGTGGACGAACTTCAGACTGATCACTTATGTCAGTCGAGCCGACAGTAAAATGTGCGTAAAAATATTATAACTTAAGTGAATTTAGTGCAATCTTAAAAAAAACGATATGGCTATATGTGCAGTTGATGGGTGCTTCAACCGAAGAACAAAAGAACCAAAACAACAGTTTTCATAAGTATGTATCAAAGAATTCGTCTTTTTTAGTTTGATCTCAAATATTTAACACCCTAACCTACAAAACAACTAGTAACTTGCACCAACATTTAATAAATCTTTACACTATTCGTTTCAATATTATAAACTTCTATTTGAAATGAGTTTTAATGAATTTTTAATATGTTTTACTTAGAGAGAGAAACGAAAATCTCCCAAAAAAAAATTAAGAACGGGAAACCCCCTTTTCGTACGGCTTCTGAATGTATCCCGGTCTCTTTCTTTCTGATGGCTCCAACGCTAAATTGTTGGCGAACAGATAAAGACGGAATAATGTATTTCTTAACGGTTTTCTTCGCCTCCCATTCGCAGGTAGTTTATAGGCCACACCTCCTTGGTCAAGCTTGGTCAAAAAGTTGCTTCAACATTTCGCAAAGTGAGGTCTCTTTACATTGCCCTCATTTCTAAGCCCCCGATTTAAACAGGGTCGTAGTTCTTTTGAAATAACCATTTAATTATTAAAATTTGTAATTTTTTAGATTTCTGCCTAATTTTATAGTAATTGACAAGACTAGTCCCTTATTTTGGTTGTTTAGGCATTAGCAAACATCTGTGTTTGCATATTCACGAGTATGTGGATATCCGGAATGAATGCAAGGCGATGTAATCGTAATGATTAGGATTAAGAAATTAACACTTAGATGGTATATTTGCGACACGTTCCAGAGTGCCAGATACTCTAAGTATCGCCCCGGTGAAAGACTACCATTCCGAATTGAAACGTTGCTTGAAATGGCTTTAGCCGTGTTTGGTGACCAGATCTGAATAGCCAGGTACTTTCCAACCATCTCCTTTCCCTCCCCACTACCTTCAGCCTCACAACATACCCCAACTGGGGATGCCATAGTCTAACTGGCTTTAGACCGTTGGAAGCAGTTGAGACTCTTGTGCGGTATTCACGTAAAACAAAAATGTATGAAGAAGAAGCTAGGAGTGTGTGCCGAGACAGAGCTGTATGTCGGTTCATCCTCTCTGCCTACCCCTGCGGAGAAACGGTGTGGCGGTTAGTTAGTTATCATTTATTCACCAGGAAATCTTTAGATGTTAGTATTTTTATTCAATCAGATGCAGCTTTAGATATATACAGCTGAATTTGTTTTTAAGGAGCCAGACGTCCTAAACTCGAAACAACTATACTCTAAAAATATCCTATGGCACTAATTTAATAATGTCCATATGTTTGAAGAAAGGAAAATTTCTAGAACCTTAAGGCAGTCACACATAAAATTATTTAATATCTCAGCCTATAAAACCGCTAACGGACAGTTTTTTTTAAGTACAACGCCACTAAGCAATTCAATTCTCTGCCCAGTACCACCTGAAACATACAAACCAAAAGCTCCTTTAAAAGCAATATCATTACTCACCTTAAAAATCAAGTTTAACTTAGTTCTTAATATGTAGATTGTATATCTTCAAATTTGTCATTTACTTTTATTATTTAATTTTTTTATTATGTAAGGCCTGTTCAAAAGAAAAGGTGAATTTTGAATTTTCGCGGGCTGTGTACATTCGATTATCGATTTTTTTTTGTTATGTTGGTACACATATGTTTATCATATGTTAGCATTATCAGTCATTTTTGATTAGTGGTTTGTTTTTGACAACTGGAAAGGTTAGTCACGTTTTTGTGTGTTCTTCGATTTTTTTACTTTGAAAAAAAAATGGATCAAAGAATATGTATTAAATTATGCGTTAAAAATGGAATAAAGTGCTCCAACGCACTTAAAATGTTGACTCTGTACTATATTTTCGAAATTAACATGTTACTATGTAGCTAAAAAACACTTTTGCAAATTACCATCCCAACACAGGCTTATGCCTAGTGGGATGGGCAATTATACTAACCAACAAAAAATGTATTGTTAAGTAAAATAATAAATAAATAAACAAAAATAAATAAATAGTAACACGTGTATGTAGATCGGTTATTTTTTTATTGACCAGGTACCTACGCACCTCCTCAAGTCGATTTTCGAATACCTAACAGTGACTAGGTATGTATGGCGGATGTCCCACAAACTAAAACGAATAATTAACGACTTGAATTGATGGTTGTCAGGTTCGTTACACTGTACGATGATTATGAATAGTAATCATTTTTTTTTGGCTTATCACGATCAAGGAACATCCCAATTTGAAAAGCATAGCTGTAAACACCTTCGCGTGTTTGGTGCCGGGTCAGTTGATTCGTCCTTTTTACGAATGGCATCATTTTGCAAGTATTTCATTGTGCTCTGGGGCGTGGGGTCGAAAAGGTCACATACACCTTAGGCAAATAAATTTTAATTGACAAGTCGTTATTTTGTTCCGTTGTGCTGTGCTACATAAATGTAATATTTCAAAAATAGTCTGCCGATACGCCGTGAATAATTATTTTCACACTAACAAGACGCGTGTCTTATTTATTTAGTAAGGTAACGATGGATAAACTTTGTTGAATTTCCAATGAAAGCCTTTTTAGTTTACCGAAGTTGTTTGAATTTATGAAATCTTTCACAAAAACCATCCAAAATTTATATTTCTTCCCTGTCAGGTAAGTATGTTGCTGTATATTTAAATAAAATTAATATTAAGTAGAAATTAAGATTTGTACAGCGCCCTTGAGGTGATTTTTCACAAAAATGGCGCAATGCAAATTATCCAAATATTATTATTATTATTAGATACTAACTTGCCATGACGCCATTCACTCCGATGATGGAGCGCCACGGGACACATTGCTTGGTTCATTCACATTCATACACACTGGTTTTTCTACTCACGAACTGATTGATTTAGTTTAACGTGTCATATCTATAGTGAATACCGAACAAGAGTCTCAACTGCTCCCAACCATCTGGAGCCAGTGGGACTATGGCATCCCCAATAGGGGTATGTTGTGAGGATGAAGGTAGTTGAAAGGGTAGGAGATGGAGAAGAGTATGGTTGGGGAGTACCTGGCTATTCAGATCTGGTCACCAAACACGGCTTAGATCATTTCAAGTGGCGCTTCGCTTCTGAGTAGTGGTTAGGCGATAGCCAGATACTTCCCGACCTTCATCTTCCCTATCTCCTACCCCTCCCCATTATCTTTAGCCTCACAACATACACCAATTGGCGATACAGACGATTGGAAGCAGTTGGGACTGTTAAGATACCCTAAGTATCACCCTGGTAAAAGACCACCATTCAGAATTGAAACGTTGCTTGAAATGGCTTTAGCCGTGTTTGGTAACCAGATTTTAATAGCTAGGTATTTCCCAACCTTCCCCTTACTCATCTCCTTTCACTCCCCAGTACCTTTAGCCTCACAATATACCCCTTTTGGGGATGCCATAGTCTCACTGGCTCTAGACGGTTGGGAGCAGTTGAGACTCTTGTGCGGTATTCACGTAAACGAAAAAAAACGCGCGCCCAACATTTGTACACGGTTGACATTCAATACTTGAGAACGGGTCGCTTTTACGACTCGTTCTTATGTTCAACAGCTCGGCTATGGAGCGATTTGCCGGCCTCTGTGTTTCCTTCCTCCTTCGACATGGTCCTCTTCAAGACCCAAGTTCACTCCTTCCTTTCCTCATAAAGACCCTCCACACAGCATCCCCAAAGATGACACAGGCCCTGAGGGAAATCATTTTCCGCAAGGCCTCCTGTGTGAAGTTGTTGTAAAAAAAATTAAAAAATTGATGCATTTAGAGTAGGCTTTGATTTATAGAGCTTCACAACCCTTTAGTAGGGGTTGTTTCCCTTCAATTTGCACAAAGTGCTTTGCTGTCGCAGAAACGTCTTTTACAAGGCACTTCCATAAAAAAAAGAATAGAAGTTTCCCAGTATGCCGCGAGATACACGTACGAAATTGTCTTAGGAGAAAAAAATAAAATATTTACAAGTTTCTGTTGGAGGTAGGAGTTTTTGTGATTGTCGGGTCCAGTGATATTTTTTTTATAAATTTGACACAATTTACTATAAATGAGAACCGCATTCTAGCCCTCTGGCAGTAGCCAGTTTGATCTTGAATAAAATAATAATAATAATATCAGTGAATTTATATAGCGCAGTTTTATTATAGTTAACCTCAAGTGCGCTTCACACTAAATTACCTAACCTAATATAACAAGGAGAAAATAAAATATAAGAAATATAAATGCAAATCTTAATCAAGATCATTGATAATAAAAAAAATCTGTTTTAGATATGGGTATAACTTCAGAGCAATAATATACAGGAGGGAGCGCTAGTGTAGTCAGTATTCATGATTTTTGCCTGACTGGGGCGTGGCTAGGGTTAGGGTATTTATATATACATTCATAGCACATGTCGACAAAATGTTTTTGTTTATTTGTAAAACCACTTTTTCACAGAATTGTTGTAAACAAAAATGTAGGATATAACCTAAAAACCGTTGAGTTCTGTCGTGTTATGTCGCATATCAAAACGTAGTGCAAAAAGTGTAAATCACGCTTACATACCTAAAAGTGGAGCTATATTGTGTAAGAACTTGTCTAATCTCTTACTCTCGGTTCATTTGTTATAATTTTAATCTTATTTCAATGTTTTCTCATTGTTCTCTTATTATATTTCATATTGAGTTCTCCCTTTTGTTGTTATATGTCGTGTTATGTCGCATAACAAAACGTAGTGCAAACAGTGTAAAGCATGCGTACATACCTAAAAGCAGAGCTATATCGTGTGAGAACTTATCTTATCTCTTTCTCTCTGTTTATTTCTTACAATTTTAATCTTATTATGTTGTTTTTTTCACTGTTATCTTATTTCATTTTAAATTGTGTTCTGTCTTTTGTTTGTACGTATAACCGCACACTTTGTATTTTTCGTTTATTTAAATTTTGTACCCTGATGATGTTTAGGCTAAGCAAAACTAGTTGGTCATAAAAAAAAATAAAAAAATCTTTGGTCTTTAAAAAAAAAAATCATTATTAATTTTTTATTATTTTTTTATGTTTTCACGTCATTTCTATAATATCCCACGTAGCTTTAAATGATCCATTAATTGATTAATAATGACAAAATGCACTTTATTGTTAATTCTACGTTTTTAATTGTTCTGCGTGAAAAAAAAGTTTTTATTAGCGACTGTTTAAAACATTAATAATTTAAATTTAATATTTGTCTTCGTTTCGTGCTTAGAGTATATAGATTGATATCTATCCAAGGCAGTGTAGTCAGTTTTTGATGATTTTTACCAGACTCGGCAGACCTGGGCGTGGTTATGACTAAAGCTAGGGTATTTATAAATCCATTCATATCGACATAATGTTTTTGTTTATTCGTATAACCACTTTTTCACAGTATTGTTATCAACAAAAATATAGCATTAATCTAAAAAACCGTTTAGTTTTGTCAAGTTTAGTGGCATAATAAAAAAAATGTGGGTGGAGTCCCGCGGTGACCCAGGAGCCCAAGATTATCCCGACAGTACGTAGAAGCGCTGTATTATATTTGCTCTCTCTCTCTCATGGTGTACGACGTGAAAACCCGGAGAAAGTGATTTATCGCAAGTTTGTATAGGTTGGGTAAAAAGAATTAGCTCTCTCTCCACACATTGTTACTCCAAGGTTTCGTGTTTAAACCCACAAAATGCCAATTCGCCAAATAGATAATCATTCATCCTTGTCAAGAGTTCAGAAAGTGATGGAGCGTAAAATCGTTTTTAGATCTTTCAATCGACTAGAAGGAATCGACGTTCATCATCTTCCGATTTAGATTTCTTCTCGAATAATGGCTTTGAAAGATAAACACCCTCTTCGGTGACCTTGTTCCCGTTTGTCTTACTTGTTATATTTGTGTTACAGATCTGATATTCGATGGTGGTCCATTTTGCCATCCTCCCACCCGTTTCTCTGTTTAATGTGCGTCGTTTAAGTTCAGACGTCGTAGACACTTTTGGTGATTCTCTGGTTACACGATGACGATTTTTCTATTTTGAGAATAGATCTGCATGATGTCATTCAGTGGTTAAGTGAGTGTTGGATATCTTGTGAATCTCAAGGAAAATCTCCCGAATTACGCACCGGCCGTAAATGGCCCGTGCCCTAATCATCATGACATAAAAAATAAATGTATCTGCAGTATTATTAATATTCCTTACACACACTATTATGGAATAAAAAATAAATACAAATTTGGATGTGATAACACCACGAGGCTGTACTGTATGAAAAATTCAGAAAGTCCATTCTTTTAATTTCGCTCCCATGCCCTAAATCGGAAAAAAATAAAATAATCATAATTTAAGTTAATAATTGTGTCCATCTGATGGGACCTGCCAGGTAAGTATGTTCCTGTATATTTTCTTATTTAAACTAGGTATTAATATGTAATGATAGAAAAAAGATCTGTACAGCGCCCTTGAGGTGATTTTTCACAAAAACGGCGCTATAAAAATCGTCCAAATATTATTATTATTAGAGTACGTAGAGACCCACCTATCCAACGCAGTGTAGTCAGTTTTTTAAGAATTTCGCCTGACTTCTCTAAACAGGCGTGGCTAAGGATTTCATAGACACATCCCTTTTAGAAACAAACAAATACAGGATATTTTTATTTTTTTTATACGAATACCGCACAAGAGTCTCAACTGCTCCCAACCGTCTAGAGCCAGTGAGACTATGGCATCCCCAATAGGGTATTTATTTATTTGGAACATTTGACAGAGTGACAACATTACATACATACTGACAGATACAAAATAAATGGTAGGTCATCAATCCATTTCCAAAATGTTCACATCATGCAATTAGAAATACACTGTATTACACTAATAAAAACAATAGAAAAATAAAGAAAACAACCGTTTATAAAAATAAATATCAACACAAGTTTAAATTTAGGAAAAAAAAAACATAACACATAAAATTACCTTAATAAGTTGTATATGTGTAGTTGGGTATGTTGTGAAGCTGAAGGTAGTGGGGAGGGGAAGGTGATTGAGAAGAGGAAGGTTGAGAAGTACCTGGCTATTCAGATCTGGTCACCAACGGCTAAAGACATTTCAATCATGCAACGTTTCGATTCTGAATGGTGGTCTTTCACCAGGGCGATACTTAGTATTACGATAGATGCGATATTTGCGGCGCGTTCCAGAGTATCTAGCACTCTGGAACGTGCCGCAAATATACTTTTTCTTTATTATTTTTATATGAATTGAATGTGTTATGGAACATGTTAATTAAATAAAAGTTAATTGCGCACGCCGGGTTTGAACCCGCAACCTTTTGGATTCGTAGTCGAGCGTCTTACCACTCGACCATGGAGTCAAACCTCAAAAAAGCGTTCGCATAACAAAACTATATAAAAAATACTTTTAAATGATTTGTGGAGTCAAACCTCAAAAAAGCGTTCGCATAACAAAACTATATCAAAAATACTTTTAAATGATTTATAGATTCAAAATATCTTATAAAACGAATAGCATAACGCTTAATTAAATAATAATGGAAGTTTATGGTTAATATAATGTATTTATACACTCGATAATTATTAAAAACATTTTAAACTATTTAAAAACCTGCAAAAACTGATGCATTTAAAACATTTTGGTTTTTTTTCATGTGTTTGTTTATTTGTAAAGCCACTTTTTGGCCTTATTTTTATCAACATAAATATAGGACATAACCTCAAAAACCAGTAAATTACGTTGTGGGCGTAAAGTGGGCGATCACGTGGGTCACAGAAAACATTCTAACAATACCTCAAAGTGGTGTGATGTTTTGAGAAAATTTTGTCTCTTTCTCTCTCATGGTGTACGACGTAAAAACCCGGAAAAGTGATCTATCGCAAGTTTGTATCGGTTGGGTAATAATAATTAGCTCTCCCTCCATATATTGTTAATTCATGTGAACACCTCACTGGGAGCACCTGGAGCACCACTGAGGTGTTTACTTAGATGTGGGAAATGTGAAGTAATGATGTAAATAGGTTACTTTTGTTTTACTCATTTAAATTTTCTATTTAAATATGAATTTGTAGTATATAAAGAAAACATACGTAAATCAACGTAGAATATGTCGACATCGGAAAAGATTTTATTCAGGGGCAATGTGAGCTTTCAAAGCTTCATGGCTCACGATGTGGAAATAACGGTGCGAGCTGAAAATGGTTGAATGAACTCTCATTGTTTCCATTGTAAGTTCTTAGTGAAACATAAAAACAGATTTTCTTCATCACATTTATGGTTGTCGAAGTACTCAGTTCATCATTACCATGTGTCTGTTGGATTTCAAATAGACAACTTGTTAGGTCCTCACCTTTTTGTTTATCATCCAGTCCCTACCTATCCCGCCAATTTGCCATTCGGTTTATTATTGAACAACATTGCAAAAAAATAGAAGAAGAAGACGTTGTTGGTAATCGTCGTTCTTCTCGCTTCGTCGTCGATCGTGTCAGGTTGTGTTGTTGATCGCAACATAGTGTTCAAGAAGATTTCAAGAATTCTAAAACATCTAATTCATCGGTGACTGAATTGGCTTACATCCTCATTTTACCCACAATATACAATCCAACCTTCCATCAAGTAGTCTTTGTTATTTCGTTTCCCAGTCCATTCTAATTCAAAGTTCATTCGAAGCTGAAACGCTGTTGCATAAATAAACTTTTTTTCAGCTGTGACCGAATATACTTTAAGCGAAAATCGCTTCATTGATTGCTCATAGTGTTTAAGAAGAAATCAAGATTTCAAGAATTCTGAAACATCTAATTCATCGGTGAGTGAATTGGCTTACCACCTCATTTTACCTACAATATACAATCCAACCTTCCATCAAGTAGTCTTCGTTATTTCGTTTTCCAGTCCATTCTAATTCAAAGTTCATTCGAAGCTGAAACGCTGTTGCATAAATAAACTTTTTTTCAGCTGTGACCGAATATACTTTAAGCGAAAATCGCTTCATTGATTGTTCATAGTGTTTAAGAAGAAATCAAGATTTCAAGAATTCTGAAACATCTAATTCATCGGTGAGTGAATTGGCTTACCACCTCATTTTACCCACAATATACAATCCAACCTTCCATCAAGTAGTCTTCGTTATTTCGTTTTCCAGTCCATTCTAATTCAAAGTTCATTCGAAGCTGAAACGCTGTTGCATAAATAAACTTTTTTATCGCCAGCTGTGACCGAATATACTTTAAGCGAAAATCGCTTCATTGATTGTTCATAGTGTTTAAGAAGAAATCAAGATTTCAAGAATTCTGAAACATCTAATTCATCGGTGAGTGAATTGGCTTACTTCCTCATTTTACCCACAATATACAATCCAACCTTCCATAAAGTAGTCTTCGTTATTTCGTTTTCCAGTCCATTCTAATTCAAAGTTCATTCGAAGCTGAAACGCTGTTGCATAAATAAACTTTTTTTATCGCCAGCTGTGACCGAATATACTTTAAGCGAAAATCGCTTCATTGATTGTTAGTTGCACGAAAGAAAGTGCGATAATATAACACTTGACTTTAACTGGTCGTTATCACCAATAGACTTTGTGCAAACGCTAACATAATACACTTAAATAATAATAATAAAGTTTTATTCCGGAAGGTATGCAGGAGTAGTGCAATGCAATGCCTTCCATAATTGATAATAATACATTGTAATAATAATAGAAACAAAATAAAAAATTAACAGAAATTCATAAGAAATAAATAAATAAATAATAAAATAAAAATAAAGTAATAATAATGATGATAAAATTTTTTTAAGAATATAAGTAAGAAAATATTAATGGAGTATATTAGGCCTCATTTCTGCAAAACGCCATCAAGAGGGAGTCCATCCTGGCAGCGTTAAGATTGATGGGGCCAATAATTTACTCCAATGCGCTTCTATGCTTGAATTCGGGAACTGACGGGATTCCATAAAAATTAAAAATCTTACGATTTTGCTGAATGTTTTTTTACGGCTTAACGTAAATACAGGGATGTCTCATTAGCATCAAATTTCGCATGGATAAAACACATGTAAATTATAATTAATTCGGGAGTTTGCTTAACCTTTCCTTGACTATGATGTGTAACGACTACACATTGCTTCTAATAACTTTCACACTGGCCTTAGATTTTAGGTTTTCCCCTATAATACATTAACGCATTTAATGAATAAATAGTATTTAAATTAATTAGCACTTATCGGGCACATATGAGGTATTTTGTGAAAATCGGGAATAAATTCACCAATACAATCAAACGTGTGCTAGTGTGTGACGTAGATATATTTATTATAAAAATCCGCCATAGTATGCGAAGATACGGGAAGAGTGCGTGGGGAGATACGACACTATTCACATCTCACTCTTACTTGACTCCGCTATATGGGAACCCGAGGAATAGAATATCAGTTCGCAGTTGTGCTTTTTCCTTCTAGATACACAGCGCCTACGAGTACGAGCTACTGGCAGTGGCTTTCGAGCTCAGAGCAATAATAAAAAAGAGGGAGCGCTGCTTTAGTCAGTTTTAATGAGTTTTGCCGGGATCGGCTAGACCTGGGCGTGGCTAGGACTAAGGCTAGGGTATTTATACATCCATTCATAGGACATGTCGACATAATGTTTTTGTTTATTTGTATAACCACTTTTTCACAGTTTTGTTATAAACAAATAAAATAAAGCATATAACCTAAAAAACCGTTGAGTTATGTCCATTTATGTCGCATATCAAAACGTGTGGGCGGAGACAACAGAGATGCGGGACACAAGGAAAATTCTTACAATACTTCAAAGTGGTGTGATAATTTGGGAAATATTGTTGTCTCTTTCTTTCTCATGGTGCACGACGTAAAAACCCGGATAAGTTATTTATCCCAAGTTTGTATATGATGGGTAAAAACAATTAGCTCTCTCTCCATATATTGTTATTCCAAGGTATGCTTTCGAGCATACCTTGGAGGTGGTCCTTTCGCCCGTTTTGTGAGCGTCTACCGATGGTTTTTTTTTTCATTTTTCCAGCTTTTAAATTTCAATTATTATTACTGTTGACTTCAAATATGATTAATTTAAGTGATTGGCCATGAATATTCTTAGTTTTCTGATTTAAAATCGCATTTTTTTACCTGTGTAATGATTACACAGCGCCGGAACGCGAAGAATAATTTAGCACAGTAAGGGGAAGGTTAAGCATACCTTATTTATACGAAGGGAGAAGTGAAAGTTACATAACCTTGGGTGATTTAATTAAAAGTTCGGTACATATACATTATAGACGAATAAGTTAAAACTAGGTTTAGTTAGTATATCATCAGTAAACAAAGTAAATAGGGTGGCAATTCGTACTTTGCTCTCAGAGTCAGAATAATATTCACGATTAATAATAGGTTTAATTTAAACTATGCCAATATGTACGTAGTTAGAATTAATAAATTAGTTTAAATAAACTTACTGTAAAGGGTGTATATATAAGTCTACAGCCACTGAGACTATAACAAAACCAATTGGACGTATTTATACAGAGATTGTTCAACCCACAATTTGCCGAAATCGAGTTTTACTTGTTTTCCTATGATAAATATGAGATTTATATCTGCTGAAAACATCCAAGCTCCAAATTCAATAGATTTTTGGTAATTCAATTTTTACTAACGCACTTTGCAGATATTTGACTAAAATTGAAGCTTAAAGACATTAAAATGTAGGATAACATAAAATTATGGAAGGTATTGCATTGCACAACTCCTGCATACCTTCCGGAATAAAACTTTATTATTATTATTATTATTTATTATTATAAGAAATACATGTATTTTCTAAATAAATACTTTGATAAATTACCTTTTTATAATAGTTCTCATAAAGAAAATACACTGATATTCACTTTACAAATGCCGATAACGCATATTAATGCTTTTGTGTCGTCATATTTTCAAGCGCCTTATTCTCGGTTTCATCTTTTTAGGGCTGGATGCTTTTTGCATAACTACGTCTAATTGGGATATGTTGTGAGGCTGAATATTGTGGGGAGGGGAAGGCTATGGGGAAGAGAAAAATTAGAAAATACCTGGCTATTCAGATCTGGTCGCCAAACACGACTAAAGCCAACTTTTCGATTCTAAATGGTATCCTTCATCAGGCATGGCATTGTGTTTTGAGGTATGTGGTGAGGCTGAAGGTGGTAGGGAGAGGGAGAAGATGTGAAAAAGAAAGGTTGGGGAATAACTAGTTATTCAAATCTGGTCACCAAACGCGGCTAAAGCCATTTCAAGCAACGTTTCGATTCTGAATGGTGGTCTTTCACCAGGGCGATATTTAGACTATCTACCACAAGTAGCTGGCAAACTAAATTTATTTACGAAGGCACATTGCCACGAATTTCCTGAAATTAAAACCTGCGAACAAACGATATCCGGAAACCCTTGGTTTCCAGATTCAGAATCCGCGAGATGACAATACAGGCTAAGTTATAAATCACCTTGACTGGATTTCATATTTCCAATTTTTATTTTTTATGGACTAAAATTAAATAGCAAAATTCTGACTTTGTGTAATTTATAATTAATGTTTCATAAAGCTTTTATGTCCCCAGAGAACTTTCCAAACTTCCTTCACTTTATGTACAGTCCTATAATTCAATCACAATTACATTAGTGCTCTAGGAGCGAAATATTCGCGAAGTTATTCGCAAGTGAAAATAGTCAGAGAACCTTGTTAAAAAGTTTGATGAGAAAGTACAAACGATTAAAAATGTACAAGTACACGCTAAAAAATGTGTACCTTTTTATCATTAAGTACGTATTAATGTCTATAATAAAGGGTTGTATGGCTTTTGGGAATCAAACTACTAAGTAGAAAAACTTTAAAAAAAAGAAAACGCTATGACCGGGGTTTTAAACATGAAACCTGGGAGGGTTTTTGTTTTGCAGTGAATACCGTACAAGAGTCGCAACTGCTCCCAACCGTCTAGAGCCAGTGAGACTATGGCATCCCCAAGTGAGGCTGAAGGTAGTTGGGAGGGAAAGGAGTTGGAGAAGTGGAAGGTTTGGAAGTACCTGGCTATTCAGATCTGGTCATTAAACACGGCTAAAGCCATTTCATGCGGCGTTTGGATGGTGGTCTTTCACCAGGGCGATACTTAGAGTATCTAGCACTCGGGAACGTGCCGCAAATGTACTCTTTTTATTATTTTATATGAATGAAATGTGTTATGACACATTAATTAAATTTAAAAAATTGGCGCACGCCGGGTTTGAACCGGTGACCTTTGGATTCGTAGTCGAGCGTCTTACCACTCGACCATGGAGGCCCGCGATCTGAATAGCCAGGTTTTTCCCAACCTTCATCTTCCTTATCTCCTTTCCCTCTCTTCTGTCTCAAATCTCACAACATACACAATGGGGATGACATAGTCTCACTGGCTCCAGACAGTTGGGAGCAATTGAGACTTGTAATATATTCTTTCTACGTTCTTTGCCTATTGCAATCTCTGTGACCTTCATAAACCTACAAAGGTTTCCAACTCAGAGCGAGAATATATATGGAGAGAGAGCTTAATATTTTTACCCAACCTATACAAATTTACGATAGATCACTTTCTTCCGGTTTTTACGTCGTAAACCGTGAGAGAAAAGAGACAAGACAAGTTTTTACATAATATAGCACCACCATTCGGTATGTAAGCATGTTTTCCGTCTCCCGCGTCTCCGGGGACTCCGCCCACTACGTTTTGTCATGCGACATAACAGGACATAACTCAACGGTTTTTTAGGTTATATCCTTTATTAACAAATAAACAAAACATTATGCCGACATGTGCTATAAATGGATGTACCTATAAATACCCTAGCCCTAAGAGTATATAGAGTGGTATCAATCCAAGGCAGTGTAGTCAGTTTTTGATGATTTTTACCCGACTCGGCGGGCCTGGGCGTGGCTAAGAGCAAGGCTAGGGTATTAATACATCCATTGATATCACATATCGACATAATGTTTTTGTTTATTCGTGTAACCACTTTTTCACAGTATTGATTTTTTTTAAATATAGCATCTAACCTAAAAAATCGTTTAGTTGTGTCAAGTTTAGTGACATTATAAAAAATGGGGGCGGAGTCCCGCGGTGACTCAGGAGCCCAAGATCACTGTGACAGTACGTAGAAGCGGAGTATTATATTTGTTGTCTCTTTCTCTCTCATGGTTTACTACGTAAAAAACCCGGAGAAAGTGATTTATCGCAAGTTTGTATCGGTTGGGTAAAAATAATTAGCTCTCACTCCAATACATTGTTTCTCCAAGCCCTAGCCCTAATCCTAGCCACGCCCGAGTCAGGCAAAAATCAGCAATATTGACTACAGGACCGCTCGCTCCTGTGTATTATTGCTTTGAAGTTTCCGACATGATAAACTTTTTGAGTTCCCGGTTCACTTTAATTTCGCATGATCAAATCTTAGTATATTATGCTGATAGGTAAATTGAATAACTAAATTTGTTTCATATTGGGACCGCTAGATGCGCTGTACCCCCATGTGTATTTATTTATCGCAAAATAAAATGTTATTCATTCGCTGAAAGCTCGTAAGCTCTCTGTATTTTTAGTGAATTCGCGTATTTAGGAATCAATCGAAACGAATTGAATTTGAAAACCTTTTTGATAGCGGCGCAAACAAAACCAAATATATTTATAAAGCTTATTCATTTTCGAATCGATGTTATTATTTAAAAAGCTTTAAGGCTTTCCTGGAATAACCCCTCGGTAAATTCGTTTGACATGTTTATCAATAATATACGGTTACTGCCTGACTTACATTAAATATTGATAAAGTAAAACGTATTTATTATTTAACGACATTCAAATGGTATTTTCTAGTAATCTATATCTGTGCAAAATTTAAAAGTTTTTTTTTAATCTTTAAAATGCCATCCTGAGATTTAAACTTTTTGTATAGCCAACTATTATCCTTCATGTCATTTTTCTACAGAGGGAGGCAGGGACAATGGACCGCCACATGACTTAGTCTTGGCACAGATTCTTTGTTTCATTATTAATTTATTTAGTAAAGGTAAAAATAATAAGGAATTTGAGTCCATTTAAATATATATATATTATCAATATCCACATTCAATTTTAAATACAAGTATTTTTTTTTTAAGTTCGGTTTGATAGCCAAATTAATTCTCAAAGTTTGGATTTTTTAAACGCCACCAAAACGGTAGTATCTCAGAGGTAAGGAACGGGGGGTGCGTGACGTCATCCGTACCGTCGGAAAGGCAATTTTCGTCCTTGACCTTTTGACTGTCCAACCACGAAGAATTTATTTTTAAGACGGTCAAATTTAAATGTTAAAATCTAAATAGAATTAGAAGTCTGGGAGGTTTGAGAAAGACATGGCACGATCAAGTTAATCAAATACTTGAGTCGGGCCATGTAAAAAGTCAGAATAACGAAAGAGACGATGTATGAAAGTGATTGAAGCAAGGAGTGTGTGCCTAGACAGAGTTCTATGGTGGTCCATCCTCTCTGCCTACCCATGCGGGGAAACGGCGTGACGGTTAGTTTGTTAGTAAAATAATATGTAATATTATTTCTAATTTTGAAACTGTTAATTCGTGGTGGAATTCCATTTTAATGATTTAATAAAACAAATTTGTAACTTTATTCCACTTTTATTATTTTGACTGGACCGGTTTCAGCCTATGACGGCCATCTTCAGACTAGTACAAATGTTTGTTAACCTACGGCTTATATACTATTTTTGGGGATGTTAGGGGTAGTAAACAATGATTTTACTTTAATTATATTCATCAGTATTGTTGCATGATTTTAATAGTTACAGGGAAAAAGTTACTTTTAATTTATTGGTATTACTATTTTATATATCTATCTGGAATATTTATTTATTTTATTTGATATTTAAGATGGGTTACAGTTGCATTTCTATAAATATGAATTGACAATGTATTTATATAATGAAAGGTTGGTGAATACTGATTGTTAATGAGTTTACTTTAGGTTTTCCCATCTCAATTGTGATGTCCAGATGTACAACATAATTTTCTAATTATTGGGTTACTCCCAGCATTATGGTATATTAGTTTTATGATTCTATTCATTATGCACTGTTAGAGTAGATTACTTCTATTATTATAATTTCTCGGTATCAAGGAATTTTTGAGTGCTATGCACTTTGGTAATGACTTACATTTATTGTTATTACCTATTGATTGTTTGGGATTTTTTAAGTGCATTTACATTATGATATGTTTTTAGTTAGGAATATACATTATTACATTGGATCGGATGATAAAATTATAATGGGTATAACAGCGGAGACTTTACAAATGATTCTAGTTGTTAGTAAAATCATTGTTTACTACCCCTAACATCCCCAAAAATAGTATATAAGCCGTAGGTTAACAAACATTTGTACTAGTCTGAAGATGGCCGTCATAGGCTGAAACCGGTCCAGTCAAAATAATAAAAGTGGAATAAAGTTACAAATTTGTTTTATTAAATCATTAATATGTAATATATTTGCGACACGTTCCTGAGTTTTAAATACTCGTAAGGGTCGTAAGTATTTTGTTTGTATTATTATTAATATCTTATTGTTAATTGCTAACGTACATAGCAATCCCGAAAAATTATAAAAACTCACTCTGGGACAATGAAAATTAAAGAAATACATGAGTTACAACAAAATACAAAATACAAAGTAGTCAAACTAACATAAATCAAACAATATTATACAATATAACATAATGAGAAATACAGTGTAAAAAATTAGGTACTTAGTATTAATATAAGATTCAACTAAATTAACAAACGGAGACAAATAAAACCCTGAAACGCAGTAAATTAGGGTGTTTTTACGCTACCCGGGAAAGAAAACTGATTTGGAAATTAGGTGTTTTCATCTTTAAACGAATTTTAAAAATATTCTTTTAAAGCATTTTTGACTATTTTTATATTTATCTGGAAGCGAGTTATATAATGTATGGGCAATATATTCCAAGTTTTTATCCCATACTTTGTGGTGTGTGTAAGTGCAATGTTAATTTTATTGTTATTTCGTGTGTTGTGTTGATTGATGTCTTGATTGTAAAGGGGTTTGATGTTAGTGCGCGTTGTTTGCTGAGTGATTTGTAAAATGGTGCCTGCGATTTCATATTTGGGGAGGATCTTGATTGGAAGGATGCCGGTATTTGAATAAATGTCCCTGACATGAGTCTCCCATGGAAGACCAAGTACATTTTTGAGAGCTTGGTTTTGTATCGCCTTGGTGTGAGACCACCGTTCTGAACTGAATCAAACGTAGCTTAAAATGAGTTTAGCCGTGTTTAATGACCAGCTCTGAATATCTGAGTACTTCCCAACCTTCCTTTTCCCCGCCTCACTACCTTCAAATTCACAACATACCCCAATTGGGGATGCCACAGTCTCTCTGGCTCCAGACGGTTGGGAGCAGTTGGGACTCTTGTGCGGTATTCACTGTGAAAATTTAAAATGAAGTTTATTTCGCGTGCCTTTCGATGGCATTTTCGAACTGTTTGTATTCTTGAAATTTGACGGATTCGATGTAGTTGATATTTCTTTTATGTTGAGTTCCTAGCATACCAGATAAATACGCTGTTATTTGTCTGAAGACACGTGCCTAAGTGGGCATCTTCGCGTCAAATAACTCGTTCTCGTCTTTTAAAGTAGTATGTTTCTTCTCCCAACGTATTCTTATGTAGATAGGTACTGCGTTGGTGCGTCCGTTGAAAAATCGAGATCGAGAGGGATACTGCCTTTGTTTGAATAATGTATGGAAAAGAGCCATATTAGTCTTCTGCTCTTCTTGAGACCAACCAATATTTGTGTAACACCTGTTTCCCCCCAGCTTGAGTAGGATATACGCTTGCGTTAATGCCGTAGCATCTCTGATACGAAAATCCGAGAGTGGATTTTTATATTGCGATGCCGTACAAGAATCTTCACTGCTTGACACCGGTGGAACCTTAGAGTAGATAGAGTGGTACCTATCCAAGGCAGTGTAGTCAGTTTTTGATGATTTTTGCCGGCCTCGGCAGACCTGGGGGTGGCTATACCTAGGGCTAGGGTATTTAAACATCCATTCATATCACATATCGACATAATGTTTTTGTTTATTCGTATAACAACCTTTTCACAGAATTGTTATCAACAAAAATATAGCATCCAACCTAAAAAACCATTTAGTTGTGTCAAGTTTAGTGGCATAATAAAAAATGCGGGCGGAGTCCCGCAGTAACACAGGAGTCCAAAATTATTGTGAAAGTACATAGAAGCGGAGTATTATGTTTGTTGTCTCTTTCTCTCTCATGGTGTACGACGTAAAAACTTGGAGAAAGTGATTTATCGCAAGTTTGTATCGGTTGGGTAAAAATAATTAGCTCTCTCTCCATATATTGTTTCTCCAACGGCATAATGCTTTTGTTTATTTGTTAATATAGGATATAACCTAAAAAACCGTTGAGTTATTTCCTGTTATTACGCATAGCAAAACGTAGCGGGCGGAGTCGCTGGAGACGCGGAAGACGGAAAACATGCTTACATACCGAATGGTGGTGCAATATTATGTGAGAACTTGTTTTGTCTCTTTCTCTCTCACGGTTTACGACGTAAAAACCCGCAGAAAGTGATTTATCGTAAATTTGTATAGGTTGGGTAAAAATATATTTCGCTCTCTCTCTCTATATATATATATATATATATTCTGAGCTGGAAACGTTTCTGAAGGTCACAGAGATTGCGATAGGCAAATAACGTAGAAAGAATTTATTACAAAAGTCTCAACTGCTCCCAACTGTCTGGAGCCAGTGGGACTATTCGTATAACTACTTTTTCACAGTATTGTTATCAACAAAAATATAGCATATAACCTAAAAAACCGTTTACTTGTGCCGAGTTTAGTCGCATATGAAAACATGTGGGCGGAGTCCCCGGAGACGCGGGAGACCAAGATCATCCTCACAGTACATAAAAGCGGTGTGTTATTTTTGTTGTCTCTTTCTCTCTCATGGTGTATGACGTAAAAACCAGGAGAAAGTGATTAATCGCTAGTTTGTATAGGTTGGGTAAAAAGATTCAGCTCTAGATATTGTTTTACACTAAGCAAATGTTGAACAACACATATTGATCAAACTAGCAACCTCTGGATTCGTAGTCGAGCGTCTTTGCCACTCCACCACGGAGGCCGTTAAAGCCACTCCAGCGATCATTTCTGATAAGGAATTTCTCATCAGAGCGATTCTAATTATCTTTCACTCGGGATTAAAATATTTCAATAATGATAGTAATAATCAAACAACAAGAAAGACTTTTAGTACCTGAATACATACAGCTTTTGCACAAAGACACCATATGTACATCGCGCCTCACACTTACAACAAACTCCCACCACAGACTGTAGCCATCACCAATATGTATTCCTTTAATCAAAACATTACTAAATGGCTTATGAGCTTAAAGTAACGTAACAAACTCGGAACCTCTACTCTATCCGAGAGTAACACTACCTCATTAGAAATATAAACCTTAGAGTAACGTAGAGACCTAACATTGCGAAATTTTGAAGCCGCTTTTTGACCAAGGATTGACCAAAGGAGGTATGACGTATATGCTTGCAGCCAATCGGATGCGAAGAAAACCGTAAAGATAAACATTATTCCATCTTTATCTGTTCGCGAACAATTTTGAGTTGCTACATGAGAAAGAAAGAGACATGGATACGTTCAGATGTTGGACTAATCAGGGAATCCCCATTCATACAAATTTACGTCAGAATCCCGTGTAACTCTCGAAGTAAAACATATTGAGAATGCATTCAAACTCATTTTAAACGGGAGTTTATTATATCGAAACAAATAATGCAAAGATTGACTAAATATTGGTGTAAGTAACTAGTTGTTTTGTAGGTTGGCATGTAAAATATTTGAGGTCAAACTAAAAAATACGAATTCTTGGATAAATACCTGTGGAAACTGATTTATTTTGGTCCTTTTTTACTTCAGTTGAAACAACCAACAACTGTACATATAGCCATATCGTTTTTTTAAATATTGCACTAAATTCACTTAAGTAATTTTATATTTTAAGCTTTTTGTCTGTCAATTCGACTGACATGTAAACTACTGTGAAGTTAGTAATATATTGAAAAAATGGCTACACGGGTTTAAGCACGCCCCAAATCATATGTTCTTAATAACAATTTTGTCTCTTTTTCTCATATGTCTATAGAAACGAGCATAAAGAGAGAGCTATATTTTGCGAGTATGAACGATTTGACTCATAATTAGGACGGTCTCTCTATATTGTTACTCTAAGCTTATGAATAAGGACCGCAAGGAAATTGAAGACCTCCTAAAATAGCACTTGAAATTCTTCACTCATTACATGACAAACTAGAACATTGTCATTAAATTATTCTACTTGTACTCACTGTCACTTACCTCAGAACAGGTTCTTATGACCTAGTAATGTAAAAAACAAAAAGTTCATTAAAAAATTATAAAAATATATATATATATATATATTTATTTTTATAGTTAATATCCAAAAGCTTTAAACTTAATTCTCATTCATGATTAAATATTTCAACTCAATTCGATTGCTGTTTTTTGAAACCGTTGGAATTGAATTCCAAGATCTGTTTCACCTTCTCTTCTAGCAATAATTACTGTTACCACCAGTCGTGACGTCATCAAGAAAAATAACAAAAGAGTGATTACGTCACTCAAATCTAGCCTGATCCATCATCTCAAACTCATCATTCATTTTCTTATCTCCTTCCCTCGTTCACTCTGTGAAATATAACGCTAAATTCATTAACTGACTGACTTCCTAACCAGACTTGCCAAACATTTCTTGCTTCATTAACACCCATTCATACTTTTCTGTTGTACCCTTGGAGAAACAATGCATGGAGAGAGAGATAATTATTTTTACCCAACCGATACAAACTTGCGAATAATAATTTAACATAAGTAAGTGCATGAGAACAGAAAATAATACAGTTTAAAAAGGATATACTCGTACACTTGGAGTAACATTGTACGAAGAGAGAGCTAATTATTTTAACCCAACCTACACAAACTGGCGAAAAATCACTTTCTCCCGGCTTTTATGGCGTACACCATGAGAGAGAAAGAGACAACAATTTTCTTGGACCGCTTCTACATACTGTCGCAATGATCTTAAGGTCCTGGTTCACTGGTGGGACTCCACCCACATTTTTTATTATGCCACTAAACTTGACACAACTAAACGGTTTTTTAGGTTATATGCTATATTTTTTTTGATATCAATACTGTGAAAAAGTGGTTATACGAATAAACAAAAACATTATGTCGATATGTGATATGAATGGATGTATAAATACCCTAGCCTTAGTCTTAGCCACGCCCAGGTCCGCCGAGTCAGGTAAAAATCATCAAAAACTGACTACACTGCCTTGGGTAGATACCACTCTATATACTCTAAGGTTGTACCGAACCTTGACATTATCCGTTAGTTGTAAGTTTCAGTAGGTAGTTACTAGCTTATTATGTTGAATTTCACACTATAAACGACACTCTCTGTCAGCCAGATGTAAACTGACGTATTAATTTTACACAAATTTATGCATTCATCAATTATTGATGCACCAAACGTTTTATCCCAAATTAACATCAACATACCACTAAGAAAATCAACGAGGAGGATAAACGATATTTTCAATATTAAAGCCTACCACACAAACACGGGATATTTCTCTCCTTTGTCGAGGATATTAAGAAACTACAACGCAATTCACTGCACAAACAATGAAGTAGACATTTTTAATGACACGATAATACAGTTTTAAAAAAATTCTGTTAATCATATTAAACTGATATAGTAATAATGCCTTTTAGTTACAGACTGGTTACACGAAGTATCAAGTGCCAAACGGCTAATAGGCATCTCTTCAGTACAGGTGCCAATAATCCATTTATTTATGTTCTACCTTGTATAATATTATTCATTTGCTTTTAGAAAAAATTATCCCATCGTCAAAAAAAAGTTGAGCGCCCTCGAGGACGGCCATGGTCGAGTGGTAAGACGCTCGACTACGAATCCAAAGGTCGCGGGTTCAAACCCGGCGTGCGCCAATAACTTTTATTTAATTAATTTGTGTCATATAACATTTAATTCATATAAAATAAAATGATAGTTTATTTGCGGCACCTTCCATAGTGGTACATACACTATGTATCCCCCTGGTGAAAGACCACCATTCAGAATCGAAACGTTGCTTGAAATGGCTTTAGCCGTGTTTGGTGACTAGATCTGAATAGTCAGGTAATTCCCGACCTTTCTCTTCCCCATCTCCTTTCCCTCCTCGCTTACTTCAGCCTCACAGCATACCCCGATTGGGGATGCTATAGTCTCACTGGCTCTAGACGGTTGGGAGCAGTTGGGACTCCAGTGCGGTATTCACTTAACGCTGCCAGGATGGACTCCCTTTTGATTGTGTTTTTGCAGAAATGAGGCCTAATATCCTCCATTCATATTTTTTACTTACATTATTAAAAAAAAATATATATTATTTTTTTTTTTCTCATGAATTTCTGTTAATTTTATTTGTTAACATTATCATGACTTTGTATTGATATCAATTATGGATGGTATTGCATTGCACTACTCCTGCATATCTTCCGGAATAAAACTTCTTTATTATTATTATAAAAATTGAAAGGTCTTATTTATTACTAAACTGTGCTATAAAAATTGACTGAGACCTGACAAAAAAGTTGAGCTGAAATGCCATCATCCAAACTCGCCCTAGTTATTTTAAACTATTATTTTTTCATTAGGAGCGTCAAATTACAACTGTTGTTTATGTTGTAATGAAATCTGGACGGTGATATCGCAATAATAGATGTTTTCACGTCGAAATTTAAAATACGACAAATGTGTTTGCCAGCTGTGCCTAAAATAATACGGACTTCCGTCAAGGATAAAACAGAATAAAAAATAAAAAAAGATTGCATAGTGACCGATACTCGATCTCGAGTCTCTGCTATATGTCAACTGTGCTATCCAACCCCTTTTTAACTGTATTTTTTTCGCTCTCATATTTCTTGAAAATTATTGAAATTTTTTTTTTTTTTCGATGTTGGCTGGTATCTTTGTTCCTGTGAGCAAAACTCTATACGAACTCAATTGCAAACATGAATATTGTCATGGATACAACTGTTCGTTGTATAAAGGTGTTTTAAATTAACACAGAATTACAGTAATTCAACTTATCCGGTTCAAAATTACTTGCCGTAGACTCAGAAACAATGAATTGCTGTTCCTCAATCATCACTATACTAATTATGGGCATAATTCTCTAATGTTCAGAATGTAAAGACTTGTTAACTCAAGCCATGGTCTTGGAATTTTTGGTAGCAGTCTAAATGATTTTTGTCATTCTTTACGACTCTACCGAAACTTTGACTAGACCATAGATTGAACGTTCTCTCTCATGTTTATTTTGTCCTATTTTTGTCATCGCTTCATTCATTATTATGTATGTGCTGTTCTTTCTCTGTTGCTCTTTTATCCATTTCGTGTTTTATATGACTTTTTTTGTAATTGGACTTATATCCGTTAATTTGAACAACCCTGAAGTAAGTTCAGGTAGAACCGAAACCGGTTCGTGTATGAATCCTATAAAGTGGTCTAAAAACAAAGTTACTTTTATTACTAATTTGATGTTATTGAAATTGTTTTAATAATTAATAGCACAAAAAGCAATAATAATAATAACTGAACTTAAAAGGGGCAGATTTGTGATATTTCACCTCATGTGCGCTTCATACTAAATTAATTAAGCTAATAAGACTAAGTCACACATAGAAAATAATATATTATATAAATAAAAATTAAAACTATCTTTATCATAAATCATAAGAAAAAAAGGTTCAGATATGGGTACAGCCTTGGAATAACAATATATGGAGAGAGAGCTAATTCCTTTTACCCAACCTATACAAATGTAGGATAAATCATGGATAAATCAATTTCCCCGGGTTCTTGCGTCGTACACCATGAGAAAGAAAAAGACAGCAAAATTTCCCAAATTGTCATACCGCTTTAAAGTATTGTAATACTATGAAAATTGGTCATATAAAGGCGGAAATTATAGCTTTAAAATATTAATGCTGGGTTAGTATAAAGTAGGAACATTTAAGTATTATTATATCAGTTTATCTTTATTTTTATGCATCGATACAACACTAACATATAGTTCCTAAAAGGGCAAGGACTTAAGCGACACTTTATTCAATATGCAGTTTTGATGATTTCAATATGCAGATTTGATCAGTTTTTTTTTCTGCATCGAAAGCTCTGCCTCTCTTTTTATTCTGAAGACTTTTGTGGCCTTTCATCCATCTAAAATTAAAAAGATTTAGTTCATAAATAAGTCAGCTGTTGGTCGCTAAGATACCGTTGTGTAATCACTTTGCTATCACGATAAAACAACAAACTCAAAAATTTTAAACATTTATTTTTAAATATATTTAATGAAAATTAAATAATAACTTTGTATTAGACCACAGATTTAATTTTAATTTTTATGACCGACCGGTTTGGCTTAGCCTAAGGGCACAGAATCAGGGTACAAAACTAAGCAAAACAAAAAATACTTAGTTTGCGTATAAAATATATTTAATATTATCAGTGAGAAGACAATCGTTAAAAACTCTGTTTGCCAACAACATTTCTGTGTTGCTCCGCACAAAATAAACTCCCAGTTATTGTTAGCTTAACTGCATAGATAATTATTATTTGCTCTGCAAACTAACTACACTCACGGCAAGATAGCGTGAATATGTGTTCTCCTCACGAGATTTTTCAGAAATTCATTTCTACCATTCCAAAGACGGAGGCTTACACTTTTAACACTAAGCTTACGGCATTTCCGATTTGCTTTGCAAATTTTACTAAACATACATATTTTGTTTTGGTTTTTTTAACAGTGTTAATTTATTTATTTACTTTTTTACATTACCCATCTCACTAGGTCATAAGAACCTGTTCTGAGATAAGTGACAGTGAGTACAAGTAGAATAATATTTAAAAAAATGATGATATTTGTTACACAATATTAGATGGTGCAACAGATACTGACCGTAAAACTCTCTTGATACCATATAAGATACATTGACAGTAGGTAAAGTTGCAAGGCAATAAATCCTATAATTAAAGACAGTGGATACGATACAAATAGACACACATTTTACATCGAAACAATCCTACAATTGTTTATAGTAAACACATTACATTTTATACCCAAAGAAAATGCTAATTTTAAAGTAGTATATAATAATAGTGGACTTACAAGAATTATTGTAGAATTATGGTGCAATATTTATATATTATTGTGTTATTATGTAAGAGGAATTTAATTTTTTAGGGTCGAGCATTTCACAAAGCTGCTCTAGTTTGTCATGGTGAAGAATTTCAAGTGCTATTTTAGGATGTCTTCAATTTCCTTGCGGTCCTTACTGATTATCCATGTTTTGATTAAAGGAATACATATTGGTGATGGCTACAGTCTGTGGTGGGAGTTTGTTGTAAGTGTGGGGCGTGATGTACATATGGTGTCTTTGTGCAAAAACTATATATTTACTGTATTTTTATTTTCGGAAATTTCTATTTTTTTAAAAATTTAGTCGCCATATACCTATCTCTATGGATTCCCTTCAAATTGAAATAACGAATTTGTCCCATTTGTGAAATTATTACTTCTAGAACTAATTAATCATAGTGTTACAATTTGTGTCAAGCAATGAAGAAATAATGTCATCGGTGTGAAGGGTATTTTGTTTCAAACCCAAATTACAAATACGCGTTCGTTGCCTAACACATTCAGCGCATTATGATTTATGGGGCAATAAAAAAGGTCTCTTCGAGGGTAGAAGCCTGGCGAAGTTGACCATACAGCTGCATACGTGTAAGTAAATCAATCTATCTTCAGTTATAGAGTTGTAGTTAGTGTGTGGAGGCGTGGAGTCTAATTTCAGTTTTATAAAATATTTATTTAAACAGTATTGGTGTTTATCCGTCAATTTGACGGGTGCCCGTAGATATCCGTCAATTACAGAGATATAAAAATGCCCGTAAACCTAGTGTTAAGCTTTCTTATTCGGCTTTGTTCGGCATATAACATGTGCATCCCTTGCCAGTTAACACTTAACAAATGATATAGCTCCCCTGCAAAGCGAGCGGGTTAACAATACATCCTCATCCCCTACCACCCCCTATCCTGCCCACCTCCCACCGCTACGCTAAACCTTCAGACTACGTTGGCAATGCAATTCTCAGGAGAATTCCGTTTTTCAGTTTTCAACTGCTGAATAAAATTCAATTGCAAATCGCGCTGCATTCAAAATAAGCCAGGAGAGTTTTAACTGTCACACGGTCCTAAACTTTCATTCGTGTTCAATATGATTATGAAATTTGTTATTTTCAAGTTGGTTGCTTCTCGCAAAGTTGCGACAAGTTTTTGAATAATCGTGGCGTGACTTTGCATTTAAATTACCCATTTATAAAACATAACTTACTTAGAAATGAAATGCAAAGCCACATTTCTTTTAAACGTACCTAATTAGCTAAATTTCGGTTTTCTCTTTACTTGTATCCTTGTTTACTCAAAGTCATTACTATCTTATTCTATAATAATAATATTATTTGGACGATTTGTATAGCGCCGTTTTTGTGAAAAATCACCTCAATGGCGCTGTATAGATCTTATTTTCTATCATTACATATTAATTCCTAGTTTAAATAAGAAAATATACAGGAACACACTTATCTGGCAGGTCCCATCAGATAGACACAATTATTAACTTAAAATTATGATTGTAATAATTATTATATTTTATTTTTTTCCGATTTAGGCCACGGGAGCGAAATTAAAATAATGGACTTTCTGAATTTGTCATACTTATTGTCATTATATATTTTTTTTTTCTTTAATTTTTTGTCAAACTGTTTGCATTTTTAGAATCGTTGCCTAAAAATAGTTAAATATTGATAGTTTTAACTACCAACACAGTCAATATATGGAGAGAGGGCTAATTATTTTTACCCAACCTATGCAAATTTAGGATAAATCACTTTGTCCAGGTTTTTACGTCATGCACCACGAGAAAGAAAGAGACAACAAAATCTCCCAAATTATCACACCGCTTTAAAGTATTGTTAGAATTTTTTTTTCGAAGGAAACAAAAACTTGAGGGTGTTACATTGCATATTAACTCTTAACTGGCGTCGTGGTAAAAACTTACTTTAGTGGTGTCCGAGCCCCATTGGACCCACCCTTTTAAAAAAAATCGTAAAAGATATATCTTAAGTTCGATTTGGATTTTTATTTTGGTTTATAATAAATTAGTTTATATTGTATTTATGAATAAATAAAAAATCGGTCAAATACCAAAATATAATATTTAATTTGTCTTCAACAACAATATCGATAAAACGAGTGAATGTAAAAACAGTGTTTATAAATTTTACGATTAAACTAACTACCAGGATTTTTTTTTCTCAAACCGATCACATATTCTTGTAATAAAAGGAATGCTTTTGGGGAAAAATAACAATATACTGGAAAAAACATAAATGACGTGAAAATAACAATGGGTAAAATAGGAGTTTTTTTTTTCACTAATTGAAACAAATACTGCATATTCTTACAGTGCATGTGATACAAACAGGATTATTACACTTAATACATAAATGAATGGTCTTTGCACGCTTGCCAGAAGGACACATGAAGCATTTTTTCCTTTTATTGCTCTCCAAGACTTGTTCGGGATGAGATTGATGTATAAGTGGCACTTTCAGAATACCAGAGATTTTTATCCGCAGTTCAATGGGTATCCTCGCATTGTACATCCTTTCTTTCATGTATGGTTCGCATAGAAGTTTGGATAATCCTTTGAGAAAGTTTGCTCTAGACATTTTTGTTGCATGTTCGTGACTTTGGGTGATGCAATAGGCATTCAGTCCACTCATGTCCAGTATTCTATAAAAGACGACCATAGGCCAGCGTCGTGATCTTCGGCTGCTCGAGTAAACAGAACACATTTGATCTACCATGTCTACACCTCCCTTTGTTCTGTTATAGTCCAATATAATTTCAGGTTTGCCAGATTCTTCATCAATGTCGCTAGAGTGATGCATAGTGGAGACAAATACCACAGACTTGTTTTTTTTTGGCACGTAGCTGACGATTGTAATATCTTTCGTAAAACCAAACATTGATGATCCAACTTCTCGATTTTTGCTCGGCAAGAACTCTGGAGGAATTTCTTTTTTGTTCTTCCTCATTGTTCCCACAACTGTCAAGTTAATTTCTTTCATGGCTGTGATCAATTCCATGGAAGTATACCAGTTGTCTGTAGTTATATTACGATTGGAATTCATTATGGGTCGGCACAAACGAATGCAGGCTTGCACAGGGATTGGTTTTTTTTTCTCGTCAACAGTGAGGGTCAAGCCATCACTGTCCTTTCCGCATTATAGGTACGTATTCAGCACATAATGAGTTCTGGCATCAGCCAGGCATTGCATCTTCAAACCGTACTTATGAGGTTTGCTAGGAATGTACATCTTAAATCTGCAGCGTCCTTTGAATGCAAGAAGCATTTCATCAATCGTCGCGTTTGCTCCAATGGAATAATTTGATTGAGAGTTCAAGTTGAAAATACTCAACATATCGGAGACTGGGCAAGCTGGATCGGTTTTCTTGCGCTCATCACGAATTTCGGGGTCATCGAATCGCAAACAAAGTAATAATACGTAGAACCGTTTGGCTGACAAGCAAAGTCCGGTCCCATCAGTGGAGAACAAGGTACAAATGTCCTCGTGATTTGACTTGAATACTGAACTGTATAACAATAGTCCGAGAAAACATTCGAGTTCTTGTTTTGTTAATGGACGTAGCTCCGTTCGATTTTGGTTCTCAAATTTCAGTTTGAATTTTTCAATCTTTACGTTCGTCCACACCAGTACAAGTTCAAGGATGGCGTTTTCGAATATAAGACCAAATGCTTCATATGGGTTATATGGTTCTTTTCGCCTTGCTTGTTTTCTCAGATACGGTAACTTCACAATATTGTGGCTTGGAGTACGAACGTTTCTTGCGGGTGGTGTTTTCGCCCACCTAAATCTATTTCTTCCGTGGTATGCACCGGCGGGCATGGAAGCGGGGTTCTCAGGAATGTCCTCGTTGTCCTCTGCATTGTCTGAATCTGAGGAGATTTCAGACTCCATCTCATGATTACTTGGAAGATAGTCGGCATCCTCATCATCCGAATTTTCTTCCTCTGAATGTGTCGGTCGCTCAGCCACTGTTGATGATGTAGGATCCTCATCATTAAGTTCTTCGAGAAGCCACTGTTCAATTTCGTCTTCTTGGTCTGTAGTACGAGGCCTGGTACCACTTGGACCGGCAACTTGGTTATCCATAATGGGTATAACAAAAATCAAATAGTTACGTAAATGGCGTCTTAGCCCCACTGGACCCACCCGCGCGTTAAAAATGCTACTTTCACTGACCCTAATGATACGTGCTCTCGCTGGCACGTTCGTAACTCGACTAAATGAAGGTACTGACGAGATGGGGGTTACTTCGGAAAAAACGCGAGAGTAGCGGAATAAATAAAAATCAACATGGGTCCAAAGGGCCCAGGACGCCAGTTAAGAGTTAAATAAAACAATAAACTTTGTAAAACACCACTTTATTTGAGTCAACCGCCAACCAAGTTTCGTCAGGGCTTTTATACCAACTAAATAACATTACATACAGACAGGATATATATAGGACAGTGATGAAAGAGAGAGATACAAGACATAGTAGAGAGAATGTATTAACCAAAAAAAATTGGTTAGTACAAAAGATCACGATGATAGACTAAGCCACTCGGGCATTTACAAACTCAAGTTCAACGACTGTTCCGCTTTCTACATTGGCAATGGATGTATAAATATCTTAGCCCTAGTCCTAACCATGCAAGTCTAGCCGAGTCCGGTAAAACTCATCAAAACTGACTACAGCAGCGTTCTTTCTTGTATATTATTGCTCTGAGGTTTTTTTTTTGTAGTCATAATAAGTTCGTACCGCTAATTTTGTTGCGCAAACTAAACGAAAGACGAAGCTTCCAAACCATGAATTCCTCACATCTTCTATGCGACGCTCCTGCATTGACCTAAAAAGCCACACTAAACAAGACAAGTAGTAAGTTTAGTGCATTTACAGCCGAGTAACTGGCTAATAATGGCTTACGGGAAAGTACAAATAACTACACCCGCAAACAAACAAACAATCGCAAAGGAATGTTACACGCGGTTCAAGTTGCCTTTGATGGGTTTACTTGCGTCTTTATTGTCTCCGATAGTGTTTGTCTTTCCGTTTTATTGCGGGTATCGGCAGAGCATGTTTTATATTTCATGGCGTATGTAAGAAGTAAGATGACAAATTTCTGAAAAATTGTCCAGTACTCGGTAAGAGCTGAATGCCAGTATTATTTATTCTTCCGAGAAGTAAGGCGACTGCATTTTCAAGCGTTTTATTAGAAACTGCATTCGAAACTTTCTGTGATATCAAACAGTTGGGTATTTATTAATATTTTTCTTTGAAAACAGCTGTGAAAGTTTCATATTGCTCGTCTAACAAATAACCTCAGAGTAACCTAGAGACCTAACTTTGCGAAATATTCTAGCAAGTTTATGACCAAGGTTGACCACAAGAGGTATGGCCTATAAGCTACCAGCCAATGGAAGGCGAAGAAAACTGTAAAGATATACATTTTTTCGTCTTTATCTGCTTGCGAACAATTTTGCGTTGGTACCATGAGAAAGAAAGAGACATGGATACTTTCAAATGTTGGACTAATTAGAAAACAAACATATGACAAATTTAGGTGAGAATTCCGTATATCTCTCCAAGTAAAACATATTAAAAATGCATTAAAACTCATTTCAAACGGAAGTTTATTATATTATAACGAAAATTGCAAAGATCGATTAAATATTGGTGCAAGTTACTAGTTGTTTTGTAGGTTAGGATGTTAATATATTTGAGATCAAACTAAAAAAGACGAATTCTTTGATACATACCTTTGAAAACTGTTTTTTTTTGTCCTTTTGTACTTCGGTTGAAGCATCCATCAACTACACACATAGCCATATCGTTTTTTTGTAGATTGCACTAAATCCACTTAAGTTTTGATATTTTTACGCACATTTTACAGTCGGCTCGACTGACATAAGTGATCAGTGTGAAGTTCGTCGACATCATGAACTGATTACATGGCGTTTAGCCCGCCCCGAATCGTATATTTTTAACAGCAATTGTTTGTCTCTTTTTCTCATACGTTTATAGAACCGAGCATAAAGAGAGAGCTGTATTTTGCGAGTGTGTCAATGATTTGACTCATAATTAGGACGTTCTCTCTATATTGTTACTCTAAGCAAATAACCGACTAACCATCACGCCGTTTCCGGTAGGCAGAGAGGACAGAATGCCATACAACTCTGTCTTGGCACACACTCCTTGCTTCATTAACATTTATACATACTCCTCTGTTATTTTGACTCCTCACATGACTCGTGATGTCGTCCCGGACTTCTTCCATCTACTTTCGCGCCATATATTCTTTTCACTCCTTTCTTCATTCATGCTCTACATGCCCAAACCATATAAGCGCCCCTTTTTTATCCCATTCATTACGCTTATATCAACCTTGCATTCTTTCCGGATATCCACGTTTTTAACACGGTCATACATGGTTTTACCGCACAAATGCCCCAGGGATCTCATTTCTACAGCATGCAGTCTACGTTCATCCTTCGTCTGCCAGTTCCATGCCTCACTGCCATACACCAGGGTTGGTATAAGCATTTCGTTGTAGACTGCTAGCTTCGCTTCTTTGGATATTTTTTTTATTTGCGCCAACAGCGTTTAGTTCCCCATTGATGGAGTTTCCTGCATTCACCCTTTATTCATAATCCTTATCAGCCTTTAAGTCTCTCATGTTCGGTAAATTAAAATTATTAATATTGGATATATTTGACTTAAACGATACGATGATGCTTAAGCTAAGCGAAACCAGTCGGTCATAAAAAATAAAATGACATCTGTGGTCTTATACAAAGTAAATAATTCAGTGAATATGTCAAACCACAAAGTGATTAAAAAAACCTCTTGGCATTCTAATTTTGTACCTGGCTAATCAAATCCAATCACTTAATTTAGTTACATTCAAAACTACTTTCGATTTCTGAAAAAGGGTATCTCACCGAGGCAAAAGGCGCCCTTGAGGTGGTATTCTTACACGAAAACAGTGCTCTAGAAATAAGCCAATAATTAGGTTTTTTTAAGGCAATACTGACAAAATCATCCACTCTACAATATTTTTCATTAAAAATTAAAATATCCAAATACTTATTTAATTATTATTTTAACATCAAAGTAAATTTGATCAAATAAATCAAGGATTTCACTTCCTCATTCAGGCAGCAAGATAAAAATATCCGAAAGTTTTGTTTATTTGGAATACATCTTAACTTGTAAATAATTCCCTGATTTGTATCTAAATACGTTTCACGTGAATAAAATATGCCCATCATATTTTGACCTTTTCGGCCTAACAAAGACTTGCAAGTTTTAAGCTTTTTTCGTCAACATAAAAAAGGTCGTTATCAAATTACTATGCGGTCAATACAACAGCACTTACATTAAGGGGATTCTTAGGAAAATGATACGCAAGAATTGATATTATTTGCCATTACTCAATACTCATTTAAAACGTAATAAAAATTAAATTATTTGTATAATATACTATAGTCGAGCTTGGTTATAACGAGCGCGAAGGGACCAACCAAATTTGATCCTTATAGCCATTACTCGTTATAAACGTAGGTAGGTAAAAAAGTACCTACCTACTAATATCTATACTTACACCAGGGTATGAAAGCTTGCATATTATAACGCAACACATTTTTTTTATTACGAAAATCATGCTTAACTAACTACGAAATGATTTAATTTATGATTACACTAATAATAATAGTGAACTATACGCACAGTACTGAATAGAAAAAGCGACAACTATCGGGGATTATAAACCCTCGTTAACTTGGTTTACGGAAAACCGCCGCCGTGTCGGACGGGCGGCTTTCTTTGTCTTGTTTATGACATTCTTCAACTGTTTCGAGAATCTTTTTTTTTCTCATACCCGGGCGCATTGAGTTGACAATATTATTTGGACGTTATATCAGTGAAGCGACCTCGTTATAATGTGGGGTTTTTTGCGATTGTATGAAAATAAGCCCAAACCAACATATCATTAAGTAATTGCTCATTATAGTCGTGACCTCGCTATTACCGCGATCGTTTTAATCAAGTTCGACCATATTAGAAAACTTTAAATGAAACCCCTAGATATAAAGTTTATGCTTCATACAAAATACAAAATAGTCTGCTAGAGTTGTAAACGGCTTCTGACAGGGAATGGATTCTGTTCCTGACAGTTTAGTTTCTTGCCTTACTTTGTCCTCAAGGCAAACTTTGTCGCATTTTAAAAACTTTTCTGTTATTTTAAAATATCACAAAAATACCCTTTTGTTGAGATTTTTATCACATACATATTAAAGAGACGTATTTTGTTAGTAGAATGAATTGGATAGTGTCATTACCTCGTTCAAGCTAACCAAGTCAACCTTGTTGGTTTGTGGATGTTTTTTCATCAGAAGTTTTGCAAGTGACAAGTCTCACTGACAAAACATGTCCATTTAATTAATTAAATTCACGTGCTTTACTTCGCGTATTGTACTTACTTTTATCTGGAAGTGAAAACTATTTTTTTTTATTTTATTTAATCAATTGTACAAAAAATTTTTTTTTTTACTTAATACTAACAGTAGGTATAATATTAATTCAATTTATATACAATGTCTAGTTTCTAGTTAATGATAATTACCTCCCTAATTGAGAAAGTTCTCGTGCTTAGGGAGGGAGTACTATCATAGGTTTCTTGAAATTATTTTTTATGATTAAAATTGAATATCATATGAAAATAATACATTTTAGGATATTTTATTGAAAAGCGTATTTTTAGTTTTTTTTTTTAATATTTCGTAGTTGCTTACATCTATTATGTCTTTAGGAAGTTTGTTGAATATCTTAATTGCTGAATAGGAATAGTGATGTTGTGCTGTTGTTGAATTTGAAGCAATGCATTTTTTATAAATACTTTTTTCAAATCTAAAACTTTGAATTCTGTAAATAATTCGTCAGTAGAGTAATCTGACAAAGAAAGATGACATATTTTTTGTTATTTTCTTATTAAAAAATCCCCCCTTTCTATTAAACTTTATCTATTATTTTCTCTGCGATACTCAACATTCCATCCCTTAAAAGTTTGAACTTCACTTAGAAATATTACCATTAATTAAAAATATAAATATAATGAATACTGCACAAGAGTCCCAACTGTTTTCAACGGCCTGGAGCCACTGGACAATGGCATCCCCCATTGGGGTATATTGTGAGGCTGAAGGTGGTGGGGTGGGTAAGGAGATGGATACGAGGAAGATTGGAAAATACCCAGCTATTCAGATCTGGTCACTAAAGCCATTCAAAGCTACGTGGTGGTATTTCACCAAGGCGATACTTAGAGTACCTTTCGCTCAATGAGTTACCTGATGCGACAAAAACCTATAAAAGTTCTAAACTTGTGTCGCTTGAGACAAGCCTTCTCCCAAATGGTAAACATATCTTAGATGGCTGAAGGGTCACAGTTAAGTTTTAAGAATCAAACGAAAGTGCAGCATTCGCTTAGATGAATGAAATAATGAAGATGCGTTAATGAGACAACGCGCGTGTATATACTAAAGCGAGTCCGAGAGACATACCTGAGATTTACTGCGTTTAGTATCACACAAACAGTCGTTCGAAAGACAAGCTGTCACGGGAAAACAGTAGGTTTTCAACCAAAATAATTTGAGATAGCGAATGCAGATATACATAGGTGTGTGGAAGACAACCGTTTCCGTACGTCGTACTCTACTTGGCTAGTCGCTCAGTAAGTTCGTCGGGGAAGAGAGATTATAACAGTAATGCGGGACATTCATTTAGCTTTCTCATCCCTACACACACATTCTGTTTAGTATTCTTTTTCATAAGCGTTATGAGCCTTGAAACTTTAACCAAGACTGTGCCACATTTATCGTTCGATTTGTATGAATATGACGTGCCTTGTATTTTATGTCTATGAGCATTCGATGAAGAAAAAAAACTGATCAAAACTGCATATTTAACTCATTTTCGAACAAAGTCTTTAAGCCCTTTTGCCTTCCTAGCGACGATATATTATTGTAAATGAACTGATTGCGAAATAACGCCAAATAAAAAAATCTTCAAATACCATTGCCGAAAAAGCTTTTTACATGGAACAAAGTTACCCTTTGCGGCGCATACACTTTCAGATTAAAGCTCATCAATCTGGTGTTAGAATCAGCCTGTAAAGGGTTATCTCAAGTCTTTCGCTAACTGTTGTAATAAATAAAGATGAATCTGCTTCATTTGATAGATTATTCTTATTATTCACTATAAAAACGATCCGAAGCTTTAGGATTCTTGTCGTAAATCATTATTCGTAAATGCCTAACAGAATCTTATTTAATTAGGATTCCCATTTCACGTTCGCCATTATACTCATGTTTACCAGGCGAATAGATAGATGTCTTGGGTAATTTAATATTTCCAATTAATATCCGATATAATGGCGATGTAATTTGAGGACCTCTTACGATATTTATTTTGTCTGAAAACCCTCGCCATGTGCCAACACAATAATGTAACATCTGAATGAGTGCGTCTTTGTGAACCTGCTCGTGCTCTATTGTATGTATTGTGCGCTATTAAGGTTGGAAAAATATGGATCACATTTCTAAGTACAATTACAAATTAACCTTAGAGCACATATAGTGGTACCTATCCAAGGCAGTGTAGTCAGTTTTTGGCTTGAAGTAACAAATTATGGAGGGAGAGCTAATTATTTTTACCCAACCTACACAAACTTGCGATCAATCACTTTCTCCGGATTTTTACGTCGCACACCATAAGAGAGAAAGAGACAACAAATTTCATAGACCGCTTCTATATACTGTTAGGATGATCTTAAGGTCCTGGTTCGTCGCGGGACTCCGCCCACATTTTTTTATTATGCCACTAAACTTGACACAACTAAACGGTTTTTTAGGTTATATGCTATATTTTTGTTGATTTCAATACTGTGAAAAAGTGGTTATACGAATAAACAAAAACATTATGTCGATATGAATGGATGTATAAATACCGTAGCCTTAGTCTTAGCCGCGCCCAGGTGCGCCGAGTCAGGTTTAAATCATCAGCGGTGAACCAGAACTCAAGCTCCTATATATATACAACAGTATATAGAAGCGGCCTATGAAATTTGTTGTCTCTTTTTCTCTCATGATGTACGACGTCAAAACCCAAAGAAAGTGATTCATCGCAAGTTTGTAAAGGTTGGGTAAAAAGTCTTAGCTCTCCCTCCATATATTGTTACTTCAAGATATTAACAATAAATGCTTTCTTTTTAACAATCTGAAAGTATGTTGCCTATTGTATGCTGATGATGCTATGCTGATTTTTAACAGTATGGAAGATCTACAGTTTCTCGTGTCTAGGATGAACCAAGAACCGTATACTGAATGAATTAATGATGAATTTAAGTAAGTCCGAAGTCATGGTGTTTGAAAGAGAGAGTACGAGAACAGCGTGCAATATAGTTGTGAATGATGAATACTTGAAGCAAGTGGATGAGTTTGTGTATTTGGGAAGTATGTTTACGAGAGACGGCGAAGTTAGCAGTCCACAATAGAGTGCTTATACCAACCCTGATGTATGGCAGTGAGGCATGGAACTGGCAGAGGAAGGATGAAATTAAACTGAATGCTGTTGATATGAGATCTCTGAGGCGTATGTGCGGTAAAACTATGTTGATGTAAGCGTAATGAATAGGATTAAGAAAGGGACGCTTAGGTGGTTTGCTGGATGAACGAAGAAAGAACTGTGAAAAGAAAACATGACATTATATATACGAGTATAACCACTCACTACGTATTTTTGGTTTAGTTTAATTTTGTACCTTGATGATGCTTAGGCGAAGCGAAACCGGTCGATCACAAAAATCAAAATAAAATCTACGGTCCCATACAATTTATGTAATTTTATCTTTATAAATAGTTGTTCTCGTAATTTTTTTTTTTTTATTTGTGATTACGTTATTTAAAAAAATATATGTTAGTTCCACTTCGAAAAATCAATAGGAATCGATGCTTTTACTTCGGCGATGGTAATTATATATTTAATATCTCATAAATCTATTATTTTGTCCACAGATAAACTCATTGGTGTCATGAAGAACTGAGAAACCCTTACACAAGTGAAATTAAGGTGAGTCAATGCCCCTACTTTTATTAGTTTCATTGTTTATAAATGTTTTTGTTCGATGCGGTCGAGTTAAGAATCAATGGAATAAAGAATAAATCCTCTATTATGTCAGCTAAAAGCTTAGAGTAAGGATATATATGGAGAGAGAGCTAAATATTTTAACCCAACCAATACAAGTTTGCGCTACATCCCTTTCTCCGGGTTTTTACGTCGTTTACCGTGAGAGAGAAAGAGACAAGACAAGTTTTCACATAATATAGCACCACCATTCGGTATGTCAGCATGTTTTCCGTCTCCCGCGTCTCCGGCGACTCCACCCACTACGTTTTTACGTCGTATACCGTGAGAGAGAAAGATACAAGAAAAGTCTTTACATAATTTTGCAGCACTGCACCGCCCTGACTACATTGTTTCGCAAAGGTATCTCTCCATATATTCTTACTCCAAGGATGAAAGACGAGGAAAAATAGATCAGAAACGAAGGATGGTAACGAAGAGGAGATGAGAGCTACGTGAGGTTTTATCCGTAAAATATTATATCTATGTTTCAGTCCGTACACTTGTAATTGAAACTTAAAAAAAATGTATTCTTTTCTCTGTAATAGAGATTTGCTAGCGTTCATGAAAATAATCACCAGCGTAATATAAAATAATTTTTCGTAGAGCTTTTACGCTTTGAGTAACTTTTACTTTAATAATAATAATATTTTTTGGATAATTTGTATAGCTAAGTATCAACATATTAACAGTCTTTAATCTAATTTCCTTTTCTTTGATTTGACATATATGTTAATATGAATTCATCCGTTTCATCTGAATTTTTATACCCCTAGCCTCTGGTAAATATTTTTTAAAATCTGTTGATGTACACATGCACTGTTATACCCATAACTGAACCTCTTTCTCTGATGATTTATGATAACGATCATGATTTTAGATAGTTTTAATTTGTATACATATTATGTATTATTTTATCCTCGTTAGTTAATCTTACTAGCATAATTAATTTAGTATGAAGCGCACTTGAAGTGAATTATCACAAAACTGCGCTATATAAGTTCACTGTTATTATTAGCGCCTTTTTTGTGAAAAATCACCTCAAGGGCGCTGTAAAAATCTTAATTTCTAGTTAATATTAATTCCTAGTTTATATTAATATACAGCAAGATACTTTCTTGGCAGGTCACTTCAATCAATTTATTATAATAACTTAAAATTTTAGCTGATTTACTTATATGTATTTTTTTTAAGGCATGAGAGCAATATATATGGTAGTTTATCAAAGGTATTTTTAAATTTTTCGTAGTAAGGAACAGATAATGATGAAAATTTTCTAATGAATTTAATGAATGAGAGTCAGAAAAGTTTCTTCTTGGTTTGGATAGAAATTCTATTGGGCTTGTTACACACCTTGTTTGCCCGTTAAATTATCTAACTTTCGTGTACATATGTCCATAACATAACATGTCAACACCAAACGGCTTTGCCAACTGATCATTATTTAAAAATGCATATTTATAAAGTTGTTGTCAAAGAAAAATAAATTTCAGTTTTTTTTTTAAATATTGGCCATCAATACAAATATAAACGTAACAATGAATTATAAAAATAATAGGTGTGTTTGTGTACTTCATGAATAAATTGAATGTGCATAGGTATGTGTAAATTTAATTGGTTTATTTACTTGAAAAATAATGCTGGTACCGATATGCGTCCTTGCGGAAAACCGGTGATTTTTCAGGTTATTCAAAAAAAAATCTTTTCAAATATTGGACATCAATACGTTTAAATGTATTATACAAAGAGTAGATGTGTTTGTGTATTTCCATAAATAAATTAAATATGCATAAGTAGGTTAAAAATCAATTGGTTTATTTACTAAGAAGAAAGGAGTGTGAAAAGAATACATGATGCGGACGTGAATGGAAGAAGAAGTCGAGGACGCCCGAGAAAGACATGGCACGATCAAGTAAATCAAATACTTAAATTGGGTCATGTGAAGAGTCAGATTAACAGAACAGTATGTATGAGACGATATATGAATGTAAATGAAGCAAGGAGTGTATGCCAAGACAGAGTTCTATGACAGTCCGTCCTCTCTACCTACCCCTGCGAGAAACGGCGTGATGGTTAGTTAGTTAGTTAGTTAATATTCACTTTCCACGTATAGATGACAAACATTTTGATGAAAAAAGTGGAATTTCGAGATGCCGCACTTAGCGCAAAGCGCGCCCAACATGTGACTCCGAACTGTGCGCCCGGCAGTAGGTTAACCTAGAAAATTTATCTCAATTTAACCCACCGTTTGGGGTTTTTTGCTGCTTCAGCACACAGATATTCCGCATTAAAAAATAAGTTATAATTCCTTTCGATCACACTTAACTAGGAACCATGGTTTTAATGCTAATGTACTGGACTGTTTTAATATTATGGTCGCCCACATTAACAATTTAATAATTATTTAAATTTGACCACGTGCGGGCAGATTATATTAAAAGTTTCTCCCGTGATTTTTCCCGGCGTAAGCTAGTTTATGAACTTTTCCCTTCCCTGTAGTATGAATAATATGAACATGTTTGCTCGTCATGCCCCAGATTTAAATCACCCTTACCCCCCATGCTATCCTGGAACTATGCTGGAACTAACATGTCCCAGGGACGACGTCTGGGGAAATTGAGCTTTTTACTAACTAACTAACCATCACGCCGTTTTCCCGCAAGGGTAGGCGAAGAGGACGGACCGCCATACAACTGTGTCTCGGCACACACTCCTTGCTTCGTTCACATTCATACATACTTTTAGTACCTAAATACAATACAGCTTTTGTAAAAAAACACCATATGTACATCGCACCTCACACTTACAACAAACTCCCACCACAGATTGTGGCCATCACCAATATGCATTCCTTTAATCAAAACATTACTAAATGGCTAATGAGTACGGACCGCAAGGAAATTGAAGACCTCCTAAAATAGCACTCGAAATGCTTCACCATGACAAACTAGAACATTGTGTAACAAATATCATAATTTTTTTTAAATTATTCTACTTGTACTCACTGTCACTTACCTCAGAACAGGTTCTTATGACCTAGTGAGGTAGGTAATATAAAAAAATAATGTAAGAAACTAAAAGTTAATAAAAAAATAAAAATAAATAAATATATATATACATACATCATCGTCTCATACATACTTTTCTGTTATTCTCACTCTTCACGTGGCCCGATTCAAGTATTTGATTTACTTGATCGTGCCATGTCTTCCTCAGGGGTCGCCGACTTCTTTTTCTATTCACTTTCGGATCATATATTCTTTACACACTCGTTTCTTCGTCCATTCGCTCTACATGCCCAAACCACTTTAGCGTCCCCTTCTTGATCCTATTCATTACGTCCACATTCTTAACATGGTCATACGTGGTTTTACGGCACATACGTCCCATGGATTTCATTTCCACAGCATTCAGTCTACTTTCATCCTTCCTTAGCCAGTCCATACCTCACTGCCATACATCAGGGTTGGTATTAGCACTCTACTGTGGACTGCTAGCTTCGCTTCTTTGGACAATTTCTTATTAGCATCAACAGCGTTCAGTCCTCCATTAATGGAGTTCCTTCATTCACCCTTCTTTCAATATCCTTATCGGCCTGGTAGATATTCTTCTCTAAATCAATAATATCAAACAACTATGTAGAGTAAGAGCATATAAAAGTGGGAAATCCTAAATAATAATTACAGAATTATCAAAATCATGTTTTTTTTAAAATTAAGGTACGTTTAAATTCACAATAGATTATGTTTCTGTGTCGAGTTCTCCTTAGTCCTGTTTACCTTTGCGTCCCCCTTGACCTACTTTTTCCCAGTATTTATTTTTCATTTTACTTTTGCACTGCCGAACTTCTTTAGACATAATACTACAAAAATCGACAATTTAAATACATTTTGTGGCTATTTAATTCAATTTAATGGTTATTTGTTTCAAGAATGTAAAAGTTTAAGTTAAGTTAGTCAAAGGATTATAAAACTTAATATAGGAAACGTACAGAAACCTACAGCTGTTTACAATGATTTTGGGAAGCGACTGTAGTGTCAACTTCTCCGGAAACTAGTTTATAACTAAAGTTCTAAAGCTAGCTTACACTTGAACAGTATTTGCCGTAATGCAGTTAGCGTAGTTCTGGACTATCTCTAGACCTCCATATGAAAGCAGTAAACTCTGAGGCCGCATGTTCAAAACCCACCGAGAAATAGTTTAAAAACACAGATATTGATATATAATACTCATTGAATATTTTTTTAAAATACATCGTATAGACTTGATCTCGATCTAACAGAGTAGGCGAAATTTGAATGAAGCAAGGAGTGTGTGCCAAGTGTAATAATCGTTGATGCGACCGACAGAATGCTCCTTGGGTAAGGTGCGCTTTTGTTCTAGGATGTTAAATAAAATACTATCACTTTCTCTTGAATACTTTTTACTGGAAAAATTTAAATAATACGATAATTTAATCTTTAACTGAAAAGTATAAATATCATAGTTTACTGCACAGGAGTGCGATGAGAATTTAAATAAGGAATGCATGGAATGGTGAGGAATAGTGGAATGCGTGCTTTTGCAGAAATGCTCCAGTTTTATACCGGCATATGGACATAGTCAAACTAAAAGTATCAGAGTCCAAACATGTGGTCTATGGGATAATGCATGTTAAAAGGAATTTTGGAAAGCGATTTTAGGATATAATTTATTACACAGAAAGACTAAAGGATACAATTAGGATACAATAGGAGATTGGAAGGGATGTTTAGTGACATGGGTAAGATGCACATGTGCTAAACTGGTTGAGCCAATACACAAGACAGAGTTGTATGGCAGTCCATCCTCTCTGCCTACCCCTGTGGTGAAATGGCGTGATGGTTAGTTATTTAGTCAATATTTATATGTTGTACTTTGAATCGATTTACAAATGTGAAAATTAATAATTTTTTTTTAATTCGCTTTCGCCAGATTTTAAGCTCGCAATCTTGTACAAAGAGACCTACCTATCCAAGGCAGCGAAGTCAGTTTTGTAAGAATTTCGCCTGACTTCTCTGAATAGGCGTGGCTAGGGATTTTACACCTTTTTACAAACAAACAAATATAGCACATAACCTCAAAAAAGCGTTCGCATAACAAAACGATATCAAAATACTTTTAAATGATTTATAGATTCAGAATATCTTACAAAACGAATAGCATAACGTTTGTTTAAATAATGATGGAAGTTTATAGTTAGTATAATGTATTTATATACTTGATAATTCTAATGTGCTATCAAAGAAATTTTAAACTGTTTAAAAACCTGCGAAAAGTGAAGTATTGAACTCATTTTGGATTTTTTATGCATACATTTATAGTGCGTGTCGACATAATGTTTTGCTTATTTGTATAACCCCTTTTTCGTTGTATTTTTATCAACATAAATATAGGACATAACCTCAAAAACTAGTAAATTACGTCGTGGGCGTACAGTGGGCGGAGTCCCCGATCACGTGGGTTACGGGAAACATTCTAACAATACCTACAAGCGGTGTGATGTTTTGAAAGGAAATTGTTGTCTCTTTCTCTCTCATGGTGTTCGACGTAAACACCCGTAGAAAGTGATTTATCCAAATTTCTATAGATTAGGTAAAATGAATTAGCTCGCTCTCCATATATTGTTACTCCAAGCTCATATTATTTTTTAAATCCATCTAGCTTAAAGCTGATACCGCTCAAGCACAGAAATAATTATTCTGTATTAATAGACCGTATTACAAAGAATAATATTGTTTCTACATTTACCAACGAGTCAAATTTCGTTTTAATCTCCTTCCTGACCTTCGATTCCCAGCTTGTTCCCAGCTTCCGCCCATCTGTTTAGCGTCTATCAAATGATCAAGTAGGTTACGATCTCAGAGCAGTAATATACCAGGAGGGAGCGCTCTTAAAGTAACAATATATGGAGAGAGAGCTAATTCTTTTTACCCAACCTATACAAATTTACGATAAATCACTTTCTCCGGGTTTTTACATCGTAAACCGTGGGAGAGAAAGAGATAAGGCAAGTTCCCAAACAATAATCTGTCTCTCGACGAATCACCTTTAGATATACAAATTTTAACCAAATCCTGTACTGTACGACAAATTCGGAAAGTCCAATTTTTCAATTTCGCTCCCATGTCCTAAATCGGAATAAAAAATGATAAAAAATTAAAATTAGAATTTTAAGTTAATAGCTGTGTAAGCTAAACATTTTTATCTTTCTCTAAGATTTGGTCCATCGTCCTCTTTAGCCGTCTGTTGTAGGATGCTTACAAGTGGCAGTTTGTTTTTTTATATGAATAACGCGCAATAATTACAACTGCTCCCAACCGTCTGGTGTCAGTGGGATTATGACACCCCCCATTTGGGAATGCTGTGAGGCTGAAGTTCGTAATAATAATAATATTTTGATATATTTATAGTTTTTGTGTTTATTTAGTAGAAATTGATTTTATATTTTTTAACCATCAACGTTATTTACCAAAAAGTAATTTACGCACGCCGGGCTTGAACCCGCGACCTTTGGATGCGTTGTCCAGCGTCTTACCACGTGACCATGGAGGCAGGTAGATACTTTAAGGATCACACTGTTTTAATACCACTATTCAGAATCGAAACATTGCTTTAAATGACTACAGCCGTGTTTAATGATCAGAACTGAATAGAGAAATACTCCCAAACCTTCCCCTTCCACATCTCCTTGCCCTACCCACTACCTTCAGCCTCACAACATACCCCGATTGGGGTAGTAGTTCATAGTCCCACTGGCTCCAGACCGTAGATTCTCAACCTTCTTTTGCCCACCGCCCACTTTGAGAATATTTTTTTTCTAGAGCCCCTCCCGATTTTTTTTACTTACCATCTGTCGCGTTCGCGGTTCCAGTTACCGGTAACCACCTAAAAACCGGTTATTTATCCAGTTCTTTTTGGGACCGGTTTGAAAGTGAAAAGAACTGGAACCGATTCCTCGTTCAAAGAAACACGAAAAGAACGAACAAAGCATATATCGACCGTTTCAGTGACCGGCTATTTTTTCCAACGCCACCTAATTTTCTCTGGGTCTTCTACTGCCTCCCTAAAAGTCTCCAACGCCCCCTTATTTTCTCTGGGTCTTCTAATAATACCCCCTTGACAGTCCCAAACGCCCGCAAGGGGGCGTTGTCGCCCACGTTGAGAACCTATGCTCTAGAGCTTAGAGTACATAGAGTAGTATCTATCCAAGGCAGTGAAGTCAGTTTTGGACTTGTTTTTGATGATTTTAACATGACTCGGCGCAGTTGGGCGTGGCTAAGACTAAGGCTACGGTATTTATACATCCATTCATATCACATATCGACATAATGTTTTTGTGTATCCGTATAGCCACTTTTTCACAGTATTTTTATCAACAAAAATATAGCATATAACCTAAAAAACCGTTTAGTTGTGTCAAGTTTAGTGGCATAATAAAAAATGTGGGCGGAGTCCCGCCAGTGTTACTTCAAGGAACCAGCACCTTAAGATCATTATGACAGTATATAGAAGCGGGCCAAGAAATTTGCTGTCTCTTTTTCTCTCATGGTGTACGCCGTAAAAGCCCGGAGAAAGTGATTTTTCGCAAGTTTGTGTAGGTTGGGTAAAAATAATTAGCTCTCCCTCCATATATTGTTACTTCAAGCTCTAGAGTCTAGAGCATAGGTTCTCAACGTGGGCGATTTGAGAAGCTTTTGGAATTGGAATTCTTGTGCAGTATTCACTATACATACTTATAAAGCATTTAAACTTATGCGTTTGGAAAATAGAGCAAACCACCGAGTGCCACTCAGGGCGTACCCTGTTTTACAGATAACCCAACTGTTGATTATCTGATGAACTCATTTCGCAACCGCGCATCATATGGTTTCGCTCGCAAGTGTTACGAATGTTTTTTTATCTCGCCAAGTATAAACGATGGCTTGTATCATTTGAGCAATGCTGAGCTGTGTTTGCAACTTGGTTTTTCGATTATTTTTAGGTCGAATGGTCTCTCGTCAATCGTGTCTAAGATGAACGACGTTTGTATACAGAAAGCTCTAATAATAAATGGAAAGCCTTTTATTTTGGAAGCGAGGATACACTGTACTATATTGCGTACGACGAATACTTGGAGAACGTCAATAATAATAATAATAGTCGGCTTTTTTATAGCGCTGTTTTTGTTAAGTATCACTTAAAGGGAGGTTTATAAAAAATAAAATCTATTGGTTAAATTACCAGTAAATTAACAAAACACCTTTTTAACTAACTAACTAAAGCCGTGGCGCTCTCGGAGCAGCCTGGCGTGTTTTTAGTCTTTCTCGTTATTTTTCGCCAAATAAGTAGGATATTTTACAAATTACTTCTTTAAAATTACACTAAAATTACCGTTGTTGTGTATAGGTTAAGTGAATAAACTCTAAATAATTTTAAAGTGACTAGTTTCGACGTAATTTCGATTTTTAAGAAAATATTTGAATCTTCAAATATCAGTTTTTTTAAATGCAGTGCTAAAGCCCGAGAATGGTCGTCACACGACGATGACGTCGATGACGTCGATGACCATTTGCCACATGTTCCGTCCCTTCGACCGCCGGCCCGGTAACCGGCAGGCGACCTTTTTTTTTTTTTTTTGTCAATTCAATACAATCATCAGTTCTTCTTTTTGCCTGCGCATATAACCTGTTAGAAATGTCGTGGCGCTTTTTGCAGCTGCCTGACGTGTTTTAGTCTTGTTATTTTTCGCCAAATAAGTAGGATATTTCACAAATCACTCAAAGAAAAAAAAAAAAAATAAATAAAAAATAATAATAATAATTAAAAAAAAAAAAAATAAAAAATAAAATAAAAAATAAAATAAAAATAAAATAAATAAATAAATAAAATAAAAAATAAATTAATTCATTAATAAATAATAATTAAAATAAAAATCATTTAAAAATTGTGTCTATCTGATGGGACCTGCCAGTGAATACCGAACAAGAGTCTCAACTGCGTCCAACTTTCTAGAGCCAGTGGGACTATGGCATCCCCAATTAAGTTTCAGCTCAGCAATGAAGTTTCTACGAACACCACTTGCGGGGTTCGAGGCCAGCCCCCCAGTGGAGTGTGCGTCTCCGCCCTCACCTGGCTGTCCTCCGGCGGCTCCTTCATCGGCCTCTGCAGCCTCAAGGATCTCCTGGTCTGCGTGTCCTCGTCGCCTCCCCGGCTCCAAGCCCAGGGCGACAGGGGCAATGGGTACGAGGAAGAAGAGCGTGGGACAGGGTTTGAAGCAGTCGAGAAGAAAAATGGCGGATTGGTGAACTCCGCACCAGCGCAGCATACTCTGACTCTGGAGGACTCCGATGACAGTTTTTCAGCAACAAACATGCCTGGGCAGCTGCGCAAGTTTTTCCGCAAGAAGAAGAGAAGGACCACCACGACCAGCGCCGCAGCGCCGACGACCACGATTACGACGACGCCCGTGCCGCCCAAGCCGACGCCGCCCACCACCAAGCCGCCTTCCGACACCGGCGACGAATTCGGCTACCTTTGGTCACCGCTGGACTCGGCTCCTGACTCTGACTACTGACCATTAAACTAAGAATTAATATTAAGTAGAAATTAAGATTTGTACAGCGCCCTTGAGGTGATTTTTCACAAAAACGGCGCTATAAAAATCATCCAAAAATAAATAAATAAATAAATAAACTAAAAAACAATCAACTGAAAAAACAAAAATCGCTGGTATTCCGCAAGGTCGGATACCGGTACAGCTTTTAATTTTTTAATTTAAATTTTAATAAATTTTTAATAAAACAAAAAATACAGAGATTTCCTAAAGCTTATAACAAAGGCTTTTTTAACAAATAAACACCAATTTCAGTAGATAACTCACTTCTTATGTTTCTTCTTCCTTGTAATTGTTTCTAGTTTAGTTTAGTTTATGATAAATCAACTCCCTTATTGAGAAAATTTTCGTGCCAAGGGAGGAAAATCAATAAATAAAAGGATATTGTAGCTAAAACTAAAGCTAGAATTGCCTTTTATTTATTGATATTTGCATATCGCGGGTTGTGAAAAAGTTTTGGACTTTTTATCTAGCATTTGCATTAGATCTAGAATTTGCCAACCATTGAAATTTGAAATACTATTACACTGGTGAGTTAAGATGCCAATAATTCTGTTATTTATGGATATAATTTTCTGAACAGATGAGATTTGAGTTTAGCTCTGAACTCTGTCGAGTATTTTGTCATTCTCAGATTACGTGGGTGTCTATTCCAGGCTTTAGGTCCTAACACTTCTGCAGCACGCTCTCCGAACTTAGTGTCTGGCGTGCGCTTTGGTTCCTTCAACCTTCCGATAGCCGATGACGTTGCCGATCTGAGGGTTGACTGTCGCTAGTTGGAGTCTTCAGGAATACACAATTCCGATAAATAAGCCGGAGCCATTCTGTTATTTTAATTGACTTAAATACCGTCCCGCAAAGCTTGAACTAAACGTAAGCAATGCTATTAATGAAGGATTGAATTCAGTAGCATCTAAAATAATGTCCAAAGTCATGGTATTTGAAAGACATCATATGAGAACAGTTTGCAATATATTTTTGAATGATAAATCTTTGGATCAAGTAGATGAGTTTGTGTATTTAGGAAGTATATTTACGAGAGACGGAAAGGCTAATGAGGATATTGAAAGAAGGGTGAATGCAGGAAACTCCATTAATTGAGGACTGAACGCTGCCAAATGGTTAAGGCATGTAGAGTAAATTGGACGAAGAATGGAGTGTAAACAGAATATTTGACGCTAAAGTGGATGGAAGAAGAAGTCGGAGACGCCCAAAGAATCGAATACTTGAGTCGGCTTAATGGTTAGTTAATTAAGTTTCGTGTCCGAGTTTGAAACGCTTTCGCCTGTTTCAATTATGAAGCAAATAAAATTGCTCGATTTATGCTTATTTCAGAAAAACCTCACATATGTATATGTCAAGTCGTCTCTCCGTGCAATCTGAATCCTTTATCTTACGAAGGTGCTTCCCATACTTTGTGATATTGTACCTTTGGCACGAAGTTCTCCTTACAGAATACTTCATTTCCTTTGGTGTTGAGCTCATTTTCAACGAAACGCGCTCCTCGCTTCCAAGTTTTGCAAAGGCAGGCTGTTCGATCCGAAGCTGTGATAAAACACTTATTGTGTTTTTAGCTTCCGACGAATTTTGGAAATAGTGGACTGAAAATGATGGAAGTGTCTAACTATGGATGTGGATAAATATTAATGAGTGAAGGAAGTAAGGAAACCTATTCATTTTAATTTTTATATAATTCAATTGAATTAAATTTAATATTATTATTATTGAGTTCTGCTATTTTAAGTTTTTTTTATTTTAGTTTTTAGTGACAGCTGTTTCGGCGTTTAAGGCCATTGTCAAACTGCCATTGTCAACAGTTTGACAATGGCCTTAAACGCCGAAACAGCTGTCACTAAAAACTAAAATAAAAAAACTTAAAATAGCAGAACTCAATAATAATAATATTAAATTTAATTCAATTGAATTTTATAAAAATTAAAATGGAGTTCTACATTATATATATTTTATTAGTAATTGGAATTAGAAATTTTATGATTAAATATCTTTGTAACTCTGTTGCAAACAGGTTTTTCTTGGCTGGGGTGGTTTCGCCTTGCTACGGGCAATGCATTTTATTAAAATCATAGATTTAAAACATTGTTTCGATGGCCTCCGTGGTCGAGTGGTAAGATGCTCACCTACGTTCGGTAAATTGTCATTATATAAATATAGATATTCAAATGAACACGAGGAAATTTAAAAAATGTTTAAAAACTAGCAGTTATGTAGAAATAATGCACATTTTCACATTGCTCTTAAAATTCTGAATAAATGACACCGCCAACGCGACATAAACTGAAATCTCTCTGTTAAATCGGTTAGTAGTTGAGTGGACAAACGCGTAGTATTCCCGCATGGGCGTCATTGCACAATCAACATATTTCGCTTACTATGAAGGTAGTAGGAGTTATTTAAATATTATCAGGATATTCGTACCTAGGAATTTTTGTATTTCTTTTTAAAAGAATACATATTTATAAATATATATATATATATATATATATATCTCATCACTACTTTTACGAACATCCCCTAATCTTCATCAGAACCCTTCGCATCTCTCAAACTTCTTACTTTTAAAACACTTCTCGCGCCTGTTTTACGTATTACGCTTGAGTTAAAATAATGCCCACGAGTTGCACGTTCAACCTCGTTCGTGTATTTGTTGTTTCTCGTTTACTCTAGAGGAGTGTGTGACCCACTTTTGACTTGAGAGAAGCTTAAAGCTTTGCTGTGCTAAAGCTAACCTATGTTATTATTTACATGACGGATGACAATAAAATCCACTAAAGAATAATTTGACTACACTGTAAAGGTTCAAACAAATTCCACTCGCCTGAAAAAATAAATAAAAGTAAATACTGAAATCCTCGACTTGTTTTTGTGGTTTTGTCAATTTTTAAATGATTATTTTAAAGAATTCAAAAAATTTATAAAAGTGTAAACGACAAGACATTTTATACTTTGAACTATTGGAAACAATGTTTCACGTATTTACAACAAAACATTTTTGCGAAAGAAAAGTAAACATAACGTTTTACATCTCAGCATTTTTTTCGCAGACATCTAAGGAGAAATCTACACAAAATAATACCCTAATGTACATATTATTATATTACAAGATGTTTTAGGAATCCACTATTGTAAATATGCCTTCTATAAAATATGCAAAGCAAACAGAGACGGGAATATCAAAGGTTAAATTTAATTATAGCCAACTGTTCAAAATAAAGCTGAAAACAATCGATATTACTATATTATAAATATTTAAAAAAAAACCACAGATGCATCTAACTCATATCTATGTAACCCGTCTCCCCGAAGGTAATAAAACTACCCGAAGGTATATTTGAAAATAATTGTAAAGACGCCTCTGTTATCAATAAAACAAAACCCTAAGTCACAGATATTCTCTCTGATATAAACTTTCAGAGCAATAATATACAAGAGAGAGCGCTGCTGAAGTCAGTTTTTATGAGTTTTACCGGACTCGGCTAGACCTGGGCGTGGCTATGACTAGGGTTAGGGTATTAATACATTCATTCATAGCACATGTCAACACAATGTTTTTGTTTATTCGTATAACCACTTTTTCACAGTATTCTTAAAAACAAAAATATAGCATATAACCTAAAAACCGTTGAGTTATGTCAATTTATCTCGCATATCAAAACGTTTGGGTGGAGTAAACGGAGACGCGGGGCATGAAGAACACTCTTACAATACTTTAAAGCGGTGTGATAACTTGGAAAATTTTGTTGTCTCTTTCTTTCTCATGGTGTACGACGTAAAAACCTGGATAAAGTGATTTATCCCAAGTTTGTATAGGTTGGGAAATAGCTTTCTCTCTATATATTGTTACTCCAAGTATAAACTCAATAAGCCTCAATTCCGGACATTAATAGTATATTTATTATAGATTTACTTAAATTGTACCAGTCTGAAGCCTGTCATAAGGCGAAACCGGTCAGGCTTTAATAAAAAAATAGTGGAATAATGTTAAAAAAGTTGCATTTTTTTAATCATTTAAATTAACAATTGACGATCGAGGTTGAAGGAACTGCCTTTATTTCTATTACCTTCATATAATAATATCTCCAGCCCTTATTTAAAATATTTTAAATTAAGTTAGGGGTAGTTCATCTCTATCATTATTTAAAACACTAGACAACAAGACATCCCTTAATAATAACTGGATACTATACTTATCCTATCCTATCGAGGACCAATTAAATTATACGTATATTTCGATTAACCTCCCATCTCCTTATATTACTTCTTACTTTTAACACCTAATGAATAGCCACATTTTTTTGGCATTTAAAATTTTGCCATGGCAACGAATATTTAGTGATTTTTTTTCACGAAAACAACATTTTGAAAATGATAAAATTATAGGAGAAACTGAACTTCCGAAACCAGGCGAGAGTTTAAAAAATAGTTAAGACGTAAACGCAGAATATTCGCTTACTAAAACTATATTACTTCTTACTTTTTACACCTAATGAATAGCTACATTTTTTTGGCATTTAAAATTTTGCCATGGCAAAGAATATTTAGTGATTTTTTTTCACGAAAACAACATTTTAAAAATGATAAAATTATAGGAGAATTTGAACTTCCGAAACCAGGCGAGAGTCTAAAAAATGTTTTAAACGTAAACGCAGAATATTCGTTTACTAAAACTTGGTCTTGAACTATGTGGTATGACGAAGGAAACTTTACAAGAGCTTTTTTGCTTATAGTCCTACATGGGTACATGTTACATGGTACAAAGGTCAAAGCTTGCCTTCACGTAGTGCTGCATTTTTACTCTTGTTTACAACGAGTCACGTTTTAGCCCTTAAAGCCCGTCACGTATTTTCCTACGGCATAGTTGTTGCATTATATCCGCTGTGAGCCCTAAAATAGTTCCCTTTCCGCCACAAAACTGCGCCTTAAAGTGGCCGCCATCAAAATATGAAACGGACAAAGGCAGAAAAACATCGCGGTTTATTTTTATTATTTATGCTTTTTTCAGAAATAGTAGCGCGATTTTGTGACGGTTCACCTCAAGTGCGCTTCACACTAATTAATAATTATAATAATTGTATATATTTATCGTTTTTTTTGTTTTATGTCTAGAACTCAATTTTATTTTATTTTTTGTAATTCAATTTAATATTATTAAAATTAAATTTTGCTATTTTTGAACCCTGACTTTGCTTAGGCTAAGCGAAACCGGTCGGTCATAAAATAAATAATTTCCATGGTCTTATACAAGGTTATTGTTTAATTTCTTTAATAATTTAATTTATATCTGGCTTGGAGTCAGTTTTGCACTCAGAGGACATGATATTGACAAAATTATAGTCGGTATTTATTTTAATAATTTATGTTTTTTATTGTTCGATTTTAGGGCATGAGAGCAAATTTCATAATATGCTTCCTGAATTTGTAGTCACATATATTGCTAAGAGATGTCGTCTTAGATCTTATACGTTAATAGTTAGAATGGAAATATTGTTTTTTTAACGTAAAAATTCGCACAGAGAAAGTTTCGTAAAAATACAAACTCGACAGTGAGAAGTAAGGCTAACTGAGTAAGAAAGGATTATGATTTATCAGCGTAATTTTTCCGTAGAACGAGATGCTCAAGCTTTAATTAATGCCAGTTGATGCTGTAATCTGGCCCGAGGAATGGACCAGACATTCGGTAATGGCGCTCTCAGAAATTAGCTCGGATGAGACGGGCAGATCTAAGCGCGGTTGCATCTGAAGATGCTGCCGCGCTAAATTAATTATCTTTTTAAAGGCATTTACTGAATTTGCCAAAAAGAAAACGTTCCTCGGATTAAAGTTTTATATCTGTCAGAGAAAATCTCGTGCTGGGTTTTATTTCTAAATTTTAGAATTTCGTTTCAAACTGAAAATTTACCTTTTCAGACCCCCATATCCTTAAATTCACTAAAAGAATCTCACCATAATCTGTCTCTCGACGAATCACCTTTAGATATACAAATATTAACCAAATCCTGTACTCTACGACAAATTCAGAAAATCAATTTTTTATTTTGCTCACATACCCTAAATCGGAAAAAAAAATTATAATTTTAGGCTAATAAGTGTGTCTATCTGAAAGAACCTGCCAGGTAAGTATGTTCCTGTATATTTTCTTATTTAAACTTGGAGTTAATATGTAATAATAGAAAATAAGATCTGTAGAGCGCCCTTGAGGTGATTTTCCACAAAAACGGCGCTATACAAATCATCCAAATATTATTATTATTATTTTACAGTTGAGTTGTGTACGCACTCATACTCTTTGACGGCCTCCGTGGTCGAGTGGTAAGACGCTCAACTACGAATCCAAAGGTCGCGGGTTCAAATCGGCGTGCGCCAATAACTTTTATATAATTAATATATATGTATATAAAAAAAATAATAAAAAGCATATTTGCGGCACGTTCCAGAGTGGTAAATACTCTAAGTATCGCCCTGGTAAAGGACCACCATTCAGAATCGAAACGTTGCTTGAAATGGCTTTAGCCGTGTTTAATGACCAGATCTGAATAGCCAGGCACTTCCCAACCTTCCTCTTCCCAATCTCCTTCCCCTCCCCACTACCCTCAGCCTCACAACACACCCAATTCGGAGATGCCATAGTCTCACTGGCTCTAATAAAAAGAACTCTTGATCATTTTTATTTTTTATAGTGAATATCGCACAAGAGTCCCAACTGCTCCCAGCCGTCTAGAGCCAGTGAGACTATGGCATCCTCAATTGGGGTATGTTGTTAGGTTAAATGTAGAGAGGGAAATAGACGGGGAAGGGGAAGGTCAAGAAGTACCTGGCTATTCAGATCTGGTCGCCAAATACGACTAATGTCATTTCAAGCAACGTTTCGATTCTGAATTATGGTTTTTCATCAGGGCCATACTTAGGGTATCTACCCTTGAAGTAACAATATATGGAGGGATAGCTAATTTGTTTTACCCAACCCATCCGAAATTGTAATAAATCACTTTTTCCGAGTTTTTACATCGTACACCATGAGAGAGAAAGAGACAACAAATTTCTTGGACCGCTTCTATATACTGTCGCAATGATCTTAAGGTGGCTATCTTCGCTGGTTAACGGCGGGACTCCGCCCAAATTTTTTACTATGCCACTAAACTTGACACAACTAAACGGTTTTTTAGGTTAGATGCTATATTCTTGTTGATAAAAATACTGTGAAAAAGTGGCTATACGAATACACAAAAACATTATGTCGATATGTGATATGAATGGATATATAAATACCCTTGCCTTAGTCTTAGCCACGCCCAGGTGCGCCGAGTCATGTTAAAATCATCAAAAACAAGTCCAAAACTGACTTCACTGCCTTGGCTTGGGCTACCTCTAGTATACTCTAACGTATCTACCACTGTAGAACGTGCCGCAAATTTACTGTACAGTATTTAATGTGAATTAAATGTGTTGTGACACATATTAATTAAATACAAGTTATTTGTCATCAAATTTGCCGTCAAATGAAGATTCTGATAGTGCTAGGATTTGTATGAAAATTTTATTCGGATTTAAAAAATATTTTGTTAACTAGTCACTGCGTATCTTTTATTCGGTTTTTTTTTGTCACTGTTATAAGTGTACGAGGCCTGTTCAAAAGAAGAGGTGAATTTTGAATTTTCTCGGGCTGTGTACATTCGATTATCGTTTTTTTTTGTTTTTGTTATTTTGGTACACATATGTTTATCATATGTTAACATTATCAGCCATTTTGGATTAATGGTTTGTTTTTGACAACTGGAAAGGTTAGTCAGGTTTTTATGTTATCTTTGATTTTTTACTTTTGGTAAAAAATGGATCAACATAACAAAAAAAAATCGATAATCGAATGTACACAGTCCGCGTAAATTCAAAATTCACCTTTTCTTTTGAACAGGCCTCGTAAGCGCCGCAAAGGATAACTTTGTTCCATGTAAAAATCTCGTAAAATATCCAACAGTAACAAAGTATTTATGTAATTGAATTGAATTAAAGAAGAATTAGTTTCAGTGGAATAAAGGAAAAGCTTTTACCTATCTTTTATTACGGCCAATTTACCTGCGTCCTTGTTCGTATTATAATACGACGTAACCCTTTTGCGATTTCCAGTCTGATACCTTGGTAAATAAACAATGGCAGATTTATTCATCCTTCAAAACACTCCAGCGGGAGGGTGATAAATGATAAAGAAAATGGGACAAAGCTCGATTGTCGCACAGTCATAACACTGGAGTGAACATTGGATGAAGGATCTTGCAATATTCATCAAGGATCTTCAATTCATAAGTGTATTTCTGCTAGTAGGTATGTAGTATGAATATCGTACGTCAGTACTACGCCGTAGAGAGTAAATAGATTTATTCTCTTCGTGTAACGGAGAACTGATGTATGGCAGTGAGGCATGGAACTGGCAGAGGAAATATGAAAGTTTACTGAATGCTGTAGAAATGAGAAATATGATGAGGCGTATAAAAATAATAATAATAACAGTGAAATTATATAGCGCAGTTTTGTGATATTTCACCTCAAGTGCGCTTCATACTCAATTAATTATGCTAATAAGACTAACTAACAATGAGAAAATAATATGTATACCAATTGAAACTATCTAAAATCATGATCGTTATCATAAATCATGAGAGAAAAAGGTTTAAATATGGGTATAACCTTAGAGTACATAGAGTGGTACCTATCCAAGGCAGTGTAGTCAGTTTTCGATGATTTTTGCCGGACTCGGCAGACCTGGGCGCGGCTAGGACTAGAGCTAGGGTATTTATACACCCATTCATAGCACATGTCGACATAATGTTTTTGTTTATTCGTATAAACACTTTTTCACAGTATTGTTAACCACAAAAATATAGCATATAACCTAAAAACCGTTTAGTTGTGTCGAGTTTAGTCGCTTATGAAAACATGTGGGCGGGAGTCCCCGGAGACGCGGGAGACCACGATCATCCCAACAGTACATAAAAACGGTGTGTTATTTTTGTTATCTCTTTCTCTCTCATGGTGTACGACGTATACACCCGGAGAAAGTGATTTATCGCAAGTTTGGATAGGTTGGGTAAAAAGAATTAGCTCTCTCCATAAATTGTTTTTCCAAGGGTATAACAGTGCATGTGTACATCAACAGATTTAAAAAAAAACAATTTACCAGAAGCTAAGGGTATAAAAATTCAGATGAAACGTATGAATTCATATTAACATATTTGTCAAATCAAAGAAAAGGAAATTAGATCGAGGACAGTTAATATGTTGGGTACTTAAAACATGAATATTCAAGTATCATAAGTAATGATTCTAAAAATGCAAACAGTGTAAATATAACAAGTAACAAAAGAACAATAAATATTTTATGGCAATGAGTATATGGTTTTCAGTAGATAGTGAGGACATTGAGTTATAATGATGGAAGTAAGGAAAAAACTGAAACAAAGCAAATTAGGGACGTTTTTAAAGAAATTAAATTTTAATAGTGTGTGCAGTAAAACCACGTATGACTCTGTAAAAAAGATGGATATTCGTAAAGAATGCGAGGCTGAGTAAGCGTAATGAATAAGATCGAGAAAGGAACGCTTAGATGGTTTAAGCATGTAGGAGGATGAACGAAGAAAAGAGTGTGGAAATAATTTATATGAGGCGAATGTTGATGGAAGAAGAATTCGGGGACGCCCGAGGAAGACATGGCACGATCAAGTGAATCAAATACTTGAGTCGGGCCATGTATTATGGAGGAATACCTAAAATCTGAAGCCAGTATTTATTATGGCTATTGAGATATTAAAATTATTAGAAGCATTGTCTAGTAGTTACACATCGTAGTTAAGCCTCAGCACCCAAAAATGGCGTTAAACGTCATTTTGTAGCATTCTAATACAAGCAATACTACGAACGGTTTACCTGTTAAGTTTCTATAGATAGTTAGGAAAATGACAAAGGTTTCCGATGAATGAAATTTTTTAAACTGAAATCTTTAAAACTCTATTGAAAACATACATAATATGTCAGTTAAAGGTGCAGTTTTGAAAACCAGCGAAGGCATTTTAAAACGTTTTGCATAAAATTACAGCATTCAATGGAGTGATCAGAAGCAAGTTGGAGTATGCTAGCACTGTCTGGTCTCCACATCAAACCAAATACATAAATATGTTGGAACAGATTAAAAAAAAATTCCTCAGGTATGTGTACATGCGTTCGCACGGAACACACCCTATGTTCATGCATCACATGGAACTACTCGAGGAGACACATTATCAAAGCTTAGAGGCTAGGCGCAATGCTGGTCTCATGACAATAGGCCTTAACATTATAAATCACTTAATCGACTGTCCATACCTCTTGGCATGCTACTGCTTATTCGTACCAGAAAAATACTGTCGCAGCAGAAATCATGCAATGTTCAGAATACCCTATGGTCGGACAGATGTTTTGGCTCAGCATAGCATGACAAGAGGTATAATTCTGTTAAATACATCATCTATATATATTGATATATTTTCAGACAATTTACAAAAGTTCAAAAAACTTGTTAATTTAAAAATGTTATAATTTGAAATTGTTTACTTGTTGTTCCATTGTACTGTTATTGGGTTTATATCTGTTGTACAATAATAATAAAAAATAAAAAATAAAAAAAAAGCATGCATTTCTTAAAGAATTCAAAAGATTACTATTTAGGAATTGTATTTACAGGAAACCTTGTACATTTTTCTAACTACCCGTATAGAATTGACAAATATGTCATTTGCAGTATTAGTTGTATTAGAAATCCAGGAAGTGTTTATTTTTGGGTGCTGGCCCTTAAGAAAAGGTTGAAAATCAAGTTTCATTTTTAAATAGTTACTGTGGAAAACATTCTTGAATTTGATGTTGTTGGGAAAAGTGTTTTCTAATCTGTGTTTGGCTAACGTGTGCACACATCTAAACCAAGTAATTTAATATAAACAATACCTTGTAACAGTACACAATTCTTAAGCATACCAACATAACAGTCTTGCTATAAAATAATGAACAAACATCATATTCTTAAGGGTGGAATCTCATTGTTTCAACAAGAAGCCTTACTAACCAACAAATATAAAGGATTAACCCTTGGAGTAAGAATATACGAGTATATGGAGAGAAGCTAAATATTTTTACCCAAAATTATATAAACCTATACATATTTACGATAAATCACTTTATTCGGGTTTTTACGTCGTAAACCGTGAGAGAGAAAGAGATAAGACATGTTGTCACATAATAACGCACCACTTTTAGGTATGTAAGCATGTTTTCCATCTCCGTCCACTACGTTTTGTTATGCGAAATAAATCAACGGTTTCTGAGGTCGTATCCTATATTTTTGTTGATAACAATACTGTGAACAGGTGGTTATACAAATAAACATTATGTTGAAATGTGCTGTGAATGGATGTAAAAAGGTGTGCCCATGAAAACCCTAGCCGCTCCCGAGTCAGGAAAAATCAACAATCCTAACTACACGGTTTCGCAAATCTATCCCTACCGATATATTATTGCTCTGATTTTCTCTCTTTTAAAAAGGTCATACTTATTTATGTGAATGTTTTAAATAAAAGCATAATATTTTAAAGGAAACTTTCGAAGATTAACTCAGAATGGAAAATACAATTGTATTTGAAAATATTTAAGTTGACCTAAAAAAGTTTTTTGTAAGATAAGTACACTTAAGAACAACGCAAGTTCAGAACGGTCCATATATTTTTTTAAACCTCTAGAATGCCGGATTCCCGCAAGGTACAGCCTGCATTGTACCTTGCTGACTGTAATTTATTAATACCTCACTAGTGTTTTAGAGGAAGAAGAAGATAAAGTTTCGCCTTTAGACGACATGATATTGTCAAAAATAAACATGTTTAAATTGCTGACAAATTGTATAGTGATTTTTGACTGTTTTTTTTTAGTATTCAAAAGTAATTGTGCTGTAAAGTAAACCAATCATAAAACATATATAAACAATATTTCATCAGGTGTGATGTGATTTGAGTACGTAATATTCCTAATTTAAAAAATGCATAATATTTTTTTCGGTACATTTAATGATTTTTTACCGCCGTTCTTACAATTGTTGGTGGTGTAATGGCCATCATAGTTGCCTTAAAGCAGATGATTAGGGTTTGATTCTTGCCCTTGGCATTTAAAAAACAAAATTCACGCACGTTTTAAGGCTAGTTGCCGCTGAATCGCTTGTTGCTGCAAAAGGTTTTCTAGAATTTGGAGGTTGTATTGGTCGGCCGGTTGTTTGCTAGCGTGGAGTGTCACATCACGTCACGTCAGCTTCTTCGGGTAATTGGGTCCGCAGTCGATGGGGAATTCCCAAAGAGGTATGTTGGAGGTGGAGGTGGGAGGTGGGAGGTGGGAGGTGGGAGGTGGGAGGTGGGAGGTGGGAGGTGGGAGGTGGGAGGTGGGAGGTGGGAGGTGGGAGGTGGGAGGTGGGAGGTGGGAGGTGGGAGGTGGGAGGTGGGAGGTGGGAGGTGGGAGGTGGGAGGTGGAGTGGCCGGGTCGACCCAACAAATGAATGCATTCATGGAATGGCGACAGTTCCGACTCACTGAATAGACACATTTTTGCGCAAATTGTCAAGTAATGAAAGTTGACCCTTTAAAAATGAGCCTAAATGTTGATCGGTTTTTTCCTCTAGACTCTAGAGTCTAGAGCAATAATATACAAGAGGTAGCGCTGCTGCAGTCAGTTTTGATGAGTTTTCTGGACTCGGCTAGACCTGGGCGTGGCTAGGACTAGCCCTACGGTATTTATACATTCATTCATAGCACATGTCGACATAATGTTTTTGTTTATTCGTATAACCACTTTTTCACAGTATTGTTCTAAACAAAAATATATCATATAACCTAAAAAACCGTTGAGTTACGTCAATTTATGTCGCATATCAAAATGTGTGGGTGGAGTCAACGGACACGCGGGACACGTCTTTTTTTCTTTTTTTTCTCATGGTGTACGACGTAAAAATCCGGAAAAAGTGATTGATCCCAAATCTGTATAGATTGGGTAAAAAGAATTAGCTCTCTCTCCATATATTGTTACTCCGAGAATATAACTCTATGACTAGCTATAGAAATAAGGTTTTCTAATCTTTTATTTATTTACGGAAATGATTTTCTGAAGAGATGAGTTTTGAGTTTCACATTTAATTCTGTACGAGTATATTTATCACAAAGCGTAATTATTTTATTGCGCGATTTTAAAGTCTGCTTTTATTAAAACGTGTAAGAATTTAATACAAATCCCTTGTTTTTGACAGACAGGTATGTCCTTGGCGTTGGTCCTGCGAAGCGCAGATGTATCATTTAAAATTAAATTAAATTCCCCAAAAGTTTTCGCCCACGAAAGCTGTCAAGAACATCAGATATACGAGTATAATTAAAATTACGTGGCAATGGCGATAAAAATTTTTTTGGAGTGATGAAAATTATCTTGTCCTTATTAATTTAAAAAAAAAATTAAGCTGAAAGGTAAAAGTATGTACTGAATTGTAATAAAGAATTGTGGAGCTTTTTTGATGAGAAATCATAATAGGTACCTACTCGATAATCTTATGAAAAGCTTTTCCTTATATCATTTCATATTATTTTGAAGAATATCCTTGCCTATGATTTATTTTACTTGCCTATTCTATGAATAACAATATTTTATTTGTATGGCAGTTTCATTGCAAACAAAACGTACAATACAACTTTTACATTTATCCCAAAGCTTTTAATTTATACTGTCATAGAAAGCAATCACTTTGTGGTTTGAAATATTTAATAAAAAATAAATAATAACTTTGTATAAAACCACAGATTTTATTTTAATTTTTATGACCGATCGGTTTCGCTTCGCCCAAGCATCATCAGGGTACAAAATTGAACTTAACAAAAATACAAAGTTTGCGGTTATATAAACATACAGGATTAACACAATTTAAATAAAATAAGAAACAGTGAGAAAACAATGGAATAAAATTTAAAATTATAAGAAAGGAACGGAGCGAAAGAGACAGACAATATAAAACGAAAGAGGCAAAACGTCAACTTAGAAGGTGATTGAAGAATAGTGATAAATTTTATTAGTGTTCAGGAAGTATACCTAATATTCGACCACTGGACAATTTAACAGATTATTAAGAATATGACTATTTATTTTAATGACTTTCGTTATTTCTAGTGCTTCTAAAGTATTTAATCTGTTGCCATGACCATTTTTGTGAAGGTTATGAGCACCGGTACTTTTATTGAAGGTATGATCTTTTTCAATACGATGATTGGCGAATTCTGAAAAACAATGGTTATTTAAACATCCAAAATGTTTTTTATTCTAATATTGACATTACGGGTTGTTTTTTTGTTCAGAATATGCCTTTAAGCTGTCTTAAAAGCAAGTACGCAATAAACCAATAAAGTATAATATTATCTTTTTGGTGCCTTGTATAAAAAGCTCAAGTAAGGTAAAAGTGGAAGCTTTTTAGGGTAAAACATTTTTTTTTTAAATAGTGGACATTAACTGTCGGAATTAAATTAAAATAAGTTTGAGATTAGTGTTTTCGGTTTTGATATTATGATTAGACAGTTATTTAACAGATTTGACAAAGAATTACCAATATTTTTAAATGATGAAGTTTTAATTAACTTAAGCCTTTAACACCAAGAAAGGTTTTTGTATGGTTCAATTAACAAATACGATTTTTACATGTGTTTTGATTTATGATCCTTGGGTAGGGAAGAGTGTTCAATGGTGATTATTTTGAGATCTTAGAGGCGTAGGTTTGTGTTAAAATCATGCATTTACCATCCGACGACCTCCGTGGTCGAGCGGTTAAGATCCTCGGCTATGATTCTGGAGGTCGTGGGCTCGAATCCCGACGTGGTCAAATAAATTTTATTCATAATTATAAAGATGCTTGAAATGGCTTAAGTCGTGTTTGGTGACCAGAACTAAATAACCGGGTACGTCATCATCTGTCTCTTCCTCATTTTTTTACCCTCTCCAATCCCCCGGCCTCACAACATACCCCTTTGGAGATGCACAAGTCTCACAGGCTCTGGGCATTTGGGACTCTTGTGCGGTATACTCGTATATTCACATTAAAATTATGAATTTAAGTGCTGAGTACCTACATGACATGCAAGAAAGTGGAATAAGTCGGGGACGCTCTGGAAGGACTTGACAAAATCAAGGTAATCAAATGCTTGAATCGGGTAAGGTGAATAGTTCGAAAAACCGTATTTACTTGATGATGTATGAATTTAAATGAGGCATTGAATGCAGACAAATACAGAGTTGAACGGTGTTCCATTATCATTACTTAACCCAGAGGGGAAATCAATTTTTGATGCCTAGAAACCGTTTAATTTTTTTGGATCTTTGTTTTTTTATGCTATTTTTTCTCTTTTTGCAGGTAAGCTACCAGATGTATTGACTTCACGAGTATTAGTATAAACATTGGTAAGTTCTCTATTGAATTTAAATCTTTCACTCTAATACTCTCGAACGGTGAGCTTTGGCGTTGTGTTTTCAGCTTCAGATGAATTTTGAAAATAGTGGATTGCAAAACTATACTACTTGATGGAAGTGTCTAATTATGGATGTGGATAGATTATGGAGTGAAGGAAGTAAGGAAACCAATTCACTCACCGATGAAGTTTATGTTTGAGCTCTTCATTATTCTTACACATTGTATTATTAACCAACACCACAACAAAAACACACTTAGTTTAATATTATTTGAAGAACAACAAGAAACCGAACGACCAAACGAGAGACCAACGAACGAACACGATTTTTTACAGTATTCTCTTCTATTTCTTGATTGTCACTTGTTTTCAAACACGGTGTTGTTGAATACGGAATTCGAATACAGTGAAACGGTTGGGTAAGGCAGGAACTGTATGAAAAACAAGAAGGTAAGAAAGAACCTAACAAATTTTCACTTTGAAATCCAACAGGCGTCATGTTGTGTTTGTTCGCTAATCTATACACTGTTCAATTTAACGATTATCAAGGTTTACTTCCTACAGTGAAGCCTTCTCGTATTTTTTTCCGGTTAGTCGCAGTTTTACATCTCTGGTGCCGAGTTACGTTTCAAGTTCCACTCAGCATCATCAGACCACTGCTTGACCGCGAAACCCGATGACTATCTCGAATCCAAACAGATAACTATGTACTAAACCAAGCACACCGCAGAATCAGTTTCATTTTACGGTGCGTTATAGTAATGTATAACATATCGTCGCTGGAAATGCAAAAAGGCGAAATGAGTTCAATATGCAGTTTTGATCAGTTTTGCTACACTCGTGTGATTCTGAAGATTTTGTGGCCCTTTAGCCATTTAAAATGTATTTACCATTTGGGAGAAGGCTTGACTCAAGCGACACAAGTTCGGGACTTTTTAGCTTTCTGTCGCTTCAGGTAACTCAGTGAGAGCATTGGGTTACCTGAGCTAACTTTCTTTTTAAAAATCCAACCGGAATTTTTATTTCCTTTTCTTTGCTTTAACAAATTTGTCAATATTTATTATAGATGGTTGATATTCCTGTTCCGGTTAAAAGGAGCCAGTTCCAGTGACGGGCCTGGAACCGGTCGATATTATTTCTCTGAGGAACCGGTTCCTTTTTTTGGCAAATAAAAGTCGATATCATTTGTCCAAGGAACCGGTTTCCTGTTGATTTGCTAGTACTTCATTTTGGGAGGAACTTTTGTCGATTTGCTAGTACTTTTCGTTTTGAGTATTAAAAATTCCTTCGTGGAACTCTTCTGGGACCAGGAACCGGTTCCAAAAAGAACTGGATAAATAACCGGTTCCTCTCCGGGCATCAATAACTGGAACCGCAGGTAAACGCGATCCTGATATCGACCATCTCTAATATTTATACATACTTTTCATCTGTATTTTTACACTTATCTCTTGTAAATTGTTTTTCATTCTGTGTATGTACACACGCAGCGTAATTACCATATTTGAACTTATTTTCTAATGATTTATGATAACGATCATGGATAATTTTAATATTATAAATATTCGTATATATAAATATAATATTATTTTTTTGGCAAATATTAACTTTTTTTAAAAACAATATACTCATAAACAGTGCAAAAAATATTGTACAAGAAGGAAAAATTGTATTGAATAATAAGTACATCCGAAGTTAAATAGTTTCCTCAAATAAATAAGCTAATTTTTATATACAGTCAAACTTGGTTATAACGAGCGCGAAGGGATCGACCAAATTTGCTCCTTATAGCCATCACTCGTTATAAACGTAGGTAGGTAATAAAAGTACCTACCTACTAATATTGATATTTACACCAGGGTATGAAAGCTTGCATATTATAAAGCAACATATTTTTTTATTACGAAAATCATGCTTAACTACGAAATGATTTAATTTATGATTACACTAATAATAAATATACGCTCAGTACTGGATAGAAATGTTTCTTAGAGCGACAGCTATCGGGGATTATAAACCCTCCTTAACGTGATTTGCGGAAAATTTGCTTTCTTTGTCTTGTTTATGACATTATTCGACTGTTTCGAGAATTGGGTTTTTTTTTCTCACACCCGGGCGCATTGAGTTGACAATATTATTTGGACGTTATATCAGTGAAGCGATCTCGTTATAACCCCATACGATTGTATGAAAATAAGCCCGAACTAACATATCATTAAGTAATTGCTAATTATAGCCGTAACCTCGCTTTTGCCGTGATCGTTATAACCTTGGAGAAACAACGTATGGAGAGAGAGCTAATTATTTTTACCCAATCGATACAAACTTGCGTTAAATCACTTTCTCCGGGTTTTTACGTCGTACACCATGAGAGAGAAAGAGACAGCAAATATAATACTCCGCTTCTACGTACTGTCACAATGATCTTGGGCTCCTGGGTCACCGCGGGACTCCACCCACATTTTTTATTATGTCACTGAACTTGACACAACTAAACGTTTTTTTAGGTAAGATGGTATATTTTTGTTGATATCAATACTGTGAAAAAGTGGTTTTACGAATAAACAAAAACATTATGTCGAAATGTGATATGAATGGATGTATAAATAACCTAGCCTTAGTCTTAGCCACGCCCAGGTCTGCCGAGTCAGGCAAAAATCATCAAAAACTGACTACACTGCCTTAGGTAGATACGGTTGTAACCAAGTTCGACTGTGTTTTTATTAAGCCCTTTCGCTCTTCCGCAATGATATAATTTTCTTAAAAATATTAAAACAGTTGACCAGTTTTTGAAAATGACCTAGAATGATTCTAAATGACAAAAGGTGAATCAAAAATATTCAGAAAATATCTTACTCAAAATGTTAAAATCAAGATATGACTTGAAATAAAAATGTTGTGGTGCCCACGTTTTTAACTAAGAATTCGGATTTATTATGTTCATCTCATTTCGCGCAAAGCACCTCATTTGTTTACATATTTTCATTTGTTCCATCTTCTTTTCCCTTTTCGTATTTCTTATCATTTTTTCACTTTATTCCCTGCACAATGAAAGTCTCCGGGGTGCTTTTGAGAGGAGGGAATTTGACTTCCGAGGTCTCGAAGTTCCTATTACATTCCTCGTGGCGTATTTTAAGTTGTGATTACTTCTGCCTGACGCGCCCGGCTTCGCCCGCATTTTAACCGTGGACGGTGTAATTTCGTCGGATCGTTTTCATCTGCCGACGCGTTGAGGAGTTGTAGATGCTCCTCGAGATATGCAATTTCTTTCGTATGGAGCGCATGTCCTTGCGACTTGGTCGATAGTCGGAAATCTCAATTCTTCTACGTTGTTTTTTAAGAAGTCTCATCCAAGTACTTTGTATATAAAACCGCAACAATGCAACTATGGAAACTGTACTAGGGAAATGCTGTCATGCTAAACGATTATTCATATGATGAAATTGAACAATTATTGAAAATGTCTTCATTAGAAAAGCGCAGGAAAGACTTTCATTTGATTTTCATTTACATAATTATTAATTGTTTTACTGACTCACCTTCTCTGTTGCAACTTATCCAGTTCAACATTCCTTGCCGTAGACTCAGAAACAATGAATTGCTGTTCCTCAATCATCACTATACTAATTATAAGTATAATTCTCCAATGTCCAGAATGTCAACACTTGTTAACTCAAGCCATGGTCTTGAAATTTTTGATAGCAGTCTAAATGATTTTTGTCATTCTTTACGACTCTACCAAAACTTTGACTGACCATGGCTTGAATGTTCTCTCTTATGTTTATTTTGTCCTATTTTTGTCATCGCTTCATTTATTATTATGTATGTGCTATTCTTTTTCTGTTGTTTTTTTTCCATTTCGTGTTTTAAATGTCTTTTTTTGCAATTGAACTTTAGTTCGTTGATTTATAAATAAATACATAAATAAACGAAGTGGAAGAGTGGATGAAAAAGGGGAATGAGATGATTTTGAATTACCAGACCTTGTCACTTATCATAAAGTAATTTCAAGCAACGTAAACTAACTAACTAACCATCACGCCGTATCTCCGCAGGGGTAAGCGGAGATGATGAATCGCCATACAACTCTGTCTTGTCACACACACTGTTATTCTGTCTCGACATGATCCGACTCAAGTTTTGATTCAATTGACTGTCTTCCTCAGGCGACCACCACCTCTTTTAACATCCACTGTCACGTCGTATATTCTTCTCACACTCCTTTCTCCGCCCATCCGCTCTATATGCACAAATCGTCTGAGCATCCCCTTCTTCCTTTCATTCCCCTAATCCTTACTTATGCTTACATGAGCCTCACACACGATCAAACATGGTTTTATCGCACATTCGCTTCAGGGCTCTCATTTCTACAGCCTTTAGTCTGCTTTCATCCTTCCTCTGCCAGCTCTTTGCTACACTGCCATACTTCAGGGCTATTAAGCGACGCTTTGATTGTTAATCTATCTTTAATTTTTCCCCAGGGCGATACTGAGGTTACCTTCCACTCTGAAACGAGGTGTAAGTGTATAATTCAGGATTTTATTTTAACATCGATCCATTTTTATAAAATAATACATTTTTGCACAAGCTGGGATTTAACCCTGCGACCTCTTGGTTCGGACACAACGAGCTTATCACCCCGCCGTGGAAAGCGTTTCCATAATATTCTGAAAAAATATTCTCTCAGCTGGAAAATGTAACTCATTTTTATATTTCTGACAATTTGACAGGTGGGAGGTTAAAATATTTTCCTAAAAATGTGCAGAAGAACAAAGCATACAAATAATTTGTAAGAGTTGTATTAATTTTTCGTGGAATATAGGTACACACACTTTGGATAATAATAATAATAATGCTTGGCTAATTTATATAGCGCCATTTTTGTTAAATGTCACCTCAAGAGCGCTTTACAATACATAAAAGCTATGGCTAAATTTACAATAAAGTTAAATAAATACCAAAAGCTAGAGCTAAAATTAGTTTATCAAATTAGAATTAACTTTAAATCTTTTATGCTTCTTATTTTTATATAAATCTGATGTGAGCGTAATGAATAGGATCAAGAAAGGGACGCTTAGATGGTTTTGTATGTAGAGCGAATGAACGAAGAAAGGAGTGTGAAAAGAATATATGATAATAATACGTGAATGGAAGAAAAAGTCGAGGACGCCCGAGAAAGACATGGCACGATCAACTAAATCAAATACTTGAATCGGGTCACGTGAAGAGTCAGAATAACAGAAGAGTATGTATGAGACGATGTATGAATGTGAATGAAGCAAGGAGTGTGTGCCAAGACAGAGTTATATGGTGGTCTGTCCTCTCTGCCTACCCCTGCGGGGAAACGGCGTGATGGTTATTTGGTTAGTTAAATTGGTTCGTTATGATTGTTCTGCATTTATATTGGTAAAACAACCCGTAATGTCAATATTAGAATCAAAGAACATCTTGAATGTTTAAATAACCACGGTTTTTCTGAATTGATATTGAATTTTGATAAAGATCATACCTTCAATAAAAGCACCGGTGCTCAAATTTTTCTCAAAAAATATCATGGCAATAATTAAATAATTTAGAAGCGCTACAAATTAAGAAATCTATTCCAATTAGTAGTCATATTCTTAATAATCAGGTAAATTTATCTAGTAGTCCAATATTAGGTATATTTCCTGTAAATTTTATCATTAATTATTAATCACTTTTTCAGTTGACGTTTTGTCTCTTTCAATTCATACTATCTGTCTGTTCCTCTCTGTTATAATTTAAATGTTATTTTATTGTTTTCTCATTGTTCTGTTATTTTATTTTATGTTTTGTTCTCCTTCTGTGTGTATATATAACCGCACACTTTGTATTTTTCGTTCAGTTTAATTTTGTACCCTGATGATACTTAGGCTAAGCGAGACCGGTCTTATATATAGTTATTTTTTCATTTCTTTGTAATAATATTTTTTGAATACAATGTACAAAAAGAGTGTCGTGAAGAATCAGGGCACAGAATTATACTAAATAAAACACACAAAGTGTGCAGTCATTTCAACATACAAAGAGAGAACCCAATATAAAATAAAATAAGAGAATAGTGAGAAAACAAAAGTTTTACATTTAAATTATAACAAATGAACGAAGAGAAAGAGACAAGGGTCTTATACAAATAAATATGTCAATTCAAAAAGTAATTACTTTGTACGAAAATACAATTATTTTATTTACGCTTAGTTTGGTGAAAGATAAAGTTTTGCACTCAGAGGACACGATATTGGCAAAATTATAGTTGGAATTTATTGCTCAATTTTAGGGCATGATATCAAATTTTATAATCAGCTTTCCGAAATTGTAGAACAGTTTTGGAATTTTATTAAAATTTATATTTCTATAGTGGGTACTATCTAGAGATGGTCGATATCAGAATTGGGTGTACCTGCGGTTCCAGTTACCGTTAACCGGCGAGAAACCGGTTATTTATTCAGTTCTTTTTGAAACCGGTTCCTGTTTTGAGATTTTTATATTTAAATCGAAAAGTACTAGCAAATCAACAAAAAATCCTCTCCGAAAAAAGCACTAGTTCGTAGAGATTTGAAATCGAAAAGTACTAGCAAATCGACAAAAGTTCCTCCCCAAAAAAGTACTAGCAAATCAACAAAAAATCTTCTCTAAAAAAAGGCACTAGTCAGTAGAGATTTAAAATCGGAATGTTTTAGCAGATCAATAAAAAATCCTCTACGAAAAAAAAATAACTGGTCTGTTGAGATCTTGAATCGAAAAGTACTAGCAAATCGACAAAAGTTCCTCCCCAAAAAAGTACTAGCAAATCAATAAAAATTCCTCTCCAAAAAAAAACACTAGTCGGTAGAGATTTGAAATCGAAAAGTACTAGCAAATCGACATAAAAATGAGAACCGGTTTCTCAACAGCTTTCTTCGAACAGAAATATCGACCATCTCTAGTACAATCGCATACATTGATTCACGCTACTTTATACATTGATGGTTACAATAACATTGTAAAAATTGTTGTAATAGTCAATACAATTGGTAACTTTAATTTACACCTAATGCAACTCTGATTTCTAGTTTGCCACCAACATAATTAATATGACCGCAGCACTAATAGTTTGTAACAAATAACAGAGATTTCATTATAACACACTGGCTCTGGTAATTACGTCAGATCTACCAGCGTTCTTGTACTCATTAATGGTGTGTTGGCGTTTCGCTAGACTTGCTGTGTACTGTGAAATGTTATTTACTGCCAAGCGAAGGTGGTACCTAGCATCTGAGAGAATTCTCTTTTATACATGCAGAATACAAACTGTTTTTAGAGGATGCATCTTAATAAATTAACTTATTAGATTAACGGGAACATTCTGACTGCGTGCATATCGTAAAAACAATATTTGATTGTTGTTGGGTCCTAAAATCAACAATTTGATAGGTCCTAACCTGATACCTTTTGTCCAGTTCCTACCTCCCTTTTTGCCAGCTTGTTCTGTTACCACGCATTATTTGTATGGCTGGATAAAGTGTGTTGAACAGCCTGTAACGATAACCCCCACCACTGGGCAGCCATATTAAGTTCTGAACGTCGAAAGCGGCGGGTCTCAACTCGACTTCATTCGTCTACAATCGCTTGGACCACCCAGGGACGGCGCCTCGCTTCGCATCCGTCTCTGGAAGATTCGCCCCATTCAACTTTTCATCGTGCGGGCAGATAGTTCGGCCCCTTTTGCAGACGTCTCACAGGTGAGTAAGTTGGCATAAATCTACCTTTTCTTTTGTCCTCAAATGCAATCAAATCATTTATTAAGTATAATCGTTTTACAGTCCGCTCAAATTCATTCACGTCTTTCCAAAACTGAATCGCAGTTTCTGGATCGAACAATTGTAATATTTAATATTACCCAAAAAACACTCTTTTTGAATTTCTAATACAAGCAAAACTAAAAATGATTTATCTGTTAATTCTACACGGGTAGTTAGAAAAATGTTTAAGGTTTCCAGTCAATACAATTCTCAAACCGTAATCTATTGAATGCATACTGGAAGTGCAGGTCAAACGTTCAAAAAGGTCTTCGCTGGTTTTCAAACTGCACCTTTTACTTAATTTTTTATGCATTTTTCATAGAATTTAAAGAAAATCTGCTAAAAAAATATTCACTGGAAACGACCGCTCGTATCGCCCTGGTGAAGGACCATCATTTCGAATCGAAGCGTGGCTTGAAATGGCTTCAGCCGTGTTTGGTGATCAGATCTGAATAGACAGGTACTTCCAAACTTTTCTCCTTTCCTGCCGAATAACTTCAGTCTCATAACATACCCTAATTGGGGATGCCATAGTCCCACTGGCCCTAGACGGTTGGGAGCAGTTGGGACTCTTGTGCGGTATTAACTATCAAAATTTGAAAAAAAAAATGTTATTTTAAACGAATCTTCGCAATTCTAGACAAAATTGAATAGAACAATTCACACGAAACGCTTTTTTGTTTTGTTTTACGTGAATCCGCACAAAAGTTTCAACTGCTCCCAACCGTCTAGAGCCAGTGAGACTATGGCATCCCCAATAGGGATGTGTTGTGAGGCTGAAGGTAGTGGGGACAGGAAGGAGATGGTCAAGAAGTACCTGGCTATTCAGATCTGGTCACCAAACACGGTCAAAACCATTTCAAGCAACGTTTCAATTCTGAATGGTGGTCTTTCACCAGGGCGATACTTAGAGTATCTACCACTCTGGAACGTGCCGCAAATATACTATTATTATTTTATATTAATTAAATGTGTTATGGCACACATTAATCAAATAAAATTTATTTGCGTACGCCGGGTTCGACCCGTGACCTCTGGATTCGTAGTCGAGCGTCTTACCACTCGACCATGCAGGCTGTCAAAAGGCCCAAAAACGAGGCTTCTGACTCATTTCTTGCGATATGAATAAAATGGGTCACACCTACATGTGTTTGGTTACGAAATAATATTGAATAGTTTCTTCAATTCAAGTAATATCGTACAACATAAACAGTGTAAAAAGAATAAAATAATATATTTATCATATTGTTTCTTTTTTAATATCTTTTAACAAATTTGATTATTTTCAATTGTGACTTTGCAAGAAGTAAATTAATACAATTGTTACTCGGATGACAGTACAGTTCATGATAGTTTTTTTGTTTGACAAGCCCCCAAAGATCACCGAAACTACAACGACTCGAAGGGCTTTGAAGCAGAAAACGAACAATTACCTCGAGAGAATTTCCTCTTGGGGTAAGAATAACCTCGTCGAATTCAATGTTTCAAAGACCCAATCTTATCTAATTACGACTAAAGAGGATCGTTATGATAATTAAGTCTCCTTCAACGGAAGTAATCTTCCCAACAAGCCTTCCCTTGATATGCTTGGTGTAACCTTAAGTGACCAGCTGAGGTACGGGCATATCGTCTTAGTTGGGGGTACTGTACAAGGCCCGCAGATACTTTAATAGTACCCAACTTCTGACCTTGTACAAATCGTAAGTTTGTCCGACTGTTGAATTTGCCAGCCTCTTCTGTGTGGAGCCCCTAAACACCTGAAAAAACCCTAGACTCTGCAGAAACGGGCGGTCCGTTTGATAGATTTTCCACTATTAACGATTAAAAAAAAAATGGATCAAAGAATATGTATTAAATTTTGCGTTAAAAATGGAATAAAGTGCTCCAACGCACTTAAAATGTTGACTGGCATTTGGCGAGTCTACTTTGTCTCAAAAAAGTGTTTATAAGTCGTACAAGCGCTTTACAGAAGGCCGAGAAGATGTTAATGACGATGAGCGTCCCGGAGTTGTGGAAAAACAAATCATGGATTTTATTCTTTGATCCATTTTTTTTAAAAGTAAAAAATAGAAGAACACACAAAAACGTGACTAACCTTTCCAGTTGTCAAAAACAAACCACTAATCCAAAATGGTTGATAATGCTAACATATTTATGATAAACAAATGTGTACAAACATAACAAAAAAAAAATCGATAATTGAAAGTACACAGCCCGCGAAAATTCAAAATTAACCTTGTCTTTTGAACATGCCTCGTATATATAATATATTCTTAAGAATCGAGACGTTCTTGAAATGGCTTTAGCCGTGTTTGGTGACCAGATCTGAATTTCTCTTTTCTATAAAGAAAGACAAACACTCCCGGGTTACGAACGGATTTCAATCTTTGTGGCACAAGCGTCAGGTGGAAATGCTGTCCTTGTTCTACCGATATTACAATGGAAGATGCTCCGTCATTGATCCCTTCGGCACCGGTGCATAGTCGGGTAACTCGCCAAACGCTCGCCCAACATTGGTACACGGTCGACATTCTATATGAGTTCGGAAAGCTTCTACGACTCGTTGTCGTGTTCAGCAGCTCGGCTGTGGAACGATTTGCCAGCTTCTGTGTTTCCTCCCTCTTAAGACATGGGCTTCTTCAAGACCCAGGTTCACTCCTTGCTTTCTTCGAAAAGACCCCCCACACAGCATCCCTATAGATGACATAGGCCTTGACGGAAATTATTTACCCCAAAGCCTTGATATTTGAAGTTAATTTTTGTTTTTATATACAGCTCACGGTTTTTCCCTTAGATCCTCATAATTTATTAAATATTTTGTTCCTACGTATTTGAAAGCAACTTAATAATAATAATAATAAGGTTTTATTCCAAAACGTATGCAGGAGTAGTGCAATGCAATACCTTCCATAATCGAGATTAATACACTATAATAATAATATTAACAAATAAAAATTAACAGAAATTCATAAGAAAAAATAAATAAATAGATAAAATAAAATAATAGAAGTAAAAAAATATTAATATACTAGGCCTCATTTCTGCAAATCGCCATCAAGAGGGAGTCCATCCTGGCAGCGTTAAGATTGATGGGGCCAATAATTTACTCCAATACGCTTCTATGCTTCAGTACGGGATCTGACGGGATTCCATGATGAGGTAATTTCTGGAGTTGTTAATACTTTCCCGCATTCCTGCTACCCTGGTTCTCACAAGGGCTGCACAACCTGAAACTCGCCCCTCGGTGAACATACCGGAAGCACTGCAGTGCCGGGTTAATAACAGAATCTGGTTTTTGTTCATATTAACACCCTTCACCTTTCAAGCTATCCATTTGAATGCAGTTTGATTAATGCTTTAAGCACGGGCGGGGCGAGCTTTGCATTTCCAAACCGATCCACTCGTAGCTAATATCCGACTCGGAGAAGTTTCAGCACTTCATCTCGTTAGGGAAGAAATAACTATTCCTGACTGAAGCTTTTGCAATTTCCTCACATTTTAAAACTCAACAAATTTTCTAGAATTCGTAAAGTACGCGCACCTTTAAACTCAACGATACTTAAAGGTGTTTTATCGGCCTCTGTGGTCGAGTGATTAAGACGCTGGACTACGCATCCAGAGGTCGAAGTCTTTAATCCAGGCGTGCGGAAATTCATTTCAATTATTAATTATAGTATTAGTTATTTCACATTTGATTAATATTAAATATAATAAAATGTATCTAATATATTTGTGGAACGTTCCAAAGTAGTAGACACTCTAAGTATCGCCCTGGTGGAAGACCACCATTCAGAATCGAGACGCTGCTTAAAATGGCTTTAACCTTGTTTATATATCCTGACAATACTTGAAAATCTCCTACTACGATCATAATTAGCGAAAGATGTTGCTTGCGCAGTGATGGAGGACTTAGCTAGCAGAGGAATTGCACCCACGACGTGAGAATCCAATGCGTTTGTCCACTCAGTTACTAAACGGTCTGATCCAGTAAATATCCAGGTACTTCTCAATCCTCCTCTTCCGTATCTCTTTTCCTACCTTCAGCATCACAACATGCTATGCCCTATAGGGGATGCCATAGTCCCAGTGGCTCCAGACGGTTGGGACTAGTGCGGTATGCACTTTAAAAAGGGTATGACAAACAAGTATTTGTTAGAATAATAATAAAAAAAAATAGTTTTTACGTTGCACATATCAAAGATTATTTACTATATACGCCTAAAAATGAACCTTTCACAGTGAACCCTCCAATTAAAGTACCGCGTTTTTAATGCTTCATTACTTTTGTACTAGGGATATATTATTATGCATAATGCACTTACGTACTTAATATATTCAAGGGTAATCTTATTTTGAATCAAATTACTTTCATGGTGGTCTACATAATGTAAGCATCCTAACTTACAATCATATTATTATCATAATGCATTTAACAATAATGATAAATTAAACATAACTGAAGAGGAATAACTTAGTTTACATCACTTTATTTTATACCGAATCTTATTTAGTTTAAATCATATTGGATGTTAGATTTTTTTTAATATTAAATCTAATGTAATTTATAATCAGAAGAAAATGTTGTGAATATTTTCCTTTTCTAACGACTATGTAATTTCTAAATTTACTCCCTCGCTTCTACCCTTTCCCTTCCCTCATACCCTCTCATTAAATTTTGACCTATATTTTAGCGCTAACTTTTACAACTACAATGCGATTCTTCCCGAGGAAGTGAACATTGTTCATGAAACATGTTGATTCTGTATTGAATGAAGTTATGTATACAAGGTTTTTGTCTTTAATTAAATAAAAATGTCATCCCTTAAAGTAATCCCGTAAAGATATTAATTCAGAAGAATTGTATGTCGACGAAGAAAACATCAATACGCAAGATTAAATCAGTAAGAAAAAAAAGTTGCTTATTTAGATATAAGAAATACCTTGGTGCTTTTATTAAAGCTTAACGCCTGTGCTTTATCGTTGGTGGTAACCTCAGAGCAATCATATACCAGAAGGGATAGCTTTTGCGAAACAGTGTAGTCAGGATCGTTGATTTTTTCCTGACTCGGTCGTGGCTAGGGTTTTTATGGACACACCTTTTTACATCCATTCATAGCACATGTCGAAATAATGTCGCGTTTATTTGTTTAACCACTTTACACAGTATTGTTATCAACAAAAATATAGGATTTTTTTATATAATTCAATTGAATTAAATTTAATATTATTATTATTGAGTTCTGCTATTTTAAGTTTTTTATTTTAGTTTTTAGTGACAGCTGTTTCGGCGTTTAAGGCCATTGTCAGACAGTTTGACAATGGCCTTAAACGCCGAAACAGCTGTCACTAAAAACTAAAATAAAAATACTTAAAATAGCAGAACTCAATAATAATAATATTAAATTTAATTCAATTGAATTATATAAAAATTAAAATGGAGTTCTACAAATTAAACACAAAAACTATAAATAAATAAAAATATATATAGGATATAACCTCAAAAATCGTTGAGAAGTGTCGTATAGCAAAATTTAGTGGGCGGAGTCGCCAGAGACGCGGGAGACGGAAAACATGCTTACATACCTAAAAGTGGTGCGATATTATGTGACAACTTATCTCGTATCTGTCTCTCTCACGACGTGATTTATCGTAACTTTGTACAGGTTGGGTAAAAATATTTAGCTCTCTCTCCATATATATTAATACTCCAAAGGTGGTAACCAATTATTCTCATTCAGGGTTGTAGCCTATTTAACAGGACGCTCGACTAGCAGTCGGACGGGTCAAGATCGATTCCTGCAGCGCTATAGACGTAGTTCATTTTAAAAACTCTTCTGAGTCTCTTTTTAATGCATTTACTCGTTTGTATCATTTTTTTTTTACCCCCTTTAAAATAAATATGGGTTTGTAAAAATATTATTTATTTTTGTTTTATAAGTTAGTCCCTACCGAAATGAGTTATTTTTAAATTCCTTGGGAATAATATACTAATATGACAGCCTCCATGGTCGAGTGGTAAGATGCTCGACTACGAATCCAAAGGTCGCGGGTTCAAACCCGGCGTGCGCCAATAACTTTTATTTAATAAATATGTGTCATAACACATTAAATTCATACAAACATAATACAAAGTATATTTACGGCACGTTCCAGAGTGGTAGATACTCTAAATATCGCCCTGGTGAAAGACCACCATTCAGAATCGAAACGTTGCTTGAAATGGCTTGAGCCGTGTTTGGTGACCAGATCTGAATAGCCAGGTACTTCCCAACCTTCCTCTTCCCAATCTCCTACCTCTCCCACTACCTTCAGCATCACAACATACCCTATTTGGGGATGCCATGGTCTCACTAGCTCTAGACGGTTGGGAGCAGTTGAGACTCATGTGCGGTATTCATATAAAAAAAATACTATAAAATGTGTGTTTTTTATAATATATAATACTATTAGTTTAATAAATAAAACAAGTGCATACGTAATGCCTTGGAAATTGTTGATACTACGAGTCATACAGATTCGATAAAAAAATATATTAAAACAATGAAATTTAATTTATTCGTAAGAAGCAATCACATGGTGGTTGGACATTATATTAAGTAAAAGAATACTTTGTTTTAAAACCACAGAATTTAATATGATGAAGGCCAACCGGTTTCGCTTGGATCAAGCTTCGTCAGGGCACATATAATAACTTATATGTAGTTATTATATGTGCCCTGATTATTATATGTGCTTGATCTAAGCGAAACCGGTTGACCTTCATCATAATAAATTCTGTGGTTTTAAAACAAAATATTCTTTTATTTAGAATTTAATTTAACTAACTTTGCCTCATTTCTGTAGGCATCGAATATCAATAAATTATACAAAAGTGCAATTAGTTAAAATGTAATATTCCACGTTTTTTTTGTTGATAAAAGGCTGTGTTTTTTAATTTTGCATATTTTAAGTGCTCACTCACTTTAAAAACATTTCCCATATCGCTAATTAGGTAGGTACTTGTTTATACACGCGTTTTACGATGTACTTCGCGTTAAATGCGAGCCTGAAATATTTTACAAAGGTTTTTTTTATTTTATCAAATGTTTTATCTACAAAGTATGGGATCCCATAAAATATTTGAAGTGCTTCAAATATTTGTGTTGTAACAATATTACCGTGAAGTAGTGATGGGAAAAATTTAATCATCTGATTCCGAAAAACCGATATACTATCGAATCGAAATTTAAATTAATCGTTTTAACTTCAGAATTTATTTCAATAGATTTTTTTTTAAACCTGAAACTCTCGGATTTCGGTTAGTCACCCTTACAATTGATTATTCACTGAAATTAGTTTGGTAGGTTTTGAAAACATATTGCCTTTTAATTAGATTTTTTTTCGAAATTTGTGTTATGAAATTTTAAAATAGAAATATATACATTAAATATGTAAAGATTGTCCCCAAGAAATGTGCCGAATTTTTATCGATTTAATAATAATAATAATAACAATGAACTTATTTAGCGCAGTTTTGTGATATTTCACCTCAAGTGCGCTTAATACTAAATTAATTATGCTAATAAGACTAACTAACAAGGAGAACATAATGTAAACAAATTAAAACTATCTAAAATCATGATCGTTATCATAAATCATGAGAGAAAAAGGTTCAGATTTGGGTATAACAGTGCATGTGTACATTAACAGATTAAAACAAACAATTTACCAGAAGCTAAGGGTATAAAAATTCAGATGAAACGGATGAATTCATATTAACATATTTGTCAAATCAAAGAAAAGGAAATTAGATTGAGGACAGTTAATATGTTGGTACTTAAAACATTAATATTCAAGTATTATAAGTAAGCGATTCTAAAAATGCAAACAGTGTAAATATAACAAGTAACAAAAGAACAATAAATATTTTATGACAATAAGTACGAGGCCTGTTCAAAAGAAAAAGTGAATTTTGAATTTTCGCGGGATGTGTACATTCGATTATCGTTTTATTTTTGTTATGTTGGGACACATATATTTATCATATGTTGGCATTATCAGCCATTTTGGATTAGTGGTTTGTTTTTGACAACTGGAAAGGTTAGTCACGTTTTTGTGTTCTTCGATTTTTTACTTTTGAAAAAAATACATCAAAGAATAAAATCCATGATTTGTTTTTCCACAAAAAACCGAAATAAGGCAAATAAGGGACGTTTTTTTTTAATAAAAAAATAATAAGTTACGTTTTGTGTGTAGGATTTTTAAACAATTTGGTTTTTAAGACCCGTATGAACTCTGCTAGGTTCTGTATGTTGGCAAGTTTTGGAGGAAGCTTATTCCCTTATTATTTATTATTTTAAACCGAGTGTAACTTTATCGCTCTCTGAATGGAATAAATTTTAATTGAATATTTTACAATCGACACTGCTAGCTTCGCATCTTCGGACATTTTTTTATTTATTTGCGCCAACAGCGTTCAGTCCTTTATTAATGGAGCTTTCTTTCTGTCATGCTTAGCTTTATTGGATAACAATCACTTTTAACTTTAGTTTACTCGCAATTCTATTATTCCTGCATGAACACCAAGCAAAGAAACGGCTAGATAGTGTAATATCTTGACACACAGAAGGGATAAACACCGCTTTGGGACTGTTAATGTGTAGCTATATAATGTGTGGGATTGTTTGAAGATATTCCACTTGGATGGGCGCATTGTCTCGTCATGGAACCTTTTCCACTCAATGGAATGGCAAAGAGCTGTCAGGTGATGGTTCACGAACCTTCTGATGAGGAACCCACCGAGAAGTGAAGCAAGTTGCTTTAGTTACTTGTCTAAATCTGTTGTTATTGTTTTCGTGATACGATTCTCCTTTGTTGTATTTAACGCAAAATGTTTCAGGGCGGTTATGGATTTTCGCGAATCGTTAGAAATAAGCAGAATAGGTCAGGATCAGGGTTAATGTTTTTATACAAACAAAGATATTTTTCGATTTTGTGTCTAAAAACACAATCGCTTGGAATCATTTGACGGCCTGCGTGGTCGAGTGGTAAGACGCTCGACTACGAATCCAGAGGTGGCGGGTTCAAACCCGGCGTGCGTAAATACATTTTATTTAATTAATATGTGTCATAACACATTCAATTGATATAAAATAAAATATAGTATATTTGCGGCACGTCCCAGAGTGGTAGATACTCTAAGTATCGCCCTGGTGAAAGACCACCATTCAGAATTGAAACGTTGCTTGAAATGGCTTTAGCCGTGTTTGGTAACCAGTTCTGAATAGCCAGGTACTTCCCAACCTTACCCTTCCTCATCTCCTTTCTCTTCCTACTACCTTCAGCCTCACAACATACCCCTATTGGGGATGCCATAGTCTCACTGGCTCTAGACGGTTGGGAGCAGTTGATACCCTTGTCCGGTATTCATGTAATTTTTTTTTTATTGAATTATAAAACGCGCGCCCAACATTTGTACACGGTTGACATTCAATACACGAGAACGGGTCGCTTTTACGACTCGTTCTTATGTTGAACAGCTCGGCCATGGAACGATTTGCCGGCCTCTGTGTTTCCTCCCTCCTTCAACATGGGTCTCTTCTAGACCCAAGTTTACTCCTTCCTTTCCTCAAAAAGACTCTCCACACAGCATCCCCAAAGATGACATAGACCCTGAGGGAAATTATTTCCCTCAAGGTCTCCTGTGTGGAGTTATTGTAAAAAATATATATTTTAAACTAACGGACCATTGTCCAATTACAAAAAAATACATAACACTTTTTTTTACATGAATACCGCGCACGAGTCCCAACTGCTCCCAACGGTCTAGAGCCAGTGAGACTATTGCATCCCCATTTGGGGAATGTTGTGAGGTTGAAGGTAGTGGGGAGGAAATGAGATGGGAAGAGGAAGGTTTGGAATTACCTGTCTATTCAGATCTGGCCACCTTCTAAATCAACGTTTCAATTCTTAACGGTGGTCTTTCACCAGGGTGATACTTAGAGTATCTACCACTCTGGAACATGCCGCAAATATACTATATATTATTTAATATGAATTAAATGTGTTACGACACATTTTGATTAAATATAACCACTTTCTCTCTAAATCTCTCCTAATTGAATGCATTTTTAACATATCTCTATTTAATATGTAGCAAAAGTTGAATACAATACGATTTACAGTAAAATAAAACATTTATTGATCCGAGCACTTGTTACTAAAAGATGTTTATTACCTTTGTTATGTTACACTTGTTTTGCTATACTATGTACTCTTACGGTAAAAGCCGTTTATCAAATAAATAAAATGTATTGGCGCACGCCGGGTTTAACCCGCCACCCCTGGATTCCTAGTCGAGCGTATTACCACTCGACCACGCAGTCCGTCAGTAGAGTAGTGACTAAAGACTAAAAGAACACCCCTGTGTATTTGTCGTTAAAAATAATCTTCCATTTTACTAGAAATAAAATTTAAAATACATTTCCACGCCATACAGCCAAGGTCACCCTCGTCGTTTGATATCCACGCGGCTAAGTATTGGCAACTTTTCACTAACTGAACTAAGTCCCCTATTTATTTCTTTATTTGCCACATTTTTCAAAAGGCTGCGTCATCAATCATAGGACAGTGGTGTCCTAGCGTGATAAATGTATCGGAGGCTGCTCTTTAGCACATCCTCTAAAGTCTGTTGAAGAGGTCGCAATTTTTCACGGGTCGAGATATTCATCTTCTGGTTTGATATATTATATAGCTGATGATACGTAAATTATTTCGGGGTCGATATGTGCAATCGAATATAAATGATAAAGAAGTTTGAAGTCATCCACTGATATTTTACTTGAATAGTATCTTGATTATAATAATAATTAGCCGATTTATATAGCGCCGTTTTCGTGACAGAAATACCACCTCAAGGGCGCTTTATAACATAATTAAAATAATACTACATTAAATCTAAGACTTCAAATTGACTTATGCCTTTTACTCATAACTAGTGACTTACAACCTTAGAGTAACAATATAGAGAGACCGTCCTAATTAAGAGTCAAATCGTTCATACTCGTAAAATATAGCTCTCTCTTTATGCTCGGTTCTATAGACATATGAGAAGAAGAGATAAACAATTGTTATTAGGAACATATGATTTGGGGCGCGCTAAAAGCCGAGTAGCCATTTTTCAATACATTACTAACTTCACACTAGTTTACTTCTGTCAGTCGAATTGACAGACAAAAAGCTTAAAATATATAATTACTTAAATGAATTTAGTGCAATACTAAAAAAAACGAAATGGATATACGTGCAGATGTTGGTTGCTTCAACTAAAGTAACAAAGGACCAAAAAAATCAGTTTCCACAGGTATTTATCCAAGAATTCGTATTTTTTAGTTTGACCTCAAATATTTAACATGCTAACCTACAAAACAACTAGTTACCTACACCAATATATAGTCAATCTTTGCATTATTTGTTTTGATATAATGAACTTTTTTGATGTTTTACTTAGAGAGATATACGGGATTCTCACGTAAATTTAAAAGAATGAGGATTCCCTGATTAGTTCAACATCTGAACGTATCCATGTCTCTTTCCTTCTCATGGTAGCAACGCAAAATTGTTCGCGAACAGATAAAGACGCTTCCGCATCGCAAGACTTTGCATCCTATTGGCTGGAAGCTTATACGTTATACCTCCTTCGGTCAAGCTTGGTCATAAGCTCGCTACAATATTTCGCAAAGTTAGGTTTCTAGGTTACTCTAAGCTTACAACTAACATATTTACAACAACAAATGTATGTGATGTTTGTTGGTCGTGTTATCGAATCTAAGGTAGAAAAAAATGGAATAAGCAATCGTTAACTAAGTATAGCACATGGACTGAATAATCAAAACTCTAGTGAAGCAAATTGAAGTTATTGTGGGTATGATAATTTAAAAAGGTGAGTCTTTAGTTTTGCTCTGAACTCAGTTGAGCTGTCGATCTTTCGCAAATGTGAAGGGAGGTTATTCCAAGCTGTGAGGCCTGCTACGGCAAAAGCTCGGTCTCCGAAATTGGTGTTGGGATTGCGTTTAGGTACTGTGAGTCTACCTATGGCCGTTGAAGATGCTTATTTTATTTTTTTTATTTTTATTTTATTTTGTTTGGGAGACCAACAGTTTACATACATACTAGGTAAAATATTATATAAGTAGTATTAATATGACCATTTATAGGTTTCCACTTTAGTGTTTGTATATACAGGTGATATGATACTGTAAGTGAATCTAATTTTAAAAATTAAACAAGAAATTAAGATATAAATTAAAAGAAATACAAATCAAATAAAAAATTTAAAAATAAGAAACATAATTTTAAAATTTTCATATCAGTATGTTTAAAGGGTTGAGGAAAAGGAAAGGACATGAGGGGGATCGATCTAGATGTAGTAGATATGTATAATGATATGTGTGATTTAAAAGATTTTGTTTATTTTTTAAACATATATATTTAAAGAAATAAAGTTAAAGTTAAAAGAATTGGTGGTATTGTGGAATGAGTAGTTATCTGTAGTTATAAAGGCTCGTGAGATCGTCGGTGTGATTTTATAGAGTGAGGTGCAGAGTTAAAAATGTCATATTGTGAGTAGTGTGTGTTAAAAGTGTGTGAGGCCCGATAGAAGGAGTTTTGTTTAGAATTAGTGTTGCATCGAGGGAGACTAAGAAATTGGTCAGATCTGGTTAGTCTATTGGGAACTCGTAATTGGATCCGTTGGAGGAGTTCCGGGCAATCTACGGTGGATCTAGCAATTTTCTGCAGAAATAGTACATCAGCAGAGATTCTTCGATCTTCCAACGACAGGATATTAAAGAATGCGGCCGACTCTTGGTGATTTACATGGGGACGGTAACTACGAAAATCTAGGTATCGAAGGAAACGATTTTGAACACGTTCCAAGTTGTACACATATGTTTTGTATTGTGGGTTCCATACTTGTGACGCGTATTCCAGTAAGCTACGGACGTAAGCAAAATACAAAATTTTCATTGTTTTAAGATTATTAAATTTTTTACATGTTCTAAGAATGAATCCTAACATTTTTGAGGCTTTTGAAGTTAGTGAGTCGATATGTGTATTGAAGAGAAGCTTCGAGTCCAATATCACTCCCAAATCCTTGGCTTCTGTCTTGTTAATTATGATTGAGTCGTTTAGAGAGTATTCATGGGTAATGCTATTTTTATTTCGTGTAAAATTGACGACGAAACACTTTTTTATATTTATTTTAAGGTTATGCTGTGAACAGTAAAAATTAAGACGGTTAAGGTCCTCTTGTATTTTTTGACAGTCAGCAATACTTTTGACACGTAAAAAGACTTTCATATCATCTGCATAAAGTAAATATTTGGAGAATTTGAAGCATTGGCCTATATCATTGATGTACATATTAAACAGTAGTGGTCCCAATAATGATCCTTGGGGCACACCAGATGGAACAGTTACCCAGTCAGACTTGAAGCCACCCACAACTACGGCTTGACTACGGTTCGATACATAGGACGACAGCCATCTGAGAAGGTCACCGTGTACACCGATTTGCATTAGCTTCAATATTAGTATATCATGAATCACCAAGTCAAAGGCTTTACTGTAGTCCGTATAGATTGCATCTACTTGTATACGCTGATCCATATTTTCTTGTAAAAATTCGGTAAATGCTATCAGATTAGTTGTTGTTGATTTTCCACTCATAAACCCATGTTGATTAATATTGAGTGTGGATTTCAAGGCGGGAAACATCTTATCGAAGAGTAACTTGTCTCGTATTAGTGTCGCTTGGAAAGCACATTTCCGACAAGTAAGGCGGCATCATGACAGTTTTCGCCTTAAAAATCATCCAGCATAGCTTGAATCGAATCCGCTCAGAACATTTAAGCCAATGAAGGTTCTTAAGATGTTGCGATATATGGGAATATTTGGAAACGCTAATTTTCAGCCTTGCTGCAGCATTGAAAATCTTATTACGTTAAATCTAACGACGTCATTTTTTATATATTCAAATTAAATTGTGTTGCAAGGATACAAGTAAGGAGAAACCCGATCATTGTAGGTAGGTCACGCAAATCTTTCTCTTCACGTACTCCTAGCTTCGTGCCTATTTATTCCTCGTCTCATACTCGCTTACCACCATACAAATCCCACAAAAAACTTTGTAAATAACATATTTTATGCATGATTACAAGAACTATTGACTATAACAACTTTTGGTTTAGCAAAAAAATCTGCCATGTTCCATTCGTTCAAAGAACTTCTTTGCCTACCATATATGAACATATAATATTTGTATTCCTGCGTAAAGTAGACAAGATTGGGTTTAAATATAAACCAATATACATATATGAATAAATATTTATTTTTTCATTAAAATTATACGAATACTTAAATTTTATTGTATCGGGAGCACAGCTCTCGAGCGGGGTAGAAAATATTAAGCTTATATTTTCACCGAGTTTTTCTCTGATACTAATGTATTTTTCGAGTATCTTATTTACATTGCATGTAGTGCAGAAATAGATATAGAAATAAGTCATAAATTAGATTTCCAGACTATATTTAAAACAAAACTTCTCAGACTAAGAATCGAGAAAGATTTAAAGTACATACGATTACAAAAAAACAACATAAATTCTTAAAATATGATGAAATAACGTGGGTATCTCAAGAAGGAAGTTTTTGATCAGGGTAGGCAGTAGGAAAAAAAGCGGATTAATTGATGATAGGGATAGGTACCAACAAATTTAATTGATTGCTGTTATATTTTTTCTATAAAAGCACTGCCTTAGACATTAACAAATGTACCAACAGAAATGAGCCATTTGAACGCGCAACAGTTCACAGCGCACATATTTTGCGTAGTCAAGTGAACATAGAATAACCTACTCTGACGTTGGCGGCGTTTGAGCATATCGGCACCGGAAAGGCAAAAGGGCTGAAGCGCCATTTTGGGAAGTTTACACCAGGGCCCTTTTAAGTTTTTATTTTACATTAAAATTCGAAGTCTTCAGAACTTCGTTGGATTTTTGGAAAAAAGTTAATTCAGGTAACTCAATGCTCTCACTGAGTTACCCGAAGCGATAAAACTTAAGAAAGTCTCACACTTGTGTCGCTCGAGTTAAGCCTTCTCCCAAATGGTAAATATATTTCAGATGCCTGAAGGGCCACATAAGTCTTCAGAATCAATCGTGAGTCATAGCATTCGATGCAAAAAGAAAAACTGATCAAGACTGTATACATATTTTTTTTTATTATTATTTTTTTTAAATTTTTTAAATTTTTTTTTGTTTGATATATATATATATATATATATATCCCTTTACAACCGGACTCATACGAGCGTGAGTTAGTCGTTGAAAATTTTTTATCGAAAATTTAATCTGTTTTTGCGAGCGGACCCGGTGTGCATCGATTGTGCGGGAATTGCTCTAGCCGCGTGAAGTTAGATAAACGTGTTTGACCTAGTCAGTAGCTCGAGAAATACGAACGAAGATGGCCGTGTTTTTTGATCCAGCAGTTGGCAAAGGTATGTTGATATTTTAGTATTAATTTTTTGATAAAATTGTAAAAATATGCATTATTTTAGAACCTAAGATGTTAAGTAACAGTTTAAATGCATTTTTGTGTAGTTGTGTTTGGTTAACCAATAGTTATTATCCTTTTAATCTCTCACAGCACGATCGTAACATCCAGGGTTATGGTCACATTTTTAGGTGATTTATCTACAAATATTTTATTTTAAGATGCTCATTTATCAACCACCTAATCCGTATTTTTGTTTATTTTAAGGAATCGCCATAAATGAGTATAATGTTTTGGAGATTCTGGGTAATGGTGACGAGTCGGAAATTGAAGATCTGGTCAATGATGACGAAGGGCCTGAGGCAGAGTGTGCTGACCTACAGGAGCCCATGGAAAATGACGATAATCTCCCCCCTCCTCCCACTATATCAAGATCGAACGACAGTTCCACTGATCAAACAACTACACGCTCAGAAACTACATGGCACTGGGACTATTATGCTAAATAGATTAGCTGAAAGAACCAACATCAAATTTAAAAATGACAGAGTCATGGTTCGAGGAGAAAGCCAGCAGTTTGTCAGTGAAGAAACGGCACTTGTTAAATGGAAAGACAACAAATCCGTTCTGATGGTGTCAAATTGCACTGGTGCTGAAAATAAGTCATCAGTCAAAAGATGGGACAAACGTTCAAGGTCTTACATTGACATTTCAGCTCCAAAGATAGTACAGAATTACAATATGCACATGGGAGGAGTGGACGTTCTTGACCAGCTAATGGAATACTATCGTACCTTCATTAAAACTAAAAAATGGACACTGAAAGTTCTGATCCATTTCGTGGACTTAGCTCTGGTAAATGCTTGGAGACTCTATAAAAATGATTGCCTTGCAAATGGAGTTCCCAGGAACAAGACTTTGACATTATTAGAGTTTCGCCTGGATGTTGCCGATGGATTGGTAAATAAACCTGAAAAGAGGAGAAGAAGTGTCGAAACAGATGAGGAAGAAGATGAATTGCCTAGTAATAGGAAATACAGGCAAGCAAATCCGCCATCTGTAGCTAAGAGTTATGATGGATATAATCATCTCCCAATTTTTGATGAGATAAATGCTCCCAGAGTCTGCCGCTATGAAAATTGCAGAAGCCGTTCTAAAATACGCTGCGAAAAAATGCAACGTGTATCTGTGTTTATCTCGAGGGAAAAATTGTTTTTATACTTACCACAAGAAAATATAATATGTTATATATTGATATATTTGTAACCCCATGAAATTAATAAATGTTAATATGGCGCTCCCGGATGGAAGTGGGGAAACAAGTGGCTCCCGTAGTCTAGAGGCTTTAATAAGAGAGATAAAGGTGATAAGAATGGAGTTAAGGATTGAGAAAGCTGAGTCTAAACATGCAGAAGGAGTATGTGAGGTTGTTCGGGGATGGTTAGGTGATGGTTCGAGGATTAGTGAAATCATATCTGATAATGGTAGAGAATTTAGTAATGAGATGTTTAAACAAATGATGGATAAGTTGAAGGTGAAGCAAATGTGTGAAAAAAATATAAATAAATATTGCTTTTTAAATTTGAATTGTCTTTATTTTAAAGAAATTGTACCGAAATAATGGTATGCGCACGATCGTGCGAATGTCAAATTATTCCTGAACCGCACGATAGTGCGTGTAATTTTTTTAAGAATCTGGTCTCCGGAGATTTTTAAAATTATTTTTCCCTGACCTAAGGGATAATAACTAAAAGCTTTATTGCTATAGCGCATTGCTATTCCGATTTTTTTTCCACCGGTTGCAAAGGGTTAAATATATTTTATTTTTTTATTATCAAACATAATTCATAGTAGTGTTATACAAGTAACTATCAATATATATATTTTTAAATGTAAACATTTTATTATAAATTACCCTCATAAAAAAGCAATGCTTGCGTGTATGAGGGGGTGTTATTTATTTAGTTACTAATAATTTGCTGTAATGATTTTTCAAAGATATTTATTTTAAGTTTTCAGTGTAGTTTTTTAATTGTGTTTTGAATTCTTTAAGATCATCATTAATTAATCTTATTTTTTCTGGTAAACTATGAAAAAATTTTATTCCTAGATATTTATAACTTTGCTGGCCTATTGTTTTTTTACATTTCGGGATTGGTAATGTGCATTTTTGTCTAAGATTTTTTGTATTATTGAATGGTTCGGTTTTATTTAAAATGTCTTCTTTATATATTTGTAATGTGGCGTGGTACAAATAAAGGGTGTTTAATTTTCTGACTTTAAATTCTTTAAATAAAAGTTCTGAAGGATATAAAATTTTTTTTTTTTGGATTATTTTAATTAATAATTTTTGGGCGATGTAAAGGGTTTGTATGTGATTTTTATAAGTGCCGCAATATATAACTCATTTTTAACCAAAGTGTCGTTAAGCCCTTTTGCCTTTCCAGTGACGTCGGTGAGGCACGTAAAAATTAAAGTTTGTATTTAAATCTATTAAACCTATGAAATAAATATAATTGAGAGGGTGACAAAAAATATTTTAGCTAAACCGAATTCTCCAATTAACGCGAGGTAGATTAAATATAAAGTGAATGATTGCACCCGCATAACACGAGGGTAAACACCACCCCCTGAAGCGGTAAGGGTAGTTTACGGTCAATTTAGCTTCCCCTAACTTCGGAAACAAACCGAACTTCCTAATAGCTTTAACACATATTTGTTCAACGTCGATCGTAAAATTATATAAGGGCTATTAATATATTGGTAATAAATATGGTTCAATAGATGTTTACCGTTACAACACTGTTTCCAAATTAAAATCTAGCTTACTTGAATGTTTTCAATAGAACACAAAGGTTATTGTTATTATATGTATAAACCTACGCTATATTTATATACTTGCAGTTAAATACTAACTTTTCTCTTAATGTTATATTCTACCCATCTATTGTACTCCTTTATTTAAAAAATGTATTTATGTAAAAGCCTTAAAGGCGTTAATAAAATAAAATAAAATAAAATAAAATAAATAAAATTAATAATTGAAATTGAGAGGTTTTTTAATCGTTTACTAGCCACCGTACCCGGCTACGCCGTAACTGGTTCCCAGTTAGATCTTACGGCATAGGTCTCTCGTCTAGAGTTGAGGCAAGCAGAGTACTCACACAGATACATAGCATTCATACAGCGTGTTTTATTTTAAACTTCAATAGAAATTAAACAATCAATAATTATTTCACACTTCAGAGATCGAAACAAACGCGTGTAGAAGTCAGTTATATAAATGGTTTTTAACATTTGTTGTTTTATTTCATTGGCATTAAAATACTGAATGTTCTCAAAATACAGATCTCAATGAAGGACTGAATTCAAAAGGGTATTAAAAAATATATGCAAGGTATCCAGTTTCTTCTAAGGAAGTCGACTCTTAGATCAGCAACGTCATCGGCTATCGGAAGGCTGATATAACCCAAACGCAATCCAAATACTAAGTTTGGAGATCGCGCTGCAGGAGTTTCGGGGCCGAAGGCTTGGAAAAAACTCCCCCCGGAACTAAGATGTATAACGAACCCAACAGAATTTCGGTCCAAACTAAAAACTTACCTTTTCAGACTCTCATATCCTTAAATTCATTAAAAGAATCTCAGCATAATCTGTCTCTCGACGAATCACCTTTAGATATACAAATTTTAACCAAATCCTGTACTGTACGACAAAATCAGAAAGTCCGTTTTTTAATTTCGCTCCCATGACCTAAATCGGAAAAAATGAAGAAAAAAAAAAAAACATAATTATAATTTTAAGTTAATAAGTGTGTCTATCTGATGGGATCTGCCAGGTAGGTATGTTCCTGTATATTTTCTCTTTAAACTAGGAATTAATATCTTATAATAGATAATAAGATCTGTACAGCGCCTTTGAGGTGATTTTTCACAAAAACGGCGTTTTTAAAAATCCAAATATTAGTATTATTAATTCGTAGTTTTTCCCGATTTGGGACATTCTCGGGCACGAGTATGGATGCTAATTTCTGTTTCTTCAAAATAGATTATGATGGTATTTTCAATAGCATTCCGTCGAACTGCTCGAATAAGCCACCCTATAAGTGCATTTTTGATATACTAGAAGAATCATTGTAAACATTGGCTGTCCCTTTTTCACTAGTGACAAAAATTAGGCGTAAACAAGACAAAGGGTTCTTTCTTTACGACGCATCGTCTTAGAGAATATAGAGTGGTATCAATCCAAGGCAGTGTTTTCAGTTTTGGTACGGTACGTCATAAAGAAATAACCATTTGTCTTGTTTACGTCTAATTATTGTTACTAGTGGAAAAGGGACAGCCAGTGTTTACAATAATTCTTCTAGTATTTTGAAAATGCACTTACATCGTGGCTTATTTTCTTGGAGAAAGAATGGATTGAGAGAGAGCTAATTATTTTTACCCAACCGATACAAACTTGCGATAAATTACTTTCTCCGGGTTTTTACGTCGTACGCGGTTGATAGAGAAAAAGACAGCAAAAATAACACCGCTTTTATGTACTGTAAGGATGATCTTGGTCTCCCGCGTCTCCCCGCATGTTTTCATATGCCACTAAACTCGAGACAACTTAAAGGTTTTTTAGGTTGTATGACATATTTTTGTTGATAACACTAATACTGTGAAAAAGTGGTTATACGAATAAACAAAAACATTTTCTCCGGAAAAACCTCATAAAAACTGACTACAGCAGCCCTCTCTCTTTTATATTATTGCTCTGAGTGTGAATCCCTCCGTTGTTGAGTTAGTATGCAGGTCTACGTTTATTTCTATTGTAGTGTCTTTTCACGCCTTTCTCTCACGCCCAGTATGTTTGTGAATACGTTTCAACTAATATGACTTTATTGCGGCATTATCGGAATACGTGTGTTCGTCGGGAACAAAATGCTTAGAGCTTTGGTAAGTATTGGCAATTTATTTATTATTATGATGTTAAGGTATTCGACACTTATGCAAACGACAATTTTCACCGTGGTTTAGGCTCTTAGCGCGATGTTTTAGAGAGCGAATGATGGATTATCTTATAAAAAATGTTGTAACATTTATTTATTTACGCCCATTAAAAGCTTTACACAAATATTTGTGTAAAAAAAATATATATAAAGGATGTCACAGAACTCGACGTCAAGCCGGAAGCGTGTGATAGGCCATAATAGTTATCAGAATTATTTTTTTTAAATCTAAGTAATGTATTTTAAAAATTATAGGCATTTAAAAAAAATCGGGAAAATCTACACCCTGTGATGGTGTTTTAACTCCCGTTACTACAAAACTTTTTTTTTTTTTCTTAAAGGTACGGGTTCGAAGAAAGTCTTAAGTACACTATAATTATTTTAAGTAAGTAAGAAAAAAAATGTTTAGAACTGGGTTTATTTACAAAAAAAAAAAATACCCAAGAAACTTGTACAGTTTTGGAATCCTTATTAAATGCGCCAACTTTTAAAGTTACTTGCCAAGCTATCGTAGTACTTTTTTTTCAGTACAGCCAGCTAAAATTGGGCGAAGTATTCATTTTGAAAACTTAGTCGGGAAAAAAGTGACATTTTCTTCCAAGCTGGGGTAGTTGGTTTAAAAATTTACATAAGCATTATTTAGGGTTACATAATTAGTAGTGTGAAGTATTAGTAGTAGGTGTAAATTTTCTCGATAGTTGGTTTAAAAATTTACGCAAAAATTTACAGAAGTATTATTTAGGGTTACATAATTAGTAGTGTGCAGTATTAGTAGAAGGTGTAGAATTTCTCGATAGTTGGTTTAAAAATTTACGCAAAAATTTACAGAAGCATTATTTAGGGTTACATAATTAGTAGTGTGTAGTATTAGTAGTAGGTGTAGATTATCTCAATTTTTTTAAATGCCTATAATTTTTAAAATATACAACTTAGCTTTAAAAAAATATTTTTCTGGTAACTATTATGACTCGGCCTATCACCCGCTTCCGGCTTGACGTTGAGTTCTGGGACACCCTGTATATACTAGTATATATATATACAGTCAAACTTGGTTATAACGAGCGCGAAGGAAATTTGCTCCTTATAGCCATTATTCGTTATAAGTTATAATCGTAGACAGGTAAAAAAAAGTACCTTCCTACTAATATCGATATTTACAACAGGGTATGAAAGTTTGCATATTATAGAGCACCACATTTTTTTATTACGAACTTAACTAACTACGAAATGATTTAATTTATAATAACACTAATGATAATAATAAAATGTACGCACAGTACTGGATAGAAATGTTTCTTAGAGCGACAACTATCGGGGATTATAAACCCTCCTTAACGTGATTTGCGGAAAGTCCACCGCCGTGCCGGACATTATTCGACTGTTTCGAGAATAGTTTTTTTCTCATACCCGGGCGCATTGAGTTGCCAATATTATTTGGACGTTATATCAGTGAAGTGACCTCTTATAACTCCACACGATTGTATGAATTTTTTTTTACCCAACCTATACAAATTTGCGATTAATCACTTTCTCCGGGTTTTTATGTCGTATACCATGAAAGAGAAAGAGAATAGAAAATTCGCCATATAAAATCACAGCACTTCTAAGTATGTAAGGATGTTATCCGTCCGCGCTAACTTCACATCATCGAGTCGCATAACTTACATCAAATGATTTTGGGGTAATTTCCTATATTTGTGTTCATTAAAATACTTACACGTGGTTATTCAAATAAATCAAACATGATGGTGATATGTGCTATGCGTGAATGTTTAAATAAGACCAAACAAAGATTATAAAACATCACTTTTCAGAGGTATTCCAACAGCATAAAATATTTTTGACCGAACTTTAAAATTTTCAATCTTTACACAACACAAAATCAACAAAAAGCTTTCATCGTTGTTAAGTCAAACTTTCTGTTATTAGTGTTTGTGTGATATTTTGACTTAATAAATTATTTTAATGGTGAATTGTTATTGTTTTGTCCAAGGTGTTCAAATATGTTTGCTAAAAATGTCTGAATTTCATGTGGGCGGTAACTTATAGGCTATCCAACATCCCTTTATATATCTTCGTCTCTTTCTATTGAGTCAGTATAAAGTCAACCGTCCTCACTACACTGTTTCGCAAAGGTGCCTCTCCATGTCTTCTAAGATTTCAATTAGAAATAAATTACTTTCCTTGCAATATGTTACATACATTTCATAAAATATTGCTTTAAATTTTTTCAATTGTATTTTATATTCTTAAAAATGCTGTCTATCTGTTCTTGTTAATAATCTGATAGTATTAATACGCTAAGCCGTCTTCTGTACATGATTTGTTAGATCGCCGTGTGGGGCGCTAATGTATGCAAAAACAATACTGGTAATTTTCGCTCATACGTAAAAAGGTTTCAAATTAAATTCCGACACGCTACTTCGCGATGTATTCACTATGTTCCTTTTTACGTGTGTATTAAGACTAAACTAGTTTGTTATTAAAGTTTTATGTGGCAATATTCTCTCTCAACCATTCATTCTTTCACATTTAAAAAAGCTCGCATAGGATATTGTAGTAAAGTTCACCTTCGAAATAACCCGTGCCTTGCTGAGTGATTTTATTACCACAGTAAGAGCCTCATGTTTCAGGCGCTTTGATCGAAAAAGCTTTCTACATTGAAAATAGAATACAGCGTTATATGACGAGAATATGGAATACTGATAGATGCACCAAGCGTCATGTGCATGCCTGGCGTACGGAGTAATTCCATCAACTGACTCAGGTTCGATATTGAATATGTAGGCAACGGAATAATAAGAGGACGATGCAAAAACATGGGATTATTAAAGGTATGGAGTTATTGCTTTGTGTTGGATCTTAGAGTATTTAGAGTGGTATCTATCCAAGGCAGTGTAGTCAATTTCGGATGATTTTTGCCGGACTCGGCAGACCTGGGCGTGGCTAAGACTAAGGCTAGGGTATTAATGCATCCATTCATATCACATATCGACATCATGTTTTTGTTTATTCGTATGACCACTTTTTCACAGTATTGTTATCAACAAAATATAGCATATAATCTAAAAACCGTTTAGTTGTGTCAAGTTTAGTGGCATAATAAAAATGTGGGCGGAGCCCAAGATTATCGCGACAGTACATAGAGCGGTGTATTATATTTGTTGTCTCTTTCTCTCTCATGGTGTACGACGTAAAAACCCGGAGAAAGTGATTTATCGCAAGTATGTAGAGGTTGGGTAAAAATAATTAGCTCTCTCTCCATATATTGTTACTCCAAGTGTTGGATAAAAACGAAATTCCACCATAGAAATAAAACTGCGTGATATCAGACACATATTAGGGTGAATCACCATTATCTTAGAGTGGTAAGTCAGTTTTTGATGATTTTTGCCGGACTCGGTAGACCTGGGCGTGGCTAGGTCTAGGGCTTGGGTATTAATACATCCATTCATAGCACATGTCGACATAATGTTTTTGTTTATTCATATAACCACTTTTCCACAGTGCTGTTATCAAAAATATATAGCATGTAACCTAAAGAACCGTTCAGTTGTGTCCAGTTTAATCGCAAATCAAAACATGTGAGCGGAGTCTCCGGAGACGCGGGAGACCAAGATCATCCTTACAGTACATAAAAGCGGTGTGATATTTTTGTTGTCTTTTTTTTCTCTCATGGTGTACGACGTAAAAACCCGGAGAAAGTGATTTATCCCAAATTTGTATAGGTTGGGTAAAAAGAATTAGCTCTCTCTCCATATATTGTCACTCCACACTCCAAGACCAAAAGGGATGAATTCTATAAAATAGAACTAATAATTAATTTGTATTTGATCATGCTGTATAGTATATGACATGGAAAAGCTGATAAGGATATTGAAAGAAGTGAATGCAGGAAACACTATTAATGGAGCGCTGAACGCTGTTGGCGCAAATTAAAAATTCTCCAAAGAGGCAATGCTAGCAGTCCACAATGAAGTGCTTATACCAACCCTGATGTATGGCAAAGAGGCATGGAACTATCAGAGAAAGGATGAAAGTGGACTGAATGCTGTAGAAATTAGATCCCTGAGTCGTATGTGCGCTAAAACCTTGTGTGATCGTGTTAAAATTGTGGAAATCCGGAAAGAATGCAAGGGTGATGTGAACGCAATGGAAATAATTAAGAAAGAATCGCTTAGATGATTTGGGCATGTAGAGCAGATGAACGAAGAAAGGAGTTTAAAAAGAAAATATGACGTGAAAGCGAATGGACTCGCCAAACGCGCGCCCAACATTTGTACACGGTTTACATTCAATACATGAGAACGGGTCACTTTTACGACTCGTTCTTATGTTCAACAGCTTGTGTTTCCTCCCTCCTTCAGCTTGTGCCGCTTTAAAACCCAGGTTCATTCCTTCCTTTCCTCAAAAAGACCCTCCCCACAGCATCCCCAAAGATGACATAGGCCCTGAGGGAAATTATTTCCGTAAAGGCCTCCTGTGTGGAGTTATTATAAAAATAATTTAACAAATGGAAGAAGAAGTCGAGGACGTCGAGGAAGAAGACATGGCAATATTATTATTTCTTTTCAATTTTATAAACATTAACTTCATATACAACTACTTTTGTCCTACTTTGTTGTTACACTTGCTATACTATGTACTAGCTAGCTGTTGAAATTTTTTCACAATCTTTCGCTTAAAAAACTAAAATATTTTTTTCATTGCTGATTTGACCTTCTAAAATATTTTTGCTATAATTAAATGTTATTTATTGAATTTGTTTACTCTTATTGTAAAAGCCCAATTGGCGTTTATCAAAATAAATAAATAAATTATGTGAATTAAATACTTGAGTCGAGCCAAGTCAAGAGTCAGAATAACCTAAGAGTATTAATGAATGTGAATGAAGCAAGAAGTTTGTGCCAAGACAGAGTTGTATGGCGGTCTATCATCTCTGTCTACCGTGACGGTTACTTAGTTAGTTGAACTCCGCTATTATAGCATTGAAATTGAGTTTCATAGTAATTACATTACAAGTCGAACGGTCAAATAGTTGCCTGAGCTGGTCGCCAATTTCATTCGCAAAACAGACATTCCGTAAATTAGTTCTCAGAATTGCCTAACAAGTCACTGTGCCAATTTTGGCACTCCGCTTGTGTAATAATGCGGAGGTGGCCCTACTTAAAGCCGGGAGAGCAAATGTGTCTAGAGATGGACCAAATCTGTACCGAGGTGCGACGATAAAAGACAAGCTAGATTAGCCCTTCGAGAAAAAATGCTTAGCGAAAGTGATGATATTGTGAAAGGAGATTTTTCCAGGGCACTTAGCGGGCAGAATTTTTTTCATTACACACGTGTTCTCAAAATTTAAGTAGATATTCTATAGCACCGGTATTTATCTAACCTTGGAGTAAGAATATATATCGAGAGAGAGAGAGAGAGAGAGAGAGAGAGCTAAATACTTTTACCCAATAATAATAATTATATTTGGATGACTTGTATAGCGCCGTTTTTGTGAAAAATCACCTCAAAGGTGCTGTACAGATCTTATTCTCTTTTATTACATATTAATTCCTAGTTAAAATAAGAAAATATTCAGGAACATACTTACCTGGCAGGTCCCATCAGAAAAACACCCTTATAAACTTATAATAGTAAAATGGGCATGGGAGCGAAATTAAAAAAAATTGACTTTCTGAATTTGTCGTACAGTACAGGATTTGGACCGTATTACAAATGTGGATATCCAGAAAGAATGCAAGGCTGATGTGAGCGTAATGGATAGGATTAAGAAAGGGACGCTTAGATGGTTTGGGCATGTAGAGCGAATGAACGAAGAAAGGAGTGTGAAAAGAATATATGATGCGAAAGTGAATGGAAGAAGTCGAGGACGCCCGAGAAAGACACGGCACGATCAAGTAAATCAAATACTTGAATCGGGTCGTGTGAAGAGTCAGAATAACAGAAGAGTATGTATGAGACGATGTATGAATGTAAATGAAGCAAGAAGTGTGTGCCAAGACAGAGTTGTATGGCGGTCCGTACTCTCTGCCTACCCTTGCGGGGAAACGGCGTGATGGTTAGTTAGTTAGTTTAGTTAGTTACAGGATTTGGTTAAGTCTTGAATTTATAAAGGGGATTCGTCGAGAGGCGGATTATGTTATACCTATACAAATTCACGATAAACCACTTTCTTGGGGTTTTTACCGCGTAAACCGTGAGAAAGAAAGAGACGAGACAAGTTGTCACGTAATATCGCACCACTTTTTGGTATGTAAGCATGTTTTTCGTCTCCCGCGTCTCCGGCGACCCCGCCCACCACGTTTTGTTATGCGACATATCTCAACGGTTTTTGAGGTTATATCCTATATTTTTGTTGATAACAATACTGTGAAAAAGTGGTTATATAAATAAACAAAACGCTATGAATGGATGGAAAAAGGTGTGTCCATGAAAACCCTAGCCACGCCCGAGTCTGGAAAAAATCAACTATCATGACCTCACTGTTTCGCAAAGCTATCCCTCCTGTATATTATTGGTCTGAGTATTTAACCATTTAACTCTAATTTTAACTACCTAATACTCGAATCAAAACTATTGTTTAGTTAAGATATCAAGACAATACGTCACCCAAAATCATCTCTGTAGCTTTCAATTTATGAGTTTCTCAATTGCCATATTAATAAAATAATTCTTAAAACTGCAATTATTTCTACCTACTGCAATAAAATTCCCAGAACTAATACCCACTGTAGTTATGTCTTCCATTGTAATTAATAAAAATCTATTTCTAAAGTTAACCTGTTAGTTATTATCTGTAAAGATTTAACTTATTGTTCTCGGGTAAGAATGACCCCTTTGAAACATGTCAACTTTAAATACTTGTCTTTAGTACTGCAACAGGTTATTTTCTCACTAGTGTACGGACGTAATTAATTAAATAAAATTTATTCGCGATGAAATTTGAACCCGCAACCTCTGGATTCGTAGTCGAATGTCTTGACTCGACCACTTGATCACGGATAACGTAATACACAAATATAAATATATATCCGAATGATATTGGTTTGATAAAAGCAGCATTTAAACTGTCAACACAAATCGTTTGAATATTGGTAGTAACACGAAAAAGTCATTACTCTCTTGTAGATAATAAATCAATGATCTAAAGATACTTTTAGCTTCTCACTACTTGCAGTAAGCTTATCATTGGCCTGTAAAAGCTTTGCTAGATTACAGAGGGGACAGAAGCTTTTACTACAAAGAAAAAAGATTAATTACAGAACCCTCTGTGTAATATTTTCCGAGAAGCAAAAAAACAGCCATGATTTTCAGTTTTAGGACATTATCCAAACGATTCTCCTAAGAATTATTGGTTTTCTTGTTAATAACATCTTTGCCACGCCGAATTTAGTCGCCGGAGTTATATTTTTAAAACGTCTCTTCATTGATTTTATTTCCTACATACTCTCCAAACAGGAGAATAATTTCCCCCAGAGCCTATGTCACATTTGAAGATGCGGTGTGGAGGTTCCTTTTGAGGAAAGGAGGGAGTGAAACTAGGTCTGGAAAAGGCTCATTTTGTAAGAGGAAGGAGACAAAGAGACCGGAAAATCGTTCCACAGCCGAGCTGTTGAACATAGAGATGAGTCGTCAAAGTGATCCGTTCTCGTGTATCGAATGTTAAACGTGTATACATGTTGGGCGCGCGTTTGGCGAATTTCCCGACTGTGCTCCTGTGCCAAAGAAATCAATGACGCAACTTCCTCAGAGCAACTTCCACTAAAATACCGATAGAGCATGGACAGCATTCCCACCTGACGTCTGTGCTCCAAAGATTGCAATTCGTTTGTTAAGATAGGAGAATCTATCAAACAGACCAGTTAGGGGCTCCATACAAGAAGGGGCTGTCAAATTCAACAGTGAGGCGCACTTGCGATTTATCCAAGGTCAATTGTGTACAATTGTGTATCTGCGGGTCCTTTACAGTACGCCCAGTTTCTGAGAGGCTAACTTGACTCTGGCCTCGATGGAGCCCCCGTGCCTCAGCTGGTCGCTTAAGGTTACACCTTAAAGTGACAATATATGGAGGGAGAGCTAATTATTTTTACCCAACCTACACAAACTTGCGATAAATCACTTTCTCCGGGTTTTTACATCGTACACCATGAGAGAGAAAGAGACAACAAATTTCATGGACCGCTTCTATATACTGTCGCAATGATCTTAAGCTCCTGGTTCACCGCGGGACTCCGCCCACATTTTTTATTATGCCACTAAACTTGACACAACTAAACGCTTTTTTAGGTTATATGCTATATTTTTGTTGATAAAAATACTGTGAAAAAGTGGCTATACAAATAAACAAAAACATGATGTCGATATATGATATGAATGGATGTATAAATACCGTACCACGCCCAGGTGCGCCGAGTCAGGTTAAAATCATCAAAAACAAGTCAGAAACTGACTTCGCTGCCTTGGATAGATACTACTCTACCAACTCTATGGGTTTCACCAAGCATGTCAATGGATGGCTTGTTGGTTCCACGCCATTAATTCGCTCACCTAAATTGAGTGAAACGATTGTTTGTTCTTCTAATAATGACGATTCACCACTCGTGAAGAATTTCACTAAAGAATAATGAAAATGATCCCCATCGGAGGTCTGCAATAAAATTAACATGCCTAGGAGAATCGGACGATTTCACTTCAATCAGACCACGCTATATCAATGTTCAGTCACCTCCGGCTGTGTGGATATTCTGAAAATTTTACACACAGTCATTCAGCCGTCTATATCTGTATTCCGGAATTAACGATCGGTTTGTTTGGATGAGAGATATCTGAATACGTAATATGTGCTGGAGAGCGGCCAGATCATAAATCTGTGTTTTCCTTACGTAAACAATGGATTGGCTGTTCACTCTTCCCAGTTCACAGCGGCCTAGCTTCCTCCTTCATGGACTCCCGGTAGCTAGTTTGGATTTTCGCTCGTGAATCTCAACAATGAAGCAGTTTGATTGATGAGCCATGATGCTACCATGAAATAAAAGAAAATTAGCACAAGTTTTCAGGGTTTGTTTTATCCTCGGAGTGAGAATATATGGAGAGGTACCTTTGCGAAACAATGTAGTCAGTATTGTCGACTTTATACCGACTCGATAGAAGGAGACAAAGATATGTTAAAGGATGTTGGATAGCCTATTAGTTACCGCTCACATGGAATTCGGACATTTTTAATAAACATATTTAAACACATTAAACAAAACAAATCAATACACTAGCGTTGGGAAAAACTTCAAGGTTGTGTGAATGCTTCACGAACTGCTTGTTCTCTAAAATGAACCCATCGCAGTGAACACTTCAATTTAAGTCGCACTCGTCAAAGAGATTTGAAATTAAAGATGAAGTCGATATCAGAATTGGGTGTGTCGCGGTTCCAGTTACCGGTGACCAGCGAGGAACCGGTTATTTATCCCGTTCTTTTGGAGCCAGTTCCTGGTGTTTTTTCGAAAAGTACTAGCAAATCCACAAAAGTTCCTCGCCAAAATAAGTCAGTAGAAATTTGAAAATTAAAAGAACTGGAACTGGAACCGGTTCCTCGCTCAAAAAATACGAAAAGAACGGAAAAAAGGATATCGACCGTCCCAGTGACGAGCGGAACTGCCAACTTCAATTACACCATTACACAATACACAATACACCATTAAAATTATTTTAAGTCAAAATATCACACAAACACTAAAAACAAAAGGTGTGCCTAAATAATGATGGAAGCTTTTTGTTGATTTTATGTCTTTATATCATTAAAAATGTGAGAATTCTAAAGTTCGGTCAAAAATATTTTAAACTGTTGAAATACCTTTGAATAGTGATGTTTTATAATCTTTGTTTGGTCTTGTTTGTATATTCGCACATAGCCCATATCACTATCATGTTTGATTTATTTGTATAACCACTGCAAGTTTTTTAACCAACGCAAAAATAGAAAATAACCTCAAAATCCGTTGACGTACGTTATGCGACTCGATGATGAGAACATTCTTATATACTTAGAAGTGCTGCAATATTATGTGAATACTTTTCTTGTATCTTTCTCTCTCATGATATACGACGTAAAAACCCGGAGAAAGTGATTTATCGCAAATTTGTATTGGTTAGGTAAAACTATTTAGCTCTCTCTCTCTCCATGTATTTTCTTTCTCCAATGTTTTAGTTTTTATACCACAGACAACGTACATTGAGGAAAACATCATTAAAGTAGGCCTAAATATATTTTTTATTAACTTTTTTCTTGAAATTTTATACAGTTGGATCCAACTGTGCCCATTAGAATAGTAAAATGATGTAAATAAATTCCCCACAGCGAAAATATGATGAATGAATATCGAAGGTTTCTTTTTCTGTCAGTTTTTAGAGCACACTTACAAAAGAACATTGAAAGAAGAGAAATGTGACCACGTTTTCTATTTTCATACAGTAATTCATTCCGGTTCAAAGGTTTTATTGTAATTATGATTTGTGTGGTTTCTTTGTAGAACTCCATGTTTTTTCTACAAATAAATCAATATTAAAGCCCTTTTAAAAATTAATAAGTTCTACGGTTTAGTCGATTATAATGCCTTCGAAGAGCGAAGTGGCTGCCATGCACAATAACTTGATGAAAGAATTAAACTCATTAACACTTTCAGATCGAAGAATTATTTTTTTATAAATAAAACACGTAAAAAACTTTAATGATTTAATATAACAAATTTATAACTTTATTCCACTTTTTTTATTTTTTGACTGGACCGGTTTCAGCCTATAGCGGACATCTTCAGGCTAGTACAGGTTGTTCTCATTCTATGGCTTATATACTATTTTTGGGATGTCAGGGGTAGTAAACCATGATTTTACTTTAATTATATTTATCAGTATTGCTGCATGATTTTAATAGTTACAAGTTAATTTAAGTTTATTATTTTAAATATCTGGTATTAATTTTTATTTAAGATGGGTTACAGTTGTATTTCCAGCCTCACAACATTCCTATTAGGGGATGCCATAGTCTCACTGGCTCTAGACGGTTGAGAGCAGTTGAAACTCTTGTGCGGTATTCATATATAAAAAATAAAATAAAATGTCTAGAATGTGAAGACTTGTTAACTCAAGTCATGGTCTTGAATTTTTTGGTAGCAGTCTAAAATATTTTGGTCATTCTTTACGATTCTACCAAAACTTTGACAAGACCATGGCTTCAATGTACTTTCTTTTGTTTATTTTGTCCTATTTTTGCCATCGCTTCATTTATTATTATGTATGTGCTATTCTTTCTCTGTTGCTCTTTTTTCCATTCCGTGTTTTAAATGTTTTTGTTTTTGTAATTGGACTTTAGTCCGTTAATTTATAAATAAATTAATATATGTACGATTTAAAGTGTTGTTCATCGCTGTCCACTATTTTCTCCCATCTTTCGGGCAGCGTATGAATTACACGTTGAAAAAACTGTCCATCTTTTGAAGCGATCCACGAATCGATCTATTTTTTTTACTTCGTCATAAGACCGGAAGTGCTGGTCAGCCAGGTCGTGTGCCAATGATCGAAAGCAGTAATAGTCAGAGGGAGAATCGTCTGTAGAATACGATGGGTGAGGTAGGACTTCCCATTTTAAAATTTCCAAGTATGTCTTGATCACTCTCGCAACATGGGGTCGAGCATTTTTAATTAAAACCTCCTGTAAATGAAGAATTTTGCTGGTAAATTGAAATTTTCAATTGAGAATAACTTAATGATGCAGTCATAATTCGACTAATGTTTCTATGGGGGTTTTGTTGACAGGCGCCTAAGTTTTTTACTTGACGTGTATGATTTATTTATTTAGACCACGACAAAGTTGTACACCTCATAACTAGGAAATTAAAGAATTTAAATTCATATTATGTAAAATTATTTCATGCATGTGTCATGATAACCTCTGGGATTATCAACTCCCCACGTAGAAGCAATAAATCTGTGTATACAATTTTTACGACCCTGTGCGGATTTCTTTTTTGCCGAGGGATATATGAAAAATCCAATAAAATTTCTAATGAAAAAATGGTGCGCGGCCCCATATCGCTTGGCTGGAAAACTGGGAAAAACTGGATAAACCTGGGAAAAACTGAAAGGTAGGTTGACATCCCGAAACTGCACTGAACCAAGGAGTTAACTAATTGTTTCAGTTTTAACTGGACGTTCTGCCATACGTTATCTTAATGCATCTTTAATTTAATGTTTCTACGACGTATTTTTTGTGTACTTTTAATATCAACCATAGAGTTGGTAGAGCAGTATCTATCTAAGGCAGTGGAGTCAGTTTTTGACTTGTTTTTGACGATTTTAACCGGACTCGGTGCATCTGGGCGTGGCTAAGACTAAGGTTACGGTATTTATACATCCATTCATATCACATATCGACATAATGTTTTTGTTTATTCGTAAAAACTATTTCACAGTGTTTTTACAAATAAAAATATAGCATATAACCTAAAAAAACCGTTTAGTTGTGTCAAGTTTAGTGGCATAATAAAAAAATGTGGGCGGAGTCCCGCGGTGAACCAGGATCTTAAGATCTTTGCGACAGTATATAGAAGCGGTCTATGAAATTTGTTGTCTCTTTCTCTCTCATGGTGAACGACGTGAAAACCCGGAGAAAGTCATTTATCGCAAGTTTGTATAGGTTGGGTAAAAATAATTAGCTCTCCCTCCATATATTGTTACTTCAAGATATCAACAAAGGTTTTACGGAGAGGTTCAACACTTTCTTCACCCAATAGGAAAAAAAAATTATCCACTTCTTTAAAATTGACGCGAAATTGAATGAAAGAAGAAGTCGGAGACGTCCGAAGAAGACATGACACGATCAATGGAATCAAATACTTAAGTCGGGCTATGTCAAGAGTCTGAATAACAGAAGAGTGTGTATGAGATGATGTATAAATGTGAATAAAGCAAAGTGTGTGTGCCAAGGCAGAGTTGTATGGCGGTCCATTCTCTCTGTATAACCCTGAGGGGAAAAGGGGTGACGATTAGTTAGTTACTTAGTTTGAAGTTAAGATTAACATTGTTACATGAAATATTCTATCACTTCTTCTCGACCCAAGTATTTGATTTACTTAATCGTGCCAAGTCTTTCTTGGGCGTCCGGACTTCTTATTCTATCCCATTCCATGTTTTTCTAACGTGACATTAAAAAGCAGTTTTTTATTTGACACTTTATCACATATTTAAATAAAAATCTTTGACACTGAAAGGGTGATACTTTTATCGTGTTAACGAATTAATAATGCCTGAAACCGGTCGGCAATTTACATAAATGTAATGGTCAAATTAAAGCTTTTGAATATACGAATATAATGCCTACTTATGATAAAGCGCAATGTAGCCTACTTTAACCGTGTCATATTATTTTTCTTATTCTTGTAATGATTTACAATTTAAACAATTTTCTTTTAGAGCGATTTGAATCTGATTCCTCGAAAATATACAAATAGCTCATAAAAGCTCAGTTAATATACATGAAGCATATTTTATTTATGGCGAAATTCTCCCACGCTAGTAAACTTTTGTATTCTACCGGAAATTGAATCTCAGATCGAACAAACTTTAACGTCTTTACGACTACAAACGGAGGTGAAAATGGGTTCAGTTCTCGTTATTTTCAAAGTAAATACCTGCAAAATAACTAACTGACTAACCATCATGCCGTTTCCTCACAGGGGTAGGAAGAGATGACGGACCGCTAAACAACTCTGTCATGGCACACACTTCTGGCTTCATCACATTCATACATCGTCTCATACAGACTCTTCTGTTATTCTGACTCTTCACATGACCCGATTCAAGTATTTGATTTACTTGATCGTGCCATGTCTTCCTCGGGCGTCCTCGACTTCTTATTCCATTCGTTCATTCGCTCTACATGCCCAAACCATCTAACCGTCCCTTTCTTGATCCTATTCATTACGCTTACATCAGCCTTGCATTGTTTCTCCACATCTCAGATCTCCACATTTTTTATTCGGTCATACATAGTTTTACCGCACATTCGTCTCAGGGATCTCAATTCCACAGCGTTCAGTCTACTTTCATCCTTCCGCTGCCAGTTCCATGCCTCATTGCCATACATCAGGGTTGGTATAAACACTCCATTGTGGACCGCTAGCTTCGCTTCTTTTGACAATTTCCAATTTGCGCCAACAGCGTTCAGTCCTCCATTATTGGAGTTTCCTGCATTCACCCTTCTTTCAATATCCTTATCAGCCTTTCCGTCTCTCGTAACTATACTTCTCAAATACACAAACTCATCCACTTCCTCCAAGTATTCATCATTCACAACTATACTGCACGCTGTTCTCGTCCTCTCTTTTTCAAACACCATGACTTTGGACTCACTTACATTCATCATCAACTCATTCTGCATACATACTTGGTTCATCCTAGACACGAGAAACTGTAGATCTTCCATACTGTCAGCATCAGCACCGCATCATCCGCATACAATAGGCAACATACTTTCAGATTGCCTGCAAGATGTATTTATTAAAACACATTCCACTTACAAAAGAGTTTTTTTTTCCATAACAAAAGAATTATGCTTCATAACAATGCATCCATTATACCCATGCTCGGTTACTAAATCCCTTCCGAAATAAAAATATAAAACGTCAGTTAGATTTGCTATTTTTACCATAGGTAAGCCCACACGCCCAGGTAAAAGTTAATGGATTTTCCTCCAGGTAAGGTAGATAGATAGGTTAAACTAGGTTGCTTTACTCTTGACTGTTCTGGAATACATCCAAGATTTTTCGATCAACCTGTGTTTCCGCTCCCACCAGAAATGCGATACAAATTTACGACCATACTGTATTTCAGGAGTATTAAACTTTTCATATTTCGGAACACTCTTTATCCTTATCAGCGAAATTCATGTTTGCGTTTCGGTGTAAGGTTTAGTGACGTTGATTTATGAGTTATTCACTAGACTGGTAAATTACCCAATGGCAAATAATAAATCGCTGTACATTGTTATGTTTTTATATCGATTAATATAAAGCCATGGATAAAATTATACCACCTCTCATCATTAAATAATATCAACTGAATATACTGCCAAAATCTGCTATTCTCAAGGCCCAGCACCTAAAATGGCGCTAAACGTCACTTTGTAGCATTCTAAATACAAGCAATACTGTACGTTATTTATCTGTAAATTCTTCCAGTGGTTTCCAGTGAGTAAAAAAATTAAGCTATAATCTCTTAAATTCAACGAAAAACCTACCATAATGTCGGTAAAAAGTGCGGTTTGAAAACCAGCGCAGCCATTTTCAAAGGTTGTACGTAAAGTGCCAGTATGAATTTCATTTAGAATTTAAAAGATTAAAGTAAAAAAATTGGATTCACTAAAAACCGCAGACATTTCCCTAACTACCTGTATATAATTAACAGATTAATCATTTGTAGTATTGCTTGTATTAGAAAGCCAAAAAGTGTGTATTTTTGGGTGTCGACCTAATTGATACAGTCGACTTTATCATTGAATTTGGGGTACTTGAAAAAACATAAAAAATAAGGTTCTTTTGGTTCTTACCTCCGTAGTCGAGTGGTAAGACGCTTGACTACGAATTGAAAGGTCGCGGGTTTAAGCCGACGTGCGCCAATATCTTTTAATTAATTAGTATGTGTTATAACACATTTAATTCATATGAAATAATAGAAATACTCTTTAAGTATCGCCTTGGGGAAAGACCACTATTCAGAATCGAAACGTCGTTGAAATGGATTTAACCGTGTTTGGTGAACAGATCTGAATAGCCAGGTACTTCCCAACCTTCCTCTTCCCCATCTCCTTCCCCTTCCCACTATTTACGGCCTCACAACATAACCCCAATCGGGGCTCTAGACGGTTGGGAGCAGTTAGGACTCTTGTGCGATATTAACTATAAAATATAATATATAATAATAAAATATATTAATGGCTTCAGATCTACAATGCGCGTATTCAAAACCCAAATAAAAATGGATGTTTTTAAAATATCAAACTACAACTGTTTTCTTTAGCTTTTTTTTAGAGTGAAAGATACGGTTAGTAACGCTCTAGTGGAAAGCTCTCAGAATCAAAATGTGGTTTAAATTGGATATAGCAATATTAAGTAATTTAAAATGAATATTCAGGTACTTTCCAACGATCATCTTCTCCCTTTTGTTATTCCTCCCTAATTTCCTTTTACCCCACAACGGGGTTAACTTTAACATTCGCAATATCGGAATCATGAATTATTTATAATAATAGTAATAACAATGAATTTATATAGCCTAATTTTGTGATACTTACTTCAAAAGCACTTCACACTAAATTACCTAAACGTCCTAAACTAATATAACAACGAGAAAATAATATATAACAGATATTTATTCAAATTAAAACAATCAAAATCATGATTGCTTTTATAAATCATGAAAAAATATTCAGATATGGGTGTAACAGTGCATGTGTACATCAACAGATTAAAATACAATTAACCAAAAGGGAAGGGTATAACAAATGCAAATAAAAAGAATGTAAAAATATTTTTTTTAAATTGTCAAAGCGATAAAAAAGGAAATAATATTAAGGACATTTAACGTGTTGGTACTTAAAAAAAAAAAGACAAACATTCAGGGTTACGAATAACCTGAAATTGTTTGAAAAACTCCTATGAAAACTACAATCATGATAAGCGGAAATGTTGCTTGTGCAATGATGGAGGACTTAGCCAGTAGAGCAATTGAACCCGCGACGCCCGGGTGGGGAATCCGAAGCGTTTGTCCACTCAGCTACCGACCGAAACCGAACCGGTACTTAATTAACTTCAGTACCGGTACATCAATATTAAAATACTATAAAATAAAATAAAACTAACTAACTATCCATCACGCCGTTTCCTCGCAGGGGTAGGCAGAGTGGAAAGACCGCCATACACCTCTCTCTTGGCACACACTCCTTGCTTCATTCACATTAACAAATCGTCTCATACATACTCTTCTGTTATTCTGATTCTTTACATAACCGATTCAAGTATTTAATTTACTTGATCGTGCCATGTATTACTCGGGCGTCCTCGACTTCTTCTTTCATTCACTTTCGCATCATATTTTCTTTTCAGACTCCTTATTAAAGATCAGTATTGTAAGGTTCATATCATAATTGAATGTCATATTTTATCTTCAATCAATAATGTTCTTAAAATATGAAAGATGGCAGCACTTTAGTTTGCAGCTAGCTCGTGGATGCTTTCACTGCGAATGTGTACGACAGACGTTTTACGGTATTAATATCAGATTCTAAAAATGCAAACAGTGTGAATATTATAAACTTTGACAGAATCACTCACTTTGTGGTAAGACATAATTTAATTTTAAATAAAAATAACTTTGTTTTGACACCACTTTATTAAAAAAGACATACCAACCGGTTTCGGCTCTACCTGAACCTTCTTCAGGGTTGAACAAATAAGATGTATAACGAGCCCAACAGAATTTCGGTCCAAACTGAAAACTTACCTTTTCAGACTCTCATATTCTTAAATTCATTAAAAGAATCTCAACATAATCTGTCTCTCGACGAATCATCTATAGATATACAAATTTTAACCAAATCCTGTACTGTACGACAAAATTCAGAAAGTCCATTTTTAATTTCGCTCCTATGCCCTTAATTGGAGAAAAAAAAAAACAACAAACAATTATAATTATAATTTTAAGTTTATAAGTGTGTCTATCTGATAGGACCTGCCAGGTAAGTATGTTCCTGTATATTTTCTTATTTAAACTTGGAATTAATATGTAATAATAGAAAATAAGATCTGCGCAGCGTATTTGAGGTGATTTTTCACAAAAACGGCGCTATACAAATCATCCAAATATTATATTAACATGTAATAATAGAAAATAAGATCTGTACAGCGCATTTGAGATGATTTTTCACAAAAACGGCGCTATACAAATAATCCAAATATTATTATTATTTATTGTATGTAATATGTAATGTATGTGTATGTGTATGTGTATGTGTATGTGTATGTGTATGTAATACATATTTGTATGTGTGTATAATACATATTTGTTCAACCCTGAAGAAGGTTCAGGTAGAGCCGAAACCGGTTGGTTTATGTATCTAATAAAATGGTGTCAAAAATTTTTTACTTTTATTTAAAATTTGAATATTATAATCTCCTAGCTTGATTACTGTGTATTATGTAGACGTGAGCTTGCATCAAACTATTAAACTTTAGATAGAGCTTATTTCAAACAGGATCTCACTGCCTCGAAATAATAATATTTATACAACCATTTGTTTTTGTTACGTAACCCGTAGATTATTGAGGTCTGCTTTACTCTGGGAGATAACAGATTTGTGTTTCGCTATTGTACAGGTATGAGATTTATGCTGAGAAGTCTATCGGAAATGCATCCACTGCTTTTCCGCCGTATATTTTTATTTGCCATTAAAGCTCTGCGTCCTGCAGCTCGTAGCTCAATGTAATCCTTGCCAAATGAATGTCCTCCTAGCGGACTCAATAAAATGGACACCTACTTACTGTTATCTGAATGTCTACGAGTTTATCACACTGAAGAGTTATTCTTTTACATTTTAATATGATTTTAACGTATATAAACTAGCGTTGGGAAAAACTTCAATGTTTTGTGAATGCTTCGCGAATTGCTAGTTCTTTAAAATAGACCCTTCGCAGTGAACACTTCAATTGAAGTCGAACTCGCAAAAAAGAGATTTGAATTTATTCGGTTATTTCTTCAGTTCTTTTTGGAACCGGTGCCCTCGACAAAAAATAGCGTTTTGAAAGTGAAAAGAACTAGAACCGTACTTCTGTGAAGTCGTACTTCTTATGAAGTACTTCTTTGTAGGCTTTGAAGTTCACCTTCACAACTGTACTTCTGTAAATTGAAGTATTTCTTTGTATCCAACTTTTGTTCAGTGAAATTAAATGAATGAACGCTAAAGTGAACTACCAACTTCAATTGAAGTATTTGTTCAATGAACAATGAATGAAGTAGGAAGTGTTGCCAAAAGAAGTAGTTCTTTGAATTAGTTCTTTCAAAGCGGTCACAACGCTAATTCAAACACACTTTTCTTATAGACATTGTAGTTCTAGGTGTAATAATCGCTGATGCGATCGACAGAATGCTCCTCGGGTAAGGCGCGCTTCTATTCGGATATGTTGAATAAAATATAATCATTTTCCCATGAATACTTTTTATTGAGACAAATTATATAATATATAATACTGCACAGGAGTGCGATGAGAATTGAAATAAGAATGGAATGGTAATAGTGGGTGCTTTTACAGAATAGCTCTGGTTTTATACCTGCATTATGGGCATGGACAAACTTAAAGTATCAGAGTCCAAACATGTGGTTTATAGGATTAATACATGTTAAAAGGAATTTTAGAAAGCGATGTTATACTCATCTCTAGGATATAATAGGAGATTGGTAGGAATGTTAAGTGTCATGGGTAAGTTGCACAAACTTGTTAAGTGCTAAACTGGTTGGGTCACTACATTGGCGAAATGGTAGTTCATGGCACATTTAACTAGCTACGCTACTTAGTCAGGCACTTCCCAACCTTCCTCTTCCCCATCTCCTTGCCCTTCCCACTACTTTCAGCCTCACAACACACCCCTACAATATTTGCGGCACGTTCCAGAGTGGTAGCTACTATTAATTATTACATTACAACATACACTATTAAGACCACCATGCAGAATCGAAGCGTTGCTTCAAATGACTTTAGCCGTGTTTGGTGACCAGATCTAAATAGCCAGGTACTTCCCAACCTTCCTCTTCCTCTTTCCCATCCACTTTCCCCTCCCACTACTTTCAGCCTCACAGCATACCCCTACTATATTTGCGGCACGTTCGAGAGTGGTAGATACTCAAAATATCGCCCTGGCCACCATTCAAAATTGAAACATTATTCGAAATGGCTTTAACCGCGTTTGGTGACCAGATTCGAATAGTCAGGTACTTCCCGATTTTCCTCTTCGCATCTTCTTACCATCCCATTACCTTTAACCTCACAACACAAGTTAGGGATGCCAAAGTCTCACCGGATCTAGGCGGTTGGGAGCAGTTGGTGCTCTTGTGCAGCATTCGCCATATCACATATGATGAAATTGAACAATTATTGAAAATGTCATCATTAGAAAAGCGCAGGAAAGACTTTGATTTAATTTTCATTTACAAAGTTATTAACTGTTTTACTGACTCACCTTCTCTGATGCAACTTATCCAGTTCAACATTCCTTGCCGCAGACTCAGAAACAATGAATTACCGTTCCTCAATCATCACTATACTAACTATGGGTATAATTCTCCGATGTCCAAAATTTCAAGACTTGTTAACTCAAGCCGTGGTCTTGAAATTTGTGGTAGCAGTCTAAATGATTTTTGTCATTCTTTACGACTCTACCAACATCATGGTTTGAATGTTCTCTCTTATGTTTATTTTGTCCTATTTTTGTCATCGCTTCATTTATAATTATGTATAGATTCTTTCTCTGTTGTTTTTTTTTCCATTTCGTGTTTTATATGTCTTTTTTGTAATTGGACTTTAGTCCGTTAATTTTTAAAATGCATTCAAAAAGCATAATTCATAAACATGAATTATTTTTAATATAACGTTTGTCATTTTACTTTTAAACATGGTACTGGGTTCCACTTGGTCTATTTTGAGTGCCTGTTTTTCTTGCTCATCCGGAATGAGAGCCTACTTTGTATATTCAAGCCTGGGGTAGTTGTACAGCCTTGATGGCCCGAAGGAGCGCGCCCGTTGAATATAAAACACTTTTTGGGTGGAAAACTTTCGTGCAACATCTGTTAAGTTATGTTCCTTCAATAAAATTAGGAAAATTCGAAGTTTACGGCGATCCCTAGCGTTTAGGGTGCATTGTTTCTGAAAACTAGCAAGCAAGAAAAATTACGGAAAGAAAACAAAGAGCTGTTTTTAATAACTAACTAACTAACCATCACGCCGTTTCACCGCAGGGGTAGGCAGATAAGACGGACCGTCATACAACTTTGTCTTGGCACACACTCCTTGCTTCATTCACATTAATACATCGTCTCATACATTCTCTTCTGTTATTCTGACTCTTCACGTGACCCGATTCGAGTATTTGATTTACTTGATCGTGCCATGTATTTCTCGGGCGTCCTCGACTTCCTCTTCCATTCACTTTCGCATCACATATTCTTTTCACACTCCTTTCGTCGTTTATTTGCTCTACATGCCCAAACCATCTAAGCATCCCTTTCTTGATCCTATTCATTACGCTCACATCAGCCTTGCATTCTTTCCGGATATCCACATTTTTAATACGGTCAAACTTGGTTTTACCGCACATACGTCTCAAAGATCTCATTTCCACAGCATTCAGACTACTTTCATCCTTCCTCGGCCAGTTCCATGCCTCACTGCCATACATCAGGGTTGGTATAACACTGACTCTTTACATGACCCGATTCAATTATGTCACGTCTTTCTCGTCCTCGACATCTTCCATTCATTTTCGCAACATATATTCTTTTCATTCTCTTTCTTTGTTCATTCGCTGTAAATGCACAAACCACCTAAGGGTCCCTTTCTTTTTATTTATTTTTATAGTGAATAACCCAACTGCTCCCAGTCGAGAGCCAGTGAGACTATGGCATCCACAATTGTGATATGTTGTGGGGCTGAAGGTAGTGGGAGGGGAATGAGATAGAAAATAGGAATGTAAGGAAGTACCTGGCTATTCAGATCTGGTCACCAAACACGGCTAAAGCCATTTAAAGCTTGATTCTGAATGGTGGCCTTTCATCAGGGCGACATTTGGAGTATCCATCACTCTATATTGAGTGTCTTCATTCACATTCATACATGCGCTTCTGTTATTCTGACTCTTCACATCGCCCGATGCAAGTATTTGATTCACTTGATCGTCCCATTTCTTCATCGGGCGTCCCCGACTTCTCCTGTCATTCACTTTCGCGTCATATATTATTTTCACACACTTTTCTTCGTTCATTCGGTCTTCATGCCCAAACCATCTATCTGTTAACATCGTAAGCAATGAACTTTTTTTTTATATACGTGAAGATTGCATATCGTCGTCGGAAAGGCAAAAGGGCTGAAGCGCCATTTTGGGAAGCTTACACAGAGCACTTTGAAGTTTTTTTGTTTGTTTTACGATAAAATTCATTAGTATCCAGTACAGTGGTTGGATTTTGAAAAAAAGCTAACTCAGGTAACTCAATGCTTTCAACCAGTTATCTGAAGCGACAAAAAGCTTAAAAAGTCCCAAACTTGTGTCGCTTGAGTCAAGCATATATATTTTTACAAAAGCCTTCTGAATTAAACGAGAGTAAGAGCATTCGATGCCGAAAAAATACCTGGTAGAAAGCTGCATATTTAACTCATTTTTCACTCAAGTGTCGCTTAAGTCCTTTTGCCTTTCCCGCGACGATATTAAACTGCAAAGTGATGTGATCTGTAAATGAGATTCGTTGAGAGCTTCGAGTAACATTGTATGGAGAGAGAGCTAATTATTTTTACCCAACCTATACAAACTTGCGATAAATCACTTTCTCCGGGTTTTTACGTCGTACACCACGAGAGAGAAATATACAACACATATAATACACCGCTTTTATGTACTGTCACGATGATCTTGGGCTCCTGGGTCACCGCGGGACTCCGCCCACATTTTTTATTATGCCACTAAACTTGACACAACTAAACTGTTTTTTAGGTTAGATGCTATAAATTTGTTGTTTAACATACTGTGAAAAAGTTGTTGTACGAATAAACAAAAACATTATGTCGATATGTGCTATGAACAATGACATTACATATATAGACACGTTATAGCCTTTGAATATTAACACAGAATGTGGCAAGCAAAACACACACGTGACCAGTAAATTCATCATTCAAATATCGGTCATGTATGACAAAGATAGACATTCATAGAATATATGTGTATGAACGAAACAGATCCGAAGTTCGGACCGCGTTCCATACTTGCTTGAAACGACCTCAAGCGACGCCTTACCGTTTAGTACTTAATCGGCTTAAACACCGATCACACCAACTAGCGTGATTATTGCTTGCCACTTTGAGAGCGCTACAACTAGTAACTTTGCAACGTCATTGGCTATGACTGGATGTATAAATACCTTAGCCTTAGTCTTAGCCACACCCAGGTCCGGCGAGTCCGGTTAAAATCATCAAAAACTGATTACACTGTCTTGGATAGATACCACTCTATATACTCTAAGGTTGAGAGATTTAGTGATATAGGCGTGGCGAAATTAACCTCTCGGCCCATCATTTTACAACACTTAACAAAAAAAGTTCTCGGAAATGGATAATTCAACTTTTTTAGGCTAATGACGTAAGCGAGCTGTTGTTAAGGAAATATTTAAAACATTTATTCAAATGATTTCCGGCCGTATAACTAGCGAAATTCCTCAGACAACAAAGAGGGAGTAGCCCGATAAATTAACTCGATAAAAAAATCGTGTATTTCTTAACGAAATATTATGTTTTATTTACTAGATGTTGATGTTTTATAGCCTATTTATAGCGGAACATGTGGCGCGTTTATAAAACGTTTGGCCAAAAGGCGATCGAAAGAAGTGATGTTGTTAGCGGGGGTTACTTTGGTACGGGCTTCGGTCGTAAACATTGACGGAGTGCCCTAAATCAGATTTAAAAATATGGCAACGCTGAATTATCAATCTGAAACATGTGGCTTCCTTCGTCATTTGGTGGCGAATCAATACGTATTAAATTTTCCAAAGTAATATTAAGATTATGAGTTGTATTGGTTTATGAATGGAATACCTTTTACGCAGGAAACCAATGACGTTACAGATATATAGACACGTAATAACCTCCCTTCACATTTGCGAAAGATTGACAGCTCAATTGAGTTCAGAGCAAAACTAAAGACTCAACTTTTTAAATTATCATACCCACAATAACGTAAATTTCCTTAACTAGAGTTTTGATCACTTAAGTCCGAGTGCTATACATAGTTTATATATATAGTTAAATATAACTTACTTCACTTTTTTTCTACCATAGGTCCGACAGCACGGGCAACAACCATTATAAATATGTGCTAATTTTCATATGTTAGTTGTAAGTCACTAGTTATAAGAATTAGGCATTAGTTAATATTAAGCCTTAGTTGTAATATTATGTTGATTATGATGTAAAGCGCCCTTGAGGTGATATCTCTGTCACGAAAACGGCGCTATATAAATCAGCCAATAATTATTATTATTATTTGTTATAGCCTTAGAATATTAACACAAATTGTGGCAAGTAGACACAACACTTACGTTACCAGTAAATTCGTCATTCAAGTATCGGTCATGTATCATCATGTATGACAAAGATATACATTCATAGAATATGTGTGTATGAACGAAGCATGTGTAGGATCGGAATGCTCTGGTAAGAACGAGATAGCACTTCGCTTACTCGCTTACGCGAAGACGGCATTATGTCAGTCAACAATGGAGATAGTTGTGTTGTCTAAAATAATAAGTAATTTGCAGTTATTTGAGCGTACTTAGAAATTAAATGTTATTCCTTTGCTTTTAGTAGTCTTTGCAGAATAATTGAAACACTTTCTCATCACACATGAGGGCGTTTCGGCACTTATTAATTAAAACTTAATTTGATTACATATAGTGAACGACCTCAAGCGACGCGTGACAGCTTAGTACTAAATCGGCTTAAACACCGAACACACCAACTAGCGCGGTTTTCGCTAGCCACTTTGAGAACGCTACATAGTGTCTATATATTTCCAAGTATCGCCCTTGTGAAACACCACCATTCAGAATCGAAACGTTGCTCGAAACGGCTCTAGCCGTGTTTGGTGACCAGGTCTGAATAGCCAGATACTTATCAACTTTAATCTTCCTCATCTTTTTCCCTTCCCCACTACCTTTAACCCCAAAAAAGGTTGCCATTGTCTCACTTGCTCTAGATGGTTGGGATCATTTGGGACTCTTGTGCAGTATTCACCATAAACAAAATGGTTATATTTTCAATGAAACAAATTTCTTTTGACACCACTTTATTAGATACATATACCAACCGGTTTCGGCTCTACCTGAACCTTCTTCAGGGCTGAACAAATAAGATGTACAACGAGCCCGACAGAATTTCGGTCCAAACTGAAAACTTACCTTTTCAGACTCTCACATCCTTAAATTCATTAAAAGAATCTCAACATAATCTGTCTCTCGACGAATCACCTTTAGACATACAAATGTTAACCAAATCCTGTACTGTACGACAAATTTAGAAAGTTCATTTTTAATTTCGCTTCTATGCCCTTAATCGGAAAAATAAATCATAATTATAATTTTAAGTTAATAAGCGCGTCTATCTGATAGGACCTACCAGGTAAGTATGTTCCTGTATATTTTATTATTTAAACTAGGAATTAATATGTAATAATAGAAACTAAGATCTGTACAGCGCATTTGAGGTGATTTTTCACAAAAACGGCGCTATACAAATCATCCAATTATTATTATTAAAAACAAATAGTTTTCCTGGAGGGAATTGAGAACAAATAATACAGAATTTTATTGATATTAACGTGACTAAAAAATGTACCTTGATAACTAGTTTGCCTCTTCCTCTCTGTCTGTATGCCACCGATGATAGTCATAATACGCGGATATCTCGACAAATATACTAAACACGAATAAATTCATATTCCTTTCAACAATAGAAATATATTTAACGACACGTATCTTGACAAATTTGAACAACGATTTTCGTGATTGTTAAAAATACCATTTCACAAAAAAAAACGTTGTTTCGATCACCCACGATAACTGAATGAAGACAACTTTTTGACGGTGTGCCGTATCTCCTTGAATATAGGCACAACAAATTAAAAAGCGTTTTTAAATGCTGGATAAATCTTATTGGCGGATGTTATCACATCAGCAATCACATCCTAAAATATTGATTGAAATTCAAATTCAAATTGACCCCAAGTTACAAGGACATGGCACAGCCTTGAATCTAACGATGTGCTAGACGTGACTATGGAATACAAAATAATCAAATAATGATTAGTATCAAATATCAATTCCGAAAGCTTGGTAAACTCAACTGCCTTCGAAGCTATCTACGTGACGTCCTCTAAACATCTTACTTGAATCATACGAGTTTGTAATACTAAACATCCGTCGTGACAAAAAACTAATTTTGTATTCATGATATTGTAGTATTATAATAATTATGCATAAGAAAAGAAATGAAAAGGTTACTTTGTATAAGACCACGGATATTATTTAAATTTGTATAACCGACCGGTTTCGCTTATTCTAAACATCATCAGTATTTTTCCAGTAAACTCATAAACATTCACATTCATTTGAATTTGACTGTCACGTGATCTGAGAATAATACAAAAAGTTAGACAATTTTTCCCAGCCCGCGACAAATGTAAATAACTAATATGTAAATATCAAAAAGGTAATTTTAGCTATAGTCTAAGGTGTTTAGATAAATTTAGTGAAAGTTCTTAGGTTTTGTATAGCGCTCTTGCGGTGATATTTTACAAAAATGTTACTATATAAATTAAATAAATAAATAACTAAGAAGCCCTGGAAATAAATAAATCAGTAAAAATTAATGATAACCACCTTCTAAATAGTAAACAAAAATAGCTTATAGTCCTATCTTAAACATGTTTCCTTCTCCTCCACCTCTCCCTCCCCTCAAACTTCACGTTCTGCTACTCTCTCTATCTTTTATGATTTCCCCCTCGCCCACTTAACTAAATACATTATATGATACGTTCCTTTTGTCCTATTGTTGTCTCCCTCCTAATATTATATCTCTCTTTTCCCCATTTTTACCATTATATATATATGCGCATTCCTATTATTTCACTAGTATATTTTTAAGTCCCAATGAAGATCCTGCTGAATCGAAACTAGTTGACATAAACCAAATTAAAAGTGAATTAAAACAACATGTGTTTCTATTCAATTAATCTTGCCAATCCACAAAGTGTTCGCTTATTGTGATAATTCTATACAAATTAGCCAAGTATTAGTATTATTTTTGCTGTCGCATTTTTTCAGTAATGAGCACACGAATTTGAAACGTATTTAAAGTCGCACAAATATCATTTTTGCACCCTCACCAGGCGCCGTGTAGCTCAAGATCGTCCTGGGAATATGAATACCTTTACAGACCATTTTATTTGGATCATAATAAAAGTAAGGGAATACCTACCCAGATTCACCCCAGTTTTTCACCCCTTTTCGAAAACTTTTTTCTCTTTGATCGTTTCGCGTTTTGTCTTACTTTTTGACAGTTAAATTGATATTTCAAAGCGCTGTATGTGTGTTTACGTCGTCAGACTTCACCGTTCGAAAGTTAATGCCGAGGTGAACAAACAGATTTCTGTTTTATGAATATGATTTTTAAGCTTTTACCTTATCCGCAAACTTGACTCGCTTTACCTTATTACGACTCTATCTCCGAATCCGTTACTTTACAAGGGCCAACTTTGAAGTTCTTTTTGCGTAGTTTTGTCATAAATTTTCCTGAAATCTCGAAATGAATAATTCGAGAGTTCGTTTCCCTTCAAATAACTTCGGAGTAGGTTTTTATAAAGTAACAGATTTGCAGATAGAGGCCTTTGCTTGGCGCGATTCTTACTATCTATGATTGTATACAGTAGCGATAAAATGCCAGTTGTTGTCCGTGAAAAATACCGAGATGTAACTTGGCTTGCCAAGAAAAAAATATTAATTGCTTTAATCCACTCATTTCAAATATAGAATAATATCTGCTGAAATACATTAAAGATAAGTTTTTTATTAGATAGGTAACTAACTAACTAACCATCGCGCCGTTTCTCCGCAGAGGTAGTCAGAGAGGACGGACCGCCATATAACTCTGTCTTGGCACACACTCCTTGCTTCATTCACATTCATACATCGTCTCATACATACTCTTCTGTTATTCTGACTCTTTACACAACCCGATTCAAGTATTTGATTTACTTGATCGTGGTTCCTACTTCCTCCCTTTCTTGATCCTATTCATAACGCTCACATCAGCCTTGCATTCTTTCCGGATATACACATTTTTAATACGGTCATACATGGTTTTACCGCAATACAAACTGCATACTCTTCTGTTATTCTGACTCTTCACATGACCCGATTCAAGTATTTGATTTATTTGATCGTGCCATGTCTCCCTCGGGCGTCCCGGACTTCTTCTTTCATTCACTTCGCATCATTTTTTTTTTTTTAAATCACACTCCTTTCTTCGTTCATTCGCTGTACATGCCCAAACCATCTAAGCGTCCCTTTTTCGATCCTGTTCATTACGCTCACATCAGCCTTGCATTCTTTCCGGATATCCACCTTTCAATTATTATCATTGTTATTAAAGCAAGTAAACACGCGGTATTTAAGTGGCTGCATATTTTCCAAACGTAACGATGTCATAAAAAAAGTTTTCTAATTTTTGTTGTTATTTTTTTTAACTTGTCAATGTTTCGCGGTCCGTGTTGTTGAATGTCAACTAAACCGAGGGAATTAAAAAAAAAACAATGTCTGAATCTGAACTTTATTAATAAATGTTTCAGTTGCCTGTCGCAATATTTCGGTATTTGTTTGGCTATGCGAGTATTGATATATCATTACCCTTTTAATTAATTTATTTTTTGCTTAAGACTCTCAAGTGTTCTCGTTTAACCGCCTGGAGCCCGTGTGAAGATGATAGAAAGTAGAAAGAGAAAGGAAAGAGGAAGGTTAAAAGGTACCTGGCTATTCAACTAAGCAACCTCACTTTAAAATCCTCTCTGCTACCATTGAAAAATGGTAAAAAAAATGTCTAAGATACATTAACTACAAAATCGGCTTACCTATTGAAACCATAAATTAGAATTATTTAATAAAATAACTAAAATTATTAACACTCTCAGACGGGAGGCTTGTTTCTGACTTGACTTTTATTTTTAAAATTGTTAATAATATTATAGACATCCCTGATTTACCTGGCTTAAGAACCTTCCATGTACCTAACGGAACCACTCGATTTTTTTTTAAAAACGTAACAATAATATCAGGACTGAGTCATTTAGATACTCGCTTGTACCTAGATTGCAGACAGTGGGTAATTCTTTCGCTGAAATAGTAGATATATTCAACTGCACTGAATCTAGTTACAAAAAGGCTATAATAGCATACCTCTTTCAAAAATGCTACTGTTAATTTATTGCATTATAATATTTCTATTAACTTGCTTATGTTTTTTAGTGCTAATCATTTACTCTATGTTATTTTTATGTCACTATTATCTTATGTTATATATATTACTCAGTTATGTAAAAACCCATAAGGGTGAATATAATTAAATAAATAAATAATGTTTTTGTTTATTTGTATAACCACTTTTTCACAGTATTGTTGTAAACAAAAATATAGGATAAATCCTGAAAAACCGTAGAGTTATGTCCTGTTATGTCGCATATCGAAACGTAGTGGGCGAAGTCGCCGTAGACGCGGGAGATGGAAAAGACGGTTACATTGCAAATGGTGGTGCTATATTATGTGAAACCTTGTCTTGTCTCTTTCTCTCTCACGGTTTACGACGTAAAAACCCGGAAAAAGTGATTTATCGTAAATTTGTATAGTTTGGGTAAAAATATTTAGCTCTCTCTCTATATACCATATGTTCTTGCTCTGAGGTTGATGCATTCAGAGATTACTTTTTCAAATTGTTTCCAGTTTATTTTACACAAACATTTTAGTACACAAAATTCTCCGTATTTTTTAAAAATAATTATTCAAAAGCTTACAATGCTAAAGAAGCGTTTTTGTATTATAGATTGCTGCCTTTACTTCTAAGCCCTTCATATACCTGCATAGGTAGATATAACAGGGATAAATTAAATTCCACGAAATTCGACGATAAGGCTGATCCCTGCGTATTAATGTTCACCTGGAATTTTCATATGAGAAGCCTCGTTTGACGTAGATTATCGGCATTTCGATCCATTTTCTTAGAGCCCTTGTTATAATGGACACACGCTAAGCGAACCATTTCAAAATATAAATCACTATAAACTTTATCTACCCATTAAAAACATAACTATAACTAATTGAAAATGAAATAATAAAAATTATTCAAACTTTCAGATCGGAGAATTTTTTTTGACTTGACTTTTATTTATAAAATCGTCAATGGTCGAGTCGTGAGACGCTCGACTACGAATCCAGAGGTCGCGGGTTCGAACCCTGGTGCGCGAATAATTAATATGTGTCATAACACATTTAATTGATATAAAATAATATAGAGTATATTTGCGGCACGTTCCAGAGTGGTAGATACTCTAAGTATCGCCCTGGTGAAAGACCGCCATTCAGAATCGAAACGTTACTTGAAATGGCTTTAACTTTGTTTAGTGATCAGATTTGAAAAGCCAGGTACTTCCCAACCTTCTTCTTCCCTATCTCCTTCCCCTTCCCACTACCCTCAGCCTCAAAACATACCCCAATTGGGGATGCCATAGTCTCACTGGCTCTAGACGGTTGGGAGCAGTTGGGACTCTGGTGCGGTATTCACTATAAAAAAAATGTATTAAAAAAATCGAAGGAACAGAGAAAAGAGACACATAATATGAAATAAAAGAAGCAAAACTTCAACTGAGAACGCGATAAGAGAATAATGATATTTTTTACGACTGTTTCTACTCTCGTGGTACGAGAACGTATGGAAGCAGAAAAACACTTTAACTTCTTCTTCTTTTTCTTATTTGAACATTTTTATCGGAAGATTTTTTAAAGTACAACAGTTGAACCTTCAACTGACGACATTCAAGAACCGCACGGCAAGGCGCTCTGAATGGGACTCCGAACTGACGATATTCAAGAACCGCACGCCATGGCGTTCTGAACAGGACTGCTCGATGAAATAACTCTAGGGTAAAATCTTAGAGTCTTAGTAAATGGTCCACATGTGTTCTATGGGATAATGCGTGAATTTATGACACAATTTTAAGAAACAGAAAACATCAGGAGAGGCAATTAAGAAATGCCAAAGGACCTTGGTCTGAAGGGTAGGTGACAGGGGATAAGCCCCCACATGGGCGCAACTGCATGGCCCATTACAGCTAGCATAATGAATTCACTACATTATTTCATAGACATAATAAAAATTAATCAGATTTGCTTAATCCTAAAACATAAATCACACTATAATACAACTGTAAACATAAACATATAAAATGACGATTTGCAGTAAGCGATAAGACATTCCTTCATAAAATACCAGGCTAGTACTAGAGGTACCTTATTTAATTTCACCGGAATCTGCCCTTGATTGTAAAATGGTAGATGATATATTTTTCACGTAGTAACGTCGCATTTGGGAACGAACAACGACTTTACGGGAAATAAACATAATATTGGACTACTGTACAAATTTAATTGATTATTAATTTAAACGGCTTTCTTTATTTGTATTGCTTCTTAATTATGTAATCTTTTGCTATGGCCGTTTTTATGGAAAATATAAGCAATGGTGCTTTTATTTAAGGTACGATTTTTTTTATTTCCATTAATTAAATAAAACATCATTGAAGCAAAAGTTGTTTAATAAATGAGCATGGAAGAATGTTCCAGCAACGTATACATCAAAGCAGAATGATGGATGAATATTAGCGATTGCTTTATTACCTGTAAATTACGCTTTGAAATAATGATACTTGTTTATGATTAATGGCGTATTATAACAGGAAGGGTTCTGACCTCCTCTCTTTAAAGAAGCTTTATGTTAACAGAAATACGTGTTAAATTTCATAAAATTGTAAACATGTAAAATCTACAGTTTCTCGTGTCTAAGATGAACCAAGTGTTCACACATAATTTATTTATTTATTCAATTATATACGCCCTCATGGGCTTTTACATAACATATGATATAAAACATAAAATAATTGTGACATAAAAAATAACAATGATTAGCACCCAAAAACATAATTAAGTTGATAGAAATATTATAATGCAAATTAACACTAGTATTTTTGAAAGAGGTATGTTATTATAGCCTTCTTGTAACTAGATTCAGTGCAGTTGAATATATCTACCATTTCAGCGATAGAATTACTCACTGCATGCAATCTAGGTACAAGCGAGTATTTAAATGACTCAGTCCTGATATTATTGTTGCATTTAAAAATAATTTTGGATCGAGTGGATCTGTTAGGTACATGGAAGGTAATTAAGCTAAGTAAATTAGGGTAAGTAAATAATAATGAGCGAATGGTGAATTTAAGTAAGTCCAAAGTCATGGTGTTTAAAAGAGAGAGTACGAGAACAACGTGCAATATAGTTGTGAATGATAAACTAACTATAACTAACTAACCATCACACCGTTTCCCCGCAGAGAGGACGGACCTCCATATAACTCTGTCTTGGCACACACTCCTTGCTTCATTCACATTCATACATCGTCTCATACATACTCTTCTGTAATTCTCACTCTTCACATGACCCGATTCAAGTATTTGATTTACTTGATCGTGCCGTGTCTTTCTCGGGCGTCCTCGACTTCTTCTTCTATTCACTTTCGCATCATATATAATTTTCACACTCCTTTCTTCGTTCATTCGCTCTACATGCCCAAACCATCTGAGCGTCCCTTTCTTGATACGAAGCTAGAAGTCCGCAATAGAGTGCTTATACCAACCCTGATGTATAATAGTGAGGCATGGAACTGGCAGAGGAAGGATGAAAGTAGAAAAAATGCTGTAGAGATGAAATCCCTGAGGCGTATTTGCGGTAAAATCATGTATGACCGTGTTAAAAATATGGATATCCAGAAAGAATGCAAGGCTGATGTAAGCGTAATGAATAGGATCAAGGGAGGCTTGGATGGTTTGTGATTGTAGAGCGGGTGAACGAAGAAAGGCGTGTGAAACTAATATGTAATGTAATATAGAGCGAATGGAAAAAGAAGTCGGGGACGCCCCGGGAAGATGGCACGATTAAGTGAATTAAATACTCCAATATATAAAGCGATGGAACTATTCAATGAAGCTGCATCTACCTTAGATATATTTAGATGCACATATATAGAGTTGTTCTGTCACTATCTCTCGATGCACGTACAAGAGTGACCGTCAGGTACATAACGATCTACATAATCTTAAATAAATTATATGTTTTTTTACACACCTTTTCACACTTGCCAATTCAACGATTATCTCATAATATGTGTACACGAATGAACCTCTCTTATATCTTATCTTTTTTTGTTTTTCATTGCTTGCTATAAGTCCTTATTGTTAGTCACTAGTTGAAAATATTAATTGTAAGCCATTAGTAATAAATCTTAACTGTAAGTTATTAGTTATAAGCTTAAGCGATAAATTAAAGGTTAGTTAAATTAATTTGTAAAGCACCCTTGAGGAGATTTTCCCACAAAAACGGCACTGTAAAAGTTATCCATTTATTATTATTATTATTATGTGATTTCAATCGACGAACGTACCAGTAACTACTTGGCTACGAATTCGATAGCCTACACTGTACAGGCAACATCTTTCAATGCATTCTCCAACACTCCAATCCACAAGTTCAGTGCTTTTGAAGTGGTATTTACTGAGACAAGCTGCGAGTGAATAGAAAAAAGCTGCCATTCCATAGCCCCGTGCTTTGGACTTCCGTCGGCCTATCAAAGGCCGTTTAATGTGTTTCTTTGCCCTTCATATCTCACCGCCATGTCGCTGGAACGGTTACTTTGATTCAAGCTGCTGAAGTGTCAGTTGAACTAATTCCACGAAGAAGGATGCATTGATGGAACATGCGTTCTGCTTCTTCCCGGGAATGAGAATTCGTATTACAATATTTTCAGAAATAGCAGATCCAGATGCAAGAGCTTTGAAAAATAAAATAACTTACAGAAATTAAGACTTGAAAATTTATGTATTTAATAATAATAAGAATAATTGGCTGATTTATGTTGCGCCGTTTTCGCGACAGACATATCACCTCACTGCGCTTTACAGCATAATTAACATAATATTGAAACTAAGACTTAATACTAACTTATGCCTAATACTTATAACTAGTGACTTACAACTAACATATTTACATTAACAAATATATAATGGTTGTTGCCCGTGCTGTTGGATCTAGGGTAAAAAAAACTGGAGTAAGTAATAGTGAACAATATATATAAACTATGCATAGCACTCGGACTAAATGATCAAAATTTTAGTGAAGCAAATTGACGTTACTGTGGGTATGATCATTTAAAAAGGTGTGTCTTTAGTTTTGCTCTGAACTCAGTTGAACCGTCGATCTTTCGCAAATGTGAAGGGAGGTTATTCCAAGCTGTGGGGCCTGCTATGGCGAAAGCTCGGTCTTTGAAATTGGTGTTAGGATTGGGTTAAGGTACAGTGAGTCTACCTATGGCCGTTGAAGATGCTGATCGAAAAGTAACTTGTCTCGTATTAGTATCGCTTGGAATGCGCATTTCCAGCAAGTAAGGCGGCGCCATGTCATGTTTCGCCTTAAAAATCACCCAACACAGTTTGAATTGTATCCATTTTGGACATTTAAGCCAATGAAGGTTCTTAAGATGTTGCGATATATAGGAAAGACAGAGGCCGGCAAATCGTTCCACAGCTGAGCTGTTGAGCACAAGAACGAGTCGTAGAAACGACCCGTTTTCGTATCGAATGTCAACCGTAAACAAATGTTGAGCGTGCGTTTGGCGAGTTTCCTGACTGTGGAGAAGTTCCTCTGAGCATCTTCCATTTAAATACCGGTAGAATAAGGACAGAATTCCCACGTGACGCCTGTGCTACAAAGTTTGCAATCCGTTTGTTAAGATAGGAGAATCTATCAAACGGACCGCCCGTTTCTGCACAGAGTCAAGGTTTTTTTAAAAGGTATTTATTTAAAGGCTTCAAATCAGAGGTGGCTACTAAATTCAACAGTGGAGCGTACTTGCGATTTGTACAAGATCAGTAGTTGTATACTATTAAAGTATCTGCGGGTCATGTACAGTACGCCCTAGTTCTGAGAGGCTAACTTTACTCTTACTTTGATGGAGGCCCCGTGCCTCAGCTGGTCACTTAAGGTTACACCGAGCATGTCAATGGAAGGCTTGTTGGGAAGATTACTTCCGTTGAATGAGACTACATTTTTATTACGATCCCTTTAAGTCGTAATCAGACATCATTGGGTCTTTGAAACATTAAATTCGACGAGGTTGTTTTTACCCCGAGAGGAAATTCTCTCGAGGTAATCGTCCATTTTCTGCTTCAAAGCTTTCCAAGTCGCTGTAGTTGAGTTATTCTACTCGCTGCGAAAGCTTGACAGCTAGGTTTCAGCATTTATTTGAGATGTATCCATTCATTGCTTTGTTTCGGTTTTCTCCTTACTTCTATCATTATAACTCAATGTCCTCACTATCTACTGAAAACCATATACTCATTTCATAAAATATTTATTGTTCTTTTGTTACTTGTTATATTAACACCGTTTGCAGTTATCGAATCGTTTACTTATAATACTTGAATATTAATGTTTTAAGTACCAACATATTAACTGTCCTCAATCTAATTTCCTTTTCTTTGATTTGACAAATATGTTAATATAAATTCGTACGTTTCATCTGAATTTTTATACCCTTAGATTCTGGTAAATTGTTTTTTCAATGTGTTGATGTACACATGCACTGTTAAACCTTTCTCTCTCATGATTTATGATAACGATCATGATTTTAGATAGTTTTAATTTGTATACTTACTATGTATTATTTTCTCCTTGTTAGTTAATCTAAATGTTGAATCGAAATGTTGCTTAAAATGGTTTTACCCGTGTTTGGTGACCAAATCTGAATAGCCAGGTACTTTGTAACTTTCGTCTTCGCCATCTTCTTTGCCTCCCAATTATATTCAGCCTTACAACATATCCCAATCGGGGATGCCATAGTCTCACTGGCTCCAGATGGTTGGGAGAAAAAAAAGAACAGTTTGCTTTTAAAATGACCTCACATTATAGAGGATCAAGAAAGCGACGCTTAGACGGTTTAGGAACGTAGAGCGAATGAACGAAAAAATGAGTGTGAAAAGAATATATGTCAAGAAAGTGAATGGAAAAAGAAGTTGAGACACCCGAGGAAGACATGGCACGATCAAGTGAATCCAATACTTGAGTCCCGCCATGTGAAGAGTCAGAATAACAGAAGAGTATGTATGATACGATTTATGAATGTGGCGGTCCGTCCTCTCTGCCCACCCCTGCGGAGAAACGGTGTGATGGCTAAGTTATTTCGTTACGTGGAATGCTCAAAAATAATTGTGTTAATCCTAGAAATTCAAGCCAGACAAAGCATTGTAAGGTTCTATGACAGCAGATTAATTCCACACACTCAGATTTTCTGCATGTTCGTATAGTTCAAGTTCAAAAACGCGCACTACTCACGAGCATATTAATAACACCCGGGGAGTAGTAGTTCGTTAATAAACCATGATCCCCTAAAGCTTAAACATGAATCCCGCAACTTAAAGTGAGCTTTCGCCAAACTCAAAAATAAACGAGAAGTTCGGCGTTGCGTTTATAATTCCAGTTTAAAGTTTCCGGTAGTCGTTTGCCGGGTAAACTGTGCTTTTCCACTTTAAATAAATATAAACAACGCCTTAGTTAGCGGTTTCAAAATATTTAAAATACTCAAAAGAGGTTTCCTCGACGGAAAGTTTTAAATTGTTTCTTAGTCTCGGTGGAATTTACGGTCTCCCACTTCCTGATGTTCCTATTATGTATTTATCTCGCTCTTCAAACCGAATTCTCAAATAAAGGAAGGACACTGCTTTTCTGTATTAAAAGCAAGAAAAACGAGGCACTCTATTCTCAAAAATAATATTTAACGACAATACTATAATACTCGTGTTAAATCCGAAGCTGCAATAATATATTAAAAAAAATAATACAATAATAAACTTACTACTATAAACAATACTACTTGATGGAAGTGTCTAATTATGAATGTGGAAAGATTATTGGGATGAAAAAAAAATGGGGAACCATTCACTCACCGATGTAGTAAGAGGGAGTTTTTGAAATAGCGGGAAAGGTAGGAACTGGATGAAAAACATGAAGGTAAAAACCTACCAAATTATCATTTAGATGTCCAAAAACTCGCTTGTAGGTATGTTGCACGCAGTGGGTAATTCCTTCGCAGAAATAGTAGATACATTCAACTGCACCAAATCTAGTGACAAGAAGGCGTACCTCTTCCAAAAATGTTAATATTGATTTGTTCCATTGTAAAATTTCTAGTAACTTATTTATGTTTCTGTCTACTCATAATTTACTCCATGTTATTTCTGTGTCATTTTCGTTTTATATTATCTATTGGACGGTTATGTAAAAGCCCGTAAGGACGTATATACCAAAATAAATAAATACTGGATGATAAACTACTGTATTGATTATCAGTTGGTAGTTCTTTGGGTGAAACTTTTTCAAACGTGAAATAAAAATGTAACCTTGAAGCAAAATCAAACAACTTATAAAATATAATATCAAAATTAGGTATATTTCCTGTAAACTCATGGAATTAATAATTACTCTATAATCACCCTTTCAGTTGACGTTTTGTATCTTGCAATTCATATTATCTGTCTCTTTATCTCTGTTCCTTTATTAAAATGTAACTGTTATTCTATTGTTGTCACATTGTCTTAATAATTTATTTTACATTTTGTTCTCCTTTGTATGTACACAATATAACTGCACACTTTTTATTTTTTATTTAGTTTATTTTTTTACCCTGATGATCCTTAGGCTAAGCGAAACCGGTCGGTCATAAAAAAATAGTATAATATCCGTTGTCTTATACAAAGCTATTTTTTTAAATTTCTTTGGAAAAAATATTATTAATCGTTTTCAAGTGATATATAACACCGCCAATTTGAAACGGAGTATAGTGAACTTGTTTTTTTCTTTCTTTTTTTGTTATAATACTTTTGTATTGAATGTATGGTAGTATCTGAACTCAAGTTGGCTTTAAAATCATATAAAATGGTATAGAGAAAGATTTTCTTTTCAAACTCTGATAGTCGAATGATTTATGGTCTTATTTCTCACACCCCTAAACGTCGCTTTAACTCAAAACTAAAAGGTAAACTTCTTTTCTTTCAGTCTATCAGTAAAAGCTGTATTAAACTTTATCTATTTGATATCTGTGTTAGTTTGATAATGCCTTCGAAAGACGAAATAACCGTCAAATAATATTCGAACATTTTAAACCGCCAACCGAAAAATCCTAACGTATCAAAAAAAAATCTTCCATCCATCATTATTTTTATAATTTGTTTTAAAACCTTATTATAAAACATAATATTGTTAACAATCCATAAGTGTAGTTAATCATTTTAACCCAAGTTCAACAACTACTACGATATAAGATAATATATTAGGCAGTTTGCCAATACATTATATGGTATTATTGACTCACCTTCTTGTTGCATTTCATCTAGTTCAACATTCCTTGCCGTAGACTGAGAAACAATGAATTGCTGTTCCTCAATCATCACTCTACTAATTATGGGTATCACTCTCCACTGTCCAGAATGTCAAGACTTGTTAACACAAGCCATGGTCTTGAAATTTTTGGTAACAGTCTTAGTGGTTTTTGTCATTCTTCACGACTACCAAAACTAAGAATTGACCTTGGCTTTGACTTGAATGTTCTTTCTTATGTGTATTTTGTCCTATTTTTGTCTTTGCTTCATTATAATATCATGTATGTGCTGTTCTTTCTCTGTTGCTTTTTTTACCATTTCGTGTTATGTTTTTTTTGTAATTGGACAATAGTCCGTTAGATTATAAATAAATATTTTGGACCTGTGATTATTACTGTATTAACTTCATTTATGTTTTTGTTTCTATTAATAAATTAGTTTGATGAAAATTAAATTATAACTTTTGTATAAGACCACACATTTTATTTTATTTTTAATGACAGACTGGTTTCGCTTAGCCTAACCATCATCAGGGTACAACATTAAATTCAACAAAAAATACATAGTGGGTGGTTATATATACTCATAAATACAGATAGAGAACATAACATACAATAAAATAAGAGAACAGTAAGAAAATAGAAGAATAACATTTAAATTTTTTATTTTTTTATTTTTTTTTTTTATTATTTGATTTTTTGTCACATACATTTTTTTTTTTTAATTAGAAAAGAAAAAGATTACAAAAGTAAAAACATTAATTAAAAAGAAAGAAACATATTATAAACAATAAAGAAAAGAAAAATAAGGAAGAACAATGTAGATATAACAAAAAATCCCACATAGGCAAAAGCCAGTGCGTGGGTATACTAATATAAATCAATAGTAGGTTCTCTATAGCAATAATATAAATAGATAAACAGTATATAATTACAATTAATAAAGAGTTACATTTCAAATTAAGCAAAACATTTTATTTTATTTTTTATTTTTTTTAAATCACAGCAGATAAGTTAGTTAAGAATTTAAAAAAATATAGCAGTTATGGTATTAAGAGGTTGGTATTTTAAAATTATAAATTATAACAAAGAAACAGAGAGAAAGAGACAGAGAGTATGAAATGAAAGATGCAAAACGTCAACTGAGGAGGTGATTGAAGACTAATGAGAATTTTTTAATGAGTTTACGGGAAATATACGTAGAATTGGACTACTGAACAAATTAAACTGATTGTTAAAAATATTACTATTAATTGACTATTACAATTACCTCAACTATTGTTGTTTATAGTTCTGGATTTTGATGGTTGCTACCGACTTTCTATCCCTTTCAACCAGACGTCCTACATGGTCGAATGGTAAGACGCTCGACTACGAATCCAGAGGTTGCGGGCTCGAACCTGGCGTGTTCAAATAAATTTCATTTAATCAATGTGTGTCATAACACATTTGATTGATACAAAATAAAATGTAGTATATTTGCGGCACGTTCCAGAGTGGTAGATAGTCCAAGTATCGCCCTGGTGAAAGACCATCATTCAGAATCGAAACTTTGTTTGAAATGTCTTTAGCCGTGTTTGGTGACCAGATCTGAATACCAGGTACTTCCCAACCTTCCTCTTCCTCATATACTTCCCTTCCCCACTACCTTCAGCCTCACAACATACCTCTAGTGGGGATGCCATTGTCTCACTGGCTCTAGATGGTTGAGAGCAGTTGAGACTCTTGTGCGGTATTCACATAAAAAAAACATATAAAATACATTTTTAATCCATGATTCTTATATAAATCAGGTCATTTGTAGTATGTTGGAGGTACCTGTTTAATAGGGTTAGTAAAAAAATGGTTGTTCGCATTTGTTGTCTTTCGACACATTGAATTAATGGGCTTAAATACCTCGGAATCGCCCAAAGCAGAAAAGCTTAAAATGTGAAACTATAACAAGGTGGAGGTCGCTGGGAATTTGTAGAGAATTTCCATAAGCCAGAGCTTTTAGTATTAATCCACGGTAAAACGAAGTAAATTATTTAATACTAGCACATACCCGTGAAAAACCACGGGATATTATAGTTATCGTAGGATTTGTGAACTTGAATGTTTGCATGGTTAAGCGACACTTATATAAAAAAAAATGAGTTAAATGTGCAGTTTTGATCAGTTTTTTTTTATGCATCGAAATCTCTGACTCTCGTTTGATTCTGAAGGCTTGTGGCCCTTCGGCCATCTAAAATATACTTACCATTTGGGAGAAGGCTTGACTCAAGCGACACAAGTTTAGAATTTTTTTGGACTTTTTTTAGTATTGCGTTATCTGAGTTAGCTTTTTTTAAAAATCCAATCGGGTTCTAAGTGCTCTGCAAAACTAGCTAAACTTTTAAGTGCTCTGGTCCAAGCTTCCCAAAATTGCGTATCAGCCCATTTGACATTTCGGCGTTGATATACTCGTATATATATTAAAACCTATACATTTTTTTAAATCATTGAAAGTAAAGAAAACCAATTAAATAGTGATTGTTTTGAAGTGATCAACATAAAATTAACAAAATATTTTTTAGCAATACCTATAAAGCCAATAATTTAGGATCAACTAGTTAACATAATAACAATGAAATAATTTCGAAGTAGAGCTAGGTAACCTATCAAAAACTAATAATAAAACAAATTAATCGTAGTGTAACAATTTGTGTGAAGTAAATAAATCTATCTTCAGTTATAGAGTTGTAGTCAGTGTGTGGAGGCGTGGAGTCTAATTCCAGTTAAACAAAACATTTATAAACAGTATTTGTGTTTGTCCGCCAATTTGACGGGAGCCCGTAGAAATAGGCATATAAAAATGCCTGGAAACCTAGTGTTAAAGTATTAAAAGTATTATTGTTATTATTTAATTTAAATTTAGAGTTGTGAACTGTCTACGGTCGCAACCGTCCGTAATACGTGTACGTTTCACGGTTCGGGAGTACGGTTGAATGAATAACTTTAAAATTAAATTCCATTGCTTTATTCTCCGAAATGAGCTTCTCCTTATCTTCATCTATCGTCCGCTCTTTGTCTATAATACGAACTACAACCAGCCTTCCTTGGTCAGGCATTTTAATACATTAGTCACGCAGCGCAACAATAATAGCGATGGTAATAAAAGAAATGAGGGTTTCACACTTTCCAAGCGCCAGGCAGCCGAGTGATGCGTCGTAGTGTTGTACCGCCATTTTGTAAAACAAAAGGCAATCGACCAACGATTATCGCATCCGGTTCCGCTAGGGACATTTGCATTTTACGTCATGTTTTATGTTCGAATCATTACCGATATGATCGGATATTAGTCAGTTTCGTCACGTTGCGAGAGGAAGTGCAGGATGAATCAAAGGTCTGTCAGAGATTGGGAAGTTCGTCATAGGACGAAATTATCATTTTGATTGAAAGCGTTACCTTATCCTTTGTTCACCCAATAAACTAAGAAAGAAGAATGTAAATGATACATGACTCAAAAATGAATGGAAGAAAAAGTCGAGGACGCCCGTTTATTCGTATAGCTACTTTTTCACCGTATTTTTATCAACAAAAATATAGCATATAACCTAAAATACCGTTTAGTTATGTCAAGTTTAGTGGCAAAATAAAAAATGTGGGCGGGGAGTCCCGCCGTGAACCAGGAGCTTAAGATCATCCTTACAGTATATAGAAGCGGTCTATGAAATTTGCTGTCTCTTTCTCTCTCAAGGTGTACATATATATATATATATATATATTACAGAAACATTAATTAAATAGAAATAAATACCACTATCCGTATTTGCTTAATACATATAACTTAGTTTTTGTATATTTGTATACAGTTATTACCTTTGTTTTCTCGTAATCTGCCTCACTAAGCAAGCCTGTGTTGAGGCAGTAATTTTATTGATTGTTTTGGTTACTTCATAATAAATTAATCTATGGTTAACGTTATTTGAAAGTGTGAATTTAATATTAATATAGAAATAGTAACATAAAATCGTACATATATAAATAAGTTATTATTTGTTCTGTGATTGGTTTATTCAATGACTTCGAATTTGGGTGAGTGCACTGGTAAATGCTCTGTCTTTGCTATTAATCCAAATTTTTATGTTATGTTTGAAATTATTTAATGTTTGACTTTGTTTTAAATTTTCTGGAAGAATATTGAAGATTCTTGTCGCAATGTATCTAAAACTCCGTTGACCAAATGTAGTAGAGATAACAGGATATTGGAGTAAATCTAGTAAGCACTGGATGAAAAACAAGAAGGTAACAAATTATCTCTTTAAAATCCAACAGTACGTCTGAGAAGATTTATGAATGTGAATGAAGCAAGTGTGTACCAAGACAGAGTTGGTCCGTGCCTGGGAGTAACAATACATGAAGAGAGAACTAATTATTTTTACCCAACCTATACAAACTTGGGATAAATCACTTTCTCCGGGTTTTTTTACGTCGTACACCATGTGAAAGAAAGAGACAACAAAATTTATCAAATTATCACACCGCTTTAAAGTATTGTAAGAGTGTTCTTCGTGTCCCGCGTCTCCGTTGACTCCGCCCACACGTTTTTATATTCGACATAACTCGACGGTTTTTCAGGTTATATGCTATATTTTTGTTCACAACAATACTGTGAAAAAGTGGTTGTACGAATAAACAAAACATTATGCCGACATGTGCTATGAATGGATGTAAAAATACCCTAGCCCTAATCTTAGCCACGCCCCGGTCTAGCCGAGTACGGCAAAGCTCATCAAAACTGATTACAGCAGCGCTCTCTCTTGTATATTTTATATATCTTAGGTCCCGTCCTTTATGTCTACCCCTGCAGAGAAACAGCGTTATGGATTGTTTAAATCGTAATATTAGTGGCTTTTTTTATGTTTGAAAGCAAATTATCATACCTGTATAGTGAATATCAAAATTATGACTAATAGTACACTGTGTACATTTTGTTTTAAAGAAAAAAAAAAAGTTTTCCCAAAGGTTTTTTAAAATTTTGTAATCATTTTTTGAAAATCAATATTTTCGCACATGTGTTATTTTGCAGTTGACATGCACTAGAGAGGAACTAGATATACTTCATTGAATACGAAACTGATTAAAATCAATCGATTCGCTTTTCAATGTCAATCAAATTGTCATCGCTCTGAAAGGTATTAAAATACATCGACTAAAGCGTCACTATTAATTTCCTTCTAGAACACTTTATAATGTTGACTTCTTAAACGTTTTGCCCCCTCGTTGTGTCGTTTAAAGCGTCCATACGTCGTACTAGAAAACAATTAAAGTTTTTTCTTATGACTACTAGCGAATGCAGTGGCGTGCACAGAGTTTTTGATCAGGGTAGGCAGAAGAAAAACAGCGGATTATTTGCTAATAATGATAGGTACCGACAAAAGACACTGATTGCTATTGAATTTATTCTGTAAAAGCACTGCCTTAGACACTAAAAACGATACTAACGCAAACGAGGCACTTGGACGCGCAACAGCTCACAAGATACATTAACGGCCTTCATGGTCGAGTGGTAAGACGCCCGACTACTAATACAAAGGTCGCGGATTCAAACCCGGCGTGAGCCAATAACTTTCTATTAATTTTAACATTCATTTTTTTTATCAATTTAATTCACAAATTTAATTCATATAAAATAATGTACAGTTTATTTGCGGCACGTTCCAGAGTGGTAGATACTCCAAATATCGCCCTGGTGAAAGACCACCATTCAGAAATGGCTTTAGCCGTGTTTAGTCACCAGATCTGAATAGCTAGGTACTTCCCAACCTTCCTCTTCCCCATATCCTTCCCCTCCCCACTACCTTCAGCTTCACAACTTAGCCCAATTGGGGATGCTATAGTCTCACTGGCTCTAGACGGTTGGGAGCAGTTAGGACTCTTGTGCGTATTCACTATTAAAAAAATAATCAATAAAAAAATAGAATAACCTATTCTGACGTTATCGGCGTTTGAGCATATGTAGTTACTGCTTTTGATACGTTCTAGTAGGAAGGTCGGTGGGGGCGCTCGCGGCCGTGGGATTTGCCAAAATTCGCGCGTATTTTCCTTTAGATTTTTTTTTGCAATAATTTAATATTATTCAATTCATTATTTTACATATTTTATGCGAGTTCTGCAGGGTAGGCAGTGCTTATTTGCCTTTATGGGGTGCACGCCTCTATGCGGATGAGCTACAAAATATGGTACATATTCTCGATGTTTGTATTTTATTTAAGTTAATTTTTCTAAAATAATTAATTATGTGTTTTCTTTTTATTTCAGGTGATTTTTTATACGTCCATTTTCTGCATCACATTCTAAAGCTTCTAGTAAGGTAACAAAGTCTTTGATATTTAGAAATACATTTTCTTTCTCCTAGGCTTTTTATGGAGCTTAATCATCAACAGAAATCGCAAAATATATATTTATTTATTTTATTTAAGGAGAAAACACAGGTACAGACAGTAATTAATAAAATAGTACACATTAGCTGGAGAATTTACCTGTACCCCAACTATTTCTCACGGGTAATATTTTAGATGAATTTAGAGGTTAAAAAAAAACACAGTCAAATTTAAATAGTAATTACACAGAGAAATGATAAAGTTCACGGTTTATAAACAAAGTACGACTAAGTTGTTTTATTGTTTTATTTAATATATATTTTACATTCAAAATTTCTTGCCGTAAACTCAGAAAAAATGAATTGCTGTTGCTCAATCGTTACTCCACTAATTATAGGTATCATTCTCCACTGTCGAAGATTGTAGTATGTCGAAACTCAAGCCATGGTCTTGAAATTTTTTGTACCAGTCTAAATGATTTTTGTCATTCTTTACGACTCTACCAAAACTTGATGTGATGATTGAGGAACAGCAATTCATTGTTTCTGAGTCTACATACTCTTCTGTTATTCCTGACTCCAGTATTTGATTCATTGGCATCTCTGACTTCTTCTTCCATTCACTTTTGCGTCATATATTATTTTCACACTCCTTTTTTCGTTCATGCGTTCTACATGTCTAAACCATCTAATCGTCCCTTTTTAATCCTATTCATTACGTTTACATCAGCCTTGCATTCTTTCCGGATTTCTACAATTTTAACTCTTTTTCAAATATGCCTCAATATGACATTTTTAAAAACAGATATGTTGAAAAACAATAATATTTTATTCACAGTCCTCCTCACTAGGGATTCCTGTTCCGAGGGGGACTGTAGGTTGCTGCGTTGGTGTCACTGGTTCTATGATTACTTCATAATCTTTATAATTTCCTCGTCTTCATGATTATTTATCTACATTTTTATGTTGCTCTTGAACATTTGCATCTCGGTGGCATCTCTAATGTGTTCAGTCTATCCTTTTTCTGCCAGTTTCATGCCTCACTGCCATACATCAGGGTTGGTATAAGCACTCCACTGTAAACTGTTAGCTTCGCTTTTTTGGACAAGTATTTATTTGCGCCAACAGCGTTTAGTCCTCATTAATGGAGTTTCCTGCGTTCAGAACCCTTCTTTCAATGAAATGTTGCTTGAAAGTACACAACCTTTGGCCATGACCAGATCTGAAGAGCCGGGTATTATTTTTTACCAAGTATTTCTCCTCCCCCTCCCCCATTTCCACCCCTCAAAGCTCCATGGCTCCCGACAGTGAGGCTATCATATTCACTTTTATTTATCATTGAGCACAACAGCAGTTTATTTTAACAGCGTGACGTGCGGCATGTATTTATCGTTTTATGGAATTAATGCCGTGTAATTTAAAATATTTTTGTGGAGCTTGTCAGCGCTTTACGCCAGATCAAAGGGCGTGACGGAAATAAGCCTATCACACCCCATTCAAGCTTTTTATCCGGTCCTTTGTTATAATATCATTTTCAACATCGCGGACACTCGTCATAATTAGTGAGCTTTGGACATTCCAAGGAATTAACACGTTGTGCTATAAAATAACTTATTCGAAATATTTTACGTCGCAATTGCCACGAACCAGGAATCTATGGCGTCCTAATATGGGGAATATTGTGAGATTGAAAGTAGTGAGGAGGGGAAGGAGATGGGAAGATGAAGGTCGGGAAGTACCTAGCTATTCAAATCTGGTCACCAAACGCCATTTTAAGAAACGTTTCAATTCAGAATGGTGGTCTTTCGCCAGGGCGAAACGAGTATCTACCACTCTAGAACGTGCCGCAAATATACTATACGTTAGGTTATATTTATTAAATGTGTTGTGACACGTGTTAATTAAATTAACTGTATTTGAGCACGCCGGGTTTGAGCCCGTGACCTCTGTCTTCGTGGTCGAGCGTTTTACCACTCGACCACGGAGGCCGTCAAAATTAAATAATTTATCACCTTATTTTTCCTCTCTTCTTTCTCAATTCACTTTCCTATCATTTCACCCTCAAAGCACACCACATAACGCTCAACAAATTTTCTTTTGCGGAATTTTGGAAAAGCTTGTGGCGCAATGTCTGTGAGAATATGTGTATGTTTTGAAAGTATCGAGCACAATGAAATCCTGGGATAAAAAGAGATTTCGAATCAGCCCGCAATAAAAATACATTGACAAGAAAAGGAAAAGGCTCTTCCAGTAAAAGGAAAATAGAAAAATCCTAGATATGTCTTAGGAGAAATTCGATCAAAACATTTTTCTATTCTTTGTTTTTCGCTGAAAGGTATGACATCAAAAGTAGACAAACTTGTTCTGTTTTGAAGTACATAGGTAAGCCCATAGAGTTCGTTGATTAGTATCTATCCAAGGCAGTAAAGTCAGTTTTTGGCTACGGTATTTATACATCCAACCATATCACATATCGACATAATGTTTTTGTTAATTCGTATAGCCACTTTGTCACAGTATTTTTATCAACAAAAATATTGCATATAACCTAATAAACCGTTTAGTTGTGTCAAGTTTAGTTGTGTCAAGTTTAGTTGTGTCAAGTTTAGTTGTGTCAAGTTTAGTTGTGTCAAGTTTAGCGGCATAGTAAAAAATGTGGGCGGAGTCCCGCGGTGAACCAGGAGCTTAAGATCATTGCGACAGTATATAGAAGCGGTCTATGAAATTCGCTGTCTCCTTCTCTCTCATGGTGTACCACTTAAAAACCCGGATAAAGTGATTTATCGCAAGTTTGTGTAGGTTGGGTAAAAATAATTAACTCTCCATATATTGTTACTTCAAGGGTTAGTGTTGCGTCCTAGAATTGACGCTTTGTGGATTCCAATGTGGTGTTCAATCCTACCCCGTTTTCACTTGGTTCCTATGCGTCATTTTGCGAACCTGTCTTGCCCTATTGGCATGGCTGTATAAAATATACATTAATCAGCCTGTCACTTGACCCCCACTCTCGGATCGTGTCATTCGAACGGTCGAGACCGGCCCACAGCTACTTCTTAACTAGCGCCCGGAGAAGGAGGTTGCTCCTTCAAGACCACGCCCGGCCCTGGAAGTCATTTCACACTATCACCGGAACAGAGAGGTTGGCCGCCATCAAGCAGACACACAAATCAGGTGAGCAAGATGACGTAATTCCTCTACAATTGTTCCTCAGATAATCAAGTCATTTACTAAGCACCATCTCGCCATTACAGTCCACTAAATTCAGTCCAATTCCATTCAGAAAACGATTCGCGGTTTCTGGATCGAACATTTGGTCCTACTCGAACCGGATTACTACCGGATTACTACCGGATTACTACCGGATTACTATCGTATTATCGTTTGTTGTTATCTACTTGGTGAATCGATTTGATTATCTGTTTTCCTAACCTATTTTCCATCGACCACATTTGAACCTACAAAGTGTTGATTATTATTCCGTGAATTAGTTTTTATTGTCACATAAAAACGGGATCCACACGCTCGATTTTCGTATTGGTTGTTTTTCTAAATAATTGTTGATTATTATTCAGTGAATTGGTTTTTATTGTCACATAAAACGTAAGCCACACGCGCTCGATTGTCGTATTGTTGTTTTTCTAAATAATTGTTGATTATTATTCCGTGAATTGGTTTTTATTGTCACGTAAAAACGTAAGTCACACACGCTCGATTGTCGTATTGTTGTTGCTAAATAATTGTTGATTATTATTCCGTGAATTGGTTTTATTGTCACGTCGATAAAATCACGATTACAATGGCGGCGATCGCAGCATTAAGAAATCGACAGGCTAATACAGCCTTGATTGAAATTTATAACTGTTCATTAAAAGCATTAATTTCGGCTGATATTATAGATAAGAATTATCTACAGGTTAAGTTCAGGTACATCGAGTATGTTAAGCACGATTTCCTAGAGTCGTACGTGATCCTCGAAACGGCTCAGAATAAAGATTGTGGCATGGAGGAATTACAGAATCGTCATACATGTTTTATGAAAATGTACTATGATATCCAAGTTAATTATAATTCGGTGTTCGATATTCGGATAAAGTCAGACGACAATAATTTCGACCTACCGACTGTTGAGAGGTATGTGTCGCCGCCTCAGGTTATTAACACAATTCTATCAACTAGTATCACGCCGCAGGTGGAATTAATTAAAAACACCGAGGTGTTAATTAGCTCAAGTAACTCGTCCGTTATTTTATCTACGGCCGTCGTAGAGGCAAAAGATAAAGATGGACGTTATCAAGATGTCCGCGTCTCATTGAATTCTTCAAGTCAAGCTAACTTCATAACTCATGACTGCTCAATTCGTTTGGGCCTCGACTGTTCTAATCGAAATATTCCTATTCGAGGAATTAGACAGGGGTCGGCCACCGCAGAGAAAGAACGCGTCAATGTTCGGATCCGTTCCCTCTGCTCCAATGAGCATGTTAATGGGGAATTCGTTTTGTTGTCAAGCATTTGTGCAGATGTCCCTAGTTCTCCCATTCGTCGGGGAGACTGGAAACATATCAAAAACTTGAATTTAGCTGACCCAAATTTTGAAACTCAGGATTATAGAAATATTTCGGGACGGCACGTTGTTTCGCTCCCTTTCAAGGAAGAGTCATCGGAAATTGAGGACTCATATCATTCGGCAGTATCTCGACTGCATCACCTTGAACGTCGATGTTCAAGGAATCCACATTTTAAATCGGCATATATTAAATTCATGACAGAATATGAATTTTTAGGTCACACGATACATGTGACAAGCTCATTAACTTCGTTTGGAAGATATTTTATTCATCATTGTGTGATTAAAGACACTGGTTCTACTAAGAACCTTCGAGTAGTTTTGACGCAAGTTCGAAAACTACATCTGACCAATCATTGAATGACATACTTTTGACAGGACCTAAACTTCAACAAGATATTGTGAAGTTAATTTCGAGTTCAGATCGCATAAAATAGTTTTTACAGCAGATATCTGCAAAATGTATAGACAAATCTTAGTTCGTCCGGAGGATAGACCGTATCAACACATTTTGTGGCGTGAATCATCTGATCACGAGATCAAAGAATTTGAATTACAAACTGTAACTTACGAAACTGCTTCTGCACCTTTTCTCGCTATAAGTACGTTACATATTTTAACTGGAGCTTCTACGCTCGAAGCGGCGCGTAAATTACAACAAGATTTAGTGAAGTTGCTTCATCTTGGCGGTTTTGAATTGAGTAAATGGTCTAGTAACTGTTCAGAATTACTGTCTGATATTCCAGCTTCACATCGCGAAGTACCTATAGATTTCGATTTGAATCATGATAGCATTAAGATTTTAGGTATTGTTTGGGAGCCCAAAAATGACTCGTTCTCGTACCGGGTGAAGACTTCCCAAATAACTTATTCGAAAAGGTCAATACTATCAACGGTTGCTAAGATTTTCGATTTGCTTGAATGGATTTCTCCCGTTACGTTTTCGGCAAAGTGTTTATTACAATGGTTGTGGAAGCCTGGATTGAAGTGGGACATTCCAATCCGTGCCGTAAACATCGGCTATACATACAGACATTCCGCGCTATATCGTAGCGAGTTTTGATAACAATTACCATTTAGTAGGTTTTGCCGACGCGTTGAAAAGGGTAATGTCTATGCTGTGTTGTACTTTCGGTCCAAGCACTCGGAGCATAAAGTTAATATTCGCCTTTTGATTGCCAAGCTAAAGGCGGGTCGCGTAAAAACCCTTTCTATTCCGCGGTTAGAATTATACGGCGTTTTATTGTTCGCTCGACTTTTAGATTACGTTTTGAAATCTGTTAATGACATTGTAAATATTGATAAAGTGTTCGCTTTACGGATTCTACCATCGTTTTGTCATGGATTCATACGCCAACCATGACGTCATGGGATGAAGCCGTCTTAAAATAGATTTTCGTCATTAACAAAAATACAACAAGTTACAACTTGGATTGTGAGATTTATTGTTAACATTCAACATAAGGTAGAAGATCGCAATTTCGGAGTTGTTATTGTCAAAAGAATTATATTCATCGCTAAATATATGGAGAGAGAAAAGTGCAACAAGTGCATTTTCATAAAGATTTAAACTGAATTCATCATAATTCTTCTCACGAAATTCATCATAATGCTTATCACGTTCGCAAATTAATACTTTCTTTTGTAGATTCGGTTGATTTACTTAAAGTTGGTGGGAGATTGCATTCATGTCCCTATCACTTATAATAGTCAACATTCCATATTTCTATGTGATAAAAGTAATTCGACTAATTTAATTATTGATTCGTATCGTTCGGTTTAGTTGCACGCGGGACCTGGGACGTTATTATTAAGTTTACATGTAACAATTTGGATTGTTTCCCGCTCGCAACGTCATTTGTTTACGCCTTAGCAACGTCATTTGTTTACGCCTTAGCAACTGCATAATTTGGTTTAAGGCTCGTCCTTTTAATTTACAACTTGTCATAGGCGATTCGTCACAATCTCAATTTCGTGAAGATTGTCCTTTTTTTCAATATTGATGTTATTTTAGGTGTTCCCTTTCTTCAATAAAAGAAAGAAAGCGTAGAGGAACAAAAGTGTTAACCACTTATTTGTGTTTATTTATTTATTTTAAGTACCAAAGCAGTACATTTAGAAATAGTATTTGACTTAACGTCCGCAGCATGTTAAGCGTGTTAGATCGCGTTCCTAGCTGAACGGGGATTATGTTCTAGTCTCACTAGTGACAATGGCACAAATTTCGTCGATGTTAACAAACATCGAACGGCTCACGAACATATATCATCTGCCGTTATTATTACGCGTCAAATCAATTGGTGTTCTCACCTCCCTTCCGTATCTCATTTTGGAGACATATAGTTGGGGCGTATCGAGTAATGTCATTTTGATCGTGATCAAGTCGTGCATGTAGGGATAGTTAAAAATGCACACGGAACATTTCGTCGGCCAGTTGTCAAAGTTTATCCGTTACCGGTCTAAGTGTTCATCGACCATGACGAGGATATATGTGGCCTGTTTTCGTCCCATGAACCTGTTACTGTCAATAGTTTCTCTACTTTATTTTATTTCTCTCTTGAATAATGTTATAGTAAATAGATAAAGTAATTAGTTTAATAGTTTTACGTGGTAGTAAAGCCAATTTTCATTAATAATCGGAGGTGGCAACGCACATTTTCAAAAATAGGTGATCGAATTTATTAGATAGATTTGTGCTAATAATCTATTATCTATATTATTATTCTAGTATGACTCCCGTTGAGTCTTCGATACGTACATGTTGCAAATAGCATACGAATAAAATAAATGTTTTCAAACGCAACGACTCTATGAAGTCCCGCTTAACATATTCGACAGGACAGCGATGTGTGTTTTCCGTTTCTAATGAATAACGATGATGTTTTTCCACTAGTTTGACAATAGGTTTCAATCAAAGCTGTATTCGATAAACGGTTTCTCACCGATTTGACAATAACCAACGGGAAGACTATATTGTAGTTTATTCGAGTTTTCAAATTGAGTTTCCATAGACGTTAAATATCGGTTGCTTACACAATTAATTAATAATTATGAGATTATCATTTTCGGTTGTTATGATTTAATTTGTTTATTGACAATAATCGAGAATGTGTGAATCATCGACGTTTGGTAGATAAGAGATTTTCATCTCTTCTCGGGGGGGGGAATGTTGCGTCCTAGAATTGACGCTTTGTGGATTCCAATGTGGTGTTCAATCCTACCCCGTTTTCACTTGGTTCCTATGCGTCATTTTGCGAACCTGTCTTGCCCTATTGGCATGGCTGTATAAAATATACATTAATCAGCCTGTCACTTGACCCCCACTCTCGGATCGTGTCATTCGAACGGTCGAGACCGGCCCACAGCTACTTCTTAACTAGCGCCCGGAGAAGGAGGTTGCTCCTTCAAGACCACGCCCGGCCCTGGAAGTCATTTCACACTATCACCGGAACAGAGAGGTTGGCCGCCATCAAGCAGACACACAAATCAGGTGAGCAAGATGACGTAATTCCTCTACAATTGTTCCTCAGATAATCAAGTCATTTACTAAGCACCATCTCGCCATTACAGTCCACTAAATTCAGTCCAATTCCATTCAGAAAACGATTCGCGGTTTCTGGATCGAACAGTTAGCCTTTATCTAGAGTTAAAATAATATATTAATTAATAATAATACTTGGCCAATTTATATAGCGCCATTTTTGTGAAATGTTACCTCAGGACTCTTTAAAAAACTTTAAAACTATCGCTAAATTTACCATAAGACTATTTAAACACCTTAAGATATAGCTAAAATTTCTGGCTGTGAAAAATTGACAAACTTTTTGTTTAGCAGTAGATCGAGGATTTAGATTACTAACGGGTTAGCCTAGCTGTGTCAATTGGGGTAATAATGTTATTCTGTTATGGATATGATTTTCTGAAAAAAATGAGTTTTAAGTTTAGCTTGAACTCTGTCGCGTTTTTATTATTCTCAGATCGTGTGGTAGTATAAATTTTGGAAATATTATTTAAACTAATCCTTACCTACCTAATAAAGTACTCACCTATAATTTATTTGAGCAAACATTTTGACAGACAGAATGGGTAGCAATTGTTTTGTATTTTCTGTGAAGTCAAATTAACAACCGGTTTAATAAATAGTTATTCTGTCACAACAATAACTCCCATAAACAGTTACGAAAACCCGACAAAACTCTAATAATATTGACTTTGCGTTATATTTTCATCAGACCGAAAGTGGTCCGAGAATTCCAAAATCTTTATCTGAAGGCTTCGGATTGGGTCTAGACTCTAGAGTATAGAGTATGCGCAAGGGGCACTTTGTGGTTTGGCGTAGGGTTGAGAATTGGGGCGAGCAAACAAGCATTTAACAATTTTCATGCGCTTTAACCTTTCCGTAACTATGATGTGTAACGACTACACATTGCTTCTATTAACTTTAATATCTCTATAACCATCATAAATGCTGACTTCAGATTTTAGGTTTTTTTTATATGAAAACCGCACAAGAGTTTCAACTGCTCCCAACCGTCTAGAGCCAGTGAGACTATGGCATCCCCAAATAGGGTGTATTGTGAGGCTGAAGGTAGTGGGGAGGGAAGAAGATTGGGAAGAGGAAGGTTGGGAAGTACCTGGCTATTCAGATCTGGTCACCAAACACGGCTAGAGTCATTTCAAGCAACGTTTCGATTCTGAATGGTGGTCTTTCATCAGGGCGATACTTAGAGTATCTACCACTCTGGAACGGGCCGCAAATAAACTGTACATTATTTGATATGAATTAAATGTGTGATGACACATATTAATTAAATAAAAGTTATTGGCGCACGCCGGGTTCGAACCCGCGACCTTTGGATTCGTAGTCGAGCGTCTCACCACTCGACCACGGAGGCCGTCATATATTACGGTATTCCTCCATAATACATTAACACATTGAATGAAAAAGTAGTGTTTATGTTAATTAGCACTTATCGGGCACATACGAGATATTTTGTGAAAATCGGGAAATAATTCACCAACTAGTTTCGTCTTGACACATACGTCAAAAGAGATATAGTGAGTGAATTATGAAGCAGCGTAGTAGGAATAAAATTTCAAACTTTTTTACGTATAAGTAAAAATTACCAGTATAGTTTTTGCAGAAGTTAGCGCCTCACAACGAATTATGTACAGAAGACGGCTTAGCGTATTAACACTGTCAGATAATACAATCAAACGTGTGCTAGTTTATGACATAGGTATATTCATTCTAAAAAAACTGCTATGAAGACAACTCACAAGAGTTCTAACTTCTCCCAACCGTCTAAAGCCAGTGAGACTATGGCATCCCCAACTGGGGTACGACGTGCGGTTGAAGGCAGTGGGGAGGGAAAGGAGATGAAAAGGGGAAGGTCGGGAAGTGGCTGGCTATTCGAATCTGGTCACCAAACACGTTTAAGCAACGTTTCAATGCTGAATGGTGGTCTTTTACCAGGGCGATACTTTAAGTATCTACGTCTATAAATAAATGATACCTTATGTTATTTGAATCACAGTGAGTAATTATATCGCTGAAATAGTAGATATATTCAACTGCACTGAATCTAGTTACAAGAAGGCTATAATAGCAAACCTCTTTCAAAAATACTACTGTTAATTTGCATTATAATATTTTTATCAACTTATGTTTTTGGGTGCTAATCATTGTTATTTTTTATGTCACTATTATTTTATGTTTTATATCATATGTTATGTAAAAGCCATTGAGGGCGTATATAATTAAATAAATGAATTAAATGTGTTATGACACAAATTAATTAAATTTAATATAAATAGAACACAAACACTTTGTTTATAACCACTTTATTATTTAATATTATCTCTACCGGTTTCGGAAGTACCCTTCCATCGTCAGGAAAATACTAAAATTAACGTTTAGATAATAACTTCATCTCTTCTGGCAGAAACACATGTGGAGATAAATTCTGCACACAATCAAAAAATGTATGTTTTGGAGTATCTGTTATTATATTATATGTTCTATTAATAAATATGGCAAGCCACAAAGTAAATGCTTTTTACGAATATGTAATTTAATATATTTGCACACGCCGGGTTTGAACCCGCGACCTCTGGATTCGAAGTAAGCGTCTTACTGCTCAACCACGCAGGCCGTCATTTTAGAAAGAGAACATTCAGCATACAGATTGGCTGTATACTTTTTCCGTCATTATTTTGTTGATTTTTCACCAATCCGCTTCTGTCGACCAACGGCGTCCGAGCCTCCGTATGGGGTCCGACAAAGCCTTGAGTTTTCCCAAGCCGGGAACCAAATCCCCCTGCGCCCCGTAAAGTGATAGCTTTATCGGGGACCGAACCCTCGAGAAAGTGGAATGAGCCGGTTAATTGAACAACTCGGCGTAAGCACTAGGCTGAGTACACGAGATTCGCAGACTCGATCGGCTAATGGACGGATTTGTGGTTTCATTGAATTCTTATAAAGTTATCAGTTATCTAAGTAACTTCGTGCCATTTGCGAAAGTTGATGTCTAAAGAAGTTAGTGTTAAATCTGTTAATGTCTAGCATTTCTCGTTGAAAGCTTCCAATAGTCGGCCCTCGCAATCCAATTTCGTGAGGAATTAATTAACTAACTAACTAACTAATTGCCATACAACTCCGTCTTGGTGCACACTCCTTGCTTCATTCACATTCGTACACCGTCTCATACATACTTTTCTATCATTCTAACCCTTGAGATGGCCCGACCCAAGTATTTGATCAACTTGATCGTGCCATGTCTTCCTGGGGCTCCCCGACTTCTTCTTCCATTTACTTTCCGTCATATATTGTATGTTATTCTCACACTCCTTTCTTCGTTCATTCGCTCTACGTGGCCAAACCATATAAGCGTCTCTTTCTTAATCCTTCATTACGCTTACATCAGCCTTGCATTCTTTCCGGATATCCACATTTCTAACACGGTCACACATTGTTTTACCGCACATACGTCTCCGGGATCTCATTTCCACAGCATTCAGTCCACTTTCATCCTTCCTCTGCCGGTTCCATGCCTCGCTGTCATACATCAGGGTTGGTATAAGCAGTCTATTGTGGACTGCTAGCTTCTCTTCTTTAGACATTTTTTTTTATTTGCGCCAACAGCGTTTAGTCCTCCATTAATGGAGTTTCCTGCATTCACCCTTCTTTCAATACCCTTATAAGATTAAATGTGTTACGATATTATTAAATAGGAGAGATAATAAATCGGGAAAGAATCTTTTTTTAATGTTGGTTTTTCAAACCGTTTAGAACCTACGAAACTATCGTTTCTACCTGAATATAACGCACTTGGAGAATAAATTACTCCCCTATTATATGTACACCTTAGTTTCTAATTACTTTAAAATTATCTTTACAAACAAAACAGCTTGAACCGTGTACGCAGTACTTCTTGAAGTAGATACATGAGGAAAGTTAAATCTAGAATAATTTATACAAAATCTCTGTTAAATTAGTTCAATAGATGTTTACCATTTCAATACTGTCCAAATCAGCAAAAAAATCAGTTAATTTCAATGTTTTTATTAGATTTAAAAAAAATATCATGGACACAACTATGTACATCCATTCATAACACATGTCGACATAACGTTTTATTTATTTGTTTAATCACCTTTTCACAGTATTGCTGTCGAAAAAAATATAGGATATGCCCTCACAAATTGTTGAGCTATGTCCTGTTATGTCGCATAACAAAAGATAGTGAGCGGAGTCGCCGGAGACGCGGGAGACTCAAAACATGCTTACATTCCTAAAATGGGTGCGATATTATGTGATAACTTAGCTTGTCTCTTTCTCTCTCACGGTTTACGACGTAAATAGCTAGGAGAAAGTGATATCGTAAATTTGTATAGGTTGTGTAAAAATATTTAGCTCTCTCTCCATATATATTCTTGCTCCGAGATTGTACCTAATAAGTTTATTTAAATTCTAAATTATTCTGTTATGTCTAATACGAACTTAACTAACTTAAAACGTAACTTATTAAAATTTAATTTCTTTAAAAACGTCCCTAATTTTCTTTGTTTCGGTTTTCTCCTTACTTCTATCATTATAACTCAATGTCCTCACTATCTACTGAAAACCATATACTCATCGTCATAAAATATTCATTTTTCTTTTGTTACTTGTTATATTTACACTGTTTGCATTTTTAGAATCGTTCTTATAACACTTGAATAATAATGTTTTAAGTACCAACATATTAACTGTCCTCAATCAACCCTTTCTTTGATTTGACAAATATGTAAATATGAATTCATACGTTTCATCTAAATTTTTATACCCTTGGCTTCTGGTAATTTGTTTTTTAATCTGTTGATGTACACATGCACTGTTTTACCCATATCTGAACCTTTTTCTCTCATGATTCATTATAACGATCGTGAATTTAGATAGTTTTAATTTGTACACATTTTATGTATTATTTTCTCCTCGTTAGTTAATCTTATTAGCATGATCAATTTAGTACGAAGCGCACTTGGGGTGAAATATCACAAAACTGCACTATATAATTTCTAATTTTGAAACTGTCAATTCGTGGTGGAATTCCATTTTAATGATTTAATAAAACAAATATATAACTTTATTCCACTTTTATTTTTTGACTGGACCGGTTTCAGCCTATGACGGCCGTAACAGTGCATAATGAATAGAATCATAAAACTAATTATACCATAATGCTGGGAGTAACCCAATAATTAGAAAATTATGTTGTACATCTGGACATCACAATTAAGATAGGAAAATCTAAAATAAACTCATTAACAATCAGTTTTCATTAACCTTTCATTATATAAATACATTGTCAATTCATATTTATAGAAATGCAACTGTAACCCATCTTAAATATTAAATAAAATAAATAAATATTCCAGATAGATATATAGAAAAAATAATACCAAAAATTAAAAGTAACTTTTACCCTGTAACTATTAAAATCATGCAACAATACTGATGAATATAATTAAAATAAAATCATTGTTTACTACCCCTGACATCCCCAAAAATAGTATATAAGCCGTAGGTTAACAACAACATGTACTAGTCTGAAGATGGCCGTCATGGGCTGAAACCGGTCCAGTCAAAAAATAAAAGTGGAATAAAGTTATATATTTGTTTTATTAAATGCACTATATAAGTTTACTTTTATGATTATACAATTACTTTACTCCTCTGTGCAACTTAAAATATATAATATCTACATGTCTTCAAGGCATCAATAAGAAGATAAATTGAATTTACACTTTTCACAACCTTATAATATTTTTCTCCCAAGCTTTATAAAATCTAAATAATATCACATTGAATCTCTAAAGGGAAATTGCGACGCTTTCGATTGAAGCGAGTTTCAATTTGATGGAATAAATTGGCCCGGAGAGGCGTCGAACAAAAGCGCTTCGAGTCGGCAATTGACATGTAATACTTAGCATCATGGCAGACGACTCGTGTCCGTTTATTGCCAATAAAATAAGCCAATTCCTCGAGAATTCCTTTCAAACGCTCGACTAATATCGCGCCGTTATCTACAGGCAGAGTTTTCCCCTTTAAGAAAAAGCCCTTTTAAACGAAATTTGGGAAGCACCGAGTATCCATTTATTTTCTCTGCGTTTCATTGACTTTTGGTCTTATTTTTAAATCGTTGAAGGGACCTAACCTAACCTAACTTTTATAAAAATGATCAAGATATTAAAAATAAAGCTTACATAATTGACTAATTTCTACAGCGGCGTTTTCATGAAAAAAACATCACCTTAAGGGCGCTTTACAACTTAATTTAACACGTTCACTGCCATAGATTTGGTAGAGTAGTATCTATCCAAGGCAGTGAAGTCAGTTTTTGACTTGTTTTTGATGATTTTAACCTGACTCGGCGCACCTGGGCGTGCCTAAGACTAAGGCTAGGAAATTTATACATTCATTCATATCACATATCGACATAATGTTTTTGTTTATTCGTATGGCCACTTTTTCACAGTATTGTAATATGGCATATAACCTAAAAAACCGTTTAGGCGTGTCAAGTTTAGTGGCATTAATAAAAAATGTGGGCGGAGTCCCGCGGTGACCTAGGAGCCCAAGATCATGGTGACAGTACATAGAAGCGGTCTATTAAATTTGTTGTCTCTTTCTCTCTCATGGTGTACGACGTAAAAACAGTATTGTAATATGGCATATAACCAAAAAAACCGTTTAGGCGTGTCAAGTTTAGTGGCATTAATAAAAAATGTGGACGGAGTCCCGCGGTGACCTAGGAGCCCAAGATCATCGTGACAGTACATAGAAGCGGTCTATTAAATTTGTTGTCTCTTTCTCTCTTATGGTGTACGACGTAAAAACCCGGAGAAAGTGATTGATCGCAAGTTTGTGTAGGTTGGGTAAAAATAATTAGCTCTCTCTCCATATATTGTTACTTCAAGTTCATTGCTAACTGAAATTCGTACTTGTTAATGCCATATGAATGAAGGATTAATCCAAACTGACGAACAATGACGGGTTTCCCTGTGCCCTGTGGAACGACTCAACACCACATGGCTGCGTATGTTTTAGGTCGGTTCAAAGCAAAGAGGCGGAAAAACGCGCGTGGCGCGTTGTGCGCATACCAGTCACCTGTCTGTCAGCGCAACGCGCGGTGTCAGCAATGAACGTTTTAAATAACCTACGACTTATCAGTAAGATTAGTACTAGTGGCGTAACTATTAGGTGTACAACTTTGCTTTCGCCGTTTTTCAATAGATGACTTTAGGGATAAGTAGTGGTCGAAATAAATAGATTATAGATGTCGTGAAATAACCTTTTTTCTAATTTTTTATATGAATACCGCACAAGACCCTCAACTGCTATCAACTGTCTAGAGCCAGTGAGACTATGGCATCCCCAAATAGGGTATGTTGTGAGGCTGAAGGTTGTGGGGAAGGAGATTGGGAAGAGGAACCTGGCTATTCAGAATTGGTCATCATACACGGCTAAAGCCATTTCAAGCAACGTTTCGATTCTGAATGGTGGTCTTTCACCAGGGCGATACTTAAAGTATCTACCACTCTGGAACGTCCCGCAAATATACTTTTTATTATTTTTGTATGAATTTAATGTGTTATGACACATGTTAATTAAATAAAAGTTATTGGCGCACGCCGGGTTTGAACCCGCGACCTTTGGATTCGTAGTCGAGCGTTTTATCACTCGACCATGGGGGCCGTCATAACTTTCAGCCTCACAACTTACCCCAGTTGGGGATGCCATAGTCTCACTGGCTCCAGACGGTTGGGATCATGGTCGAGTGGTAAGACGCTCGACTACGTATCCAAAGGTAGCGGGTTCAAACCCGGCGTGCGCCAACAATTTATAAGTAATCTATATGTGTCATAACACATTTGATTCATATATAAATAATAAAAAGTATATTTGCGGCACGTTTCAAAGTGGTAGCTACTAATAGTATCACCCTGGTGAAAGACCACCATTCAGAATCGAAACATTGCTTGAAATGGCTTTAGCCGTGTTTGGTGACCAGATCTGAATAGCCAGGTACTTCCCAACCTTCCTCTTCCCAATCTCCTTCCCTTCCCCACTACCTTCAGCCTCATAACATGCCCTATTTGGGGATGCCATAGTCTCAGTTGCTCTAGACAGGTTGGAAGCAGTTGAAACTTTTGTGCGGTATTCATATATAAAAAAAGGACTCTAAAAAAATATTATATATATCTCCGACAACCCATCCGAAGAAATAGCCTGGTGGTTTTTTAGTTATTTAATTATTATTTAGTACGCACATTAAAATAAGAAGATTATATGTGTACCTATCTCCATTGTTTTCACAATGGTTGAAATATTAATGTCGGATTTATTTCATTATGCCGTTAATTACGACCGTGGAGATTTTACTTTCAATTAATATTATTTTTCCCGCAATAAACCGTCACGGCTCCGTTAAAACCCAATCATTTTAATTCAAAGTAGGTAGTCTGTATTCAGATTCGTGTTTTGTCCAATAGATGTTATTCGCTAGATTTCAATCATCATTTCAGTTGAAGTCGTTTAACCTTTATGTGACGGAAAGGGTACCTGGGTACCCTTTTCAATTTTCAGAGTAATTTTTTTTTTTTTTGGTTTTATTTATTTTGTATTAGTTACTTTGTACATTCAAGTTTACAAGTAGCTAATTATTTCATTTTCTTCTTAACTTTATAATATTTTAACTTATATACTACTTATTGTTTAGATTTATATACATTTGAAATATTTTTTACATGCTATTTTGAATTTATTGATAGGCATAATTTTGATGGTTTCCGGCAGAACATTATAAGATTTCATCCCTTTGTAAGCTATTTTGTGTGTTGGCTTTATTTTTTTCTGGTAGTCTAATTTCTTTGCATGCCCTTGTATTCTATTTGTGAATATCAACATTGTAGATAATTTTGTCAGAAAAATATTTTGGTAACAAGTTGTTCTTCATTTTATATATAAACATCAATGTGTTTAATGTTAGCATCTGTTTTACTGTTAGCCAATTTAGTTCCTCTGACATTTAAGTTACTTTTGAGTATCTATTTCGCCTAAGTATAATTCTCATTGCACTATTTTGGAGAAATTGAAACCTGTTTTGTTCTTTGTCGTTACACAAGAAAAAAAAATCGTTGAACAGTAATAAAAATGTGGAGCAATAATGGAGTTGTATATTGTAATTGCGGTTTTTCGGCAAATTTTTTGTAATGTTAATGGATATATCAATGCTTTATTTCTAATTATGCAAATTAGGTTTCGTGATAAAAGTTGTTAGGGTATTCAGTAACTGTTAGATTATAATATTATCACTGTACTATCAGTGTTTAAAAAGTTTTATCTTTGTTTCATGTTAGTATAAAAATGAATGCATAGTAAAGTCGCGTTACATAATGGAAATTGAAACAAATTATTTTAACATACAACATGAAAACAATATACAAATAAAAAGGATGAATATTTTCACAGTTTAATACCCTTTTAACCTTTCCGTACCTGAAAGTCAAAATCAAAAGTACGATCCGATGAGGGATGACGTAGTTGTTCCATTTGACCATGTTTACCAAAGCGTTTTGTGAAATAATCTTAAGGAATTAGTTTTTGATAATACTTGGAGAGATGTTTATTCATAATATTTAAGATATCTCACAAAACTGTGGTTCGTGGTGATATTAGAACGAAATGTATTCGGAACGGGAGTGTTAAAACAGGTGTTTTCCATTTTTTCTTATGAATAAACTTTTTGGAGCTTGCAACGTCATTAGTATAATTTCCTCGATTCAGATTTGAAATATATAAAGTTTTTTTTAATATTTCAGTAAATCTAACCGGCTGAAACTTCCCGACTCCTCCAAAATAGTGAAAATGAACAGTAAAACATAACCGTTGGATATGTGTAGGGCATTTGAGCGGGACACGCTTAAATAAACTTACACCTTCAGATGACTGAAAGGGAACCCGGGTACCCTTATGTGTTTTATATGGAATTTGAAGCTTGTCTGTGTGTATTAACGATTTTATATTATTTTAAATAATAAATATGATGTACTGTTGTATTCAAAGTACATCACCTGTATCCTTAATACTATTTTAATCACCTACTGAATTAAAAACCCTAAGAAAATATGGGTATTTATACATCCATTCATAGCACACGTCGACATAATGTTTTGGTTTATTCGTAAAACCACTTTTTAACAGTATTGTAATAAACAAAAATATATCATATAACCTAAAAAATCGTTGACTTACACCTTCTGATGACTGAAAGGGTACGCTCATGTGTTTTATATGGAATTTGAAGCTTGTCTATGTGCATTAATCATTTTATATTATTTTAAATGAAAAATATGATGTACTGTTATGTTAAAAGTACATCACCTGTATCCTTAATATTAGTTTTAATCACCTGCATTAAAAACACCAAAAAAATATGGTACTGGATAAAATTCCCAACCACCTCCCCAAGTCTTAAACCGAGTCGAAATGTATTACGTCATAAAAGTGGTCCAGCAAACTTCAGCAATTATATGCTGTAAAAGAAACCTTCATATCAATTTTTTGAATGTGTAATTTTCTTCAGTCACATAAGGGTTAATCCTCAGAGCAATAATATACAAGAGGGAGCGCTGCTGTAGTCAGTTTTGATGAGTTTTTCCGGACTCGGCTAGACCTGGGCGTGGCTAGGACTAGGGCCAAGGTATTTATACATCCATTCATAGCACATGTCGACATAATGTTTTTGTTTATTCGCATAACCACTTTTTCATAGTATTGTTATAAACAAAAAATATAGCATATAACCTAAAAACCGTTGAGTATGTCCATTTATGTCGCATATTAAAACGTGTGGCCGGAGTCAACGAAGACGTGAAACACGAAGAACATTCTTACAATACTTTAAAGCGGTGTGATAATTTGGGAAATTTCGTTGTCTCTTTCTTTCTCATGGTGTACGACGTAAAAAAACCCGGAGAAAGTGATTTATCCCAAACCTGTATATGTTGGGTAAAAAGAATTAGCTATCTCTCTCCATATATTGTTCCTCCAATGGTTAATCAATGTATTGATTTCGCAAAATTATAAAATAAATAAACCTCTGCTCAACAATCAGTGTGGGAAATTTCGCATTTAAAATGGAACGTAAGTGATAAATTATTATGAAACATCGGATTCGTTAATTGAACCGGTTATTACCTATAGGGGCGCAAATAGGGAATAAATATTATGGTGTTTTTGGTCAACCCCCATCGTGACAGATGGTTATTTATTTACGTGGAGCGTTATGGTTATTATTGTAAACTCGGAGCAAGAATATATGGAGAGAGAGCTAAATATTTTTATACATCCTTTGCAAATTTACGATAAATCACTTTTTACGGGTTTTTACTTCGTAAATAATAATGGTAATAATAATTTCTTTATTAAACTCCTTATACATGGGCTGTTCAAAAGAAAAGGTAAATTTTGAATTTTCGCGGGCTGTGTACATTCGATTATCGATTTTTTGTTGTTGTTATGTTGGTACACATATTTTTATCATATGTTAGCATTATCAGCCATTTTGGATAAGCGGTTTGTTTTTGACAACTGGAAAGGTTAGTCACGTTTTTGTGTGTTCTTCGATTTTTTACTTTTGAAAAAAATGGATCAAAGAATAAAATCCATGATTTGTTTTTCCACAACTCCAGGACGCTCACCGTCATCAACATCGTCTCGGCCTTCTGTAAAGCGCTTGTACCACTTATAAACACTTTTTTGAGACAAAGTAGACTCGCCGAATGCCACAGTTGACATTTTAAGTGCGTTGGAGCACTTTATCCTATTTTTAACGCAAAATTTAATGCATATTCTTTGATCCATTTTTTTCAAAAGGAAATAATTGAAGAACACACAAAAACGTCACTAACCTTTCCAGTTGTCAAAAACAAACCACTAATCCAAAATGGCTCATAATGTTAACATATGTAAACATATGTGTACAAACATAACAAAAAAAAATCGATAATCGAATGTACACAGCCCGCGAAAATTCAAAATTCACCTTTACTTTTGAACAGGCCTCGTACATGACAAACTTTTAAATTTAATGCATATAAGAAATAAGATTTAATTTTTACATAATAAATACAAATTAAAGCACCATATAGATACGCAAGAAAAAAATAAAATTTCAGGCAGTGGTGATGATCAGGTCAATGAGGAGAAACTCTTTCAAGAATCAATAGAATTTCATTTCTGAATCTCTCCTCACTGACATGAAATAAGTCGATATCGGAAGAGATTTTGTTCAGGAACAAAATACTCCTCCCCACCGGCAGAACCATTGGCAGGTTGGTCCTACAGGCAGGAAGATAGAGGATAGTAAACCGTGAGAGAGAAAGAAACAAGACAATTTCTCACATAATATAGCACCACCATTCGGTATGTAACATGTTCTCCGTCTCCCGCGTCCCCGGTGACTCCGCCCATTACGTTTTGAAATGCCACATAGCTGGACATTACTAAACAGTTTTTCAGGTTATATGCTTTATATTTGTTTATTTCAATACAGTGAAAAAGTGGTTACACAAATAAACAAAAAAAAAATATGGCGACATGTGCCATGAATGGATGTTTAAATACCCTAGCCCTAGTCCTAGCCACGCCCATGTCTAGCCGAGTCAGGCAAAAATCATCAATACTGACTTTTTAATTTGTTACTCAGTATAATTTTCATTGTTTCCGGCAACGCATTGTAAAAATTCGTCTCTTTATAGAGTAAACTGTTTTTGTTTACTGGATGTATTCTTTCTGGTAGTCTGATTTCTTTGCATTTCCTTGTATTATGTCTGTGAATATCCTCGTTGTAAATAATTTGGTAATAAGTTGGATGTAAGTTTTATTTTTACTTTAATGTTCTTAATGTTAGCATCTGTTTCATTGTTAGCCAATTTAGTTTACTACTTTGAATATCTTTGTATATTTCTCATTGCTCTTTTTTGGAGAATTTGAAACTTGTTGTATTATATGTCGTTACACAAGAAAAGCATCGTTGCACAGTAATCCAAATGTGGAGCAATAATAAAAAGGTAATGAAGTAATAATAATGAAATCTTATCTGTAATTCACTAGTTATAAGTTATACTCAGTAGTAAGTTACTAGCTTTAAGTCCTTATTGTAAGTCACTAGATAAAAATGTTAGTTGTAAGCCATTAGTAATAAATCTTAACTGAAAGATATTAGTTTTAAGCTTAAGTGATAAATTATAGGTTATATAAATTTATTTGTAAAGCGCCCTTGAGGTGATTTTTCCACAAAAACGGCGCTATAAAAGTTAAACAATTTATTATTATTATTACAGAAGCGCCTTCTGTATATTATCCCTCTGAGATTGTAAATGTATGTTCTGTTTGTCTGCGGGCATTAACACATCGTCGCTTGAAAGGGAAAAGGGCTGGAGCGCCATTTTTACAGTAGAGCACTTTTAAGTTTTTTCACAATGAAATTTATAAGTCTTCAGTACCTGGTTGGATTTTCAAAAAAAAAGTTTACTTAGATAACTTTCGATGTTCTCACTGAGTTAGATGAAGCAACAAAAAGCTTTAAAAAGTCTCAAACTTTTGTCGCTCGAGTCGAACCTTCTCCCGAATGGTGAATATATTTTAGATGGCTGAAGGGCCACAAAAGTCTTCAGAATCAAATGAGAGTCAGAGCAGTCGATGGAGATAAAAAAAAAACTGACCAAACTGCGTATTTAACTCATTTTTGTTCAACGTGTCGCTTAAGCCCTTTTCACCTTCAATCGAAGACATATTTCTAAGGTTATATAAATATATACAAGACTGTTATTTTATTTTACTAATTTTTGGGGAAATTCGAAATGAAAATAGAATCGTGGTCGAGTGGCAAGTACTTCGAATTCAGAGGTTGAGAGTTTCAACCCCGGCGTGAGCAAATACATTCTTATACATTTAATTCATATAAAATAGTTCGTAGTTTATTTGCGGCTCGTGCTAGATACTTCAAGTCTCACCCTGGTGAAAGACTACCCTTCAGAATCGAAACTTTGCTTGAAATGGCTTTAGCCGTGTTTGGTGACTGGATCTGAATAGCCAGGTACTTCACAACCTTCCTCTTTGAATATTGATTATTAAAACAATCTTCAAAGAATTTGAAAATAGAAAAAGACACAGAAAAGAAAGTCGTGACCAAGACTCGAACTAGGTACTTCCAGACTATCCGGGAGTGACGCATCTACCAACTCTGCCATTATTAATAAAGCTGGTCGCCAAAATATCAAAAAAAAAAAAAAATAATATATCAATAGTTTTCAAGAAGTAAAGTTAAAAATTACGCTTGATAAATTGATTGGGATGGCATAGTTGGTAGATGCGCTACTCCTGGATAGAGTGAAGATTCCGAGCTTGAGTCTCGGTCACAACCTTAGAGTATACAGAGTGGTATCTATCCAAGGCAGTGTAGTCAGTTTTTGATGATTTTTACCGGACTCGGTGGACTTGGGCGTGGCTAAGACTAAGGTTAGGGTATTTACACATCCATTCATAGCAGATATCGACATAATGTTTTTGTTTATTCGTATAAAAACTTTTTCATAGTATTGATATCAACAAAAATATAGCATCTAACCTACAAAACCGTTTAGGTGTCAAGTTTAGTGGCATAATAAAAAATGTGGGCGGAGTCCCGCGGTGACCCAGGAGCCCAAGATCATTGTGACAGTACATAGAAGCGGTGTATTATATTTGTTGTCTCTTTCTCTGTCATGGTGTACGACGTTAAAATTCGGAGAAAGTGATTTATCGCAAGTTTGTATAGGTTGGGTAAGAATAATTAGCTCTCTCTCCATACATTGTTACTCCAAGGTCACAATCTTTTTTTTGGGTCTGCCTTTTTCTATTTTCGTATTCTTATAAGATTGATAATATTATTTTAATACAAAAAATATGAACTTCAAAGTAATATTTAAGGGTTACATAAGGCGTAAAAAGTTTTTCTCAGAAGGATTTCCCTTCTCAGGCGAACATGGGTTTTTTGAGGTCGTCCGAATTTATTGATATATTATCATCATAATACTTTAACATTAGTATGGTTCATGTATGTTTTTAGCCATGCCATCATACTAGACTTAATGGTACGTTGGTTCAATAAACTTAAATCTCAATTTGAAAGGTGTTCAGTTGTACAGCACTATATTTACATAGTCACAATGTGCCATCTGGTTTTTTTTTTATATAACTAACTAACCATCACGCCGTTTCCACGCAAGGGTAAGCAGAAAGGATGGACCGCAATAAAACCGCTTACGGACACAAAGTTTTAAGTACAACGCTACTAAGCAATTCAATTCTCTGCCCAGCACCATCAGAAACATACAAACCAAAAGGTTCTTTAAAATGAATATCATTACTAACTTTAAAAACCAAGTTTAATTTAGTTCTTAATATGTAGATTCTATATCTTTAATTTCGTCATTTACTAATATTATTTTTATTATGTATGTACTATATTTTCGATATTAACATGTTACTATGTAGCTAAAAAAACCACTTTTGCAAATTGCCATCCCAACACAGGCTTATGCCTAATAAAAAAATGTATGTTCAAGGAAAATAATTAATAAAATAAATAAATACAACTCTGTCTTGGCACACCCTTTTCTACATTCACATTTATAGACATTCTTCTGTAATTATGACTCTCGACATGGCCCAACTCAAGTATTTGATTCCCTTGATCGTGACATGTCTTCTTCTGGCGTCCCTGACTTCTTCTTCCATTCACTTTCACATCATATATTCTTTTCACTCTATCTAGATGCCCAAACCATCTAAGCGTCCCTTTTATCATTGCATTTTTTACGGATATCCACATTTCACATGTGGTTTTGCCGCATATACGCCTCAGGGATCTCATTTCCACAGCGTTCAGTCTATTTTCATACTTCCTCTGCCAGTTTCATGCCTCACTGCCATACATCAGGGTTGGTTTAAGCACTCCATTGTAGACTGTTCTTAACTTCTTTGGATTTTTTTTAAATTTGCGCCAACAGCGTTCAGTCCTTCATTAATGGAGGTTCCTGCATTCACCCTTCTTTCAATATCCTTATTTACTGTAGTTTAATTTATATTTAAAAGCAACATAGCTCATGATGAAAATGACATAAAACATTTGCAGTTACCTAGAAATTTGGGTCAGAAGAAGCTGTGAAAATGTCATGTCTCCAGAGCTCACAAGTCGACAATTTTAGATGGTTCAGAAAAACAAAAAATTTTCTGCTTTTTTGTTGAGAATAAATTCTACAGATTGTGTTACCTACTAGTACTGTCTCAAAAAATAACTAGCAAAAAGTTTTGCGCGAACAGTATATAGGATACCAATAAGTTACATACGAATATTTTCCAACGCAACGTAGTCTCAACACTCACTGATTTAGTTCCTATCTTTTTAGATTTAGCGCTAAATAAACAAGAAGTTGAAAGGGTGTATACTTCGTAAACGATATTATGCGCAATTTGGAAAGATTTTTTGGTTGTATACCTCCCTACTAGACGTCTTTGTGGATTTTCCTATCCGAAACAGCTGATACGTAGCGCCTAGCGTCAAGTTAAATCTACCGATGTCAAGTAAGATATAGCTGAGGCATTATAAAATAACACCCCTAATGGCACCAACGATCCAACTGTTTCACTCTCCCAATAGGGGATTATTATTATTAAAATCAATATCGTCGCGTTAACGTCGGCGTTGTTTCCAACTGTTATATTCAACAGTTGACAAGTGCCAACGATAACGGAGGTGGCGTTGATTCGAATTATCGTCAACGCCCAGTACTAGTACCTACCGGCCTTTTTTCACTGTTTTAACCTTGCAGTAACAACGCATGGAGAGAGAGCTAATTCTTTTTACCCAACCTATACAAACTTGCGATAAATCTCTTTCTCTGGGTTTTTACCTCCCACACCACGAGAGAGAAAGAGACAACAAAAATGACACACTGCTTTAAGTAATGTAAGGATGATCTTGGTCTCCCGCGCCTCCGGGGACTCCGGCCACATGTTTTGATATGGGAATAAACTTGACACAACTAAACGGTTTTGTAGGTTATATGCCATATTATTGTTGATCACAATACTGTGAAAAAGTGGATCAAGATCACACAGCATCCCCAAAGATGACATAGGCCCTGAGAGAAATAATTTTCCTCGATGTCTCCTGTGTGGAGTTAATGTAAAAAACAAAACGCGGATTAATCGACTATTTTTTTTAAATTTAATTTGTAAGTTACAAAGATTACCGCAATTTTTCGTCCATAGTAATTCATTGTACCCACAGAATAGTCGAAAACTCCAAACCACGCTGTCGGCACATTAAAATAATTCGCTGCCCAACCAATCGGGGAAATAATTTGATGTTGCCATGTTATCATTGATTCGATCAATGTTCGGCTGCCATGCGTTGCCTACTGTGCATTTCGGGCTGGAAGCGATGACAGATGACTCTATCTAGTGCTAGGCCAAGCGGAAAATTGAATAGGCAGTTGGCCACGATCACTGAACGAATAGTTCCTAGAAGTTTGATCTTTACCAGTATGAAAGAGAACTGATGTTGATAATTTATATACGACATTTCCACTCCTAGACATCAGATAAGTATAAATTAACGACAATCTGTTAAAGGAAGAATGTCGATGTTTGAAAATGTTCGATCGATTTAATTATAGCTTCATTTGAAATTGGAATTTCACCACGAATTATCAGTTATAAAATTAGAAATAATTATGTGTTGTACCTACATGAAATTAAAACGTTTAGATGAGTTTAAATCTCTGCATCCTAATTTTTTATCCAATATTATGTCATCATTACACACCATACCTAATTAATATTTGCCTTATTTATCACGATTTCTAGAATCAGCTATTATTTTAAAAACGCATTTGAATACAAGGTTGTGTTTGAGTCATGCCTTACAAATACAAGAGGGTCAATTTAGAGTGGTGGATACTCTAAGTATCACCCTGGTGAAATACCACCATTCAAAATCGAAACGATGCTTAAATTGGTTTAACTCTTTAAACTAACCGTGTTTAGTGACCAGATCTGAATAGCTAGGTACTTTCCAACCACACTCTTCTTCGTATCCTTCCCCCCCCACTAACTTCAGCCTTACAGCATACCCCAAATAGCCTCACTGGCTTGAATCCCAACTGCTCCCAACAGTCTAGAGCCTGTGAAACTATGGCGGCCCCAATTGGGGTATGATGTGAGGCTGAAATTAGTGGGAAAGGAAAAGAGATGTAGAAAAGGAAGGTTGAGAAGTAGTTGGCTATTCAGATCTGGTGACCAAACACGGCTAAAGCCATTTCATGCAACGTTTCGATTCCGAATGGTGGAATTAATACGGCACATAAGTGTTCGACTGCTACTACTTCCAATCGTCTAGAGTCAGTGAGACTATGGCATCCCCGATCGGGGTATGCTGTGAGGCTGAAGGTAGTAGGGAAGGGAAGGAGATGAGGAAGATGAAGGTTGGAAACTACCTTGCTATTTAGATCTGGTCACCAAACACGGCTAAAACCATTTCAACCAACGTTTCGATTCTGAATGGTGGTCTTTCACCAGAGCGATACTTAGAGTATCTACCACCCTGGAGCACACAGATACGCCCACAGCGCCCTTCTATCAGTTTAACTTCCTAGCGACGATGTACCCGAGTCACTCTGTCAATAACTTTCAAGCGAATGTACCCAAATTGCATAATTAATATTATTGTATAGCTTCCATTGACATTCGTAATGGGAATTTAAATTAATTCAGTGGTAAATTCAACTATTTATAATTGTTTTAAATGTAATAATTAAAGGATTTAAAAAGGGGGGATTTTTGGAAGGTAAAAATACGGGGGTAGGTGGGCTGATTTTCATGATAATAATAATATTTGAATAACTTATTAAAATTTTCAGATCGAAGAATTATTTTTGATCTGACTTTTATTTATTAAATTGTCCATTGTATTATAGACAGCCCTTTTTTTTTTTTACATGAATACCGCACAAGAGTCTCAACTGCTCCCAACCGTCTAGAGCCAGTGAGACTATGGCATCCCCAAATTGGGTATGTTGTGAGGCTGAAGGTAGTGGGGAGGGGAAGGAGATCGGGAAGAGGAAGGTTGGGAAGTACCTGGCTATTCAGATCTGGTCACCAAACACGGCTTAAGCCATTTTAAGCAACGTTTCGATTCTGAATGGTGGTCTTTCACCAGGGCGATACTTAGAGTATCTACCACTCTGGAACGTGCTGCAAATATACTTGTTATTATTTTTATATGAATTAAATGTGTTATGACACATATTAATTAAATAAAAGTTATTGGCGCACGCCGGGTTTGAACCCGCGACCTTTGGATTCGTAGTCGAGCGTCTTACCACTCGACCATGGAGGCCGTCAGATAGATAGCCCTGAGTTATAGAACCCTATTTTTTTTACACACCAACGAGAACTACTCGATCAAATTTTGTCTCTTTCTCTCTCATGGTGTACGATGTAAAAACCCGGAGAAAGTTATTTATCCCAAATTTGAATAGATTGGGTAAAAAATAATATTATTAAATTAATCAGCTCGCTCTCCATATACTGTTACTCCAAGATTACTACAGAGAAAAATAGTCAGTCAACAAAATGTTTTCTTTGTTAAACTACTCAGCCGAAAATAATACCACTTATCCTCAGTGCTTGCTATTCTTTGGTATTTGAATAAAACAAAAAAAAATAAAGAAAATAATTTTATCCTACGGTTTCGATTGCCATTTTAAACGGTTGCATTACTACATAGAAAAATAGTCGGTAAATAAATTGTTTTCTTTGTTTACCTTACTGTGCTAAATTATTATTCCAGCCCCGGCGTTGTGTAATCATAACACATGTAAAAAATTGCGATTTAAATCAGAAAAATAAGGATATTCATAGCCAATCGCTTAAATGAATTAAATTTGAAGTCAACAGCTATAATAATTGAAATTTAAAAGCTGAAAACATGAAAAAATCATTGGCTGACGTTCACAAAACGGGCAAGAGGACCACCTCCGAGAGATGCCTGAAAGCTACTGGCCACTGGCGGTAAATCGTACGCGCTGTGGGTGCGAACAGAGATTTCATTTCGCGGGTTCCCATATAGCGAAGCCAAGTGAGAGTGAGATGTAAATAGCTTCGTATCTCCCCCGCACACTCTTCGCGTATCTTTGCATCCCATAGCGGTTTTTTAGAATGAATTTACCTTCGTCACACACTAGCAGCGTTTGATTTTATTGGTGAGTTTATTCCCGATTTCCACAAAATATCTCGTATGTGCCCGATAAGTGCTTATTAACATAAACACTATTTTTTCATTCAATTAGTTTATGTATTATGGAGGAACACCTAAGTCTGAAGCCAGTATTTATGATGATAAAAGAGATATTAAAGTTATTAGAAGCATTGTGTAGTCGTTACACATCATAGTTAAGGAAAGGTTAACATACTTAGCCGACAATAAAACCACTAATCCTTAATCTTTGCTTTTCTCTGTTTCGCATTTGAATCCACCAAACAACCAATGATTTATTGCATTTTACTGCAGTGCACTTGCTTGAACTAACTCCCTTTATTCTGCGATTCTGATTCTATGACTGCATGGGGGTTTTAATGGTATGTTTTTGTTATTTCTCTCATAGATCGAGTCACTGCCTTTGTTAGGCACTCCGGCTTATAATCCCCCATTCCCATTCATTATTTGTATAAATCGGACTCAATACGCATTTGGCTGGATTGTCAGACAAGGAAAACGACATGAATTGATTGAATAATCATTTTTCATTCGCGAATATGAAAAATTATTATTTTGTTATGTCGACAGAAAGGCGTAGAGCTTTTTATTTAAAGTGCGTTATTTTCAACCATTTAGTGAAAGCTTTTTAGCAGTGTACACAAAGCATTAACGAAACCTACTAATGAAAATGAAATAATAACTTTGTATAGGACCAAAGATTTTATTTTATGTTTTATGATCGACCGGTTACGCTTAGCTTGAGCATCATCAGGGTACAACATTAAACTAAACAAGCAACACAAATTGTTCAACTATATATACATACAGAGGGAGAACACAATATAAAATAATATAAGAGAGCAGTGAGAAAACAATAGAATAAAATTTAAATTATAACATAGGAACAGAGAGAAAGAGACAGATAATATGAAATGAAAGAGGCAAAACCTACTAAACTTCGTATGAACAATCCATATCATAATTATTATAATAATAGCAATGAACTTATACATGTATAGCGCAGTTTTGTGATATTTAATCTCAAGTGCGCTTCATACTAAATTAATTATGCTAAAAATACTAACAAACAAGGAGAAAATATTGTATAATATGTATACGAATTAAAACTATGTAAAATCATGATCGTTATCATACATTTTAAGAGACAAAGGTTAAAATATGGATAAAACAGTGTATGTGTACATCAACAGATTTAAAAAAAAAAACAATTTACTAAAAGCTAAGGGTGTAAAAATCCAGATGAAAAGTATGTATTTGACCGGTCGGTAGCTGAGTGGACAAAGGTGTCGGGTTCCCACCCGGGCGTCGTGCGGTCAATTCCTGTGCTGGCCAAGTCCTCCATCATTGCACAAGCAACATCTTCCGCTTCTTATGATGGCAGTAGGAGTTTTTCAAATATTGTCAGGTTATTCGTAACCCGGGAATGTTTGTCTTTCTTTAAAAAAAAAAAAAAAATATATATATATATATATATATATATATATATATATATATATATAATATTCAACATGTGAAACAATTTTAATACCTATTTGTTTTTTTTTAAATCTATTTTATCTAAGGTATGGTAAAATTGACCTTAATTCCAACAAAGAAACACTCCCACAATACTTGTATCCATCTATCTCTTCTCTGAATAGAATGATATTCAATGTTTCATTTAAAAGTTAATATCGCACAAACAAATCAACTGCTCTAAACCGTCTGGAGCCAGTGAGACTTGACATTCCCGATTGGGGTATGTTGTGAGGCTGAAGGTAGTGGGAAAGGAAAAAAAAATAGGCAAAGGGAAGGTTGTGTAGTAGCTGCTATTCAGATCTGGTCACCAAACACGGCCAAAGCCATTTCAAGCAACGCTCAACGCTTCACCAGGGCGATACGTACAGTATCTACCACTCTGCAACGTACCACAAATATACTTTATATTATTTTGTATGAATTAAATGTGAAATATCACATTTTAATTAAATTAAATTTATTCGCGCCCGCCGGGGGTTGAACCCGCGGCCTCGGGACTTGTAGTCGTGCGTCTTAAGGCTGATTCACACCAACGTCCGGTTCCGCTCAGTGCCGATATTGTTCCGCAAGATAGCTTATTGATATGGTATGAATATCGATCAAGGAGTATGTGCCAAGACAAAGTTGTGTGGCAGTATATCCTTCTGCCCACCCTTGTGATATTTAACTACTTATTTAGTTAAATAATTATTTTGAAGTGTAAAAATACTTACAAGGCAGATTTTTTATTTTTTAAACCATTTTTTTATCACTAAATAATATTTTTAATAATTAATAATTAATAAAAATATAATTTAGTGATAAAAAACTGTTCCTGATTAAAAAAAATCTGCGATGTTAGTATTTTTACAATTCAAAATAATTATTTAACTAACTAAGTAGTTAAATACCACAAGGGTGGGCAGAAGGATATACTGCCACACAACTTTGTCTTGGCACATACTCCTTGATCCGATTTTCATACCATATCAATAAGCTCTCTTGCGGAACAATATCGGCACTGAGCGGAACCGGACGTTGGTGTGAATCAGCCTTTAACCATTCAGCCACGGAGGCCGTCAAACATGTAGGTATACTTTAATAATAACTTAAAGTAAATGTAATTAATTAGAACTACACGCTTTTGACGGCCTCCGTGGCTGAGTGGTAAGACGCTCGACTACGAATCAAAAGGTCACGGGTTCAAATCTGGCGTGCGCAAATAAGTTTTATTTAATTAATATGTGTCATTACATAAAATAATATAAAAGTTTATTTGTGGCACGTTCCAGAGTGGTAGATAGATACTCTAAGTATCGCCCTGGTGAAAGACCACCATTCAGAATCAAAACGTTGCTTGATTGAAATGGCTTTAGCCGTGTTTGGTGACCAGATCTGAATAGCCAAGTACTTCCTAACCTTCCTCTTCGCCATCAATTTATCGTCATATTTCTATTAAACAAACGTCCCTAATTTGCTTAGTTTCGGTTTTCCCCTTGTATCCTTGCAACTCAATGTCCTTATTGTCCGAAAACCTTATATTTATTGTCATTTAATATTTTCTTGACCTTCTATTATATTTTATATTCACACTGTTTGTATTTTACAATCGTTTACCGTATATTACTCTAATATTGATTTCTTAAAGTACCGACACGTACTTCGCGGCCTTCCTCTTCGCCATCACCTTCCCCTCTCCACTTCCTTTAGCCTCACAACATACCCCAATTGATGAGGCCATAATCTCACTGGCTCTAGACGGTTGAGAGAAGTTTAGATTCTTGTGCGGCATTAACTATAAAAACGAAAAACAATAGAAAGTAAAAAAAATATTAATTATTATTCCAGCATATTATAAGTGGTCGTAATTTCCACGTGGAAATTGCGGAGGACAATGACAAGAAAGCCCTTGCCAAGCACGTGGGAGCGGCGTGCAGAGCCGGATAATCCCACGTGTAACAACAGTAATACCTTTAAGGCGGGGATGTAGGGTAGGAGTACCTTTAATGGGAAACGGAAACGTGTACCTATACTACGGTGGAAATCCGCGGAGCTTTTTCACGGCAGCGCTTTCTCTAATAATTCGCCTACGTATTCAAAGTACCGCCTGAAATTCATTTAGGTACTTAGTGTAAATGTTTACTTTGTAAGACTTTAAACGTTTTTACGTATAATGCACGATAACCGTTGTTTGAATATTTTCTATAGCTGTACCGAAATACATTGCATTAGGCTTAATTAAATTTGTTCCGCTTTTATTTTACCTTTTTCACAAACATCTGTAAAGAAGTACCGTATCAAAATAACCAGTCGTTGGAAATAACAGCTAGACGTTGTCAACGTTCAACGCTATTAACGAAATTTCGCGCCGACATTTGCATATTTATTTATTTACACCCGTTATAGGCTTTTATACAAATGTTAACATTAAAAAGAAAAACAATAACCTAATTAGTGCAAAAAAATATTGTAAAATAAAAATAAAAAAGAGTATTGAATAGCAGATACAAAATATTGTAGATGAAAATAACTAATAATATTTTATAAATAACAGGTTCAAAAATCTTTCAAAAGAAAAAAAGAAAAAAAAGAAAAAAGAAAAAAAAAGAAAAAAAGAAAAAAGAAAAAAAAAAAAGAAAAAGAAAAAGAAAAAGAAAAAAAAAGAAAAAAAAGAAAAAAAGGAAAAGGAAAAGGAAAAGGAAAAAGGAAAAGGAAAAGGAAAAGGAAAAGGAAAAGGAAAAGGAAAAGGAAAAGGAAAAGGAAAAGGAAAAGGAAAGGAAAAGGAAAAGGAAAGGAAAAGGAAAAGGAAAAAGGAAAAGGAAAAGGAAAAGGAAAGGAAAAGGAAAAGGAAAAGGAAAAGGAAAAAGGAAAAGGAAAAGGAAAAGGAAAAGGAAAAGGAAAAAGGAAAAGGAAAAGGAAAAGGAAAAGGAAAAGGAAAAGGAAAAGGAAAAGGAAAAGGAAAAGAAAATAATTACTCAAAATATCATTGGCTTCATACGAATATTATTCAACACAACGCAGTCTCAATACTCACTTATTTTGAAGCCATTGTTTTAGCTTTACCGCAAAATAAACAAAAGGTGTAAGAGTGTATACTTCGCGAATGATATTATGCGTAATTTGAAATATTTTTTTTGATTGTATACCTTTTTACTGGACGTCTTTGTAAATTTTCCTATCCGAAACAGTCGATACGTAGCGTGTAACGTCATAAGAATCCACCGATGGCAAGTAAGATAAAGCTGTTGCGTTATTAAATAACACCTTCAACGGCACCAACGATCCAACGGTTTCAACTTTATGCCACTATTTTTTATTTACGACCCGACCGGTTTCACCTTATGACGGGCATCTTTAGACTGATACAATTTTAAGTAAATCTATGACATATATACTACTATAAGTGCCCGGAATGGACGCTTATTGAGTCTCATAGTGAACAACTGTGACTTTGGGTTTTGTTTTATACTTTACAATTACATTCAAAAATACATGCGGGTAGTTTTATTACCTTCTGGGAGATGAGTTACTTGGGGTGCATATACGTTTGTGGTTTTTTTTTTAAATAAATTATATAATATCTACAGTTAGCTTTATTTTTAAAAATTGGCTATTATTGAATTTACTCTTTGATTTTCCCGTATCTTTTGGTTTTCGTATTTTATAGAAGGTATATTTACATTGGTGGTTTGGTAAAATATCTTAAAATAGTAATAATAGGTACACATCGAATTATTGTCTTTTTTAGATTTCCCCTTAGATGTCTGCAACTGTTTGCAATTCGGTCCAAACTGAAAACTTACCTTTTCAGACTCTCATATCCTTAAATTCATTAAAAGAATCTCAACATAATCTGTCTCTCGACGAATAACCTTTAGATATACAAATTTCAACCAAATCCTTTACTGTACGATAAATTCAGAAAGTCCACTTTTTCAATTTCGCTCCCATGCCCTTTATCGAAAAAAAAATCATAATGATAATTTTATGTAAATAAGTGTGCATATCTGATGGGACCTGCCAGGTAAGTATGTTCCTGTGTATTTTCTTATTTAAACTAGGAATTCATATGTTATAATAGAAAATAAGAACTGTACAGCGCTCTCGAGGTGATTTTTCACAAAAACGGCGCTATACAAATCATCCAAATATTATTAACTAACTAACTAACCATCACGCCGTTTCCCCGCAGGGGTAGGCAGAGAGGACGGACCGCCATACAACCCTGTCTTGGCACACACTCCTTGCTTCATTTACATTCATACATCGTCTCATACATACTCTTCTGTTATTCTGACTCTTCACATGACCCGATTCAAGTATTTGATTTACTTGATCGTGCCATGTCTTTCTCAGGCGTCCTCGACTTCTTCTTCCATTCACTTTCGCATCATATATTCTTTTCACACTCTTTTTTTCGTTCATTCGCTCTACATGCCCAAACCATCTAAGCGTCCCTTTCTTGATCCTATTCATTACGCTCACATCAGCCTTGCATTATTTCCGGATATCCACTGTTTTAATACAGTCATACATGCTTTGTTAAGTAAATTACCAACGGTGGCATTTTTACGAATTATCGTCAACGCATAGTAATAGTGTAAATACACATAATTAAATATAATACATATATCTCAACTAAATAAGTGTTTTTAAGTATTTTAATCGTCATTTATTTTCAGCTGGTTCTTTTAGCAAAGTGCCAAACCCCTGTGAAATACAAATTAAACTGACATGTCACCCTTTGGTTCTGATAAGGTTTATGCCACCCTTAGTTAATTAATAACCATTATAATCCGCATTATGTCGCTGAGCGTGTTTTGGATCTGGGCTAAATTCATAACCCGTAACAACAAGTCGTTGGAGAAAATCCTTTGCATAAATTAAGCTAAGCGACGGACGATGAAGACAGCGACGGTTCCGTATCTTTTAGCTCCTTTATCTTGGTTTTAACACTTAATTGGAGCAACGGGAAACGATTTACTTAGCTAACGAAGTGAAGGATCATTTAATTGTGAGGTAAATCTATTTAAACGATGGGTATTGCTCAATTGATATCAATGTGGGTTAGGATTTGTTATCACAAGTATGTTAACGAGAGATGAAAAGGCTAATAAGGATATTGAAAGAAGGGTGAATGCAGGAAACTCCATTATTGGAGGATTGAACGCTGTTGATACAAATAAAAAAAATGTCAAAAGAAGCGAAGTTAATAGTCCACAATTTAGTGCCAGCGCCCTTGAGGTGATTTTTCACAAAAACGGCGCTATACAAATCGTCCAAATATTATTAATACCAACCCTGATATATGGCAGAGAAACATGGAACTGGCAGAGGAAGGATGAAAGTAGACTGAATGCTGTGGAAATTGAGATCTCTGTGCGGTAAAACCATGCTTAATTGATATCAATGTGGGTTAGGATTTGTTATCACAAGTATGTTAACGAGAGATGAAAAGACTTGTAAGGATATTGAAAGAAGGGTGAATGCAGGAAACTCCATTATTGGAGGACTGAACGCTGTTGACACAAATAAAACATTGCCAAAAGAAGCGAAGTTAATATTCCACAATGGAGTGCTAATACCAACCCTGATGTATGGCAGTGAAACATGGAACTGGTAGAGGAAGGTTGAAAGTAGACTGAATGCTGTGGAAATTAGATCTTTGAGACGTATTTGCGGTAAAACCATGTATGAACGTTTTAAAAATGTGAATATCCGGAAAGAACTTAGTTGGTTTAAGCATGTAGACCAGATGAACGAAGAAAGGAGTGTGAGAAGAGTACATGACGCGAAAGTGAACGGTAAAAGATGTCGGGGACACCCGAGGATGACATGGCACGATCAAGCAATTCAAGTAATTTATTTGTCAAGAGTCAGAATAGTTTGTATGAGACGATGTATGAATGTGAATGAAGCAAAAAGGGTTTTAGGAAGAGAGTTGTATGGCGGCCTATCCTCTCTGCCTACCCCTTAACTTATATATGTTCCAGAGTGGTAGATACTCTAAGTATCGCCCTGGTGAAAGACCACCATTCAGAATCGAAGCGTTGCTTGAAATGGCTTTAGCCGTGTTTGGTGACCAGATCTGAATCGCCAGGTACTTCCCAACCTTCCCCTTCCTCATCTCCTTCCTCTCCATACTACCTTCAGCCTCACAACATACCCTTATTGGGGATGCCATAGTCTCACTGGCTCTAGACGGTTGGGAGCAGTTGAGACTCTTGTGCGGTATTCATGTAAAAACTCAACTATAAATCCGAAAATCTGTTCGTATTAACCAGCAAAAGCTTTCGATCGGGGAACTTTACTGTCATCTTAATTTACTGAATCGTAATTTTCATCGTGAGTTATGGAACTTTGAAATATTCAATTGAGTGACGAAAAACACTACTTATTGTTTGTTTGATTTTTCACTTGTTCAATAAGCATTTTTAGATGAACATAGAAATTCGTTTGTTGATCAGTAAACCTTATTTGTGCTCTTTGTCAGAAAATTAATTCGATATCGGAATGTATCCATTTTCTGCCATTAAATGTACGATGACAATCTTTTGAAAGTCATGCTTAAATTGTAGGCGCAAATGAAGGTAATATGTTTGATGTAAAGTTCTAACGCGATTGTGACGCGATCTCGCTGATGTATTTCTCAAAATGATTATTTAGCAGAGTGTGTACTCATTCGCGCACATTAATTTTATTTAATAATACTAGTAATATTTTGTAACTAGATTTTATACTCATATATCCGCGGATACTCCGCTAAAAAAAATATGCCCATTAGGAAAGGATTCATATATGGACTCATCAGTGAATTCATTGATCACATCAAATCATATTTGCCTCTTAGATATATTATGGCGGGCATAGAAACCCCCTGATGTATGGTAGTGAGGCAGGGAACTGGCAGAGGAAGGATGAAAATAGACTGAATGCTGTGGAAATAAGATCCTTGTTACGTATGTGCGTAAAACCATGTATGACCGCATTAAAAATGTGGATATCCTGAGATAATGCAAGGCTGATGTGAGCGTAATGAATAGGATCGAGAAAGGGACGCTTAGATGGTTTGGGACGCCCGAGAAAAACACGGCACGATCAAGTGAATCAAATACTTGAATCGGGTCATGTGAAGAGTCAGAATAACAGAAGAGTATGTATGAGACGATGTTTGAATGTGAATGTAGCAAGGAGTGTGTGCCAAGACAGAGTTAAATGGCGGTTCGTCCTCTCTGCCAACCCCTGTGGGAAAACGGCGTGATGGTTAGTTAGTTAGTTATTAGAATCAAAGGCAGCAATCTACAAATACGGTTCTGTAGCATTTGTTAGGGGACAGTAATTTATAACGATACCAATTTGTTATATTAAAAGAGTTACTGAAGTTTGCTACAAATACGTAGTATTTATTTTATATTTAAACAAGATTAAATGAAACGAAACTTGAAAGGGTTTTCCCTTATAACTTTAAACAATTTCACAAACAAAATAAATTGAAAGGCCAAATCAAAGACTTCGCTGAAAGGGATCGACGCGCAATCAGGGATCAGGCCTTGAGAATTTCGGGTCTCTCACTAAGTACTCAAAGACCTCGCTGAAAGGGAACAACGCGCAATCAGGAATCAGGCCTTGAGACTCATTCTGGATTTCTGCTGTTTCCAGGACGCGCAGCGCCTTTTATAGGCCGGCGGGCAGCGGCTTTCAGTCCGTAGTGGGAATAGTAGGCGATATTCCAAGAATTGCGTCAGCGATTGCTTAATTGGATTCCGGCTCTGGATCTACGCAGCTCGACATTGCTAAAGAGGGACAGCGCTTTAGACGAGAGCGAGAAAGTATTCGGAATCGCGCGCCTTCTTGTGTTACAAAACAATATTCATTAAATGTATCAACATATTCATGAAAGAAAAGTGTATAAATCGCTTAATTGATATCTTAATCGTATGTTGTGAGATTGGATATGGTAGGGAGGCGAAGGAGATGAGAAAGAGGAAGGTTAAGAAGTACCTGGTTATTCAAGTCTGGTCACTAAAGACGGCTAAAGCCATTTTAAGCAACGTACCAATCGTGAATGGTGGTCTTTCAGCGGGAGATGCTTAGAGTATCTAACACTCTGGAGCGTGCCGCAAATAAGCCATTTCTTATTTTTTTAATATATAACACTTACAATAACGGGGTTTGAACCCGCGACCTTTGGATTCGTAGTCGAGGGTCTTAACCACTCCACCACGGAGACCGTCTAATCTTGTAAAACCATAGACGATAAAAACCGTCATAAAAGCTTTGTATTTTTTTTAATATTTAAGGCAATGACGTAAAATATATATAAACACGTTGTAGCGCTCTCAAAGTGACAAGCAATAATCACGCTAGTTGGTGTGATCTGTGTTTAAGCCGATTTAATACTAAACGGTCACGCGTCGCTTGAGGTCGTTTCAAGCAAGGATGGAACGCGGTCCGAACTTCGGATCTGTTTCGTTCATACACATATATTCTATGAATGTCTATTTTTGCCATACATGACCGATATTTGAATGATGAATTTACTGGTAACATGTGTGTTTTGCTTGCCCAATTTCGTGTTAATATTCTAAGGCTATAACGTGTATATACATATATGTAACGTCATTGATTTGAGGTTCATTTTTTTATATTTTCTCGCCTTTATATACTTTTAATATTAACCTATTTACTACGAATTTCGGATTAAAAAATAAACTTTTTCAGTTCTGAAATTAATATCTACGCATTCTTGGAAAAATATTTAATATTGTATTTCAAATAATAATTACTTGTAAACAAAATTGTGTGCTGAAAATTGTTGTTTTTGTCACAGAATTCGGAGAACGCAAATATATCAAGAGACGGGAAACTTTGAAAATAATTATAATAATGATTGTAATTTCTCATTTTTGTACATTTCTTCGTCTCTTTATGAACAAAGGTTTGGGTTCACGTAGATAAATACGTGGCCCATAAATAAATCAGAGCGCCATCGAATCGGCTTTATGGAAAGAAAACACATGTTTTCGATAAAACCTGTTTTCATAGCCAATAAATAAATGATATAAAATGTGGTTTTAGCTGCTATGGCCGGTTTATTTGATTTAATACTGCCACAGGGACGGACCTACGACATTCAGTAAGGTCAAAAGATACCTATTAATATGTTATGTTCCTACCCATACAGCGATTGATAAAACTTTGAACCTATTTGGTCGACCATCTGATAGTATTGATACCGTAAACCGTCTTCTGCCACGTTCGATGGAAAAATTACTCATGCATTCAAAAGTTTGAAATTTTCTTCCGATTACGGTCCTTCACGATATACTCACTATGTTCCTTTTGATGTGTGAGTCGTGACTAAACCACGCGGGAGCGGGTTTTTGTCTGCTAGTCTTTATCATTGTTTGTCGCACCAATGTGTGCATACTGCAAGATCAACGTTGTTATTCTAATTACTCATGTAATTATTTATGTATTAATCTATAAGAAATGATATGAAAATGAGAATTATATGCACAAACAAAATAAGGAAAAGTTGTAGAGTAGTAAAAATAGTGTTTAAATACATAAAAGTGTATGATGTTATAAAATTCCGTGCAGTTAAATACATAAGCCACCTCTGCGTATGTATTACCAACTACATGCAATCTAGGTACAAGCAGGTATCTGAAAGACTCAGTCCTGATGTTATTGTTACAACTAAATAACATTTTGTATCGAGTAGTTCTCGTTGGTATGTGAAAAGAAATAAGGTTCAATAAACCAGGGCTGTCTATAATACCATTGACAATTTTATAAATAAAAATCAAGTCAAAAATAATTCTTCGATCTGAAAGTTTTAATAAATGTAATTATTTCATCAAGTAGTTATAGTTAATATTTTAAATGGGAAGATTATGTTTATAGTTTAAATATCTAAGAAATTTATTTTGATTTTTTTCGATGGAGTCGGAGTGGATTTTATAGTTAGGGGACCAGATAGAAGAATAATATTCCTACGAACTAAAGATGAATACAATATTTTGAGTGTAAAAATATTCCTAAGGTCTCTGGCATTTCTGAGAATGAAGCCAAGCATTTTCAATCCTTTTTTGTCTAGGGTCTTACCGTTCGACCACGCCACGACGTTCGACCACGACCGAAGCCGTCAAAAGAAGAGGAAGAGGAAAGCTCGTAAAGTATCTGGCTATTCAGATCTGGTCGCCAAACACGGGTAAAGCCATTTCTACCAACGATTCCATTCTAAATGGTGTTCTTTCACCCGGGTGATACTTAGAGTATCTGCCATTCTGGAACATGCCGCAAATATATTACGTATCATTTTATATTAATTAAATGTGAAATAACACATATCAATCAAATAAGATGTATTTGCTCACGCCGGGATGTGAACCCGCGACCTCTGGATTCGTAGTCGAGCGTCTTAATCACTCGACCACCGAGGCAATAATGGAGGACTTATTTTGATTGAACCCGTGACGCTTGGGTGAAAATTCGTCGCTTTGAACTACTCAGCTATAAGCCAGTCAGTAGAATGCCTAGCTACTCTGACATAACCGAGTGGTACCTATCCAAAGCAGTGTAGTCATTTTTTGATGATTTTTGCCGGACTCGGTAGGCCTGGGCGTGGCTAGGACTAGTGCTTGGGTATGTATACACCCATTCATAGCACATGTTAACATAATGTTTTTGTTTATTTGTATAACCACTTTTTCACAGTATTGTTATCAACAAAATGTAGCATATAACCTAAAAAACCGTTTAGTTGTGTCGAGTTTAGTCGCACATGAAAACATGTGGGCCGAGTACCCGGAAACACGGCAGACAAAGATCATCCTTACAGTTCATAAAAGCGGTGTGTTATTTTTGTTGCCTGTTTCTCTCTCATGGTGTACGACTTAAAAACCCGGAGAAAGTGATTTATCGCAAGTTTGTATAGGTTGGGTAAAAATAATTAGCTCTCTCTCCATGCATTGTTTCTTCAAGGACATAACCTTAAATAAAAACAATGAATGTAAATTCTTATCAAAATTACTCGTCAATGTAATGCGTTAATTATTTCGCCCGTTGTGAATACGTTATGCTTCACAATTCTCCAAATCTTTCAGCGTAGCATTTTAATTGGAAGTTATTAAAAAATGTTGAAAAAATCCAGCTAGCGATGGATGCACTCCAATTTTTTCCCGATTTATTGATTATATTTTATGTCACGCGCTAATGGGACTGCAACTTTTGAAGGAGCTTTTCAAAGCTTTGAGTTTTAGCTGACGGTAGTTTAACCCAAAGAGGCACTAGCCATTTGTCAGTAGAGATTTTTCTAAAACTCCTTTCAATAAATTATCATTCTTTTGACTTCCCAGCACCTGTTTAATCTTACCCTTACTGTGCTCAATTATTATCCCGGCGTTGTGTAATCATAACAAAAGTAAAATATTGCGATTTAAATCAGAAAAAAATAAGGATATTCATAGCCAATCGCTTAAATGAATCATATTTGAAGTCAACAGTGATAATAATTGAAATTTAAAAGCTGAAAACATTAAAAAAAATCATCGGCTGACGTTCACAAAACGGGCAAGAAGACCACCTTCGTAAGATGTCCGAAAGCTACTGGCCACTGGCGGTAAATCGTACGCGCTGTGGGTGCGAACTGAGATTTCATTTCGCGGGTTCCCATAAAGCGAAGTCAAGTAAGAGTGAGATGTGAATAGCTTCGTATCTCCCCCGCACACTTTTTGTTTTTTTCATTTTCTAGATTCTTATTTATCATTAAGTGATGAATCATTTAAAGTTACTGATTCTAACTCTAACTCTTGTCCCTTATACCAATAGGACGGCGCATTGCGCCTTACTTTGCTACCTCATGTGGGTGAAAAAATGCATTTACGGACTATTGAATTTAAGTTCAGGAGTTTACGTAGGGAAAAAATATGTTTGTAAAAACCCTACAAAAATTGCATGATATTAATGGATCATCAGCGTCTTCTCCCTCTCGACACAGCACTACGGCATAAATACATAAGTGTGTTCGTGTTGAGTGCGGATGGGGGGGGTCGGCTATGGCCTTTGTTTAGGAATTCCACCGCATTCGCCGCGGTAATAGGGAAAACCATAGAAAACCCTATACAGGTGGAAACGGCCACATGCCCAGCATGAAGACATTGTGGCCTTCAGTGACGTCATATCTGACGTCCTGCATTGTGTGGTGTTGGGTGTGTGTCTGTTTTTGTGTACATAGATAATTATGGGAATATAGTAATATACATACATATAAATATTTATAGCAAAACATGGGTGGATAGGTAATGGGAGTTACCTATCGGAATCTTGGAATTATGATAGGTAATGGGAGTTACCTATCGGAATCTTGAAACTAGGATAGGAAAGTACCTATTACGAATACTCGTCCATGTCTGGAATATGCCAAACTGAATTTAAATCTAACAAAATGTGTTTCGGCATTCTGTGTTTGTATCGGAAGGTGAAATCGCAAAGTGAATCGTATTGACCGATTGATTTGATGAGTGGATTCTTGTTGTGTTTGAGTGAACTGTAAAAGCGCTCGGTCAGGCGGTGTGTGTGTTCGAACAAGGTAGGTATTTCTTTTTCAGAGTGTAATCGTTTGAGATTTGTTCTGAGTCTAGTGTTAAAAATGATTTTAATGCAACAGTTCTGAATGCACTGGATCTGGGTGTGTGTAGAGTGTGATATGCTACTCCAGACGGGAATAGCATATGTGATGACAGGTCTAATAAGTGTATAGTATACCAGGAGTTTGGATCTGGGAGGTAGTGGACTTCGTCTGTTGAAGATTGGCCTCATGGCCCCGATCGCTTTCCTCGCCCGGTTCTGCGTGTTGATCACGTGGGATTTCCAGTTCAGTCTTCTGTCCATGATGAGGCCGAGGTACTTCACTTTGTCCTTCCACTCGATGTCGTGTCCCTCCATTTGCATCTGGAAATCTGGTGTGGTGATGGCGCGTTTCCTGGTGAACGTGATGGCTTCCGTCTTGGCGGCGTTCAGCTTGAGGCGCCACTTCTTGTAATAGGCCGCCAGCTGATCGAGCGCGCGCTGTAGGTAGATAGCCGCCATGTTGATGTCCCGCGATGCGACGTAGAGAGTGAGATCGTCTGCGTAGATCCCTTTCTCGCATCTCTCGTCTGAAGGGACGTCGTGCGTGAAGATGTTGAAGAGGTACGGGCCGAGAAGACTTCCCTGCGGCACTCCTTTAGGTATCCCACGTGACGATGAGAGGGCGCCCCTGCACGCTACTCTGAACGATCTGCTTGTCAGATACTTTCTTATCAGGCGTACTATGTAGACGGGCGTCTTGGTCGCGTACAGCTTGTGTACGAGACCGTCCGTCCACACAGTGTCGAAAGCTTTCTCCAGGTCCAGGAGCGCCATGGCGGTGTAGCGATCTTCGTTGAGTTTTCGCGAGACGAATTCCACTACCTCGGGTCAGCTGATGGGTAGTGGAGTGCTTCTTCCGGAAACCGAACTGCTCGTCTGGTAGGGTCGCGTTGGAGTCGTGATGTGGTACGAGCCGGTTGAGTATAATCTGTTCAAACACTTTGCTCATCGTCGATAACAGACTGATCGGACGGTAGTTCGTTGGCTTGGTTTTGTCCTTGTTCAATTTGTTGAAGGGCAAAACTGTCGCCTCTTTCCATAACGAGGGAAAGTGTCCGGTAATGATGCAAGCGTTGAACAGCTTTGTGGTGTAAATGATGGCTCTCTGAGGAAGGTGTTTGAGTAAAACGTTGTGTATTTGGTCGCTTCCCGGCGCCTTGTTTGTCTTCAGTCGCTTGATGATCCCGGCCACCTCGCTCGGCGTGCTGAGATGTATGTCGGCCAAGTCGGTCTGCGCGGACAGGTCCAATTCTCGCAGTGACGCGGCCACGATCCGGTCGGTCTCTGCGTCGTCCATTCCGTCCGTGGCCGCGTACGCCTTCTCGAATCCGTCCGCGAGCGCATTTGCCTTCTCTTCGTGCGACAGGGCGAGCCCCGTGCCGTCTAGCTTGCTGAGCGGCGGAATTGCGTTGTCCTGGCTTCTTAGCGCCTTGGCCATCTTCCACAGGGAGTTGTCTCGAGGTGAGAGCGAGGCAACTTTGCTCGTCCAGAGCTGGCTCTTGAGGTCCGCTATTTGCCGCTTGATCTCTCGCTGCAAGACGTTGTGCGCCGATTTGTAGAAATCATCTCGTGTCCGGTGGTAGGTGCGCCGCAGGCGATTCTTCTCTCTGATGAGCGACAAGACGTAGTCGGGAAGCTTGACCGTGAATGGTGTCACTTTCCTGAGGGGAATGTGTGTGTTTTGGGCTTGTTGTATGATCTGCGTGAGAGTGCCCGCAGCTTCGTCGATTTCTTGTTCCGAGCGCAGAGTATCCGACGACAGGTAGATCCGCTCGTTGATATCTCTCTTGAAGCCGTCCCAGTCGGCCGCTCTGAAGTCTCGCTGTGTCCTCTGGCTTCTGACTGCGGTGCCGCCCAGTGTGAAGCACACCGGCAGATGATCCGACGACAGCTCGTCCAGCGTCTGAAGTGGCGAGATTGTCCTCGCGTTCCTCACGAGCGCTATGTCTAGCGTGCTCGGGATACTTCGAAAGCCTCGAGTAGAATGTCGGTCTATCCGGCGCCATGACGTCGTAGTCGTGTGTCTGCATGTGCGAGAAGAGCGCGTTTCCATTCGCGTTCCCGCGATAGTTATTCCAGTAGTTGTGTTTGGCGTTCAGATCGCCTCCAATCACAACTATCGGGCCTATTCTAGTGAGCGCGCTCAGGTCCCTTCGGGTGAGCGCGGCTCGGTGGGGGCAGTAGGCAGCGACGATGGTGTGCGCTCGATCCTCTATGTCGACTCTGATGACTGTGGCCTCGGTGTGCTGCAGTGACGGGGTAGGTATTCTGGTGGCTGAGATAGTATCGCGAACGAAAATGGCGGTTCCGCCCGCTCTTCCTTCGCGGTCGTCTCGGTAAACTTCGAAGCCGGGCACTCTAAATGCAGTGTTGGGAACTAAATGCGTTTCTGTAACTAAAATGATATCAATGTGTAAGCGACTCACCAGTTCGAGCAGCTCGTCAATCTTGTAGCGAACGCTACAAGCGTTCCAGATGAGGCACTTGACTTCACTATCCATCGATGGTCGAGGTGATGAGCTCCATCAGGATCATCATCTTCTCGGTACGGGAGGTGCAGCGGGCGAGCTGCGAGCGGACGCGCAGGAGTCCTTGAAGGAGGGACATAATGTCCAGGTCATCCTCGGCAGACGCGGGCGCTTCTCGCGCGGCTTGGGGCCGGGCAGAGGGCATGGGTTGAGGGGCGGGAGCGGCGGATACGCCTGCTGCCACGTTGGCCCAGGAGCGTGAGTCCATCCTCGGGGCCTCGGCCCGGGGGGCGGCTCTGGGGGCGGCGGGCCTGTTGGCCGGGCGCTGCGCGGGCTTCGCACGCGGTTGCAGCGACGCGACGTACGCCACTCGCTTGGGGCAGCCTCGGAAGTTGGCCGGATGGGGGCCTCCGCAGTTGCAGCATGCGGCTGGCTCGTCCCTGGTCACCTTGGGGCACTCCGACGAGGCGTGCTCCATCAGGCACTTTACGCACCTGGCTGCGTGGCTGCAGTTACGCGAGCCGTGTCCGAAGTTCTGGCAGCGGTAGCACTGTGTCCCGTGCTGCAGGTGCCTGCTCCTGTAACGTGTGATGGTCACCTTACAGTGACACACGTAGCGCAGCGCCGCGCGTAGCTGTCCCATGTTGATTTCCTGGCCGAAATGCGCCAAGTAGAGCGGGTATTCCGCGTTGGCGGAGGTCATCATCGTGACCTTGCTGGCGGGGAAACCCTGGGCCTCCAAGTCCTCCTTGACGAGGTCCACCTCAACCCTCGGCAGTCCTCGGATGACTGCCTTCTTCATCTTCTCCGCCTCGGTGGAGAAGGTGTGGAAGCTGCGCGCCTCCGCTCGCAGCCCGTTGGTGAGGGTCCGGTGATCCTCCAGTGAGTTGACGAAGATGTTCGCCGTCCCGCCCCGGTTGTACCGGAGGTTGAAGATTTTCCCCGGTCCGAGGAGCTTCTGCACGGCGTCGGTGACCTGGCCGTGCGTCTGGGTACCCAGGGTCATCACCACTGGAGGGACCCTGGCTGTCCTCGGGGCTGCTGCACCTGTGGACAGAGGTTTAGAATTGAATGTGCGTTTTGCTTTAGGGCCGCCGCCCTCGCTTACCTCGGGTAATCCGGTGAAACGGTTCCCGCATTTGACATTAAATGCCGGGACCGGAGGTGAATGACACCTCTTGGGATTGGATGGCGTCTGCCATCCGTCTCTCGCGGCCGTCGTGTCCATCGACGCGGCGGGGCGGGGTGGGGCCTTGTAGGCCGAGGCAGGTCCAGGTCCTGCGGGCCTGCCTTGGGGCGCCGATGAGGGTCCGGCCATCGGCTCAGACTCCGGCTTTCGCTGGGACACGATTTTTGGGATGGTGAATGTCACCGTTCCCAACTCCGTGTCCTGGCAGACCTGGTGGGCGCCGAATGGCACCTCGATCGGTGATTCCGAGGCTGCAACCGGGCGCATGCGGCCCAGGAGCCTCGAGTATCCCTGCTTCCTTTTCAGGCGGGGATCCGACTTGGGGTCCATCCCCGGCGGGGCCAGGATGGGGCTAAAAAACAGTTACAAAAGGTTAGTTTGCCTTGAGAAAGGCAGTTGGGAGTTTCTAATTGGGCGTAGTAAAAGAACACAATGCCTTGAAAAAGGCAGTTTATCCGCTTGCGCGGCAGAATCGAGCCGGACCGTGCTTTGACACACAGTTCCGGCAAGTCTCTGTGTCAAAAAGAGCGCTGGTTAGGCACGCTGTCAAGGACAGACGAAAATCTCGAACAAATCACAAACCAGGCGAGCTAGGCAAGCCAAGCAAGTCCAGTCAGCAATCCCTCCGATCTCGATCTGGAAAAAAAGTCGTAGTAACGTTAATGATCCCAAAAACACTCAATGTAGTAGAAAAACATAAAAGTTGATGTGATAGCTTAGTGGTTTCTAGAAGACGTCTGAATAGCTGAAGGTTTGGAGGTCGAGTTGACGGGCTCCGTGGTCGAGTGGTTAAGACGCTCGACTACGAATCCAGAGGTCGAGGATTCAAATCCCGGCGTGCGCAAATATTTTTTATTTAATAAATATGTGTTATTCCGCTTTTTTTTTACGTGAATACCGCACAAGAGTCTCAACTGCTCCCAACCGTCTAGAGCCATTGAGACTATGGCATCGCCAATAGGGGTATGTTTTGAGGCTGAAGGTAGTGAAGAGATGAAGAAGGAGAAGGTTGGGAAGTACCTGGCTATTCATATCTAGTCACCAAACACGGCTAAAGCCATTCCAAGCAACGTTTCAATTCTGAATGGTGTTATTTCACCAGGGCGATACTTAGAGTATCTTCCACTCTGGAACATGCCGCAAATATGCTACATTTTATTTTATATCAATTACATTTATTTGCGCACGCCGAATTCGAACCCGCGACCTCTGGATTCATAGTCGAGCGTCTTACCACTCGATGCAGGCCGTCGTATTTTATAAGATATATGGCATATTTGCAGAACCTTCCAGAGTAGTAGATACTTTAAGTATCGCCCTGGTGATAACCCGCCATTCAGAATCGAAACATTGCTTGAAATAGCTTTAGTGGTGTTAACCTAACCTAACCTAACCCAACCTTCATCTTCCCCATCTTCTTACCCATCTTCTTTCCCTTTCCACTACCCTAAACCTCACAACATACCCCGATTACAGATGCCATAGTCACACTGTCTCCAGGCAGTTAGGAGCAGTTGAGACTCTTTTCCGAATTTTTTTTTCACTTAATACTAACAGTAGGTATAATATAAATTGAATAAATGTACAATGTCTAGTTTCTAGTCAAAGATAATTAATTACCTCCCTATCTGAGAAGGTTCTCGTGCTTAGGAGAAATTCACTATAAATAGGTCGAAGTGGTATCGCCTTAAAACTTTCTTGTTGGTATTTCCAATGTATATTATTGAATGCTTACTAATATACATTAATTTATATGGATTTGCATATCATAATGCATATTTGAGCCTTCCTTCGTCATTAATGCATATTTTTCGATGTATTCCCTTAAACATAGCTTTAAGTGCATTTTTCCGAGAGAAAATGAGCTGAACGCGTAATCCTGGTAACTTTGCGGCTTACGAAAAAGCCTGATATAATTTTCCTGTATGAAATCCCCACCCGCACGAATTCAAAAAATCTGCAAAAATGCGAAAAACTTCACTTCGTTTCATTTTGCTCACTTCCCACATGGAAACGGAAAATGTGAAAAGTTGCATATTTTTAGGGAATTTTCCTGTTTTTATTGTAGGTGTTTATTTAAAGCATATCTTTTAGCATTATTAGTGCAATTTTTTGTACTTTTTAGTACATACAATCCGATTTGCATTTTTTTCAATTTAACCCATCACTCTCTGACGGTAAAAATTAGTATTCATCTATAAAACTTCATGTGTCTTCTATATCAAAAATATTTTTTGACAAATTATTCCTGTAAGTACATTATTGGACATTATTTTGTGCGTGGGCTAGTTCTTAACGCTTATTTACAAAAACTGATACCAGAGGTACCAGTTTTACACTGAGTTGTCACAATGTTAGTCGAGTTATTTTAGTGCTTGTTTGAAAACATGATTAATAATAATAATAACAGTGAACTTATATAGCGCAGTTTTGTGATATTTCATCTCAAGTGCGTTTTATACTAAATTAATTAAGCTAATAAGACTAACTAACAAGGGTGAATTAATATATAATATGCATGCAAATTAAAACTATCTGAAATCACGATCGTTATCATAAATAATGAGAGAAAAGGTTCAGATATGGGTAAAACAGTGCATGTGTACATTAACAAATTAAAAAAAAAACCATTTACCTGAAGCTTAGGGTATAAAAATCCAAATGAAACGTTTGGATTCATATTAACATACGCCGTACGGGCGGTTTTCTTTGTCTTGTTTATGACGTTATTCGACTGTTTCGAGAGTTGGGTTTTTTTTTCATACCCGAGCGCATTCAGTTGACAATATTATTTGGACGTTATATCAGTGAAACGACCTCGTTATAGCCCCACACGATTGTATGAAAATAAGCCTGAACCAAGATATCATTAAGTAATTGGTGGTTATTATAGCCGTGACCTCGCTATTACCGTGATCGTTATAACCAAGTTCGACTGTATTTGTTAAATCAAAGAAAAGTAAATTAGATTGAAGACATTTGACATGTTGGTACTTAAAAACATTAATATTTAAGTATTATAAGTAAACGATTCTAAAAATGCAAACAGTGTAAATATAACAAGTAACAATAAATATTTTATGACAATGAGTATATGGTTTCCAGTAGACGGTAAGAACATTTAGTTGTAAGGATACAAAAAAGGAGAAAACCGATAAAAAACAAATTAAGGACGTTTTTAAAGAAATTTAATTTGAACAAGTTACGTTTTGTATTTAGGATTTTTAGACAAATTGGTTTTTAGGACCCATAATGATTGTGATAGTGGATTCAGATAATTGTGTTTTTGTTTATTATTATTTCAATGAGAATCACTTAATAATATCACTATTTGTCGAAATAATAGAGTATTAAAAAATTAACAACTATAGACACATTCTGTTTTTTGTTCTTATTGCGTGACGGTACAAAAATGTACCGGTTGATTTTTTCTTATTAGGATTTTTCCGTTTTTTTTTCTTTTTAATCTGAAGGATTTCTAAGTTATATAAAACAGATAATTCCTTAAATAATTTATAAAAGTCAGCCTAATCGTTGTTTAGGGATCAAAGTGTTAAATCACAGCAAAAATATTTATTTATTTGACAAGATCTCATAAAAACAGTTGTTCACCAAATACGTTAATAGATGAATGATATAAAAATATTGTAGATACATGCATAGTGTAAAAATAGAAATGAAACATTTATGTACATCTCACATATAGACAATAATAATAATAAATGGATAACTTTTATAGCGCCGTTTTTGTGGGAAAATTACCTCAAGGGCGCAAGACAAGGTATTATATATCCAAAGGAGTTGTATAAGTACAAACTGAAGTAGTGTGACGCACTATATATGATATAATAACGCAAATAAGGTTAGCAATGAAAACAAAAAAGATAAGATGTAAGAGAGGTTCATTCTTGCACACATATTATGAGATAATCGTTGAATTGGCAAGTGTAAAAAGGTGTGTAAAAAATATATATATTTTATTTAAGATTATGTAGATCGTTATGTACCTAACGGTCACTCTTGTACGTATATCCAGAGATAATGACAGAACTCTATATATGTTCATATAAATATATCTAAGGTAGATGCAGCTTCATTAAATCGTTCCATCGCTTTATATATTGGCGTGTTTTTGTATGAGGAAATTCTAATATGTAGTTTGATCGATGGGATGAACAGACGTATTTCAGTTCCTTCTCTTTCGTGAACGTTTCGGACAGCTTTGTAGTGTTCATCATGATGGCATTATATTGGGAAGGCCCAATATTAATTAACAAATTACAGAGGCGATTGAAATTGACAAGCACTCATTGAACATTATTAGGGATGCTGAGTTAATATCAGCACTTCTTGGTATCTGAATTTGAGCGGCATTTTCAGATGTGGTCGTTGTAGCCCTCCCACGTTAACGTGAAATATATCCTGTGACACGTTATCCATTTATTAATTTAATTCATTTGATGTGTCTTATTTTAGACATTCAAATTAAATAATGTGTAGTATATTTATGACACATTTACACACTGGATAATACTCGTAGTATCGCCCTAGTGAAATACCGCAAATACGGGCACAAACGTTGCTTGAAATGGAACAAACCGTATTTGGTGATCGTATATAAATAGCCATTTGACGGCCTACGTAGCCGAATGGTAAGACGCTCGTCTACGAATACAGAGGTCGCGGGTACACACCCGGCGTGCGCAAATAAAAAATGTTTAATTATTAATATTACCCAAAAAACCGTTGAGTTATGTCGCATAACAAAACTTAGTGGCCGGAGTCGCCGGAGACGGAAAACATGCTTACATTCCTAAAAGTGGTGCCATATTATGTGACAATTTGTCTCGTCTCTTTCACTCTCACGGTTAACGGCGCAAAAACCCGGAGAAAGTGATTTATCGTAAATTTGTATAGGTTGGGCAAAAATATTTAGTTCTCTCTTTCCATATGTATTTTCTGCTTAGGTGGAGATTCTCTTGCGGTAAAGATACAACAAACACCAATAATATCAATGAAGTTACATATATAGACACGTTATAGCCTTAGAATATTAACACAAAATGTGGCAAGCAAAACACACACGTTACCAGTAAATTCACCATTCAAATATCGGTCAAGTGTGACAAAGATAGACATTTATAGAATATATCTGTATTAACGAAATAGATCCGAAGTTCGGACCGCGTTCCATACTTGCTTGAAACGACCTCAAGCGACGCGTGACCGTTTAGTACTAAATCGGCTTAAACACCGATAACACCAACTAGCGTGATTATTGCTTGCCACTTTGAGAGCGCTACAACGTGTCTATATTTATGTAACGTCATTGAATAATATCTCATTTTTGTTCGTCTACTCTGATGATGAACACCTCAAAGTTGACCCAAACGTTTATTTAAGAAACAGACCCAATACTCCTTTGACCAAACAGCATAATATTTCCAAGGAATTTATTCCTTACGTAATATCCATGGCCATGAGAAGCCTAAGTCACTTCATTCGTAATAGATGTTTATTTTCTACGAAACAAAATGAATTCATCGTATGTTCTTCTCAGTTCTCAGACCATCGGCCTGAATACTTTAGTGCGTGGAACTAGGTCTAAATCATTGCGAAAGCTCGATCCATTAATGCTTGGATAAAAATAGGCGGAAGATTTAAACAGCAGCTTACTGAATATTATTCTTAACGTATGTAATTCAAACAAAAAACGTTGTGAAAAAAAAACTGATTCTCCATTAACTAACTCAGCGATAATATATAAAACAATTTGAATCGTAAACACATTATCTGAGAAGATAGCATAAAACCAACTAACTAACTAACCATCACGCCGTTTCTCCGCAGGGGTAGGCAGAGAGGACAGACCGTTATATAACTCTGTCTTGGCACACACTCCTTGCTTCATTCACATTCATACATCGTCTCATAAATACTCTTCGCATGACCCGACTTAAGTATTTGATTCACTTAATCGTGCCGTGTCTTCCTCGGGCGTCCTCGACTTCTTCCAATTACTCTCGCATCATATATTTTTTTCACACTCTTTTCTTTGTTCATTTGCTCTACATGCCCAAACCATCTAAGGGTTCCTTTCTTGATCCTATTCATTACGCTCACATCAGCCTTGCATTCTCAGGATATCCACATTTTTACTACGGTCATACGTGGTTTTACCGCACATACGTCTCAAGGATCTCATTTCCACAGCATTTAGTCTACTTTCATCCTTCCTCTGCTAGTTCCATGCCTCACTACCATACATCAGGGGGCTTCTAACCCCCTCATAATTTATCTAAGATATACATAGTGGTATGGTAGTGGCATGGTTTCATACATACTCTTCGCATGACCCGACTCAAGTATTTGATTTTGCTTGATCGTGCCGTGTCTTCCTCGGATGGGTTTAGGTTTCTTCTTCCATTCACTTTCGCATCATATATTCTTTTCACACTCTTTTCTTCGTTCATTCGCTCTTCATACCCAGACCATCTAAGCGTCCTTTTCTTGATCCTAATTATAACGTTCTCATCAGCCCTGCACTCTTTCCGGATATCCACGTTTTTAATACGGTCATATGGTACATGGTTTTACCGCACATACGTCTCAAGGATCTCTTTTCCACAGCATTCAGTCTACTTTCATCCTTACTCTGCCAGTTCCATACACATCAGGGTTGGTATAAGCACTCCATTGTGGACCGCTAGCTTCGCTTCGTTGGACAATTTCCTATTTGCGCCAACAGCGTTCAGTCTTCCATCAATGGAGTTTCCTGCATTCACCCTTCTTTGAACATCCTTATCAGCCTTTCCGTTTCTCGTAATCATACTTCCTAAATACAAAAACTTATCCACTTGCTCCAAGTATTCATCAATCACAACTATATTGCACGCTGTTCTCGTACTCTCTCTTTCAAACACCACGACTTACTTACATTCATCACCAACTCATTCTGCATACATACTTGGTTCATCCTAGACACGAGAAACTGTAGTAAAAGATAGCATAGCTGACAAAAACATAATTTTGTAAAACATAATTTTGTTATTACAGTCAGCAAGGCACGATGAAATTTGTACCTTGCGGGAATCCGGCATTCCAGAGGTTAAATCAGAATTGTCATCATCTCAATCATCGTGGTAGTAATCGAATAGTTGAACAATCTCGATTGAATAAACCCGTCTACTGTGATTCGGTCCAGTCATCTGGAATAAGCTTCCCCCAAATCTTGCCAAAATACAGGAAATAGCAGAGCTCAAACGAGTCTTTAAAGCCAAAATGTTTTAAAAATCCTACACATGAAACATAACTTTATGTACGTAGAAATAAAATTGAAAGTCATATTTCTACTAAACAAACGTCCCAAATTTGCTTAGTTTCGGTTTTCTCCTTTCTTGTATCCTTGCAACTCAATGTCCTTACTGTCCGAAAACCTTATATTTATTCTCATTAAATATTTTCTCGATCTTCCATTATTTTTTTTATATTCACACTGTTTGTATTTTTACAATAGTTTACCTTATATTACTCTTATATTGATTTTTTTAAGTGCCAACGCGTACTTCCCGACCTTCCTCTTCTCCATCTCCTCCCCCTCGCCACTACCTTCAGCCTCACAACATACCCCGATTGGGGATGCTAGGACTCTTGTGCAGTATTCACTACAATTAAAAAAAAAACTGTTTTAAATTTTTTTCCTTTTCTCTACTTTAACAAATTTGTTCGTATTATATATCGTCGCTTAAAAGGCAAAATGGCTTTAGCGACACATTGGTCGAAAATGAGTAAAATATGCAGTTTTGATCTGTTTATTTTTCTGCATCGAAAGCTCTGACTCTCGTTTGATTATGAAGACTTTTGTGGCCATTAAGTCACATAAAATATATTTACCATTTGGGAGAAGTCTTGACTCAAGCAAAACAAGTTTGGAATTTTTTTAGCTTTTGTCGCTTTAGGTTACTCAGTCATTGAGTTACCTAAGTTAACTTTTTTTTTAATCCAACTAGGTACTGAAGACTTATGAATGAAATAAACTAATCAACAAGGAGGATAAACGATATTTTAATATTAAAGCCTACCACACAAATACGGGATATTTCTCTCCTTTGCTGAGGATATTAAGAAACCACAATACAATTCACTGCACAAACAATGAAGTACACATTTTTAATGACCCGATAAATCAATTTAAAAATAAAAACTGACATCATATCAAGCTGATATTGTTATAATGCCTTTTAGTTATAGACTGGTTATATGAAGTACCAAGTACCAAACCTCTTATAGGCATCTCTTCAGTACAGGTGTCAATAATACATTTATTTATGTTCTACCTTCTTTAATATTATTACTTTGCTTTTTTTGGTTATTCATTTACTTTTACATTTTCATAAACTTTTACTTGATTACCTACTGTTGTTAAATATTCTAATTAAATAACACTCATGTATATATGTTTTGGGCATCGTGCCTGTTATATGTACTAAAATAAAATAAATATTACAAAACTAGGCTACATAAATTCACTGTTATTATTATTTATTCTGAAACAAGAAAAAACTTTAAAATGCTCTGGTGTAACCTTTTCAAAATTGCGCTTCGGCCCTTTTGTCTTCCCGGCGACGATATGTACTGAAAATAATAATTACGCATTTTTAATTTGAAATGTTACGTGCTCACATCACAACCGAAATAATACTGTTTTATTCTCAGAGCAATAATATACAAGAGAGAGCGCTGCTGTAGTCAGTTTTTATGAGGTGTGCCAAACTCGGCTAGACCTAGGCGTGGCTAGGACTAGGGCCAGGGTTTTTATACATCCGTTCATAGCACATGTCGACATAATGTTTTTGTTTATTCGTATAACCACCTTTTCACAGTATTGTTATAATCAAAAATATAGCATGTAACCTAATTAACCGTGGAGTTATGTTCATTTATTTCGCGTGTCGAAACGTCTGGGCGGAGTCAACGGAGACGCGGGACACGAAAACATTCTAACAATACTTGGGCGGTGTGATAATTTGGGAGATTTTGTTGTTCTTTCTTTCTCATAGTAAAAACCCGGTGAGAGTCATTTATATCAAATTTGTATAGGTTAGGTAAAAAGAATTAGCTCTCTCTCTCTCTCCATATATTGTTACTTCAAGGTTTTATTATGTTAAATCTGGATGCCCAGAATTGCGTCAGAAAAAAATCACTACGAACACGGATCGCGACGATGTCGCTCTCAGACCGTCTGAAATAAAATTAATGATTATGGTATAATTATTATTTTAACGTTTGGCTTCCGTGAGACGTGACGGCGAGAAGGCCATTAACGTTATTAATGAACAGGTGTAATTGAGTTTTTAAACGAGGCGCCCGCAGAGGTAGGGAGCGAGGTGTGGAGGAAGCTGTAGAAATGAAAAATCGTCGAAAAGTTGATCCATTTGTTTTTTGTAATGATTTTTCAAATTGTTTTTCTTCCCATTGTTACGATGGAAGCTGGAAAATCTGAATTTTTTTTATTTTTTAAAGTCATAATAATTCATGAAAATATTCATGAACTATTCAATACCTCTTATTTTTATTCCTTGGCCTTCTGGCGTCCAGCTTTGGAAGTATGCCTCTATCTTAAGTTAGAACCTTGGAGTAACAATGTATGGAGAGAGAGAGCTAATTATTTTTACCCAACCTATACAAACTTGTGATAAATCACTTTCTCCGGGTTTTTACGTCGTACACCATGAGAGAGAAAGAGACAACAAATATAATTCACCGCTTCTATGTACTATCGCGATGATCTTGAGCTCCTGGGTCACCGCGGTACTACGCCCACATTTTTTACAATGCCACTAAACTTGACACAACTAAACGGTTTTTTAGATTATATGCTAAATTTTTGTTGATAACAATACTGTGAAAAAGTGGTTATACGAATAAACGAAAACATTAGGTCGATATGTGATATGAATGTATGTGTAAATACCCTAGCCTTAGTCTTAGCCACGCCCAGGTCCGCCGAGTCCGGTAAAAATCATCTAAAACATCTACACTGCCTTGGATAGATACCACTCTATATACTCTAAGGCAGAGGTTCCCAAACTTTTTTGTCCCGTAGACCACTTGTCTATTATTTCTGTTTTGTATAGACCCCCTGCTTTCCTAGTACTGATTTTTTTTTAGCGTTGGGAAAAACTTCAAAGTTTTGTGAACGCTTCAGGAACTGCTAGCTCTTTGAAATGAACCCTTCGCGGTGAACACTTCAATTGTAGTCGAACTCGTCAAAAAATAGTACTAGTCGGCAGAGATCCCAAATCGAAAAGTGCTCGCGAATCAACTAAATTTACCCTCCGAAAAAAGAGCACTAGTCGGTAGAGATTTTAAATCGAAAAGTACTAGCAAATCGGCAAAATATCTTCCAAAAAAATTAGTATTATTAATATAATTAGGGAATTAAAGTCCATTATAAGATAGTACTACGTAAGAACCTACATAGGTACTATCTGTGAGGTGGATTATTACATTTGCGGGAAGCCAACATTTTGGTGACGGCCTGCCTAAATGGAATCCACTCCCGCGGACCCCCATTTACGTCTCATGCACCCCCAATTTTTTTTTTCATTGACTTGGACCCCTTGCAGGTCGGAATCGACCCCTGGGGGTCGATATAGACCACTTTGGGAATGACTGCTCTAAGGTTAGAACCAAGGACTTTTATTTAACTTTTATGTAACTGAAAGGGTACCCGGGTACCCTTTTCGTTTTTCAACATTGTTTTTTTGTGTTCTTGTAAGCTTTATCGGCTGAAACTTCCTGATTTCTTTAAAATAGTGAAAATGAACGATTAAACATAGCCGTTGGATATGTGGAGGGTGGTATGTGAGCGGAAAACGCTTTATTAAAACACCTTCTGACGAATGAAAGGGTACCCGTGTATCTTCATTTATTTTATATGAAATTAGAAGCTTTTCTCTATTATTTAATCAAAGATGAGTTGAAAATGCAGTTTTTATCAGTTTTTTTAATGCTCTGACTCGCGTTTGATTCTGAAAACTTTTGTGGCCTTTCAGCCGTTTTAAATAATATCAAATTTATTTTTACTACCTGATCACGCTCTTGTGATCATATATTATTTTTGATATCCAACATTCGACGGCAACTGTGGTCGAGTGAGAAGACGCTTGACTACGAGTCCACGGGTCGCGGGTTCACTCCCGGCGTGCGCAAATAAATTTTATTCAATCAATATGTGTCATTACACATTCAATCATACATAATATTCTCATAGTGTATTTGCGGCACGTTCCAGAGTGGTATTTACTCTTCAGTATCGCCCTGGTGAATATCCAGGTACTTCTCAGCCTTTCAGCTACTAACTGGTCTATAATAATATAAAGTCTATTTGCGGCACGTCCCAGAGTGGTAGATACTCTGAATATCGCTCTGGAGAAAAACCATCATTCAGAATCGAAACGTTGCTTGTAATGGCTTTTGCCATGTGTAGTGACCAGATTTGAATATCCAGGTACTTCTTGACCTTTCTCTTCTCCATCTCATTCCCTTCTACATTACCTTCAGCCTCACAACATACCCCAATCGGGTACGCCATAGCCTCACTGGCTCTAGACGGTTGGGAGCAGTTGGGACTCATGTGTGCTATTCACTATAAAAGGAGGTTTTTTTTAATTTAAAATTGCCCTTATTGACCTTCCCCTTACTGTGCTAAATTATTATTCCGGCCCCGGCGTTGTGTAATCATTACACAGGTAAAAAATTAACAATCATTATCTAGAGAATAGTATCGAACAACATTTACTCACACAAATTTAAAGTGCGAGCAGTTCGAACACTGTTGCATCCGATTATATTTTTTATGCTCATCACAAAGCTGTTTTTCCGTCTACAATTTATTATAATCATCAATAAACAGGCTATCAAATGAAAAGCAACGTGTTTTCCTCCTGCTCAGAGAATACCGAGGTCTTTAACTTCAGATGATGTAAAGCAGTCTCGGCACTAAAAGCCTTTTCAAACTTCCCCGTCACTGTTCATCCGCATCTTTCGGCGGCCCTAATTTACATCTCAAACACAGACCAATCTTTTTCGCGTTACTTTCGAAATGCCGTGTTTGGCGGCGGGAATCATTTCGGTTGATTTCCCCCGGGAAAATATAGCCAAACACCTGGTTAATGTTTTTCTTGGAGGGAATATAAAAATGTCTTTGCCGTTTGCCATGTTTGCCGGGTATTTTGGACTCTGACATCTGTTAACAGCGATATTTAGAGATTTGAAATTGTTGGCTATTGGCCATTAAGCTTGTGTTAAAAAATACTTTCGCCTTGAATTCTATATGTTTTGGTTTCCTGAACTTAAGATGTATTCACCATGATAAATGGTTTCGCTTGGCAATAAATATAAGACAATAGTTTTTTTACGAAAGTTGTTTATTTTGGTAGAGCTTTAGACATATTTTTGTATAATATACTAAATAATGTTTGAAATACCATTATTTATGCGTTGAAACTTTAATTTGATTTCTCAGAGGTAAAGATAGCCTAACTTGCAAAGCGATCTAGTCCAATCTACTGAATCGAACCCGTTAATCACTCCTCAATCACCTCAGTTAATTCCTCAGCAAGGCCGTTGTCGGTTGTTTTCTGTCGGGTTGCGCACCGCCTAGTTTCTGTATTCTGCCCCGCTTCTTATTAGTGACGTCCGCGCGTAATAGTATTGCGTGTATAAAATTATATAGTGCGGTAAGTACCGGTACAATTGTCCTATAATTTATTATTTTTCATACATTTATTATAATTAAACATAACGACTGTTGAGATTTCACTGACTGACTAACTAACTAACTAAACATCATGCCGTTTCTCCACAGGGGAAGGCAGAGAAGACAGACTGCCATAAAACTCTGTCTTAGTACATACTGCTTGCATTATTCAAATTCATGAATCGTCTCATACATACTCTTCTGTTATTCTTGACATGGCCCGACTCTTACTCCCGAAGTATTTGATTCACTTGATGGTACCGTGTTTCCCTTGGGCGTCCCCGACTTCTTCTTCCATTTACTTTCGCGTTATATATGTTATCACCTTCTTTTCTTCGATAATTCGCTCTATATACCTAAACCATCTAAGCGTGCCTTTCTTAATTCTATTTATTACGCCTACATCAGCTTTGTTATTTATTATTTCCGGATAACCACATTTTTAACACAGTCATACATGGTTTTACCGCACATACGCCTCAGGGATCTTATCGATCTCAATGATCTCATTCAAAGACTTTGTTGAAACATAATACGCTCGCTTAAATGACCGGTTTTGCCCGAGAAGTGGATAGGAAAATATTATTAAGGTGTGATTTTGTGGTGATACATGCATAATTAGGTAATTGTTGGAAGTTGGTGGGATTTATTCTATTGAGGTAGGCTTTACTCAAAATTGTGCTGTCGAGTTCAATTTCTAAAAGGCTGAAAGCGCATAGTAACTTATTAATGTTTTTATTAATGCTTCTTTTAACCCTTATGTGACTGAAGAAAACTACACCTTTTTAAAATTGATATGAAGGTTTCTTTTACAGTATATAATTTGCTGAAGTTTGTTGGACCACTTTTATGACGTAATACATTTCGTCTCAGTTCAAGACTTGGGGAAGTGGATAGGAATTTCACCCAGTACTATCTTTTTTGGGGTTTTTAAATTTACTAGGTGATTTAAAATAGTATCAATGAGACAGGCGATGTACTTTGAATACAACAGTACATCATATTTATAATTTAAAATAAGATAAAATGATTAATAAATATGGACAAGCTTCAAATTCCATACAAAACACATGAGGGTACCCGGGTACCCTTTCAGTTATCAGAAGGTGTAAGTTGTACTTAAGCGTTTTCCGCTCACATACCACCCTTCAAATATTCAACAGTTATGTTTATTTGTTCATTTTCACTATTGTGGAGAAGTCAGGAAAATTAAGCCGGTTAGACTTACTAGAACACTAAAAAAACAATGTTCAAAACCGAAAGGGTACCCGGGTACCCTTTTCATCACAAAAAAGTTTAATAAAATTCCTTGTTTCTAACTTTAGATAGAGGCATACTTCCAAAGCTGGACGCCAGAAGGCCCAGGAATAAAAATAAGAGGTATTCCCTTCACATATTCAACGGTTATGTTTAATTGTTCATTTTCACTATTGTGGAGAAGTCAGGAAAATTCAGCCGTTTAGACTTACTGGAACAATAAAAAAATCTATATTAAAAACCGAAAAGGGTACCCAAGTACCCTTTCAGTCACATAAGGGTTAAGTCCATGATAACTTATGATTTTGTTATTTTTTAAATACTTAATTGCATTTTTCAACATTATCACATATTTTTTCTTCTATAGTATAAATGTTATCAATATGTGACAAAAATTCGGACAGTGAACGAATATTTCAAAGTTCCATAAATCTTTATTGAAATTAGATAGCGAGCTAAAAACAGTTCCGTTGACTTAAAAATTCTACATAGAAAATATATTTTATACTGTTACGTCGTCAAAAACCATTTCTGCTTCATGATTTAGATTATAACTAAGATTAGTTAATTGGCATTCTTGTGTCAAGAAATTATAGATGCGAGAGCTGGAATGTTTGTCTATCTGTAGATCCCTATAGTTTTGAAGTTCCCACTCATGTGTGTTGTAATTCACGTCAAACAAAAAAAAAACGTTTGGCAGTCGGCCATTTCCTTAGTGGGGCCATGAAAGAAGTTCAACATACTTTAGATTGACGGAAAACCAGCCATAAATCTGGCCATCGCGCTAGAACGATGGCTTATTTGATAGTTTATGGTATGGTTTAGTACTGTATCAAAATATATCTAGCTGTTGGAAATAACAGCTAGATGCCGCCAACGTCTAACGCTATTGACTAAAATTTGCGCCAACAGTTAGAAATTATTACAAAAAATATTAGTACCCACATACGAATATTATTCGACGTAATAAAATCTCCATACTAGCTATTGTATTAGCGTTAGCGCCGAGTAAACAAAAAGGTGTAAGAGTTTATGCATCGTAAACGACATTATGCGTATCTTTTTATACTTTCTTACTAGATGTTTTTGTGGAATATCCTATCCGAAACGCGCGATACGTAGCTCCAAGAGTCAAGCGAATAAAATAATGACCAGGTAAAATATCGGCGGCACCTAAATAATTCTCCGAATGTCACCAAAATCTCTAACAGATGTATTATAACGACGCATCGCATTGTCATTTACCTATTATTTTAGTCTAAAAGGTGAAAGGAGTGTGTACTTCGTGCACAATATTATGCCTAGTTAGGAATAATCTTTTGCTTATATTTCGTCTTACTAGACGTCTTTGTGGATTTTCCTATCTGAAACGGCCCATACGTAGCGCCTAGAATCAAGCGACGAAAATAATGAAAAGTAAAGTAATAAGTGGATTAAGTATTAATAATAAGTATAAGGCAACATACTTTCAGATTGTTCATTTCCGCGCCCAAGCCCACACCTTTCAATTCCTGCATACAATTATCCATGTACAAATTGAACAACCATGGTGATATTACACAGCCTTGCTTTACATCTTTTGTGATGTTAAACCACTTCGTAAAAACACCGTTCACTCTAACACATGCAACATTAGTATTTTAGTATTATTATTCCATATTTCACTAGAAGGGACAAATATTTTTCATTTCCCGTATTATGTCTAGTCGAGTGTCGTATTTACCATACATGCGTAACATAACTAATTCCAAAAGTTGCAAAGTTCTGCCCACTTTCTAAATAACATGAAATGATTTATCTCTGCAACACGTTTGTTCGAAGACAAATAAGAATCCATCATCTGGCAGGCACGTTTCTTTATTAGTACTAAAAATCAATCTCTTCCAACCTTGAAGTAACAATGTATGAAGAGAGAGCTAATTCTACCTCACCCATACAAACTTGCAATAAATCACTTTCTACGGGTTTTTACGTCGTACACAATGAGAGAGAAAGAGACAACCAATATAATACACCGCTTCTATGTACTGTCGCGATGATCTTGAGCTCCTAGGACACCGCGGGACTCCGCCCACATTTTTTACTATGCCACTAAACTCGACACAATTAAACGGTTTTTTAGCTTTTATGCTATATTTTTGTTGATAACAATACTGTGAAAAAGTGGTTACACGAATAAACAAAAACATTATGTCGATATGTGATATGAATGGATGTATAAATACCCTAGCCTTAGTCTTAGCCACGCCCAGGTCCGCCGAGTCCGGTAAAAATCATCAAAAACTTACTACACTGCCTTGAATAGATACCTCTCCATATACTCTAAGCTTCCAATCTTAGAGCAATAATACACAAGAGGTAACGATAGATCGATTTGTAGTCAGTTTTTACTAGGTTTTACTGACTCGGTTGGACCTGGGCGTGGCTAAGACTAGGATTACGGTATTTATACATCCATTCATAGCACATGTCGACACAATGTTTTTGTTTATTCGTATAACCACTTTTTCACAGTATTCTTATGAAAATAAATATACCATACAACCTAAAAAACCGTTGAGTTATGTTCAGTTTAGTTGCACTTCAAAGCGTATGGGCGGAGTCTCGAGAGACGCACGAGTCAAAGAACATGGTTACAATACTTTGAAGCGGTGTGAAATTTTGTAGTATTTTTCTCTCTCACGGTATACGACGTAAAAACCCGGAGAAAATAATTTATCGCAAATTTGTTTGGGTTGGGTAAAACAAATTAGCTCCCTCCCATAGATAGATCTTACTCCGAGCTTCCAACATAATCCTCACGAATCCTATTATTAATGATTTTGTTTGGCGAACTCGGTATCATTTCATTTAACTTAAAGGTTTTTAACAAGATTAAAATTTACAAGCAGCTAGAACAATATCAAGCAGGCATACAATTTGAAGGGCTTAACCAACCTCTAACCACGAATTTCTAAGCCATATTCTTAAATCTAAAGGTTTTCGATTGAACTGAAACCGTTACTCATTTAAAATTCATCTGACTGTTGTTTTGAAACTATTTGAGATGTTATTCGGTTATTTTTAAGGTTTTTTAATGTATAGTTTGTACGTTTTACCTCCCTCCCCACTGAGCTTGCTCAAAAATAATATAAGTCTAATATCAAGGATATTTCCTTCTGTAACAGTTGTAAATATGTGCGGGCTGTCCCTGACCTATTCAAGGTCGTAAATCTTGAACTTTTTGATGTTTTGTATTTATCGAGGATTTTACGCAAACGAATATTGTGGTTCGAGAATAGATAAAAACACTTTTTTTTGGTTGTTGTGGTACTAAATATTTTAAGGGCCCTAAACTCAGCTCTGACTTGTCAATTCAGGATATTGAAGGTAAATATTGTTGCTTTGAAGCTTCTGTGATGAGAAATAGCACGAAAATCACTCATTTCATGCTATTTCTTTTATATAATACATACATATTTTGACAGTTTGTCTATGAACAATAAATTAAATAAACTAGAAAAACAAAGAAAATCGTTTATTGTAAAAGTATGCATCCATACAGACAAATTATAATAATAATAATTAAAAAAAACAACAAAATCACATCGGCAAAAGTGCTGTAAGGGCGAAAAATGAACCTTTCAACATATTGTAAAATCATATTTTTTAATACAAAATGTACTCCACCTTTTTTTAGTAATATTATATTGAAAAAAAACTAAAAAAGGGTGTATTAATTTACAGTATAAGTAAATTTTCCAATATATAAATTCATGTTATAACAGTACTTCACAAAATTCAAAATTTTGATTAATTTAAAATTATAAAATCATTCTTATGCACCCCTGACACCCCCACATGTACAAATACCGTAGTTTAAGCAATAAATGTACCCATTCCGAAGATGACCGTAACAGGTCGAAACCAGTCTGGTCTCAATAATAAAACACTGGAAAAGAGTTTAAAACTTGTATTTTTAATCGTGGAAGATGTAATAATAGCAATTGAACTATTTTTTTTTCATTAAATCTGGTTTTTATTATGACTTATTTGTATTACATGGTATATAAACTAATGATAATAAGTACATGTCATTTTAAAATGTTAACAATATAACATTTTTGCAACAAGCATAAACATTTATTTTTAATACACTCATTCTTCCTTCAAATTTCACACTTTCAGGCATCTCATCATACATTTCAAAAATAAATATCAATATAAACTAAGAATTATTGATTTAATAAAACAAATTTATAACTTTATTCCACTTTTTTTATTTTTGACTGGACCGGTTTCAGCCTATAACGGCCATCTTCAGACTAGTACAGGTTGTTCTTATTCTATGGCTTATATACTATTTTTGGGATGTTTGGGTATCAGTATTGCTGCATGATTTTATTAGTAACAAGTTACTTTTAGTTTACTATTTTATATTAGTATAATTAAATATATTATAATTGAAGGAAAATCATGGTTCACTGCACCTGATATCCCGAAAATAGTATATAAGCCATAGAATAAGAACAACCTGTACTAGTCTGAAGATGGCCGTTATAGGCTGAAACCGGTCCAGTCAAAAAATGAAAAAGTGGAATAAAGTTATAAATTTGTTTTATTAAATCATTAAAATGGAATTCCACCATGAATTAACAGTTACGAAATTAAAAATAATAGGAATTAATATTAACTAGAAATTAAAATTTGTACAGCGTCCTTGAGGCTATTTTTCACAAAAACGACGCCCTACAAATTATCCAAATATTAATATTAATATTATTATTATTTTGATTAAAGTCAGTGCAAAGTTTTTTCAAATTCTTATGTTACTAGATCGTGTTTGCTTGTGATTTGCTTTAAGTTTGACCTAAAATTGTTATTCTATTTATACAAAATTACAAATATAAAATAACATCTTTCCTGTTTTTCTGTTCGTGGATTCATTTAGATCTCAGGAGCTGGAAGGTATTTTAAATTCTTCAGACAAGTTTTAAAGTTTTAAAATACAATTGGCAAAGGCTCTCAATTATAGGACAGGAAAATATGAATGTTAATGTCAAATGTGTGGTATTAAGAGGGGGAGATATGCTAAAATAATTATAATTTTAATTAAATAAAAACACGTTATTTTTTTCCATTAATCCACTTTATTTTTGAATAAGTCTACTAGTTTCGATTTAAGTCCCGATAAAGATTCAGCAGAATCGAATATATATATATATATATATTTATATATAAATACATGTGTGTGCAATCGAAAGGTTGAAGGAACCAAAGCGCATACCAGACACTAAGTTTGGAGATCGTGCTGCAGGAGTGTCAGGTCCTAAAGCCTGGACTAAACTAACACATGATCTGAGAATAAAAAAATACTCAATAAAGTTCATAGCGAAACTTAAAACTCATCTTTACAGAAAATCATATCCATAACAGAATTACAGAATTGACCCAATTGACCCGGCTAGGCTAACCCGTTAGCTTCTAAACTCACCAGTATAATAATATCTTTTCATGCAATAATCCGCGATCCTCAATCCTCGATCTACTGCTAAACAAAATGTTCGTTAATTTTTCACAGCCCGAGACAAACGCAACGTAACTAACTAACTAACCATCACGCCGTTTCTCCGCAGGGGTAGACAGAGAGGACGAACCGCCATACAACGCTGTCTTGGCACACACTCCTTGCTTCGTTCACATTCATCCATCGTCTCACACATACTATTCTGTTATTCTGACTCGTCACGTGGTCCGATTCAAGTATTTGATTCTCTTGATCGTGCCATGTCTTCCTCGGGCGTCCCCGACTTCTTCTTCCATTCACTTTCACACTCCTTTCTTCGTTCATTCGCTCGACATGCCCAAACCATCTAAGCGTCCCTTTCTTGATCCTATTCATTACGCTTACATCAGCTTTGCATTCTTTCCGGATATCCACATTTTTAACACGGTCATACATGGTTTTACCGCACATACGTCTCAGGGATCTCATTTCCACAGCATTCAGTCTACTTTCATCCTTCCTCTGACAGTTTCATGCCTCACTGCCATACATAATATAAAGCGATGGAACTATTAAAAAATTAGATATATTTAGATGCACATATATAGAGTTCTGTCATTATCTCTCGATGCACGTACAAAAGTGACCGTTAGGTACATAACGATCTACATAATCTTAAAAAAAATAAATCTTTACACACCTTTTCACACTTGCCAATTCAACGATTATCTCATAATATGTGTATAAGAATGAACCTCTCTTATATGATATCTTTTTTGTTTTTCATTGCTAACCTTATTTGCGTTATTATATCATATATAGTGCGTCACACTACTTCATTTTGTACTTATATGACTCCTTTGGATATATAATACCTTGTCTATATGTGAGATGTACATAAATGTTTAATTTCTTTTTTTCACACTGTGCATGTATCTACAATAGTTTTATATCATTCATCTCTTAATGTATTTGGTGAACAACTGTTTTTTATGAGATCTTGTCAAATAAATAAACATCAGGGTTGGTATAAGCACTCCACTGTGGACTGCTAGCTTCGCTTCTTTATACAATTTCTTATTAGTGCCAACAACGTTTAGTCCTGAGTCCAGACTTCCCTGCATTCACCCTTCTTAAGTAAATATCAATAAGGCAAATTCAGCTATAGTTTTAGGTATTTTGATAGTTTTATGGTAAATTTTGCGATAGTTTTTAAGTTTCGTAAAAAGCTCTTGATGTGATAATACACAAAAATTAACCAAATATTATTATTACGAATATTTTTTACGTTTAGCGATTACAGCGAAGCCTGTCGCGACCGTCTCCGGAAGGATAAAACGTTATTAGTTCAATCCTGTTCAAACAACGAAATAGCCACATCCTTTGTCCGGCTGAACCGAGTGTTTATTATTGCTACTGCGCACGAGTAAAAAATTACAACACAAACGTAGAAACGCCGCTCTGTTTGTTAAAACTAAAATTAAATTCGTGCGTAATCTATCGGGAGGAAAAGAAGTAACAAAGAAAATGGTTTCACGTCTTTGGAATGGAACGCGCGAGATGAGCCTTGCGCCAGGGTAAAGGAATTCGGTGTATTCACTTCAAAGAATGTATGTACATTTCACAAATTACGCCATTAATTACATTACTGATCGAATTTTTCACGATCTCTTTGACTGGCACGTTATTTTTTACAGTTTCTCTGACGGCTTCCGTGGTCGAGTGGTAAGACGCTCGGCTACCAATCCTGAGGTCGCGGGTTGAAACTCGGCGTTCGTAAATAACTTTAATTTAATTGATATGTGTTATAAGTCTTAACCTCAGAGAAATAATATACAAGAGATTGCGCTGTAGAGAGAGCTGTAGTCAAAGTGAATCAAAAAAATTACTCTTAAAAAAACGTAAGACCGTTAATATTTTAAGCGAAAAATTTTATAAATAGAAACAAATTAAATACTATGTATAATACCTACCAAAGTAAAAATGTTTGCTTTCTTATCAGGAACAAGAAATTTTATTTCCTAGTCAGCTACAAATTACTACAAATGCATTTGAACGAAGTTTTCTAATTTTTTTAAGTGATCTCTCAAAATACATGATTGATTATAATATGTTTACATTCGTAAATCATATCCACTGAATAGATATTTTCTAAAAGAGTGATCTATATCGATTTGAAAGAATGCTAATTTCGACCATTCACATAAGACATTTTGACTCTTAGGTCCCAGAAAAGCATAAAAATCAATTTTTCTGTTCAAGAAAGAGTTATCAATATTTGAAACGTTTGACCATTATTCACTACAAATAAGATTATACGAGGTTTGTCGGACTCGGATAGACGTGGGCGTGGCTAGGACAAGGGCTAGGGTATTTACACATACGTTCATAGCACATGTCGACATAATGTTTTTTTTTCATTTGTATAACCATTTTTTCACAGTATTGTTCAAAAAAATAAAATAACATGTAACCTAATAAACCGTTGAGTTATCTCAATTTATTTCGCGTATCATAACGTGTGAGTCAACGGAGACGCGGGATTCGAAGAACATTCTAACAATACTTTAAAGCGGTGTGATAATTCGGGAAAATTTGTTGTCTCTTTCTTTCTCATGACGTACGACGTAAAAACCCGGAGAAAGTGATTTATCTTAAATCTGTATAGGTTGGGTAAAAAAATTAGCTCTCTCCATATATTGTTACTTCAAAGTCTCAACACATTTAATTCGCATATAAAAATAATGTATAGTATATTTGCGGCACGTTCCAGAGTGGTAGGTATTATAAGCGTCGCGCTGGTGAAAGACCACCATCCAGAATCAAAAAGTTGCTTAAAATGGTTTTAGCTATATTTAGTATTTTGTTCGTATTATTGTTAATTTACTATAGAATGTGTTGCATTGCACTTTACCTGCATACCTTAATAATAAATTAATATCTTTTATACAGCTGATTTCGTGGGAAAATCACCTTAAGTGCGCACATTCTGGAATTAAATTATTATTTTTAAAACCTAACCAAAACTTTTAAACACCAGCCTCACCTTACTTCGAGGATTAGTCTGATACCTTTGCAGTAGTTTAAATGGAACAACTGGAAACTAGGTCACTTTCCCAATACAAATGCGAATCTGGTATGTTTCACACCGACGACTCGCAACGCGGGAAGGCCTAAGGCTGTATTCGGTGACCATTCTCACCCCTCGGCCCGGAGGCCGCGGTACAACGGGGTGTAACTGTGTGCTCAACGAACGAACCGAGCATTCCGTGAACAGAGAGGAGCGGCGAAACGATGTTTGAATTAGGGCCTAGCCAATGTGTTTGGACTTCAGCTATTTGGCCACCGAAGTGCCAGGAATTACCAATGGTGGAGGGGAACAGCTTTTGCGCTTTCGTTGCCAAGAAACAAGCGAGTGATAATAGAAAAGCCATGTTTAAAAATAATTTCGGCTTGCTTTCGCGAAACGGCCTGGCGTTATCTTCCCAGCGCCGTTCGAATGATCGTTATAGATTTTTATTTGTCTTTCCTCGTGTTTGAGAGGGTCACGTCTTTATGCCTTGAGATATTTAATCTCGGAGTAGCGATACAAGGAGGCATGGCTAATATTTTTACCCAACCAATACAAATTTGCGATAAATCACTTTCTCCGGGTTTTTAAGTCGTATACCACGAAAGAGAAAGAGGCAAGAAAAGTCGTCACATAATATTGCAACACTTCTAAGTATGTAGGGATGTTCTCCGTCCGCGCTAACTTCACATCATCGATTCGCATAATTTACATCGACGGATTTTGAGGTTATTTCCTATATTTGTGTCGGTCAAAAAAGTTGCAGAAGTAAATCAAACATGATGGTGGTATGTGCTATGCGTGAATGTTCAAATAAGACCAAACAAAGGCTATAAAACATCATTTTTCAGATGTGTTTCAACAGTTTTAAATATTTTTGATCGAACTTTAGAATGTTTACATTTTTAATGATAAAAAGACGTAAAATCAACAAAAAGCTTTCATCATTCTTCAGGCAAATCTTCTGTTATTAGTATTTGTGTGATATTTTGACTTCATCAATCATTTTAATGGTGTATTGAAATTGTTTTGTTTAATATATGTTAAAATATGTTTATTAAAAAAATCTATCCAACATCCTTTAACATATCTTTCCAGTATAAAATCCTATGTAAATAACCAACATATCTCTTCAGTATCGAGTCAGTCCTAACTACACTGTTTCGCAAAGGTGCCTCTCCATATCCTTCAAGGATTTAATGCTAACTTACTGCTGAATTAAGTCTATTCAATTCTAACAGAAGTCGGAAACATTATGTGCGTACTTTTGTTCTACGTAAATTAAGTTCTTTTAAATCTATATTCTGTATACATTCTCCGACCTCTACGTGATGCGACGCGGTTGTTTGATGTTATTATAGGCAGTAGGCACCAGTGGTGGCTCGTCACTATGAATTTGGATATGGCATAAAAATCTAGATGCCTGATAAACTTATTGAAAAATAACACTAATCTAGAAAGATTCGGTATCGTGTACTGAAATACGAACAAAACGCTATAAAAATATGCACATTAATTATTTATTATGTGCTTATACCAACCCTGATGTAAGGCAGTGCGGCAAAGTGTTTTCCTCCTGCTTAGCGAATATCGAAGTTTTTAACGTTTGAAAGAGAGAGTACGCAAACAGCGTGCGATATAGTTGTGAATGATGAATACTTGGAGCAAGTGGATGAGTTTGTGTATTTAGGAAGTATGTTTACGAGGGACGGTAAGGCTGATAAGGATATTAAAAGAAGGGTGATACTTGAATCGGGTCATGTAAAGAGTCAGAATAGACGGCCTGCATGGTCGAGTGGTAAGACGCTTGACTATGAATCCAGAGGTCGCGGGTTCGAATCCGGCGTGCGCAAATAAATTTTCACTCTATTAATATGTGTCATAATACATTTAACTGATACAAAATAAAATATAGTATATTTGCAACACGTTCCAGAGGGGTAGATACTGTATAGATAAGTATCGCCCTGTTGAAAGACCACCATTCAGAATTGAAACGAGGCTTGAAATGGCTTTAGACGCCATGTTTTGTGACTAGATCTGAATGGCCAGGTATTTACCAACCTTCCCCTTCCTCATCTCCTTACCCTTCCCACTACCTTCAGCTTCACAACATACCCCTATTGGGGATGCAATAGTCTCACTGGCTCTACACTGGCTCTAGACGGTTGGAAGCAGTTGAGACTCTTGTGCGGTTTTCACGTAAAAAAAAGAAGAGTATGTATGAATGAAAGTGAAGCAAGGAGTGTGTGCCAAGACAGAGTTGTATGGCGGTTCGTCCTCTCTGCCTACCCCTGCGGAGAAACGGCGTGATGGTTACTTAGTTTCATTTATTAAAATGATTATGTAGTACGAAAAATATTTTTTTTGGTATATTATTCCTGAGGAGTTCTTGCTTGGTAACGAGGAGCAAAGGTCGCCCGCAGTTGAGATGGGCTGATTTTACGGCCTACTTTCAAAGCCGGACGAAGGAGGGGTATTAAAGGACGATTTTATAAGCGATAAAAAACTAGGAGTATATTTGAAACTTAAAAATTCAATATAAAAGCACCCCCTCACGCTAAAACGTTTGATGCCTGTCAAGCAGAACGAGCTGTTTGATGTAAGATGCTGCCCGTGTATTCCCGTACACGACGTTAGAAAAATATTTCATAAAACTTATTCTGGGAAAGACAAAATTATAAAACCAAAAGGAATAATATTTTTACAAAGACATTCCAATGTTAAAAGGGTGTATAAAAGAAAGGGAATAAAAAATTAATTACGTTAAAAAGAGACTCATAAGAGTAGAGATTACTATATTTATATTATGAAAGACATTCACAGATAAGGGTTTACAGGAAGGATATCGTCACCGGAGAAGCAAAAGGTCTGAAGCACCATTTTGCGAAGTTTACACAAAGTTTTTTTATTGTTTCACAATGAGATTCATAAGTCGTCAGTACCTTGTTGGAATTGAAAAAAAAAGTTAACCCAGGTAACTCAATGCCCTCACCGAGTGACCTGAAGCGACAAAAAGCTAAAAAAGTCCCAAGCTTGTGTCGCTTGAGTCAAGCCTTCTCCGAAATGGTAAAAATATTTTATGGCCACAAGTCTTCAGAATCAAACGAGAGTCAGAGCATTCGATGCAGAAAAAAACTGGATCCAAACAAAATGTGAAACTCACGTTTGACCAGAGTGTCGCCTAACCCCTTGTGCCTTTCCAAAATCCAACCAGGTACTGAAGACTTATGAATTTCATTGTGAAACAAAAAAAACTTTAAAGTGCTCTGGTGCAAGCGTCGCAAAACGGCGTTTAAGCCCTTTTGCCTTTCCAGCGACGAAAGCACTGATTCAAAAAGCTGTTGAGAAAATATCCTTCAAGTGGTTTTGCCAATATTCTTTGTTCCAAACTGGGAGTTTTAATTCTTTGGGTAATGCGTTGTCCTGTGTATACTAGCGTTGTGACCGCTCTGAAAGAACTACTTCTTTTGGCAGCAGTTTCTACTTCATTCATTGTTCATTGAACAAATACTTCAATTGAAGTTCGTAGTTCATTTTAGCGTTCTGACTGCTCCGTGTGAACTATTTCATTTTGCGGCAGTTCAAACCCCATTAATTTAATTTCATTGAACAAATTCTTCAATAGAAGTTAGATCACAAAGAACTACTTCAATTTGCAGCAGTTCAGTGGTGAAGTTGAACTCAAAAGCCTATAAAGAAGTACTTCATTTCAAAGTTCTTTGATCTAAAGGAACGTGTTTTCGTGGGGAGTTCTTTTCGTTTTAAAATCTCTTTGTTTTGGCGAGGAACTAGTTCCAGTTCTTTTCGTTTTGAAATCCCTACCGACTAGTACTTTTTATTTTGGCAAGGAACTGGTTTCAATTATTTTCGTTCTTAAATCTCTACTGACTAGTACTTTTTTTTTGGCGAGGAATATCAAGGAACCGGTTTCAAAAAGAACTGAACAAATAACCGGATAAATTAAAATCTAATTTTTGCGAGTTCAACTTCAATTGAAGTGTTCACTGCGAAGGGTTCATTTTAAAGAACTAGCAATTCGTGAAGCATTCACAAAACATTCAAGTTTTTCCTAACGCTAGTGTATACGCGATGTATTGTAAGAAGGAATTAATTAAAAAATTAGTTGTCTGAGGAGATGACGATAAGTGTATTTGATTTTATGATTGTATGATAATTCTTCTGAGTCTTATGTGATACGATAAGTGAAATAAGTCTAAAACTTCATCATTCTTAAACTATTTCCATGTGTTTTCTGGTTTTCGTTCGCGCAAGATACATATGCGCCCGAAACCGATGGAGAAAACTCACTTTTATGGAACATGCTAAACAATGAGCGCACGAGCAGATGACCGAAATTCCGGGCACATTTGATTTGTGCCCCGACAGCCGCAATATTCTCCGTTTGCAGACGTTTCAAGTAGTGTCAACAGTTAACAGGTGGCAGTAATCCGATCGTAAATCATACTTTGCCCAACAGATTTGCAGTGAAATATGTTCACTCGTTCAGTAACAATCTTCTCATTTGAAGTAGGAATTGAATTAGAGGTGCGATTCATAAAAAAGTTGGGGCATGCCCGTTTCCCAAGTGTCCTTCTAGGAGAACCTCATCTGATAGTTATGCATAACATTATTATCTGCTGGTTAAATCATTTCCAAGAACTGAAGATATGTTCAAATCGACAGAAGTACGAGGCCTGTTCAAAAGAAAAGATGAATTTAGAATTTTCGCGGGCTGTTTTTGTGTGTTCCATTTTTTGCTTTTGAAAAAAAATGGAACAAAGAATATGTATTACATTTTGCGTTAAAAATGGAATTAAATGCTCCGACGCACTTAAAATGTTGACTGTGGCATTCGGCGAGTCTACTTTGTCTCAAAAAAGTGTTTATAAGTGGTACAAGCGCTTTACAGAAGGCCGAGCAGATGTTAATGACGATGAGCGTCCCGGAGTTGTGGAAAAACAAATCATGGATTTTATTCTTTGATCCATTTTTTTCAAAAGTAAAAAATCGAAGAACACACAAAAACGTGATTAACCTTTCCAGTTGTCAAAAACAAACCACTCATCCAAAATGGCTGATAATTCTAATATATCTCATATATATATACATTGTTATGTTGGTACACATAAACATATGTGTACCAACATAACAAAAAAAAAATCGATATTTCATAATTCACCTATTCTTTTGAACAGGCCATGTATGTTGTGGGCGTGTTTTTGTGCCCGAATAAAAGTCAATTTTATTTTTCTGTAGTTGAAATCAATAAAATATTTTCAAAAGTAGAAATTCTTTTCAAACCGCTAATCGGTTTTATCATCCTGTAGAGTCCCTAAGAGTCTGGGTCTAGGTTTTACACTGGGGGCATCATTCGTTATTAAAATTGAGTGGGAAAAGTATTATTTTCTTAATTCTTTTTTTCATTACAAGTATTTTAATCAAAGGGCTTATAAGGGAAAAATGCGTGATCAATTTCATTAGAATTAAAGAAAAAATTACCTTACTTGGGGCACACCAGATTTGCTCACAAAACACTTTTATCGGTGTATCTCTTCAGTGGGTTAGGTTAGGTTATGTGAGAGTAGGTTAGGTCAGATAATATTAGGTAAGGTCAGGTTAATTATTTATTTATTTACAAACCAACGGACTATTGTCCAATTACACAAAAAACGCATAACATGAAATGGTAAAAAATAGCAATAGTGAAAGAACAGCACATATATAATATTAAATGAAGCAATGACAAGAATAAGAAAAATAAACATTAGAAAGAACATTCAAGGCAAAGCCAAGGTCAAGTCAAAGTTTTGGTAGAGTCGTAAAGAATGACAAAAATTATTTAGACTGGTACCAAAAACTTTAAATCCCGAGTTAACAAGTCTCAACATTCTGGACAGTGGAGAATAATATTTAGTAGAGTGATGATTGGGAAACAGCAATTTATTGTTTCTGAGTCTGCGGCAAGGAATGTTGAACTGGATGAGTTGCAACAAAGAAGGTGAGACAATAAAACAATTACTAATTTTGAAAATGCAAATTCTTCAAGTCTTTCCTACGCTTTTCAAGTGAAGAAATTTTCAATGTTTGATCAACTTCATCATATTATAATCGCCCCTTTCTCGCCCTAATCTCCATGCAACTCCGCGGAAGAAGCGATGTTGTACAGATTCGATATGATAAATATGAACAGTATGGAAAGGGGATCAAATGATTGTGTTTGGGTTGTGTACATTTTGATTCATAATTAAACCAAAACTTTTCAACCCCAACCTAACCTTACTTAACTTTAACAAGCCCAATAGTTTTTTTGTTCAAACCTTGGAGTAACAATATATGGAGAGAGAGCTAATTCTTTTTACTCGACCTATACAAATTTGGAATAAATCACTATCTCCGGGTTTTTACGTCGTACACCATGAGAGAGAAAGAGACAACAAATATAATACTCCGCTTCTATGGACTGTCACAATCTTGAAGTAACAATATATGGAGGGAGAGCCAATTATTTTTACCCAACCTACACAAACTTGCGATAAATCACTTTCTCCAGGTTTTTTACGTCGTACACCATGAGAGAGAAAGAGACAACAAATTTCATAGACCGCTTCTATATACTGTCGCACTGATCTTAAGCTCCTGGGTCACCGCGGGACTCCGCCCACATTTTTTATTATGCCGGTTTTTCAGGTTATATGCTATATTTTTGTTGATAAAAATACTTTGAAAAAGTGGCTATACGAATAAACAAAAACATTATGTCGATATGTGATATGAATGGATGTATAAATACCCTAGCCTTGGTCTTAGCCACGCCCAGGTGCGCCGAGTCATGTTAAAATCATCAAAAACAAGTCCGAAACTGACTTCACTGCCTTGGATAGATACCACTCTATGTACTCTAAGGTCACAATGATCTTGGGCTCCTGGGTCACCGCGAGACTCCGCCGACTATTTTTAATATGCCACTAAACTTGACACAACTAAGCAATTTTTTAGGTTTATGCTATATTTTTGTTGATAAAAATACTGTGAAAAAAAGTGATTATACGAATAAACAAAAACATTAAGTCGATATGTGATATGAATGGATGTATAAATACCCTAGCCTTGGTCTTAGCCACGCCCAGGTCCGCTGAGTTCGGTGAAAATCACCAAAAACTGACTTCACTCCCCTGGATAGATACCAACGGAATCAATAAGCGCAGATTTTCAGGAGAGTCAAAACAAAATTCAAGAAATTCGATTTTTGTGTGTAATCATGTCATTTGTCCTTTTTTTAAAAAAAATAATAGCACATTATTTTATTTTCTGACTCAATTTTTTCTCGAAAGATCTAAGGAACAATCCTGCATGCTTAACTTAAAACTTGTTTTTTCACCTCTTTCCGTTCTTCCTTGCGCACGTAGAAATATTAATCGTAATATTCTAAAATTAATAAGTCTACTGAAATAAATGGATATCCATCCACGCAAAATTCTCGGCATGACCGAGTTTTTAATAGCTTTTAGTTAAAAGGTTCATAGACCGTAGGTGATGGCCCATTACATTTGAAATCCTTCGGGAATTCGTGGAAAACAGGAAGTGTTTGATTTGAGAAGAACATTTTCAATAGACATTTTATAAAAGCTGTTTTCAGAGTTGACCATGAACGCGAATATTCTGATTTTAATTTTGACAAAAGTAGGAAAATGATTTTGTGCCAAAATATATAACAACACGTGTCTATTATACGCATTAAGAACGGATTTTCAAAACATAAATTAAAAAGTATGTTTTAAAATAAGATTTGTATTCAATACTACTTGATTACATTCAGAAATAATATTGTCTACTTTAACCCTCCGTCTCAAATGTGTCGACTATATAATAAGAAAAATCATTTAAATACACATCTCGATACTACATTGTGTCTTAGCAATATTGAAATAAATGTACCTATATAATAATGACGGCCTCCATGGTCGAGTGGTAAGACGCTCGACTACGATTCCGAAGGTCGCGGGCTCAAACCCGGCGTGCGCCAATAACTTTTATTTAATTAAGATGTGTCATAACACATTTAATTCATGTAAAAATAATAAAAAGTATATTTGCGGCACGTTCCAGAGTGGTAGATACTCTAAGTATCGCCTTGGTGAAAGACCACCTTTCAGAATCGAAACGTTGCTTGAAATGGCTTAAGCCGTGTTTAGTGACCAGATCTGAATAGCCAGATACTTCCCAACCTTCCTCTTCCCAATCTCCTGCCCCTCCCCACTACCTTTAGCCTCACAACATACCCTATTTGGGGATGCCATAGTCTCACTGGCTCTAGACGGTTGGGAGCAGTTGAGACTCTTGTGCGGTATTCACGTAAAAACAAAAAAAACCTAATTCTTATTGTTTAAGACGCCATAGCACATTCCACATGAGTAAATTCAGAGCCCACTTTAACCTTCCGACTTAAATATGTCGAATATATATTAAGAAAACTCATGAAAACTCAAAAAATGTCTCGATACCATAGTTTGTCTTAGCTGTATTTAAATAAATGTATCTAATTCTTATTGTTTATGACGCCATAGCACATTCCACCTAAGTACATTCCGATATAATATTGCCTACTTTAACCCTCTGTCTCAAATGTGTCGACTATATAATAAGAAAAATCATCTCGATACTACAGTATGTCTTAGCAGTATTGTCAGGTCCTAAAGCCTGGAATGGACTACCACATGATCTGAGAGTAATAAAAGACTCAACAGAGTTCAGAGCCAAACTCAAAACTCATTTTTTCAGAAAATCATATCCATAATCAAGATGTAACAAGCCCAATAGAACCAAGAAAACTTTTCAGACTCTCATTCCTTAAATTCGTTAGAAGATTATCACCATTATCTGTTCTTCACTACGAAAAGTTAAAAATACCTCCGATATACTTTATCTTAAATTTGCCTTCATGCCCTAAAAATTAAAAAAAAATAAAAAAAAATTTTAAAAAAATTTAAAAAAAAATAAACAAAATAAAATAAAATAAAAATAAAAATTTAAGTTATTCTAAATTTTAGGTTATTATGATATGGTGATTGTGTCCTGCCAGAAGTAAACCTGCCAGGTAAGTATGTTGCTGTATATTAATATTAAGTAGAAATTAAGATTTGTACAGCGCCCTTGAGGTGATTTTTCACAAAAACGGCGCTATACAAATTATCCAAATATTATTATTATTATTATTGAAATAAATAGTATGTAAATAATATTGACAACTTCTATTGATTCTGCCATTGATTTAAAATATGTTACAATGATTGGGCTAATTAAAATATGTATCGTTTTTGTCTCTCTTTGTGTATTTTGATTTTTTGTGTTATTTATCATTGACTGAGTTTTTGTAATTTTCTATTTTACGTATCCTTTGTATTAATAATTTTTATTTTTAAAATTGTTCGCTAACTGAGTTTTTATACTTGGATTGTTCTCACATAAGTGAGAACATCCATTAAAACCCAGTATAAATAAATTAATATGATGTACTTGCGAAGTATACAAACCTTTCGCTGATACAAAATCCATATAAACTTGCGTTTTAAAATATCGTGTAAAACTAAGGAACTATAATGAATAAACGTAGTGGGTAATTGTCAAATGATAGTCTTTAAGGTTAGGTAGATCACGTTTATTAACGAATTAAAACACGCTGAAGTAAGTAATCACAATACAAGCCGTGTTGTGTCACGGAGGGTAAACTCTGCAGTCCCGGCGGGCCAAAACATCCCCTTCCGCCGGAAAGGTCCTTCTGCTAGGCTGTTAAGTGCGCACCGTTGCTGGCCATGTATTGTAATACGCCCAAATAGGCGTTATAATCGCTTACAAAGAAAAAAAAAAGCGTAAATTGCAAGATTATTGTACGTAATAAAAATAAAAAAAAACGAAGTAAAATATATTTTAATATTTAGAATCTTTGTTTATGTTTTTGTACGATCTCGCTTGGTCGAGAAATTTAGAAGTTTCTGTTGATTTTTCTACGGTGCGATATAATTTGTTTTGAAAGAAGGGTGAATGCAGGAAACTCCACTAACGGAGGGCTGAACGCTGTTGGCGTAAATAAAAGATTGTCCAAATAAGTGAACTTAGCAGTCCACAATGGAGTGCTTTTTCCAACCCTAATGTATTGCAGCGAGCCACGGAACGGGTAGAAAGAGGGATGAAAATAGACTGAATGCTGTGAAAATAAGATCCCTGAGTAGGATTGCGTTAAAACCGTGTATGAACCTTAGATGAATTAAATAATGTAGGTGCGTTACTGAGACAACGCGCCTGGTTGCATTTAACCAAGCCAACGAGACATACCTTTGAAACACGCTTTAAATAGCTATCTCTTCCGCACACACATATTCTTTGTATGGCTATCCTTTTCATACGCGGGTGAAACATTTAGTGGTGCGACATTAGTGGTGCTACATTTTTCGTAAGATTTGTATGAATGACTTATATTTTATGTCTATGGTATAAAGTGTTAAAACCTACACCGACTGAAAGGGTACCCTCATGTGTTTTATATGGAATTTGAAGCTTGTCCATATTTATTAATCCTTTTATATTATTTTAAATGATAAATATGATGTACTGTTGTGTTCAAAGTACATCACCTGTATTCTTAATACTATTTTTAATCACCTACTGAATTAAAAACCCCAAAAATATGGTATTGGGTGAAATTCCTATCCACTTCCCTACGTCTTGAACTGAGTCAAAATGTATTACGTCATAAAAGTGGTCCAGCAAACTTCAGCAAATTATGTACTGTAAAGGAAACCTTCATATCAATTTGTAAAAGGTGTAATTTTCTTCAGCCACATAAGGGTTAGTATGGAGATAACGATTTAGAGAGTGTATGAAATCCATGGGTATTTGAAGTCAATATTTATCGTCAAAATATTCAATATATTGAATATCTGGTAAGGTCAGGCGTTTCCCGACAAACGATCCGCGCTTTGTGATATTATGTAGTTCGAGGAAATAGCGATTGAAAATATTTTCTAGTTGCCAGATCTAGATGTGATTGATTTGGCCAAAAAAGATTCAGCATTTTTCAAACACCCAACCCCCGCTCCCGTTCAGAGAAGCGGAAAAGGTTTCTCGTGAAATTGACACGCTTTTATAGAAAAGATTTTTTTTTATTTTTGCTGGATTTCGCATAAGTATTTTGACCTCTTTGCCAATTTCAGAATCGAGGGAATTTTCTGAACATTTCTCAATGAAGATTTATGTTTTAATTTTCTATTCCATTGTTTTGAAATCGATTTAAGAACACATTATTTTTGTAGGTTTTCTCGTGTAAGGTTATAGCCTCGTAATTTTATTCTAAGAAAATTGGTTTTTCTTTTTTAGGCTTCTTTTTAATTTTCGTTCGTTTGGTAAACATATTCTTTATTTTTATTTTATTTAGGAAACAAACAGTCGTAAATTTAAGTGTAAATTTAGTAACAATTAAAATATTCTAGAAATATTAAGTTCTATTAAAGAATAAAAGTAGATACAAATATAATATTACAGTTTATAAAGAATAAAATAAAATAAACTTTTTTTTAAATAAAAGTAAAGTTGTTTTGGCCCCACTTTATTAGATACATATACCAACCGGTTTCGACTCTACCTGAACCTTTTTCAGGGTTTAACAAATATGTATTGTATTAAATACATATTTGAACAAATATGTATTTAATACATATTTGTATAAATAAATTATAAATATATTTTCTTACTTTATAACTCTTTATAAAAGAACTGTTTTCTATTAATCGTCAATCGATCTCCAAATGTTCTTCTTCTGTGGTCAAATGCAAATATAAAAAAAAAAAACATTTAAAAAAATATATTGTAATAGAACTTTTTTGATCTATACCACTAATTAACGATGAATATATATTTTTTTTAAATACGTTACTCGATGAACTTTGAAAAGGTTTTTATGTGCTAAAAATCTGCATAGTAAATAAAATTATAATATTGTTTAAAATAACAGTAACTTAACTGTATAAATTTAAGAAGAAAAAAGGTTTTTAATTGGTAATACGCGGTTTTTCCAAATACCAAAAACACGTAAAAACGGTAGTGTGAAAGAATTGAATTTATAATGCGAAAAGGATTCGCCAGGAGTAGACGTTTCGCGGCAGCTTTGCGCCGTGAAGAAAATATATACCCCGGAAGGAACGAATTCAGACCGTTGAATTTGTTCTTACAATTTGAAGGAAATGTGTCAAAAGAAATTATCAGAATACGTGCGTGGTACAGTAAGATGCAAACGAACATACAACTGTACTTTCTTACATGTTCATTTCTTTGCGTGCTATTTTACAGATACTATAATCATTTTGAAAGAAATATGTAGCATGGATCAGAATAGGTTTATTGCAAGCACGCTGATAAAGGTTATGATCGCCACTTCTAACATACGAGACAAAACCGAATTGACACGAAGACGCAGGTGTTCTTTTCGCAGGCTTGTTACTAAAAGAAAAAATCCCAGTATCTGGGGAAAAATCTAATAACCTCCATATGCATATAATATTTTCGCAAATATTATTTTATACGTTTTATGGATCTAATTTTCACATCATTTAGATAAGAAGCAGATTTTATTAAACTATTTGATCTTTTATTCTTCTTTGCGATTCAACATTCAAAAACATACAATTAATTTCCGTCTTTTTTCTTTGCAGGAATTAATAAAATGGGGCCCAAACAACGATCCCTGCGGTACGCCGCGTTTTCTCTAGTTTTGTTGGCTGTGTTCTGTGGGTCTTCTCTGGCCGCTGGAGGGGCTAACAGTGCTGACGAGGAGTGGATTCCCACGGTGGTGGAGCTGGTGGAGATGGACTATCAGGACCAGTGCAACCTGAGGGCGGAAGCCGACTGGGCGCTACTCAACGGAAGGAAGAACGCTTTTGAGGAAAAGGTCAGACAAAATATGAATATAATGTAACACCCCATTTTATGCCCATGCAGTCTTCAAATACAGTGTAATTTATTCCTGATTACATCTTTACTTTTATGTGACTGAAAGGGTACCTGGGTACCCTTTTTGGTTTTCAACATAGATTTTTTAAATGTTCCATTAAGTTTAACCGGCTGAAACTTCCTGACTTCTCCACAATATGAAATGAACAATTAAACATAAACATTGGATTTGTGGAGGGTGGTATGTGAGCGGAAAACGCTTAAGCAAAACTTACACCTTCTGACGACTGAAAGAGTACCCGGATAATCTCATGTGTTTTAATGGGTATAATTATTATTTGATTCTGCTAGTTTTATTTTTTTTCGTTTTTAGTGACAGCTGTTCTGGCGTTTAAGTCTATTATCAAACAGTCATTAAAATACATAGCCTGTTCAAAAGAAAAGGTGAATTTTGTATTTTCGCGGGCTGTGTACATTCGATTATCGTTTTTTTGTTTTGTTGGTACACGTATGTTTTTCATATTCATTTTTTTTCAAAGGTAAAAAAATCGAAGAACACTCAAAAACGTGACTGACCTTTCCAGTTGTCAAAAATAAACCACTAATCCAAAATGGCTGATAATGCTAACATATGATAAACATATGTGTACCAACATAACAACAAAAAAATCGATAATCGAATGTACACAGCCCGCGAAAATTCAAAATTCACCTTTTCTTTTGAACAGGCCTCGTAGAGGTCTACAAATTGGACACAAAAACTATTAATAAATGATCTCAGAGTGCATTTTTTTCGACAAAATAAAAATACATTTGTATAATTCTTATGTAAGAAGGATTTTCTCTTCTTAGATTCTCATGATTGATCACTTCCTGAAGTTTCGCGGAATGGGCGTAAAATACAATGCGAATTGACACTCGGCTTAACAGATCAAACGTAAAGTCATTACTATCATTCCTCTCGTGAATGTATCGCAATTAACTGATTTCCTAGAGCCTAGGCAAAACCTACTTTGCGGGATGCCAACACGTCATTCTCCCCAGGCATATTGCGCTAATCGCCTTTTAATGACTTGAAAGTTCTTAAAAATAAGACAAATCTCTCCTTTTTATTTGTTCTACATTTCATCAAAGAGAGGAAACCTTGCTGTTGTACTTAATATTAAAACTACTATCAATCTGAACATTTTTATAAACGTCATAAATGCCTTCTCGAGTACCCACGTAACTAACTAACCATCACGCCGTTTCCCCGCAGGGGTAGGCAGAGAGGATGGACCGCCATACAACTCTGTCTTGGCACACACTCCTCGCTTCATTCACATTTATACATCGTCTCATACATACTCTTCTGTTATTCTGACTCTTCACATGACCCGATTCAAGTATTTGATTTACGTGATCGTGCCTTATCTTTCTCGGGCGTCCTCGACTTCTTCTTCCATTCACTTTCGCATCGTATATTCTTTTCACACTCCTTTCTTCGTTCATTCGCCTTACATGCCCAAACCATCTAAGCGTCCCTTTCTTGATCCTATTAATTACGCTCACATCAGCCTTGCATTCTTTCCGGATATCCACATTTTTAATACGGTCACACATGGTTTTACCGCACATCCGTCTCAAAGATCTAATTTCCACAGCATTCAGTCTACTTTCATCCTTCCTCTGCCAGTTCCGTGCCTCACTGCCATACATCAGGTTTGGTATAAGCACTCCATTGTAGACTGCTAGCTTCGCTCCTTTGGACAATTTCTTATTTGCGCCAACAGCGTTCAGTCCTCCATTAATGGAATTTCAAGACTATATAAATGAGAATAAAGCAAGGAGTGTGTGCCAAGACAGAGTTGTATGGCGATCCGTCCTCTCTGCCTAGCCCTGCAGGGAAACGGCGTGATGGTCAGTTAGTTAGAAATATTTAAGTTTTGTGACGTCTTTTTTTTTTTTGTTAATACTTGTATTTTGGTCAAAAATGTCTCAATTTTGGTCAGTTTGTGAGTATTCTCATGATTTTTTCTAAAAACAAATGCGTTTTAAAATTTATAGACGATGGTTTTCTTGTCCAAATGTGTCTCTAAGACGTTCAAATTTACCCCGTGTTGGGGCACAACTGAACAAAAATCATATTTTTTTCAAAGTCCTTTTATTATAAGAAGAAATATTTATTTATTTATATACGCCCCTATGGGCTTTTACATAATATTAAATAATAGAGACATGAAAATAACATAGAGTAAATGATTAGCACCCAAAAACATAAGTAAGTTAATAAAAATATTATAATGAAATAAATTAACAGTAATATTTTTGAAAGAGGTATGCTATTATAGCCTTCTTGTAACTAGATTCAGTGCAGTTGAATATATCTACTATTTCAGCGAAAGAATTACCCACTGTATGCCATCTAGATACAAGCGAGTAAATGACTCAGTCCTGATATTATTGTTACCTTAGAGTAACAATATAGAGAGACCGTCCTAATTATGAGTCAAATCGTTCATACTCGCAAAATATAGCTCTCTCTTTATGCTCGTTTCTATAGACATATGAGAAAAAGAGACCAACAATTGTTATTAAGAACATATGATTTGGGGCGTGCTTAAAACCGTGTAGCCATTTTTTCAATATATTACTAACTCCACAGTAGTTTACATGTCAGTCGAATTGACAGACAAAAAGCTTAAAATATATAATTATTCAAGTGAATTTAGTGCAATACTAAAAAAAACGATATGGCTATATGTGCAGTTGTTCGTTGTTTCAACTGAAGCAACAAAGGACCAAAAAAATCAGTTTCCACAGGTAATTATCCAAGAATTCGTATTTTTTAGTTTGACCTCCAATATTTTACATGCTAACCTACAAAACAACTTGTTACCTACACCAATATTTAGTCAATCTTTGCATTATTTGTTTCAATATAATAAACTCCCGTTTAAAATGAGTTTGAATGCATTCTCAATATGTTTTACTTCGAGAGATATATGGGATTCTGACGTAAATTTGTGAGAATTGGGATTCCCTGATTAGTCCAACATCTGAACGTATCCATATCTCTTTCTTTCTCATGTAGCAACTCAAAATTGTTCGCGAACAGATAAAGACGGAATAATGTTTATCTTTACGGTTTTCTTCGCATCCGATTGGCTGGAAGCATATACGTCATACCTCCTTTGGTCAATCCTTGGTCAAAAAGCGGCTTCAAAATTTCGCAATGTTAGGTCTCTACGTTACTCTAAGATTGTTACATTAAAAAAAGAATTTTGTATTGAGTGGTTCCGTTAGGTACATGAAAGGTAATTAAGCTAAGTAAATATGATTTATATTTTTTCAAATTTTGTTATCATTAAGCAAATATTGAAATTTACTGACTAGCTAAATTAAACTGGGTAATATGAATACGGCCAAATGCAAAGATTGACCACATGTGCCTCTCTCTCCCCTATGTCATGTAATCCGAGAAGCATTCATGAAAACGTGAGGATACGAATGGACGGTGACCGAGCATTAAATATTTGCAAGAATAACCAAATCACGTGGCACCGTAAATACATCGGAAATACGTGTTGCCAGTTAGGAAATATCTTGGGATACACTTCTGTGAGAATAATGAATATTTGAAGCATGCAAAGCGGGAGAAAATTAATAAAAACGATTTAGATCGGAAACGGAGTCAAGAAACAGAATGATAAAAAGTAGAGATTGTTGATATTCCCGTCGCGGTTAAAAGGAACCGGTTCCTAGTCGGTCACTGAAACCGTCGATATTATTTCTCTGAGGAACCGGTTACAAATTTTCGCAAATAAAAATATAATCCTAATAATAATAATACCCTTCGTCCGTTCTTTTCGTGTTTTTTGGGCGAGGAACCAGTTCGAGTTATTTTAGTTTTCAAATCTCCACCGACTAGTACTTTAATTTTGGCGAGGAACTTTTGTCGATTTGCTAGTACTTTTCGAAAAAACACCCGGAACCGGTTCCGAAAAGAACTGGATAAATAACCGGTTCCTCGCCGGTCACCGGTTACTGGAACAATTCTGATATTGACTTCATCTCTAATTTCAAATCTCTCTTTGGTGAGTTCGACAACGATTGAAGTGCTCACTAATTTCATGTTATAATACATATTATGTTCAAAATATTGAAGTTTTTCCCAACGCTAATTTGTAGTATTGCTTGTATTAGAAAGTCAAAAAGTCTGTATTTTTGGGTGCGGACTCAAAGAATTGTAATCATGTAATTTGTTACTTTTAAATGTTATATAAATATATAACACTTGAAAGTTACAAAGTGGATAACCATAAAAACTCATTAGTTTCGAGAGCCTATTATGTATTTAATCTTTTCCGATACCCATGAGGTCAGATAAATTCTTGTTGGCAATAAAATTATTACTATTAATAGCGACTATTGATCAGGTCACATATATAACATTTTAAAGCAACAAAGTAGATAACCATAAAAACCTATTAGTTTCGAGAGCCTATTATGTATCTAACCTTTTCCGATACCCATGAGGTCAGATTAATTTTTGTTTGTAATAATATTATTACTATTAATAGCGACTATTGATTAGCTCATAACTATCAATAGAATGCTTAATCTCTTCTGATCCTTGGCCTAATTGAGTATTGTTGTTGACGGCTTATCTCCGCTTACAGGTTAATTGTAAGGTGATCCTGTGAATACAATACTAGTGTATAAGATCTAAGCCAAAATAATTTAATTTTCAACGATACTTTGTTACAATAAAATATGCTGGTATTAAAAAAAAATTAAAAAGTAAAAAAAAAACAATAATTTCTCAGAGTTCGCCAATTACCTCATTACTACTGATCATTCTTTTAATAAGGAAACAGGGGTTGAAATTCTTCACCGTAGTTAAAAAGGTTAAAAAAAATAGATAAATTAAAAGCATTATAAATTGTGAAATTCTTAAATAATAAACTTAGTATTTTGAATAACGAAATAAATTAATGATATAGTCCTATCCCAGACATATTTCCAGTAAGCCGCTCTGTTATTCCCTTGGAGAGAGAGCTAATTATTTTTACCCAACCTATACAAACTTGCGATAAATCACTTTCTCCGGGTTTTTACGTTGTACACCGTGAGAGAGAAGGGGACAACAAATATAATACACCGCTTCTATGTACTGTTACGATGATCTTGGTCTCCTGGGTCACCGCGGGACTCCGCCCACATTTTTTTATTATGCCACTAAATTTGACAAAACTTAATGGTTTTTTAGGTTATACGCTAAATTTTTGTCGATAACAATACTGTGAAAAATTGGTTATACGAATAAACAAAAACATTATGTCGATCTGTAATTTGAATGGATGTATAAATACCCTAGCCTTGGTCTTAGCCACGCCCAGGTCCGCCGAGTCCGATAAAAATCATCAAAAACTGACTACACTGCCTTGGATAGATACCACTCTATATACTCTAAGGTTATTCCCATAATCCCTTCAATTACCCCTTCTCCTTCCCATTCCAACACCTAAATATGTGTATTTACCTATATTGTCCTTAAGATGAAAGGGCGCTTCCGAAACCGGTCGACAAAATATTAATAATAAAGGGGTTTTAAAGAAATTGTGTATGTTTTCTATATATGAAATATGAGAGGGAACTTTTCAAATTTGCAACTGATAATGACTAAAATGCTTTAATTGTAAGTAGAATATTTTAAAATCCTAATTAACTAACTATCCATCACGCCGTTTCCCCGCAGGGGTAGGCAGAGAGGATGGACCTCCATATAATTCTGTCTTTGCACACACTCCTTGCTTCATTCACATTCATACATACTCTTCTATTATTCTGACTCTTCACATGACCCGATTCAAGTGTTTGATTTACTTGATCGTGGCATGTATGTCTCGGGCGTCCCCGACTTCTTCCATTCTATTTGCATCACACATTCTTTACCCACTACTTTCTTCGTCCATTCGCTCTACATGCTCAAACCATCTAGGTCAGCCTTACATTATTTCCGGATATCCACATCTTTAACACGTTCATACATGGTTTTACCGCACATGCGTCTCAGGGATCTCATTTCATACCATATTGATGGACCAGCGCCCTTGAGGTGATTTTTTCACAAAAACGGCGCTGTAAAAATTATCCAAATATTATTATTTTTTAAATATGGCAAGCCACAAAGTTAATTTGGAAAACGAAATAATTTTATTATAGTAGAGTACTTTTCACTTCGCGCGACTTGTTCGAAGAGGAGAGTAAGTCGGTACCCGCTGCGAGAATCAAACTCTTCAAACTTTCAAAACTCGATCTCTTCGACCGCAATTCGAGCGTGCTAACCACGTCGCATCGATAACTCTCTGATATATTTTTATTGTAAACCCCAGCAGAAATCTGATTGTACGAAGCGGCAAAAATTCTCGAAAGGCGATATGAAATGTGTAAAGCTATTTCCGTATGTATTTTCAATCTCTACAGAACCTAGAAGATTTCAAACGGGTCTTAAAAAGCAAATTGTTTAAAAATCCTACATACAAAACGTAACTTATTAAAATTTAATTTCTTGAAAAAACGTCCTTAATTTGCTTTGTTTCGGTTTTCTCCTTTCTTGTATCCTTACAACTCAATGTCCTCACGATCTACTGAAAACCATATACTCATTTTCATAAAATATGTATTATTCTTTTGTCACTTGTTATACTTACACTGTTTGCATTTTTTTAATTGTTTACTTATAATACTTGAATATTAATGCGTACTTTCAAAATAAATGTTATTCCTTGGTTTTTAGCTGTATTTGCAGTGTAATTGAAACAATTTCTCATCACACACGAGGGCATTATCGGCTAAATCGGCTGAGTCACCGAGCACACCAACTAGCGTGGTTTTTGCTCGCCACTTTAAGAGCGCTACAACGTGTCTATATATTTGTAACGTCATTGATTTATATAGATGTGTTCGTCACTGTAGTCTTACACTTAATTTGAATGAGTAGTTTAATGAGTTGGGAAACAGCTTTTAACTTTCTTTTCGGCATGAACTGATCCGACATTGACTGCCTCGGGGAAAAGTCGGCGCATCAACTTTTGACTCCATTCCAAAATTAATTAAAACGGGTGTTGCCGATCCCGACTAGACGATTAGTCGGTACGAGTCATCGACATTAGCCGACATGACCTACTGACAAATTTACGGCTTACGTCATGCCGTAAAAACACCACATGTTGCAGTAGCAGCGCTCGTGGCGCACCGGCAAAAAGCGGCGGTTTCGGACACCTGCTACAAATCGCAGCTCGAGCAATGACGTTACATATACGAGGCCTTTTCAAAAGAAAAGGTGAATTTAGAATTTTCGCGGGCTGTGTGCATTCCATTTTTATTGTTATGTTGGTACACATATGTTTACCATATGTTAGCATTATCAGCCATTTTGGATTAGTGGTTTGTTTTTGACAACTGGAATGGTTAGTCACGTTTTTGTGTGTTCTTCGATTTTTTACTTTCGAAAAAATGGATCAAAGAATAAAATCCATGATTTGTTTTTCCACAACTCCAGGACGCTCATCGTCATTAGCATCTTCTCGGCCTTCTGTAAAGCGCTTGTACCACTTATAAACACTTTTTTGAGACAAAGTAGACTCGCCGAATGCCACAGTCAACATTTTAAGTGCGTTGGAGCACTTTTTTTCCATTTTTAACGCAAAATTTAATACATATTCTTTGATCCATTATATCAAAAAGTAAAAAATCGAAGAACACACAAAAACGTGACTAACCTTTCCAGTTGTCAAAAACAAACCACTAATCCAAAATGGCTGATAATGCTTACATAAGATAAATATATGTGTGCCAAAAAACCAAAAAAAATCTATAATCGAATGTACACAGCCCGCGAAAATTCGAAATTCACCTTTTCTTTTGAACAGGCCATGTATTTTAGACACGTTGTAGCGCTCTCAAAGTGGCAAGCAATAATCACGCTAGTTGGTGTGATCGGTCTGTAAGCCGATTTAGTACTAAACGGTCACGCGTCGCTTGAGGTCGTTTTAAGCAAGTATGGAACGCGGTCCGAACTTCGGATCTGTTTCGTTCATACACATATATTCTATGAATGTCTGTCTTTGTCATACATGACCGATATTTGAATGGTGAATTTACTGGTAACATGTATGTTTTTCTTGCCACATTTTGTGTTAATATTCTAAGGCTATAACGTGTCTATATATATAACGTCATTGAGCCCGAGTGCTTGCGTATTTGAATTCGGAGAAAAAAAATGTTCGCGATGTTTTTGCGTTGAAGTTCATTGACGCTTGTTTCTATAAGGGTTTCACGCCCACGTGAAATAGTTGTGCGAGAAAAAATATTGGCCAATGATTCTTTGGACTACGCTTTAATAATAATAATAATATTTGGACGATTTGTATAGCGCCGTTTTTGTGAAAAATCACCTCAAGGGCGCTATACAGATCTTACTTTCTATCATTACATATTAATTCTTGGAATCCAGGTTACGCACTACACAAAAACAGAATCAAAAGCGTCCAAAACAGATTTTTCAGACCTAAACTTCCTCTCTTTTCAATTATTTATTTGATTTTATATATTTTTGAAATTATTTTACTTGAACACGCATTTTTTTATTAGTTGGTAAATTGCCCTTCCCACTAGGCATAAGCCTGTGTTGGGATACCAATTTGCAAAAGTTGTTTTTTTAGCTTTTTTTTTTTAAAGTAAGACAAACTATCCCGGGTTACGAATAACCTGACAATATTCGAAAAACTTCTACTGCCATCATAAAAAGCGGAAGATGTTGCATGTGCAATGATGGAGGACTTAGCCAGCAGAGGAATTGAACGCACGACGTCCGGGTGGGAATCCGACGCGTTCTCCACTCAGCTACCGACCGGTCAAACTACATAGTAACATGTTAATTTAGAAAATATAGTACATACATAATAAAAATAAATATAACATAGGTAAATGACAAATTCGAAGATATCGAATCTACATAATAACAACTAAATTAAATAATATTAACAGTAAACTTATATAGCGCATTTTTGTGATATTTCACCTCAAGTGCGCATCATACTAAATTATTTATTTATTTATTTATAAATTAACGGGCTAAAGTCCAATTACAAAAAAATCATATCAAAATTATGCTAATAAGACTAACCAACAAGGAGAGAATAATATGTATAAAAATTAAAACTATCTAAAATTATGATCGCTATCATAAATCATGAGAAAGGTTCAGATATAGGTATAACCTTAGAGTACATAGAGTGGTACCTATCCAAGGCAGTGTAGTCAGTTTTTGATGATTTTTGCCGGACTCGGCAGACCTGGGTTAGGGTATTTTTACATCCATTCATAGCACATGTCGTCATAATGTTTTTGTTTATTCGTATAACCACTTTTTCACATAATTGTTATCAACAAAAATATAGCATGTAACCTAAAAAACCGTTTAGTTGTGTCAAGTTTAGTGGCCTAATAAAAAATGTGGGCGTAGCCCCGCTGTGACCCAGGAGACCAAGATCATCGATACAGTACATAGAAGCGGTGTATTATATTTGTTTTCTCTTTTTCTCTCATTATGTACGACGTGAAAACCCGGAGAAAGTGATTTATCGCAAGTTTTAAAAGGTTGGGTATATTTTCATAATAGCTAAATTTTAAGTTATTATGATGTGGTGATTGTGTGTTGCCAGGTAAGTATGTTGCTGTATATTTATATGAACTAAGAATTAATATTAAGTAGAAATTAAGGTTTGTACAGCGCCCTTGAGGTGATTTTTCACAAAAACGGCGCTGTATAAGTTATCCAAATATTAATATTATTATTCAATTAATTTCATTTCACTTGATCTGCCGAAAATACTCGTATCCAAACGAAGGGCATAATTATATTATTATTTCATATTTTTATCAATATTTCCGACTCATCAATTAAGGCCAAACAACTTTGAATAATCCTGTTATCATTTTCAATTGATGGATCGTGTGAATATCCATCATACCTATTCGATTCTTTGTGATCCGACGAAAAATAATCGTTACAATAAAGGAAAGATGGCAGTCGAATAGTGAATTATAGTAGAATTGTTCAATTTCATGCTCATTTCATCAATTAGCAAAAGGTGAAGCATTACTATTGACCCACAAATAACGAGATAAAACGAAATAAGGAACAATTTGTTGCGGCTGTAGTCGGTTAGTTGAAAGACATTAAACTAACTAACTAACTAACTAACTCACCATCACGCCGTTCCACTGCAGGGGTAGGCGGAGAGAACGGACCGCCATACAGCTCTATCTTGGCACACACTCCTTGCATTCATACATCGTCTCATAAATACTCTTCTATTATTCTGACTCCTTTACGTAGCCCGATTCAAGTATTTGATTCACTTGATCGGGCCACGTCTTCCTCGGGCGTCTCCGACTTCTTCCATTCACTTTCGCACATATATTATTTTCACACTCTTTTCTTCGTTTATTCGCTTTACATGCCCAAACCATCTAAGCGTTCCTTTCTTGATCCTATTCATTACGCTTACATCAGCCTTGCATTATTTTTGGTTATCCACATTTTTGACACGTTCATACATGGTTTTACCGCACATACGCCTCAAGGGCGAGTTTTCTGCATTCAACTTTCTTTCAATACCCATAGTATACCACAATACAGTTTTTTTCATCTGATAGAGCTAAACTAATTGTTGAAACTATTTATTCATTTAACAAAACTTATAAAAACAGTAGTTCACCAAATACATTAAGAGATAAATGGTATAAAAATATTGTAAATACATGCATAGTGTAAAAAAACAAATTAAACTTTTATGTACATCTCACGTATAGACAAGGTATTATATATCCAAAGGAGTTATATAAGTACAAACTGAAGTAGTGTGACGCACTATATATGATATAATATCGCAAATAAGGTTAGCAATTAAAAACAAAAAAGATAAGATATAAGAGAGGTTCATTTTTATACACATATTATGAGATTTAACTCTGGACCTGTTATTCAATGTTACTTTTTATTTTCTTTCACAATATTTTTTGCACTGCTTGTGAGTTTATTGTTTAAAAAAATGTTAATATTTGCGTAAAAGCCTTTAACGGGCGTAAATAAATATTTATTATACGAATCTGAGTGAATAAGAAGAAATTTCCACCTGGCATTATACAACTAAGTAGTAACTCATAAGCTTAGAGTATATAGAGTGGTATCTATCCAAGGCAGTGTAGTCAGTTTTCGATAATTTTTACCGGACTCGGCGGACCTGGGCGTGGCTTATACTAAGGCCAGGGTATTTATACATCCATTCACATCACATATCGACAAAATGTTTTTGTTTATTCGTATAACCACTTTTTCACAGTATTGTTATCAACAAAAATATAGCATATAATCTAAAAAACCGTTTAGTTGTGTAAAGTTTAGTGGCATAATAAAAAATGTGGGCTGAGTCCCGCGGTGACCCAGGAGCCCAAGATCATCGCGACAGTACATAGAAGCGGTGTATTATATTTGCTGTCTCTTTCTCTTTTGTGAAAGTGTTAATGTGATTTATCGCGAGTTTGTATAGGTTGGGTAAAAATAATTAGCTCTCTCTCCATACATTGTTACTCCAAGCTCGAAAGTTAAAAAATACATTAGCAAAATCAATATCCATTATGTGGCATTATTACAAACCTTCTTACTATCGAACAGTTTAGCAATGAGAGACAGAGTCTAAAAACGATTGAACAATGATATTTGTCTAGCAGTGTTTGATTTCACGTAGGAGTTCTTTGTTCAAATCAAAATTCATAGCTCGTACTAAGGATAAAGTAAATAGGTACTCGTTGACTCGAGTTTAGGCGGAATACAAACAGAAGAATGTAAAATCTAATTATGTGCGGGTAAGTGTTGCCATTAGGTATTCATTAAAGCGTTTATTGTTCTTGCCACTCTCGCCACCTCCGGATTTCGGCAAACGTTTCGTAATTCACAATTTGATAGTCGTTCGCACTCGGCGATATATTGCTGTATATATGTATAACGCTGCCGGCTGTCCTATCCATTTGCATATCTCAGTGATTGTTTTACTGGTATGGCAACTTTACCGTCGTGACACGAAGTGCCAAGTTGCGTAGTATGCACGAGGGTCATCTAGAATGTAAGGTTGCAACATTTATGTAGGATCGAAAAATGCTTGTATTTAATTGAAATTCACAGGACATCTAACAAATATATTAACATATTTTTCAACGTAGTCGGGGCACCGGATTTCGTATGCCAGCGTCATTGACCTCCGTCGCCAGCTTTTTCGGCCACTTCCTCGACCTCCTGATGGTTGGAAAAACGTTTCACACCTGAAACCTCCTTTAGTTTAGTAAAATGGTGATAGTCCGAATACGGGGTCAGTCGGGTGAATAAAGGGGGTGGGTGACAATATCTCATCCTTGGAGTAACAATGTATGAAGAGAGAGCTAATTCTTGTTACCCAACCCACACAAGCTTGCGATAAATCACTTTCTCCGGGTTTTTACGTCGTACACCATGAGAGAAAAAGAAACAACAAATATAATAAACCGCTTCTATGTACTGTCGCGATGATTTTGGGCTCATGGGTCACCGCGGGACCTAGCCTACATTTTTTATAATGCCACTAAACTTGACACAACTAAACGGTTTTTTTTATATTATATGCTATATTTTTTGAAATATGATACTGTGAAAAAGTGGTTATACGAATAAACAAAAACATTATGTCGATATGTGCTCTGAATGGATGTATAAATACCCTAGCCTTAGTCTTAGCCACGCCCAGGTCCTCCGAGTCAGGTAAAAATCATCTAAAACTGACTACACTGCCTTAGATAGATACCACTCTATATACTCTTAGATCTCATCCAAATGATGACAGCAGCTCCTGTGAACCTCTCGCGGTGTGGGGCCTGGCGTTGTCATGCAGGAGGCTGACTCCCCGGATCTGTATTTCCATTTGCAGTTGTGAATAACTCTTCTGAGTTTTCGAGGTATAACAGTAAGTCTCTGCATTAATATAGTCCCTTGGCATAAAATCCACCAAAAGAACCCCCTAGAAAGTTAGTCAGAAATCACTGATGGACTCCTACTTGCACCTTGTCTCTTGTTAATATCAGTACGGCCTTCTCTGAACAATCTAACTCACTTCGTGACATGTTGTGGACTCATCGCATCACTATCATAAACTTCCACGACCCGCCGGTGGATATTCGCGGCGGTGTTGTTCTGCAAAGTAAAAAAAACGGATCTCGCATAGACGGGAGGTGGCGGGAGTGCGCGACGACCTCTCCGTTGGAAGAATTAACTGTGATTGAACAAAATGGCCGACAAACACGTGAAACCAAACAAACTGATCGTCAGGATCCCCCCTAAACGCCAGGAGCGAAAACTACCAACTTCGAAACAAAAAAAATTCCCCCCGGCCTCAGGAATCCTTGTAACTTTGCCCCTTACTTTCTGGATGACCCTCGTATGACGAATGTATATTAATAGTTCTTTGAATTTAAATATTTTTTTTCGGTTGGCCACATCCAGGCCTCGGGTAAGGTGTGAAATATTAATTAATAAATTCACCATTTTTAATTTGTATATTGCCAAGATAACTGTGAATCTACAGTTGTATACTGTAGTCAGTTTTTTCGAGGCTTGCCGGACTCAGTTAGACCTTGGCGCGGCTAGGATTAGGGCTAGGGTGTTTATACATCCATTCAAAGCACATGTCGACATAATGTTTTTGTTTATTCAAATAACCACTTTTTCACAGTATTGTTAAAAATATATATATGTAACATGTAACCTAATAAACCGTTGATTTATGTCAATTTATTTCGCGTATCATAATGTGTGGACGGAGTCAACGGAGTCATTTTTGTTTATAACAATACTGTGAAAAAGTAGTTATACGAATAAAAAAAAATATTATGTTGAAATGTGCTATGAATGGATGTATAAATACCCTAGCTCTAGTCCTAGCCACGCCCAGGTCTAGCCAAGTCCGGAAAAACTCACGAAAACGGACTAAACTAGCGCTCCCTCTTGTATAGTGCTCTGAGAAGCTAACTGACTAACTAACCATCACGCCGTTTTTTCGCAGGGGTAGGCAGAGAGGATGGACTGCCATACGACTCTGTCTTGGCACACACTCCTTGCTTCGTTCACATCCATACATCGTCTCATACATACTCTTCTGTTATTCTGACTCTTCACATGACCCGATTCAAGTATTTATTTACTTGATCGTGCCATGTCTTTGAGCTTATTTTTAGATAGTTCTTACTAAGTACTAAAAAAACATTTAAGTATCTTTCCGTAAGTCAACAATTAAAAAAAAATTAGCTAGGATTACTATTATTTTCGGATTAAATTATATTTATTACACCGGAAGAAAATCCAAAATAAACTCTTTTTTTCAGACCATAAGAAGTAATTTTAAATATACGATGATTATAATATTTATGGGCTCACTAAGTACACATAACAAAAAACAAGCTCGTCTGTGAAACGTGACGTATACGAGCGTAACAGCCGTTCAAAGTCGATGTTGGCTTCATGAGAACGAGTCGTTTCTTCGAATCGTTTTTTTCTAAGCCGTCGTTTGTTCTTTGATCCATTTTTTTCAAAAGTAAAAAATCGAAGAACACACAAAAACGTTACTAACCTTTCCAGTTGTCAAAAACAAACCACCAGTCCAAAATGGCTGATAATGCTAACATACGATTAACATATGTGCACCAACATAACAACAACAAAAAATGATAATCGAATGTACACAGCCCGCGAAAATTCAAAATTCACCTTTTCTTTTGAACAAGCCATGTATACGAGTATGTATCACCGTTGAATGACAAACGAAAAAAATATTTATCATAATCTCAAAATCGGGCATAACCTTCGGGTTTGTCATGAAAAAACTCTGAATATTGATTGTTTAAACAAAATATTAATATTCCAGATATGCGATGGAATTTCTACGCGAAATTTGATCAAAGTCCTTGAATTAAATTCTAATTCTGATAAATTCATTAAATTAATGATAGTGACTAATCCTCCCCGAACTTTACACACACTTATCGTCATGATAACAACATCATTATTATTTGATTTTTTTTTGAGAATTTCATGTTTATATCATTTTTTGACTATTTCAATATATTGTCAAGGTTATTTATTGCGTACAATTTATCATCTGAATGATAACGTGGAAGTATTTTGCAATAAGTATAAATTGTTTATTTCTTTATTCAGATCCGTCTATTTCCTCTCACTTTTTACTAAAATATACCTAAGGGAACATTTAGAATATTTACTCCTTGTGGAAAAACTATGCAAACCGAACTGGATTTAATAATTATGATATTTGTAAATTTTGCATACCTGTTAAAAGACTTAAAATTAGGGCCTTAGAAGCAATCTACAAAACCGGTTCTGTAGCATTGTAAACTTTTGAATGATTACTGTAAAGAAATAGAGATTTTCTTTGTATCAACGTGTTTGTGTACATTAAACTAAGAAAAAATTATAAAAATAATCTCTAAATTTATCAACGTATTTATTTATTTATAAACTAACGGACTAAAGTCCAATTACAAAAAAAAATACATAACACGAAATCGGAAAAAAAGAGCAACAGAAAAGAACAGCACATACATAATATTAAATGAAGCGATGACAAAAATAGAACAAAATATACATAAGAAAGAACATTCAAGCCAAGGTCAAGGTCAAGTCAAAGTTTTGGTAGAGTCGTAAAGAATGACTAAAATCATTTAGACCGCTACCAAATATTTAAAGACCATGGCTTGAGTCGACAAGTCTCGACATTCTGGACAGTGGAGAATGATGCCCATAATTAGTAGAGTGATGATTGAGGAACAGCAATTCAGTGTTTCTCAGTCTACGGCAAGAAATGTTGAACTGGATGAGTTGCAATAATTTATGAAAGAAAAGTGTGTAAAACGCTTTATCAACTTTTCAAGAAATAATTTAGGATGAAAAAGATTACTGCCTTTGTTTCTATACCCCTAAAATATGTTGTCATATTAATTCAAGATGAAAAATATTGCTGCCTTTGCTTCTATACCCCTCAAATATGCTGTCATATTAATTTAGAATGAAAACGATTGTTGCCTTTGGTTCTATACCCCTCAAATATGCTGTCATATTAATTTTGGATTGAAAGATTGCTGCCTTTGCTTCTTTACCCCTCAAATATGCTGTCATATTAATTTAGAATGAAAAAGATTGCTGCCTTTGCTTCTATACCTCTCAAACATGCTGTCATAATAATTTAGGATGAAAACTATTGCTGCCTTTGTTCCTTCTATACCCCTCAAATATGCTGTCATAATAATTTAGAATGAAAAAGATTGCTGCCTTTGTTTCTTCAATACCCCTCAAATATGCTGTCATATTAATTTAGGTGAAAAAGATTGCTGCTTTTGCTTCTATACCCCTCAAATATGCTGTCATATTAATTTAGGATGAAAAAGATTGCTGCCTTTGGTTCTATACCCTTCAAATATGCCCTTATATTAATTTACTATGAAAAAGATTGCTGCCTTTGCTTCTATACCTCTGAAATATGCTGTCATAATAATTTAGGATGGAAACTATTGCTGCCTTTGCTTCTTCTATACCCCTCAAATATGCTGTCATAATAATTTAGAGTGAAAAAGATTGCTGCCTTTGCTTCTTCAATACCCCTCAAATATGCTCTCATATTAATTTAGGTAAAAAAGATTGCTGCATTTGCTTCTATACCCCTCAAATATGCTGTCATATTAATTTAGGATGAAAACGATTGCTGCCTTTGGTTCTATACCCCTCAAATATGCTCTCGTATTAATTTAGGATGAAAAATATTGCTGCCTTTGCTTCTTCTATACCCCTCAAATATGCTGTTATATTAATCTATGTTACATCAGTTCTGAAATTGTCGCAAGTAATACACAAGTGAAATAAGCATATTACTTGTGACCCCGATTCGAACAGTTCAAGGATTTCAAATGTCGAATTTCCAATAATGTAATCCCGCTTACAATACGTTGCCTAATACAAAAGAGACCTCACCTGTACGCTCGGTTCCTTCAAACAAATTAACACAATGTACCGACATACCTAGTGTCACAACACAGGTAATACAACCTCCACAAACACACACATTGTCAGTAATCTCACGGCGTGTACTTATGTTATTTGTATGGTTTCCCAATCCTCGTATTCAGATCCACGAAAAGTCACCAGAGGTAGAAGAATAATTCTGTGAATTATTTATTTATCAACGCGTAGACATTCATAATGAAGATCGTGACCCAATGTTAAAATTAAACACAACACACGATGTCTCACACCTATTTCGAAGTCAAATCGGAATATTGATTTCTAATAATACGTAATAAAAACGGACTGAGAATTTTTTTTTAATAAGGAGCTTATTCTCTTTCTTATTTTAATAGAGCTACCAGTATATATATGGCCTGTTCAAAAGAAAAGGTGAATTTTGAATTTTCGCGGGCTGTGTACATTCGATTATCGATTTTTTGGTTGTTGTTATGTTGGTACACATGTGTTTATCATATGTTAGCATTATCAGCCATTTTGGATTAGTGGTTTGTTTTCGACAACTGGAAAGGTTAGTCACGTTTTTGTGTGTTCTTCGATTTTTTACTTTTGAAAAAAATGGATCAAAGAATATGTATAGACGGGTACAAAAAAAACGTCCATACACACATACTTTAAGAATAAATATTATTAATACCACAATGCTTTACCAACTTTTGTAGAAAACCATTTTTTTATGTTGATTTATGCGCATTTTGGACTTGGATCTTCAGTGTTGTGTATGAAAAGCGATGGAAGGGAATTGATGAATATTTGATGCCGTTTCGCGAACGAAGCCAAATGTGGTCGGTACATTTTTCATCTAAAAACATGTATCGTCTTTCTATTCAATTTCCTATTGTGCGGGTAAACGTGTGTGGATAGTTCAATAAACCGGCACAACGCGGCTTCAATGAACCTTTTACGATATTGAACGTTCAATTGGTATTGTGATTCGATATTATTTATTGAAATATTTTTAGAAAACTCTTTCGAAAGAACTATTGAATTTGAGAATCGTTTTTTTTAATAATTTATAGTTAATACCGCATAAGAGTCATAACCATTGGCGGCTCGTGACTTTTTAGTGTGGTAGAGTGTTGAGATTTAAAAATACGACGTTATTGATGTTTTGTAGTCGAAAAAGTTTTGTTTTTTTTTAAATTTCAATTTTTTTTAATAAAGATTTTCAGGATTTTTCAGTTTCGGTGGTGCACTGCACGGCTTGCTTAAAAATCTTCATACGAAAAATGAAATTAAAAAAAAGTGTAAATCATTTTCGACCCACAACGGCATCAATAATAACGTTTTGTTTTCAATCTTAGCACTCACTAAGAAGTCACGAGCCGCCACTGCGTCATAACTGCTCCCAACCGTCTAGAGCCAGTGAGACTATGGCATCCCAAATTGGGACTTGTTTTGAGGCTGAGGAAGGGGAAGGGGAAGGTTGGAAAGTATCTGGCTATTCAGATCTGGTTACCAAACGCGGCTAAAGCCATTTCAAGCAAAGTTTCGATTCTGAAAGAAAAAAAAAACTGGTATTGTATTTAATTAATAATAAAATATGAATAAAAATATTCACCCTTTCATAATAAATTATATGCTTACAATAATTTTACAATTCATGAAAAAAAATGTGGAAGTTTTTTTCCAAATTTTATTAATACCACCATGTTGATGTAAAAACACTTTTCCACCAAGAAAAATGAATCCATCATGTCCGATTAAACATATTTAAGAAGCGACGGACAGACGCGGGCCACAAAGTGATTGACGCATTTCAAACCTTGTAGTAAGGATATGCATGAAGAGGTACCTTTGCAAACAGTGTAGTCAGTATTGTCAACTTTATACTGACTCGTTAGAAAGAGACAAAGATAAGTTAAAGGAAGTTGGATAACCTATTAGTTACCGCCCACATGGAATTCGGACATTAAGGAACATCTTTGAACATAATGAACAAAACAATATCAATACACCATTAAAATGATGTGTAAAGTAAAAATATCACACAAACACTAATAACAGAAAGTTTGTCTAAATATTGATAGAAGCTTTTTGTTGATTTTATGTCTTTATATCATCAAAAATGTAAACAATCTAAAGTTCGGTCAAACATAACCAAAACTGTTGAAATACCTCTGAAAAGTGATGTTTTATAATCTTTGTTTTGTCTGATTTGAACATTCACACATGGCACATATCACCATCATGTTTTATTTATTTGTGTAACCACTGCAAGTTTTTTAATCAATACAAAGTATTGGAAATAACCTCAAAATCCGTTGACGTAAGTTATCTGACTCGATGATGTGAAGTTAGCGCGGACGAAGAACATTCTTACTTACCTAGAAGTACTAATAAAGTAAATGTGAAGACTTGTCTTGTCTCTTTCTCTCTCGTGGTATTCGACGTAAAAACCCGGAGAAAGTGATTTGTCGCAAATTTGTATAGGTTGGGTAAAAATGTTTTGCTCTCTCTTTATATATTTTTGCTCTAAGGATATATCCTTTATTTTGGAAACTTTATTTTCGTATTTATATATTTATGATGTTTTAATAATTTCAAAGATAGTACGAAAACAGCGTGTAATATAGTTGTGAATGATGATAACTTGGAGTGGATGAATTTGTGTATTTAGGAATTTTGTTCTAGAGAGACGGAAAGGCTGATCAGGATATTGAAAGAAGGGCGAATGCATAAAACTCAATTAACGGAGGACTGAACGCTGTTGGCACTAATCAAACATTGCCTAAAGAAGCGAAGCAAGCAGTCCACAATGGAGTGCTTATACCAATCCTGGTGCATGCTATGAAACAGGCAGAAGAAGGATGAAAGTAGATTAAATACTGTAGAAATGAGATCCATGAGCGGTATGTGGGGTAAAACCATGTATGGCCGTGTGAAAAATGTGGATATCCGGAAAGAATGAGAGGCTGATGCAAGCGTAATGAATAGGATTTAGAAAAGAACGCTTAGATGGTTTGGATATGAGAAGCGAATGAACGAAGAAAGGAGTGTGTTGTCACAAATCTTATCTTAAATGTATTAAATTAGTAACAGTTTGTCATGTATAAGAAATTCAATAAAAATACATTTTATGATTATTATTGTTGGACGTAGCTAGAGATGGTCGATATCAGAATTGGGTGTACCTGCGGTCCTAGTTACCGGTGACCGGTGAGGAACCGGTTATTTATCCAGCTCTTTTTGGAACCGGTTCTTGGTTCCAAAAATTTTTCAAAACAAGAAGAACTGGGACCGGTTCCTCGCCCAAAAACCACAAAAAGAATATAGATTTTTTCATTTACGAAAATTTGGAACCGGTTCCAAAAATAACCGGTTCTTCGGAGAAATAATATCGACGGTTCCAGTGACCGGCTAGGAACCAGTTTGTTTTGTTTTACAGGGACAAGAATATCCATCATCTCTAGACGTAGCACGAATAATATTTTAACCGCACAATGTACACAGCTGACTGACAAGCGTTAAATGTTACGGCCGGCGTTAAAATTTATTTCTGTTTTAAAATCCCCCCATCACTTCCCGTGGGAACAAATCGCGCGTAACATTTCCTGGACAGAATGGCAGTGGCCAGCGGTCGTGACTCCCCACGCTGTTTACCTATGCAGGGCCCGTCCTGTGCAGGCGCAACTGGAGCAATCCGCTCCATCCGCTGATAGTACTTAATTACAATGTTTTGTAAACGCGACCAGCCCCTATTTCAGATAATTAAAAAAAAAAAAGGGTATGTAGCTATTTTTCTCACGGCCTTAGTGACAGCAAAGTTCTTAGGGAAAATGTGCCGGACAACAATGTCCACTTTATCTAATTGTGTAATTCGTGACGCGCGATGACTTTGATTTGTTCCTAATATGCCTTTTAGAATTTCACAGAAAAAAACTTGGAGTTAAAATGTATGGAGAGAGAGCTAATTATTTTTACCCAGCCTATACAAACTTGCGATAAAACACTTTCTCCGGGTTTTTACGTCGTGCACCATGAGAGAGAAGGAGACAACAAATATAATACACCGCTTCTATGTACTGTCACGGTGATTTTGGGCTCCTGGGTCACCGTGGGACTCCGCCCACATTTTTTTATTATGCCACTAAACTTCACACAACTTAACGGTTTTTTAGGTTAAATGCTATATTTTTGTTGATAACAATACTGTGAAAAAGTTGTTATACGAATAAACAAAAACGTTATGTCGATATGTGCTATGAATGGATGTATAAATATCCTAGCCTTAGTCTTAACCACGCCCAGGTCTGCCGAGTCCGGTAAAAATCATCAAAAACTGACTACACTGCCTTGGATAGGTACCAATCTATGTAATCTAAGGTTATACCCATATTTGAACCCTTTTCTCTGATGATTTAACGATCATGATTTTAGAAAGTTTCAATTTGTATACATACTATATATAATATTATGTTCTCCTTGTTAGTTAGTCTTATTTCCTCAATCAATTTAGTATGAAGCGCACTTTAGGTGAAATATCACAAAACTGCGCTATACCTATAAGTTCACTGTTATTATTATCATTACTTTATTAGGTAGGTAGGAATTCAAAAAGATTATTTTTAAAACTTGATAATTTTGCTATCAGTTATAAATTTTAAAATGTCACACTCGTACGCACGTACTCACAGAATAAATTATTATGTAGTTTGATAATTTATTCTATGGTCCAGTAATTCCATATTTCATTAGTAGAGTTTTCATAGTAGTCAACACGTAATTTAATTATGACATTACAAAGTTGTATTTTACGTAACGTGTGTAAATTTATTACGACGTAAATAGTCAGAACCTGTTTAAACTACTGAGTTCATTGATCGGGTAATACTCAACGCAGTTCTCATTCATGGCGAGTAAAGCTTTTAATGCTGCCCACGCCTCGTAAATACTATGATGCAAATGCACTCAATGCAATATTTGCAATTACACCTACGATTTTACTGCATTTACAATTCGACTTCAAATGTGATTAGAAAACTGTAATTTTTTATTTATTTGATTTGCTAATTTTATTTCATCCGGCTCGAAGGACCAATAATTATCTTTGCCACGTCCAAGGTGGTCAATTTTGATTTTTTTTATGTTTTTGAGTGCTTATACCAACCCCGATGTATGGCAGCGAGGCATAGAAATGACAGAGGAAGGATGAAAGCAGACTGAATCCTGTAGAAATGAGATGCCTAAGGCGTGTGTACGGTTAAACCACGTATGACTGTGTCAATAATGTGGATATCTAGAAATAATGCAAGACTGATGTATGCGTAATGAACAGGATTAAAAAAGGGACGCTTAGATGGTTTGGGCATGTAGTGCGAACGAAAGATGAAAGGAGTTTGAAAATAATATATGATACCAAAGTGAACGGAAGCATAAGTCAGGGACGCCCGAGGAAGACATGACATGATCAAATGAATCCAAATTGTTGTTGCTTTTAAATTTTTTGTCCAATGTTGTTGTTTTGAAGGTCTGTGATGAGATAAAGTGGAATCGGTGGCTCTTTCATAAATATATATATATATATATATATATATATATATATATATATATATATATATATATATATATATATATATATATATATATTTGGATAGTTTGTCCACAGAGAAAAAATGAAATATACTAGAAAAATATCAATTTATATACAGTAACACAGTATATTAGAATAAAATGAAAATAACAAATAAATAAATAGATTCGATGTACTGAATACACAGTTAAAACACTAAGCCTTATTTTTTACTATTGCAAAGCTCCAGGGGATGGAAATAATATGTGGACGATTTGTATAGCGCCGTTTTTGTGAAAAATCACCTCAAGGGCGCTGACCTTGTTAATGCAAAATTTACGTTAAACTAGCATTCCAAGCTTTCTGGATCTCATAGTTCCTTAATTTTATACATTGTGCCATATTGAAATTTATTCGTTAAAGTAGAACGACAGGTTCTTTTAAAAACATTCACACAATCAGCGGGTAGTTGATTGCAGAAGTCCAGTAGGATGTTTAACATAAAACAATCATTCGCACGTTTGATGAGTGCTGAAGACCTTCAAACGTCTATTAAAATGACAATGAATAATTAAGACTCATGGTGTTCCACAAGGATGTACTTTAGGTCCGCTATTGTTTATGACTGGCGTCACAGATCCGTATGAAAAATTTACGACTGGGACCCTAATGGGGTTTATAACGGCGCGATCGAGTCTTGTTTGGGCTGCTATATTATGAATAAAGTTATGTGTGGTCTTGTTAAATAAAAAAATTAAGAAGTCCGAACAGTTTTGGCTTGGCCGGAAAGAAATGCAGTAAATGTTTTATGCCATGTTAATGTCTGGTTTAATCGACTGGTATATGCGTATAAATGAAATAACGTTATGTCTGTCAAATGTGTTATGATTTCAAAAATATTTAAAGCATTAGATTTTGATGACCGGTTGGTAGCTGAGTGGACAAATGCGTCAGATTTCCACTCATGCGTGCGTCGTGGGTTCAATTCCTCTGCTATTACGATGGCAGTAGGAGTATATATTGTCTGGTTATTCGTAATCCGGGAATGTTCAGAGTGTCTGTTGTTGTTCTTACCGGATATTTTTTAATGATATAATCAGTTTTATACTTGACTGTTTGGCTAAATCATTTTCATTTTGAAAAGATCCTCGAATAATTCAGAATGAAACAATTGTATTAACAAACGACGAGTTAGTGCGCCCTACTATTGAATTTGGCATCCACCACTGGTCTGGAGCAACTAAATACCTTAAAAACCCTTGACTCATGTGCGGAAACGGGCGGTCCGTTTGAAGGATTCTCCTATCTTAACAAACTGATTGAAATCTTTTGAGAACAGACGTCTGGTAGGAACGCTGTCTTTGTTCTATCAATATTTCAATGGGAGATGCTCCGAGGAACTTGTGTGATTGTCCCTTCGGTATCGATCAAACGCGCGCCCGACACGGTTGACATTCGATGCACGAGAACGCATCGCTCTACGACTCGTTCTTGTGTTCAACAAACAGTTCAGCTGTGGAACGATTTGCCGGCGTCTATGTTTCCTCCATCTTACAACATGGGCCTATTCATGACACTGGTGCACTCCTCCCTTTTTTCAAAAAGACACAGTATCCCCAAATACGACTAAGGCCCTGATGGATAATTATTTCCCAAAAGGCCTTCTGTGAAATTAAACTCCTCAATGTAATAACATCACTTATTTTTTACGGATATCGAAATAGATAGTTAAGTTTTTATGCGTCAAGTTAATGTAAAAATAAAATAAAATAATATTAACATGCATAAAAAGATAATACAATTAAAAACCTTATTTTAGAGGTAGTCGTCTACAGAATACCTTCATTTCCCACTGGAATTTTTTACTGTCCTATGTTGTTTTTGGGAGGTATTTTCACAAGTCTTTTTCATTAATAATAATAAAAGTTTTTTTCCAAAAGGTATGCAGGAGTAGTGCAATGCAATACATTTTATAATTGATAATTATACATAAAATAGAATACAAGTTGTAATAAACACAATAATAAAGAAAGAAAAAACATAAATTCATAACTAAAATGCGTTATTTTATTAATACTATCGCAGAGATGCAGTTTAGGTTCCCACAAATCGAAGAAAGCAATATTCAATAATTCTATCAGATACTTAAATGAACAAACACTTGAGGCGTTAACAGTCCGAACTGCATAAGGACAGAGCTGGCTATTACTTGAAGCTCCAAGGAGCAATAACACCAGATATGAGTCACTGACTTGGTAAACTAACTAACTAACTAACTAACCATCACGCCGTTTCCCCGCAAGGGTAGGCAGAGAGGACGGACCGCCATACAACTCTGTCTTGGCACACACTTCTTGCTTCATTTACATTCATACATCGTCTCATACATACTCTTCTGTTATTCTGACTCTTCACACGACCCGATTCAAGTATTTGATTCACTTGATCGTGCCATGTCTTTCTCGGGCGTCCTCGACTTCTTCTTCCATTCACTTTCGCATCATATATTCTTTTCACACTCCTTTCTTCGTTCATTCGCTCTACATGCCCAAACCATCTAAGCGTCCCTTTCTTAATCCTATCCATTACGCTCACATCAGCCTTGCATTCTTTCCGGATATCCACATTTGTAATACGGTCATACATGGTTTTACCGCACATCCGTCTCAAAGATCTCATTTCCACAGCATTCAGTCTACTTTTATCCTTCCTCTGCCAGTTCCATGCCTCACTGCTATACATCAGGGTTGGTATAAGCACTCCATTGTGGACTGCTAGCTTCGCTTCTTTGGACAATTTCTTATTTGCCCCAACAGCGTTCAGTCCTCCATTAATGGAGTTTCCTGCATTCACCCTTCTTTCAATATCCTTATCAGCCTTTCCGTCTCTTGTAAACATACTTCCTAAATACACGAACTCATCCACTTGCTCCAAGTATTCATCATTCACAACTATATTGCACGCTGTTCTCGTACTTTCTCTTTCAAACACCATCACTTTGGACTTACTTACATTCATCATCAACTCATTTTGCATACATACTTGGTTCATCCTAGACACGAGAAACTGTAGATCTTCCATATTGTCAGCAATCAGCACCGCATCATCCGCATACAATAGGCAACATACTTTCACACTGTTCATTTTGCCACTGACTTGGTAGGTTTGATAAAGTGGGAAGTTTATAGCTTTCCAGCCTCAGAGCTAGAATATATACGGAGATAGAGCTAAACATTTTTACCCAAACTATACAAATTTACGATAAATCACTTTCTCCGAGTTTTTACGTCTTAAACCGTGAGAGAGAAAGAGACAAGACAAGTTCTCACACAGTATAGCACCGCTTTTACGTATGTAAGCATGATCTTGGTCTCCCGCGTCTTTGGCGACTCCGCCCACTACATTTTGTAATGCGACATAACTCAAAGGTTTTTGAGGTGATATCCCCAGATCAAAAATATGTATGGAGAGAGGGCTAAACATCACCCGACCTATACCAATTTACGATAATTCACTTTCTTCGGGTTTTTACGTCGCAAACTGTGATAGAGAAAGAGATAAGACAAGTTCTCGCACAATATAGCACCGCTTTTAGGTATGTAAGCATGTTCTCCGTCTTCCGCGTCTCCGGCGACTCCGTCCACTACGTTTTGTTATGCGGTTTTTTAGGTTATATCCTACATTTTTGTTTATAACAATACTATAAAAAATTGGATATACGAATACACAAAAACATAATGTCGAGGCGCTATGCGTGGCTGTATAAATACATCAAAGCAATAATATACAAGAGAGAGCGCTACTGTAGTCAGTGTTGATGAGCTTTGCCGGACTCGGCTAGACCTGGGCGTGACTAGGGCTAGGGTATTTATACATCCATTCATAGCCCACGTCGACATAATTTTTTTGTTTATTCGTAAAACAAGTTTTTCACAGTATTCTTACGAACAAAAATATAGCATATAACCTAAAAAACCTTTGACTTATGTCGAATATCAAAACGTGTTGGCGGAGTCAACGAAAAACACTCTTACACGACTTTAAAGCGGTGTGATAATTTGGGAAATTTGTTTTCTCTTTCTTTCTCGTGGTGTACAACGTTAAAACCCGGAGAAAGTGATTTATCTCAAGTTTGTATAGGTTGGGTAAAAAGAATTAGCTCTCTCTCCATATATTGTTACTCCAAGACAAATACCCCAGCCCTAGCCCTAGCCACGACCCAGTCAGGCAAAAATCATCAACACTGACTGCACTAGCGCCCCCTCCTGGTATTTAATTGCTCTGAGTTCCCAGCTAACACTTTGCGTATACTCTGCCATTAGCTATTTGATATTTGCTATTCGCGCTCACAGAAATTTAGCCAGTTATTCTGGAAATTGCATTGGCACCCACGATCATGTAGTCAGTCTGCCCATTGTCTATTATTCCAGTCCGTGGTGTCTGCTGTAAGCGGTCTATTATGGTATTTGCTTAATTGAGAGAACGTTTAATTGGTTTCTTGTTCCCAGCACTATCATATAATCATACAAGCATGCATTGCAGTCGATTGCCAATGCAATCAAATGATTATTGGAATTTTAATTTATCAAAACGTATATTTCCTGTAAGCTCTTAAAATTTATCATTATTCTTTAATCATTATTATTTTTGACGGCCTCTGTGGTCGAGCGAAAAGACGCACGACTACGAGTGCGAAGGTCGCGGGTTCAAACCCGGCGTGCGCCATTAACTTTTTATTTAATTAATATGTGTTACAATACATTGCATTCACATAAAATAATAAAATGTGTATTTGCGGCACGTTTCAGAGTGGTAGATACTCTAAGTACCGCCTTTTTTTTACAATAACTGCACACAGGAGGCCCTGAGGGAAATAATTTCCCTCAGGACCTATGTCATCTTTGGGGATGCTGTATGGAGGGTTTTTCCGAGGAAAGGAAGGAGTGAACATGGGTCTTGAAAAGGTCCATGTTGAAGGAGGGAGAAAACACAGAGGCCGGCAAATCGTTACATAGCCGAGCTCTTGAACAAAAGAAAGAGTCGCAAAAGCGACCCGTTCTCATGTATTGAATGTCGACCGTGTACAAATGTTGGGTGCGCGTTCGGCAAGTTTCCCGTCTATGCACCGGTGCCGAAGGGATCAATGACGCAAGTTCTTCGGAGCATCTTCCATTGAAATACATGTAGAACAAGGACAATTTGGTGAAAGACCACCATTCAGAATCGAAACGTTGCTTGAAATGGCTTTAGCCGTCTTTGGTGACCAGATATGAATAGCCAGGTGCTTACCAACCTTCCCGTTCCCCATATACTTTCCCTCCCCACTACCTTCATCCTCATTACATACCTCAATTGGGGATGCCATAGTCTCACAGGCTCTAGACGGCTGGGAGCAGTTGGGACTCTTGTGCGGTATTTACTATAAATAAAATAAAAATCGTTTTCTCAGTTGATGTTTATAAGTTTTGCCTCCTTCAATTCATATTATCTGTCTCTTTCTCTCTGTTCCTTTGTTATAATTTAAATGTTGTTTTTACTCAGTGTTCTGTTATTTTATTTTATATTTTGTCCTACCTCTGTATGAATATATAACCCCACACTTTTTTTCAAATTCTTTTTAATTTTGTATCCCGATGATGCTAAGGTTAAGCAAAACCGATCGATAATAAAAAATAAAATATCTAACGTAGTCTTTTTCATTGTTTTTTTTTTAAATTTTGTTTTTGAGTAAAACCTCACATCACTACGAATTAGAAGAGCATTCAATTCAAAAGTATCTTTATTTAAATTGTAAAATGTATATACAGTAAAACTTGGTTATAACGAACAGGAAGGGACAAACCAAATTTGCTCCTTATAGACATTACTCGTTATAAACGTAAGTTGGTAAAAAAAATACCTACCTACTTATATCGATATTTACACCAGGGTATGAAAACTTGCATATTATAAAGCAACGCATTTTCGTATTACGAAAATCATGCTCAACTATCGGGGATTATAAACCCTCCTTAACGTGATTTGCGGAAAGTCCGCCGCCGTGCCGGACGGGCGGCTTTCTTTGTCTTGTTTATGACATTATTCGACTGTTTCGAAAATTGGGTTTTTTCCCATACCCGGGCGCATTGAGTTGACAATATTATTTGAACGTTATATCAGTGAAGCGACCTCGTTATTTTACTGTGAATAGTGCGGCATGGAACTAGTAGAGGAAGGATGAAATTAAACTGAATGCTGTAGAAATGAGATCCTTGAGACGTATGTGCGATAAAACCATGTGTGACCGTGTTAAAATTCTGGATATCCTGAAAGAATGCAAGGATGATGTAAGAAAAGGATCGAGAAAGGGACGATTTGATGGCATGTTGAGCGAATGAACGAAGAAAGGAGTGTGGAAAGAATATATGGTGCGAATGTGAATGGAAGAAGAAGTCGAGGACGCCAGAGGGAGATATGGCACGATCACGTCAATCGAATACTTGAGTCAGGCCATGTGAAGAGTCAGAATAACAGAAGAGTATGTATTTGACGATGTATAAATGTGAATGAAGCAAGGAGTGTGTTCCAAGACAGAGCTGTATGGCGGTCCGTTCTCTCTGCCTACCCTTTAGGAGAAACGGCGTAATTGTTAGTTAGTTAGTTAGTTTAGTTTAGTAGGAATTTTTCAAATGCTGACAGGTTATTAATTTACACCAGGAATGTTTTTCTTTATTTAAAAAAAAAAATAATATACGCTTCTTAAATAATTTGATTCTATTTTCAGTTTTAATTTAGGATGAATTAGCTTGGCTTGTTTTGTGAATTTACGAGTGCTACTGCAATTTCTGACTTCGCGAGAACTTACTCGAATATTCACCAGGTCACGCCGGATTTGGATAGAGTGACAGGCAATAATTGAATTTTCATTATTCATTTCTAGACATAGCCACCAAACAGATATTACGCCTAAAATATTCTAGGTTCTGACAATTTTATACCTAAAATTAACTTTACGTTATTTCCTTTGTGAAATATCACTAAATAATATTTTTAATATTTAAAAAAAAGTGCGATGTAAGTATTTTTACACATCAAAATAATTATTTGACTAACTAAGTAGTTAAATATCACAAGGGTGGGCAGAAGGATATACTGCCACACAACTTTGTCTTGGCACTTTGATTGATATTCATACCATATTATTGCTATTATTTATTACTATGTTATCATGTTTTCTATTTTTATTTATTATCTTTGTATTTTTTTTTATCTTTCTATGTATTATATGGAACTCATGGGATTGCACCACCCTCCCTGAGATCTGGAATAAATTTATTAAAAATAATAAAATAAAATAAAAATAAAAATAAAAAATAAATAAATAAGCTCTCATGCGGAACAGTATCGTCACTGAGCGGATCCGGACGTTGTTGTGAATCCAGCTTTAGCTCTCTCTCCATACATTGTGTCTCCAAGGTCCCAAACTTGTGTCGCTCAGGTCAAGCCTTCTCCCAAATTTTAAATATACTCGTAAATGGCTGAAAAGCCACAAATTTCTTCGGAATCAAACAAGAGTCAGAGCTTTCGACGCAGAAAAAGAAACTGATCAAAACTGCATGTTCATCTCATTTTCGACCAAAGTGTTGCTTGAGCCCTTTTGCCTTTCCATCGACGAAACGCCATGTGAACCAGTATAATGAACCCACAATGAATCAGAACGAAGCTCGTGTGCGTAAAAAAATAATATTAACTTCGTCCGGACTTGCTAATAGCCGAACTGTACAATTATCGCGTTTCCGCCCGACTCCCGCCTCTTTTATCCCGCGTAAATATTTTGAAAATCGAATGCACCGGTTTCCGTCCGGTTTAGTTCGTATCAGCGGGGGGTTGCCGCGGCCCCTTCCCGACCCCGTTTCCCGCGAGAACTTCCCGCGCTAGCGTAATATCCGGCCGGCGGCGAAATTTCGAATTCTCGGCCGTCCCTTGCGGAAGTTTCCGATAATTTTTGGGCAGATATGCACATTACGTAAATAACACGAAAAAGTTATTGTAAAGTTAAGAATTTAAGGTAATTTTATTAATTGTTTTATTGACGCACCTTCTCTGTTGTAACTTATCCAGTTCAACATTCCTTGCCGTAGACTCAGAAACAATGAATCGCTGTTCCTCAGTCATCACAATACTAATTATGGGTATAATTCTCCAATGTCCAGAATGTCAAGACTTGTTAACTCAAGCCATGGTCTTGAAATTTTTGGTAGCAGTCTAAATGATTTTCGTCATTCTTTACGACTCTACCAAAACATTGACTAGACCATGGCTTGAATGTTCTCTCTTATGTTTATTTTGCCTTATTTTTGTCATCGCTTCATTTATTATTATGTATATGCTATTCCTTCTCTGTTGCTCTTTTTTACATTTCTTGTTTAATATGTATTTTTTGTAATTGGACTTTAGTCCGTTAATTTTTAAATAAATAAATAAATAAGTAAGTTAACAGCTTTCCTGAAACAGTGTTATGTGAAAACCTCATAAATTCTTTTTTTTTCAAAGGAAGCAAAAACTATATTAAATAAAACAATGCAATTTGTAAAACACCACTTTATTTGCGTTAACCGCCAACCAGGTTTCGCTTTTCTCAAGCTTCGTCAGGGTTTTTATATCAACTAAATAACATTACATACAGACAGGATATATATAGGACAGTGATGAAAGAGAGAGAAACAAGGTATAGTAGAGGGAGACACAATTACAAATAGAGACATACATCAACAATGATCAACACGGTCATACATGGTTTTACCACACGTGTTCCTCAAGGATCTCATTTCCGCAGCATTCAGTCTACTTTTATTTTTCTTCTGCCAGTTTCATCTTTTTCTCACTGCTATACATCAGGGTTGGTATAAGCACTTCATTGTGGACTGCTAGCTTCGCTTCTTTTGACACTTTTTTGTTTGCGCCAAAAGCGTTCAGCCCTCCATTAATGTAGTTTGCTGCATCCACCCTTCATCTTTTAATATCCTTATCAGCCTTTCCGTTTCACATACTTCCCAAACACAAAAACTTATCCACTTGCTCCTAGTATTCACCATTCACAACTATATTGCACGCTGTTCTCGTACTCTCTCTTTCAAACACGTCTGTTAAGATAAACTAAACTAACTAACTAACCATCACGCAGGGGTAGGCAGAGAGGACGGACCGCCATATAAATCTGTCTTGGCACACACTCCTTGCTTCATTCACATTCATACATCGTCTCATACATACTCTTCTGTTATTCTGACTCTTCACATGACCCGATTCAAGTATTTGATTGACTTGATCGTGCCATGTCTTTCTCGGGCGTCCTTGACTTCTTCTTCCATTCACTTTCGCATCATATATTCTTTTCACACTCCTTTCTTCGTTCATTCGCTCTACATGCCCAAACCATCTAAGCGTCCTTTTCTTGATCCTAGTCATTACGCTCACACCAGCCTTGCATTCTTTCCGGATATCCACATTTTTAATACGATCATACATGGTTTTACCGCACATTTGTCTCAAAGATCTCATTTCCACAGCATTCAGTCTACTTTCATCCTTCCTCTGCCAGTTCCATGCCTCACTGCCATACATCAGGGTTGGTATAAGCACTTCATTGCGGACCACTAGCTTCGCTTTTTTGGTCAACTTCTTATTTGCGCCAACAGCGATCAGTCCTCCATTAATGGAGAGTTTCCTGCATTCACCCTTCTTTTAATATCCTTATCAGCCTTTCCGTCTCTCGTAAACATACTTCCTAAATACACAAACTCATCCACTTGTTCCAAGTATTCATCATTCACAACTATATTACACGCTGTTCTCGTACTCTCTCTTTCAAACACCATGACTTTGGACTTACTTACATTCATCATCAACTCATTCTGCATACATGCTTGGTTCACCCTAGACACGAGAAATTGTAGATCTTCCATACTGTTAGCAATCAGCACCGTATCGTCCGCATACAATAGGCAACATACTGTTAAGATATTTTTTTTAATTTATCGGTTACATATAGCTGAGTGGTCCAAATAGTCGGGTTCCTATCTAGGTGTCGCGGATTCAATTCCCTGTTAGATATAGCCATCATTTCACAAGAAACCATTTCTGTTTATTTTCATGAATGTTTTTTTTATATAATATATATTATTTATAGTGAATACCGCACAAGAGTATCAACTGCTCCCAACCATCTGGAGCCAGTGAGACTATGGCATCACCAATTGGGATATATTGTGAGGCTGAAAGTAGTGGATAGAGGAAAGTGATGGGGAAGAGAAACGTTGAGAAGTACCTGGCTATTCAAATCTGGTCATTAAATACGGTTAAAGTCAATTAAAGCAACGTTTAATTTCTGAATGGTGGTCTTTTACCAGGGCACCCTTGAGGTGACATTCTTTCACTAAAACGGCGCTATATGTTACTTATTTAAAAACTATTTATTAGAGTTTATTTAATAGAATGTATATATTTTTATTATTTTTAATTTCGAAACTGTTAATCCGTGGTGGAATTCCATTTTAATGATTTTAATAATATCACATATTTAACTTAATTCCACTATTTTTTCATTTAGGACCTGACACCGGTTTCTCCTTATGACGGGCATCTTCAAACTGGTGGTGGTGGTAACATCGTCAGTCTGAAGATGCGCGTCAACAGGTGAAACCGGTCAGGTCTTAAATAAAAAATAGTGGAATAAAGTTTAAAAAAATGTATTATTAAAATCACAAATATATTTTTATGCGAACATTTTAGGTTTGATAATTGTTTTTAAATCTAGAAACAAACGAAGAAAAATCAACGTTCCCTACAGATTTCACATTTTTTTATGAAAAGTCATTCAAATGATTTACTTTCATAGATTTTATCTTTTTGCGTGGATGCCAAATGACTTGAAAAAAATCGAAAGACATTTGAGAATTTTCTCCGGAAAATGCGTGAATTCATGTCTTCCTGGAATAAATCATTACTCGGATCATTACATCACGTGGAAATTTGAAAAAAAAACTAATATTTTACTTTTAATTGAAATTTCGTCTTTTCAAATCAGTTCTTGAATGACACGTGAAATTACGAAGATCGCCAGATATTATTTTTAAAGATGGCAATAAATCTTATAATTCAAATTGTCTACATTTGTTTCGAAGAATACGGTTCTAAAAAGTTAGTAGGTACAATGTAAATTTATAATTACAACGTAGGTTTTCAATTAGTTATATCGTCGATAGGAAAAAGAGCTTAAGCGACACTTTGGCGAAAACTGAGTCAAATACGCAGTTTTAATCAGTTCTCTTTTCTGCTTCGAAAGCTCTGACTCTCGTTTGATTCTGAAGACTTTTGTGACCCTTCAGCCATTTAAAATATATTTACCGTTTGGGAAAAGGCTTGACTCAAGCGACACTAGTTTGGGACTTTTTGCTTTTTGTCGCTTCAAGTAACTCAGTGAGAGCATTGAGTTACCTGAGTTGACTTATATTTTCCAAATCCAACCAGGTACTGACGACTTATGAATTTTCTTGTAAAACAAAAAAAAAACTTTTAAGTTCTCTGCTGCAAACTCCCCAAAATGGCGCTTCCGCCCTTTTGCTTTCCCGGCGATGTTATTAATTAGGATTTAAACACAATTATTTACACTTAAGGTTACCATAATAAAAAAAGTAATTTTAAATATATTTATTTATATATATCACAAGAGTCTCGACTGATCCCATCCATCTGGAACCAGATGACATGTTAAGGTATGTTGTGAGGTCAAAAAATGAGTATGGAGAAAGATATGAGGGAGAGAAAGGTGGGGGAGTACCTGGCTATTCAGTTCTAGTCACCATACACGGCTAAACCCATTTCAAGCAACATTTCTATTTAATTGTGAGAATTCACCAGGGCGCTACTGAGAGTTTCTATCACTGTGGAACGTGCGGAAAATGTACTATACTCGAATATTATTTTTAATGAATTAATTGTGAAATAAAATGAATTCATTCGATCGGTCGGTAGTTGAGTGGACAAACGCGTCGGATTCCCATCCGGGCGTCGTGGGTTCAATTCCTCTTCTGGCTAAGTCCTTCATCATTGCACAATCAACATTCCCCCCTTACTGGGATGGCAGTAAGAGGTTTTTTTTTTAAATATTATCAGGTTATTTGTTACCCGATAATAATTGTCTTTCTTTTAAAAAAAAAGAAGTTTTTTTTTTTCGCACGCCGGGATTTAAACCCGTTACCTTTAGATTCATAGTCGAGGATTTAACCACTTTCGCAGGCTGTATGAAAACTTAAAAGCTACTTTATTAATAAACCTTTTTAAATTTCACACTTCAGTTTGAAGTTAGCGTACATATTATTATCCGTGTGTTCTACCAATATGACTATTTGGATTTAAAAAAAGTGTTTTTTACAAACATTGATATAATATTTTTATTATATCAATGTTCGTGACAACAACTGTAGCATGATCTTTTCAAGACCCTTACTACACCTTCACTCAGCAATCATCTCACAGCTTTCAGATTGCCAAAGCTCATCCTATTATGAAAAGAAAAAAAATCATTCGAATCCATTTTCATTGAAAAATTCGTGCGGTGAAAAACGAACCAACAATCTCACTGCCAAAGTGGAATATTTACCACAATACAACGGCCTTTGCGAAACAGACCCTGAGCTGTTTTTTACTCAAGTCTGAATGCGGCTTATGTAGTCAAACAAAGTGGCACTTGAACCTCTAGGTTCTAAGTACTTGCGATTTTTTTACGTAATCAAACAAAGTGGTTCTCGAGTCACTATGATGGCTCTTAGTTTCTGAAGAATCTATGTTAATCAAATAAACAAAATGATTGTACATCCATCACATAAATTATACATTATAAGTGCGCAATTAAGTACATATAAAGATAAATCATTATAATATTGCTTGTGAACCAGTCATTTATTTTCTTGATGAGAACCAGTCATGATAATTTTAAATAGTGTCACTTACGACAGACATTTGCAAAACCATGTTGACCGTTAGCGGCCGTTATATTTTTCTGTATCATATTTCCGTTGAAAAATTGATATAAAAATGATAAGCCTAAAAGTTAATTCTAATTTAATATATTAATTCTCAACTTTGTGAGAAGTAAAAAATCTTCTGTAAATTAAAAATGGATGGTTTATCAAAGACACCATCTAGGTATATAATATGTGCTCGTGTAGAGCTTTGTACTCCATACAAAGATGGCAGCAAAATCAAAAAAAAAGTTTTGATTTTTTAAACAGAAACGATATTACAGCGCCAAAAGGACGAAATCAAAGTACAGGTCGTACTTTGATAAGGTTGACTTTGCAAGCGGCCTAAGGGGGAACTAACTAAATGTCATCGCTGGAAAGGCAAAGGGGCTTAAGCGACACTTTGGTCAAAAAACAAGTAAAATATTCAGTTTTGATTAGTTTTTTTTACTCCATCGAAAGCTCTGACTCTCGTTTGATTCTGAAGAATTTTGTGGCCCTTCAGCCATTTATATTAACAATTTAAGAGAAGGCTTGACCTAAGCGACATAAGTTTGGGACCTCTTTTCACGTTTACAGCGTCCCTGTTTATCAGCGCCCCGGCGCTACACAAATTATCCCATTTGGATAATTTTTATAGCGCCGTTTTGGTGAAAAATCACCTCAAGGGCGCTATATACTAAGGAAAACATAATGCATTCCATTTTACAGGTGAAAAATGTTATATTTACTCTCTGGCAAGCTCATACGTCTTAGGGGTAAGTGATTAATCTCATACTCTACGTTCATGATGGATTACTTTCTTTCTATTTTACGCATATAAAAGATAGCAAAGCAAAATGATAAAATAGTACGAAAAACGATTTTTCGACTTAATTTTTTTTTTTACTAAAGAGAGGAATTTAAATATTTACTACGTTGGTACCTTGGTGTAAGAATTTATGGATATGTATCTTTGCGAAACAGTGTAGTCAGGTCGGTTGACTTTATACTGACTCGACAGAAAGAGATAAAAATATGTTAAAGGCTTAGAGTAACAATATAGAGAGACCGTCCTAATTATGAGTCAAATCGTTCATACTCGCAAAATATAGCTCTCTCTTTATGCTCGTTTCTATAGACTTGTGCAGTTGTTGGTTGTTTCAACTGAAGTAACAAAGGACCAAAGAAATCAGTTTCCACAGGTATTTATCCAAGAATTCGTATTTTTTAGTTTGACCTCATATATTTTACATACTAACCTACAAAACAACTTGTTACCTACACCAATATTTAGTCAATCTTTGCATTATTTGTTTCGATATAATAAACTCCCGTTTAAAATGAGTTTGAATGCATTCTCAATATGTTTTACTTCGAGAGATATACGGGATTCTGACGTAAATTTGTAAGAATTGGGATTCCCTGATTAGTTCAACATCTGAACGTATCCATGTCTCTTTCTTTCTCATGTAGCAACTCAAAATTGTTCGCGAACAGATAAAGACGGAATAATGTTTATCTTTACGGTTTTCTTCGCATCCGATTGGCTGGAAGCATATACGTCATACCTCCTTTGGTCAATCCTTGGTCAAAAAGCGGCTTCAAAATTTCGCAATGTTAGGTCTCTACGTTACTCTAAGGTTAAAGGATGTTGGATAGCCTATTAGTCACCCCCCACATGGAAGTGGACATTTTTAATAAACATATTTGAATACATTAAATAAAACAATATCAATACACACAAACGCTAACCACAAAAGATTTGCCTAAATAATGATAAAAGCTTTTTGTTCATTTTTGTCTTAATCTCATTAAAAATGAGAAAATTCTTAAGTTCGGTCAAAAATATTAGAAACTGTTTAAATACCTCACTGCAAGTTTTTAACACAAATATTGGAAATAACCTCAAAATCCGTTGACTTAAGTTGTACGACTCGATGATGTGAAGTTCGCGCGGACGGAGAACATTTTTATAAACTTAGAAATTATGCAATATAATGTGAAGACTTTACTTGTCTCTCATAGTATACGACGTGAAAACCCGGAGAAAGCGATTTAACGCAAATTTGTATAGATTGGGTAAATATATTTCGCTCTCTCTCCATATATATTCCTACTCCAAGGTTGGTACACTATAAAATTAAATTTTTAAAATAAGCTTTCATTGACGTTAACCACGTGAGTCAGACGTCATGGAATCTATTTGTAATAGATTTACTAACTAAATATTCATAGACGTTTAAATGTTTTTGTCTGCACTAACTCAGTTAATGTTATGAGCTGTGAGCTTACATTTCAAATTTAATCGAATTGAATCAACTTGTAAATAATTACCTGATGAAAATTGTTTACTGGCCAGTCTAAACAGTTTAGATTTTCCGGAACATTTACACCACCGCGCCGCCGGCAGAGAGAATGGGGAAATTGTATTTTGAAAATGTAATTTACCCGATGTTTATTCGTATGTGAATACTCTTCATGCAGCACTGCAATGTTGGGTTTTCTATCTATGCTCGTATTAGAACTAACTGACTAACCATCACACCGTTTCTCCGCAGGGTAGGCAGAGAGGACGGACTGCCATACAACTCTGTTTTGGCACACACTTTTTTTTTTTTTTTTACATGAATACCGCACAAGAGTCTCAACTGCTCCCGACCGTCTAGAGCCAGTGAGACTATGGCATTCCCAAATTGGGTATGTTGTGAGGCTGAAGGTCGTGGGGAGGGGAAGGAGATCGGGAAGAGGAAGGTTGGGAAGTACCTGGCTATTCAGATCTGGTCACCAAACACGGCTTAAGCCATTTCAAGCAACGTTTCGATTCTGAATGGTGGTCTTTCACCAGGGCGATACTTAGAGTATCTACCACTCTGGAACGTGCCGCAAATATACTTGTTATTATTTTTATATGAATTAAATGTGTTATGACGCATACACATTGCGGGCCGCTGTATTTCGCGCTAAGCGTCGGCTGGAGTCCGGCGTATTTTGCAAAAAATGAAGAAAAAAACACGCCTTTCGTAAAATCAATTTAATTGTAAAACTAGCCAACAGTTTCAAATTAAATTCGACGTGTGTCTTCTAAAGGGCACACCGCTTAGATATTTGTAAATATAACAGTAGTTTCCAATCTGTGGAGCGTGTAACGGCGTGATAAAATACAAAAAGCGATATAAAAAATATTTAAAATACAAATATTTAAGAACCACTGACTGTTGTCAAGTTCATAGTAATTTCAAGTGAGTCATAAAAATGTCAATATAATTAATCACCAAGCGACCGTAATCGACAAGATAACAAGGGACCTTTATCTCCAACGGGTGTCGTTTTACACATTCCCATTCAAAAATCGTGTGTGCTGTTTGCTTCAAAATAAATTCTTATAAAGTGCCGTACGACGGTGACGTAATTACATTTTTTGTTTATGATATCTTTATGATATACTTTACATTTATGAAGTGTATACTTTATAATTATTACAACACCGATGTTAGAAAACATGTAAGTTTTTTCAAGTCAAAAGTTCATACTACGAAATACCCATTTCCGGGTCTCCGGACTTACGGAACTGCCGCGCAAAATACCCACATCTGGGTAAGCGGACCGCTGTGTGTTTAAAATAAAAGTTATTGGCGCACGCCGGGTTTGAACCCGCGACCTTTGGATTCGTAGTCGAGCGTCTTACCACTCGACCATGGAGGCCACTATTTGCTTCATTCTCATTCACACAGCGTCTCATACATACTCTTCTGTTATTCTGACTCTTCATATGGCCTGATTCAATGATGATCGATTTAATGCCATGTCTTTCTCGGGCGACTCCGACTTCTTCTTTCATTCACTTTCGCGACATACGAGTATATTATTTTCGCACTCCTTTCTTTTGTTCATTCGCTCTACATGTCCAAACCATCTAAGCGTCCCTCTCTTGATTCTATCCATTACGCTTACATCAGCCTTGCGTTCTTTCCGGATATCCACATTTTTAACACGGTCATACATGGATTTACCATATTTATTTTGTCTTTTAAATCTATACAAATTTACTGCCTAAAAAACAGGTTATATCCTCCACACTAGCAATCCACCTGTATTTTGTAAAAGTATTTTACTTTTACGTCTTATTGACGACCTCCGTGGTCTAGTGGTAGACGTTCGACTACGAATCCTGAGGTTGCGGGTTTAATCCCGGAGTGCGCAAAAAACTTATAATTATATATATATATATATATAAACATAATATAGTTTATTTTCGTCACGTGGTAGATACTCTATGTATCGCCCCGGTGAAAGACCACCATTCAGAATCGAAACGTTGCTTAAAATAGACTTACTAATTGACCGGTTAGTAGCTAAGTGGACAAACGCGTCGGATTCCCACCCCGGCTTCATGGGTTTAATTCCTCTGCTAGCTTATTCCTCCACCATTGCACAAGCAACATATTACACTTATTACGATGGTACTAGGAGTTTTTCAAATACTGTCAGGTTATTTGTTACCTGCGAATGTTTGTCTTTTTCTTTTTTTTTTTTAAAGGCTTAAGTCGTGTTTGGTGACCAGATCTGAAAAGCCAGGTACTTACCAACCTTTCTCTTCCCCATCTTCTTATATATAGTCTCACTTTCTCTAGAGGTTTTTTTTACAATAACTCCACACAGGAGGCCTCGAGGGAAATAATTTCCCTCAGGGCCTGTGACATCTTTAGGGATGCTGTGGGGAGGGTTCCTTTTGAGGAAGGGTTGGGAGCAATTGAGACTCTTTTACAGAACTAATCTTTAAAACAAATATATATTCAAGCTGTCGAAGTATTTGAAATTCATTCACTATTAATATTATGAACGCAGCTTGTTCAACGCTCTTCTGAGAATAAAGCAACATTATAAGGAAGTGAAAATGGCATTTTTGATCCTTTGGAATTGCTGCGAGTCAACACAAGAATATATAATCAGAAGCGAATTGAAAAACGTGCAAATTTTCGACGTCTTCTCCTTTCCTTTAGAAATTCATCTAACACCTATTTCGAAGACACCGCAATAACGTGGTAATATCCGACACGTGTTTGTTTAATTTAAACCTACTACTCGTTTGATCATATTATACCATCACGTTCGTTAAGCATATTTCGGCTTTAAGAACTGAGCTTTCGGGAGATCGTTTGGTGATATAATTGAAGCTTTGATGTAAAATACCTTTAATATATAATAATAATATTGTCGCCGGAAAGGCAAAAGGACTGAGGCGCCATTTTGAGATGATTACGCCTAAGATTTTTTGTTTGTTTTACAATAAAATTCACAAGATTTCAGTACCTGGCTGTATATTGAAATAGTTGTGACTTGTGCGGTGTTCACGTGAACAATCTTTAAAAAGCTTTCTGCAATATAAGCTTGATGTAATTTTTTGACAAGTTTACTGAAATTTTGTGTATTCTGCGATCACTTTCTACGTCAATAGTCCTTCCTCTGACAATGAAATTCCTTGTAACACAATTTGCAGCGTCTATTTACTTCGTTAAACGTAGTAACGCTGTTACGTGTACGATGCTCGCTTAAACTAACAACCTGCCAATAGAATTACACTCTGCTTTTTCACCTTACTTTTTATCTGGTCGTTCTACTTAATACCTGGAAATGTAATATTACTCGACATAAAGTGCTCTACAATTGACCAGCTTAATTCTTTTGTACTTCGATTGATTTGATTTTGATTGATAGCGAAGTAAAAATAGCATCTTACATTACAAACTAATACCTGGCTTCGCCCTACACCATTTGAAAAAAAAAACAATATGACGCCTTGTGTTGTTTTTTTTAAAGCTGCACAGTTTGTGATAGAAATGACGTTGTGACCTGAAAGAAGGTTAGTAAGAAAGTAGGAAAGTAGAGGCTCTATATGCCCAAACCATCTAAGGGTGCCCTATGTGATTTTAGTCACTACGCTTACATCAGCCTTGCATTCTTTCCGGATATCCACATTTTTAATACGGTCACACAAAGTTTTACCGCACGTACGCCTCGGAGATCTCATTCCTACAGCATTCAGTCTTTTTTTATCCTTCTTCTACCAGTTTCATGCCTCACTGCCATACGTCAGGGTTGGTATAAGCACTCCATTGTGGACTGCTAGCTTCGCTTCATGGACATTTTTTTCCGAAAATCCACATTTTTAACACGGATCGGGGCTCAAGGATCTCAAGGATTTATACAGCATTAAGTCTACTGTCATCCTTCCTCTGCCAGTTCCTCGCCTAACTGCCATACTTTAATGTAATCAAACAAATACAATGTTCATTAAACTTATGTTTACAACTAATTCTAATTTTTCTATGAGTAAATCATATTCACTTGTATCATTGTTAATACGCCTTTATATGTAAAACACCCACTTGGGCGAATACAATTAAAAAAATAAATACGTGACAGGCGATTTAGAATTAAAGTGATGCCGCTGATAGCTCCAATGTAACCTCCTCTCTCTCTCATAAACGACGAAACAATTCAACAGCCTCCAAGGTCGAGTGGTAAGACGCTCGACTACGAATCCAAAGGTCGCGGGTTCAAACCCGGCGTGCGCCAATAACTTTTATTTAATTAATATGTGTCATAACACATTTAATTCATATAAAAATAATAAACGATATATTTGTGACACGTTCCAGAGTGGTAGATACTCTAAGTATCACCCTGGTGAAAGACCACCATTCAGAATCGAAACGTTGCTTCAAATGGCTTTAGCCGTGTTTGGTGACCAGATCTGAAAAGGCAGGTACTTTCCAACCTTCCTCTTCCCAATCTCCTTCCCCTCCCCACTACCTTCAGCCTCACAACATACCCTATTTGGGGATGCCATTGTCTCACTGGCTCTAGACGGTTGGGAGCAGTTGAGACTTGTGCGGTATTCATACAAAAAAACGAGAGGTTACAACGAAGTACTCAGCGGCAGGGGCATGTGTTTGTCCTTCTAAACCACGAGGTCTGCCACGAGGCAGAGTTATCAAGGACACTGCATCAAATTATGCAAATAATGATTTATAACTAATGAATAATTTATAGCTCCTGTAACCATGTATGAGATTTACTGTCCATCCTGATTTGGTTCAGCGAAATCCTCTCAAATTTCCGCTTCACGAACACAATATTTACGAAAAAAATAGTGGAAAACCCAAGATTGTGATATTTTTTTCATTTGAGTGATTTATTAATTCAATTGCAAATTCACATGATATAACTTTTCCGTACCTGAAAGTATAAATCAAACGTACGATCCGAAAAGGGCGACGTATTTACCCCGTTTTATTTAACCCTTATGTGACTGAAGAAAATTACACTTTTTTTAAATTGACTTTAAGGTTTTTTTCACAGTAAATCATCTGCTGAAGTTTGCTGGACCACTTGTATGGCGTAATATATTTCGAATCAGTTCAATACTTGAAGAGCTGTATAGGAAATTCACCCAGTACCATCTTTTTTTGGGGTTTTTAATTGAATAGGTGATTACAATAATATTAAGAATACAGGTGATGTAAAATGTAAAATGAAGATGCAAAAACAGTTTTACACCAAAACATGGTAAAAAACACAAAAAATGGTAGTCATAATTACACGAAAATTAACTTAAAAGAAGTTTAAAAACAAAATTAAATAGTTTTCAAGAAGTACATACTACAGTTAGAACTTAATAGCTAGTTCTTGCTTTAACTTGTTGTAGCTCGTGTGAAAAATATCCAAATTTCCTGCGAGGCAGCTAATTAACCTAGTCAGTCTTCCCAGGGGCATCACCATTGGTAAGTTAGATCTGCACCCGGGAAGAAACATATGACTGTGTTGGCGGCCTCGCGTGAAATTATCAGGGACGTAAAGTCCGGTTTCCGCCAGGATGTCAGGTATTAAAATAATGTATAGTTTTTTTGCGGCGCGTTACAGAGTGGTAGGTACTCAAAGTATCGTCCTGGTGAAAGACCACCATTCAGAATCGAAACGTTGCTTGAAATGGCTTTTGCCGTGTTTGGTGACCAGATCTGAACAGCCAGGTACTTACCAACCTTCCTCTTTTCCATCTCTTTCCCTATCCCCACTACCTTCAACATCACAACATGCCTTATTTGGGGATGCTATAGTCTCACTGACTCTAGACGGTTGGGAGCAGTTGGGACTCTTGTGCGGTATTCACTATAAAAACAAATAAAAAGGCCGAGACCGAAATTTGAATTTGAACTCGGAATCTTTACTTAGTTTAAAAATATATATTAATAATTAGAAGGATGTATGATATTGATTAAAATGCCTGTTTCTAAAAAGGTTTTGGTAACTCAAATGGCAGAAACGTTGCTGGTGGATGGAGTAAATGTTCCAGGTTCGAGTCTGGATCGTGACCTAATTCTGTTTCATATTTCGTTAAAGATTATTGATATTATTTCAACAATTAATATCAAAAGAGAGAAACTTGTGTTTTATGACCTTGACCACTAGCCATTACTTTCCCAGCTTTTGTCTCGTTTAATTTATATTATCTTCGTTAGCTAATAAATAAGGCTAATTTTCACCGTTTGAAATTCCACAAAATTGTACTAAACATTAAATATTACTTAAACCCGTCTGAAATAATCTTAGTTTTACCTTAAAAGTTATGCAAAATATTTCGCAAAACATAAAAATAGCCTTATTATCATTTTCCTTATCATCAGTTAAATGTGTCCAGTAGTCCAATATTAGGTATATTTCCAGTAAAGTCATAAAATTGTAATGACGTTACATATATAGACACGTTATAGCCTTGGAATATTAACACTAAATGTGGCAAGCAAAACACACACGTGACCAGTAAATTCATCATTCAAATATCGGTCGTGTATGACAAAGATAGACATTCATCGAATATATGTGTATGAAAGAAACAGATCCGAAGTTCGGACCGCGTTCCATACTTGCTTGAAACGACCTCGAGCGACGCGTGACCGTTTAGTACTAAATCGGCTTAAACACCGATCACACCAACTAGCGTGATTATTGCTCGCCGCTTTGAGAGCGCTACAACGTGTCTATATATATATATATATATGTAACGTCATTGTAAAATTGCCCATTATTCCTTAATCACCTCTTTAACGTTTTGCCTCTTTCGATTCATATTATCTGTCTTTAATATATATTTTTTATATGAATACCACACAAGAGTCTCAACTGCTCCCAACCGTCTAGAGCCAGTGAGACTATGGCATCCCCGAATAGGGTATGTTGTGAGGCTGAAGGTACTGGGGAGGGGAAGGAGATTGGGAAGAGGAAGGTTGGAAAGTCCCTGGCTATTCAGATCTGGTCACCAAACACGGCTAAAGCCATTTCAAGCAAAGTTTCGATTCTGCATGGTGGTCTTTCACCAGGACAATACTTAAAGTGTCTACCACTCTGGAACGCGCCGCAAATATACTTTTTATTGTTTTTACATGAATTGAATGTCTTATGACACATATTGATTAAATAGAAGTTATTGGCGCACGCCGGGTTTGAACCCGCGACCTTTGGATTCGTAGTCGAGCATCTTACCACTCGACCACGGAAGCCGTCTGTGTTCCCTTGTTATAATTAATATGTTATTCTTTTGTTTTCTCTCTGTTCTCTTATTTTATTTTATATTGTATTCTCTCTCTTTATGTATACATAACCGCCCACTGTGTATTTTTCGTTAAGTTTAATTTTGTACCCTGATAATGCTTAGGCTAAGAGAAACCTGTCGGTCATAAAAAAATTAATTAAATCTGTGATCTTATACAAAGTTATTTTTTCATTTCGTATAAATAACCATTGACCGGTGAGAAGCTGAATGAAATAAAAAAAACGCGTCGAATTCTCATCGGACGTCGTGGGTTCAATTTCTCTGCTAGCTAAGTCCTCCATCATCGCACAAGCAACATCGTCCGCTTATCGTGATGGCAGTAGGAGTTTTTCAAATATTGTCGGACTATTTGTAACCCGGGAAAGTTTGTCTTCACTTTCAATAATAATTTTAGTCACTTTAATTTTTCAGATCAGGAAACAGAACTCTGCGAAATGTGGGAGGTAGTACTTTGTAAGCTCACGAGTATAATTTGAAGCACTCTATTCGCCCTACTCTGATTTATACCCCACTAGCAGGGCAGTTGGGAAGCGGGGTAGTTGGCAGTTATGTGACGCCCTCGCGTGGGGTTGACGCTTTTCTTATGTTTGTTGTATATTGTAGTTTCCCACTTAAGGTACGGTCGTTGTCCGATGCCAGTCTCGACTCGTTTATCACCCCTTTCTAACACTGAGGTTGTTACTCTACTCATTTGCGTGGCCGTCTTTGTAGGGGTGTTTGTTAAACCTCGAAAATCTTCACTGCCTTAAATGTCCTAAAAGAATCCAGTTCAACCTTTGCTGGATGGTATTTAAATCGATTAACGGAATGGCTCCGACTTACTCATCGGAACTGTGTATTCCTGAAGATTCCAATTCACGACAGTCAACCCTTAGATCGGCAACGTCATCGGCTATCGGAAGGTTGTAGGAACCGAAGCGCACACCAGACACTAAGTTCGGAGAGCGCGCTGCAGGAGTGTCAGGTCCTAAAGCCTGGAATAGACTTCTGCGTGATCTGAGAATGATAAAAGGGTCGATAGAGTTCAGAGCCAAACTCAAAACCTATCTCACAAGAAAATCGTATATTTTCCTATCGGTAAATTATCGATCTGCTGCCACACATAAAGTTAGAAACGCTTTCAAAGCCCGCGACATAAGTAAATAAGTTACATGTTTAGAGCAATTACATACAAGAGAGAGAGCGCTGCTGTAGTCGGTTTTGATAAGCTTTGCCGGATTTGGCTAGCCCTGCGCGTGGCTAGGAGAAGGGCTAGGGTATTTATACATCCATATATGGCACATGTCAACAAAATGTTTTGTTTATTCGTATTACCGCTTTTTCACAGTATTGTTATAAACAAAAATATAACCTAAAAAACCGTTGAAATATGTCAATTAATGTCGAATGTCAAAACGTGTCGGTGGAGTCAACAGAGACGCGAGACACGAAGAACACTCTTACAATACTTTAAAGCGGTGTGATAATTTGGGAAATTTTGTTATCTCTTTCTTTCTCATGGTAAAAACCCGGAGAAAGTGATTTATCGCAAGCTTGTATGGGTTGTGTAAAAAGAATTAGCTCTCTTTCTCCCCATACATTTTTACTCCAAGACACGACATGACCCAACTCTAATATTTAATTTACTTGTTCGTACTAATTCTCGCAGTACAGAGAAGCCTGGAGGCACCTTGTCGGATTGATAGATCCCCAACTTGAATAGAAAAAAGGGATGAAGACAGGATGACGTAAGATACCGTTTCTCCGCAAGGGTCGGCAGTGATAATGATACGCCACTTGATTTCGTCTTGGCACACACTTCCTGCTTTATTCACATTGGTTGATTGATCTATACATACTATTTTGCTATTATTATATAATAATGAAATCTTAGATGTAAGTTACTAGTTATAAGTTATACTCAGTAGTAAGTTACAAGCCATAAGTCCTTATTGTAAGTCACTAGTTGAAAATATTAGTTGTAAGCCATTAGTAATAAATCTTAACTGTAAGTTTTTAGTTGTAAGCTTAAGTGATAAATTATAGGTTAGATAAATTAATTTGTAAAGCGCCCTTGAGGTGATTTTCCCACAAAAACGGCGCTATAAAAGTAATCCATTTATTATTATTATTTTATTATTATAACTCTTCTCACAACCTAACGAAAGCTCTTACCTAAAGCTTAACTAACTCCTTAAGTCTTCTGACAACTTCTGACGTATGGAATAGTTATCCAAACAAATTTCCGTTCATTGGTCAACATAGAACATTTCAACATAGAGGTCATGGTTATAATAAGCAATTACTTAATGATGTGTTTGTTCGGGCTTATTTTCATACAATCGTGTGGGGTTATAACGAGGTCGCTTCACTGATATAACGTCCAAATAATATTGTCAACTCAATGCGCCGGGTTATGAGAAAAACCCAATTTTCTAAACAATCGAATAATGTCATAAACAAGACAAAGAAAACCGCCCGTCCGGCACGGCGGCGGACTTTTTACAAAGGACGTTAAGGAGGGTTTATAATCCCCGATAGTTGTCGCTCTAAGAAACATTTCTATCCAGTACTGTGCGTACAGTTCATTATTATTATTAGTGTAATCATAAATTGAATCATTTCGTAGTTAAGCATGATTTTCGTAATAAAAAAATGTGTTGCTTTATAATATGCAAGCTTTCATACCCTGGAGTAAATATCGATATTAGTAAGTAGGTACTTTTTTTTACCTACCTACGTTTATAACGAGTAATGGCTATAAGGAGCAAATTTCGTTGGTCCCTTCGCGCTCGTTGTAACCAAGTTTGACTGTATTTTGATAAGTGTCTTTTTTTCTTCGCCTTTTGTATTCCCTCTAACTAACTAACTAACTAACCATCACGCCGTTTCCGCGCAAGGGTAGGCAGAGAGGACGAACCGCCATACAATTCTGTCTTGGCACACACTCCTTGCTTTATTCACATTCATTAATCGTATCATACACACACTTCTGTTATTCTGACTCTTCACATACAATTATTCACCCGATTCAAGTATTTGATTTACTTGATCGTGCCATGTCAATCTCGAGCGTCCTCGACTTTTTCTTTCATTCACTTTCGCATCATATATTCTTTTCACTCTCCTTTCTTCGTTCATTCGCTAAACACGCCCAAACCATCTTGGCACCCACTCCTTGCTTCGTTCACATTCATACATCTTCTAATACATACTCTCTCCTCTGAAGTCTTACGGTATCACCCTTACATACGGTGTACTTCAGCTGAAGGAGTTATTTTCATTTATTTGATAAAACATATTTTTTAATTATTACTTAACCGTTCCTTTTTTCTGTTTCTCCTTTGGGTGACCCACGTGTCCCGCACACGTCCCACTACTCTTACGATAGAGTACATGTGGATACAGCCGCATCTGTGTGTATCTTTTGATCTCCTCTCCTCGTAACAAACAGCATCCCATCTCACCCGCTTTCCCACATATCCCCATCTCAAACCCACCAAATGTCTGCGATACACAGTGTGTATGCTTACTTCGATGGTCCATCTCACTTCTTCTCTTTTACATTATTATGATAATACAATCGTGATCTGAAAAGCGACCAGCCCTCCAAACTACCAACGAAAGGAATACTGTGACAAGAATCCCCTGACTTAGTTTATATTCAGATGCAGTCTGCATTATGCAGCATTATTACTTATACTTTGCATATCAAAAGGCAAAAAATGTGAAGGAATACTTAAATGAAATACGTTAAGGAAGCGCTCAAACCTTTTCCTTGTATATATTTTTGTATTACCTTGGGTCCGGCGTCATTTTTCTAATGATTTTGTTTTTAATAGCTAGGAAATGAACCGCAATTTTATTATTGAATTAAAGGTTACGTAGGCTTGGAAACGAATTTAGTTATGTTGATAGTTTTCTGTATTCAATCATGAGATTCAGATCGGAGTTGTATAGCTACTCTTCACAAATACTTCACTGAAATATACGAGTCTACCAGACAATAGTGAATATATATTTTTCTCTTATATGCTTTTATATGTTTTATTGTAATTTTTATATTGTATTTTGTATTTACTACTGGTTATATATTTATTTTGTTTTTTTCAAGAAGCATGTACTTTTTTGTTTTATTTTTTAATGTATCATATACTATCATATAATGCTTTACCTGTCAACATCAATATATTGTACAAATTTGTTGTAAAAGCCCACTAAGGCGTTAATAAATAAATAAATAAAAGAAACACAATATGTAAATGCTTAGATCAACATAGCCAGTGGTGTCATTCAAATTTCCTTGGAAGTTTGTCTGTTTTTGTATTTTTATTTAGATGTATGCAAATATTTTTTTTCACATACCTAGTAAGAAAAACATTTATACATTTCACAATAATAGAACAAAGCACATAAGGTTCCTATACAGCATATTTAAATTAAAATCTTAGTAATCTTAAGAATCATAGGTTTTTTTTAACATATTCAGCACAAATCCTACGAAAAGTGCCGAGACTTGAGGCTTCTTTTAAGGCATTTGGAAGACTATTAAAAAGTTTTTGACCTTTACATAACACGCTGTTTTGAGTACATGCAAGTTTCGTTTGGGGAAGACTAAAATCACGTTTAGTATTAGTTTAGACGGCCTCCGTGGTCGAGCGGTAAGACACTCCACTACGAATCCAGAGGTCGCGGGTTCAAACCCGGCGTGCGCAAATATTTTTTCTTTAATAATTTACGTCATAACTGAAGGCATAACACATTTAATTTGGATTTTTTTTTTCAACTGCTCCTAACCGTCTAGAGCCAGTGAGACTATGGGATCCCCAATTGGGGTATGTTGTGAGACTGAAAGTGTGCGGACGGGGAGGAGATGAGGAAGAGAAAAGTTGGGAAGTACCTGGCCATTCAGATCTGGTCACGAAACACGGCGGCTAAAGCCATTTGAAGCTACGTTTCGATTCTGTATGGTGGTCTTTCACCAGGGCGATACTTAGAGTATCTACCACTCTGGAGCGTGCCGAGTATCAAATTCAGTCAATTAAATACAACCTTCAGATGATGGTTGTATTTTATTGACTAAATTTAAGTTTACATTAGTGAGTTCTTAGGGAAAAGGTCTTAACGGGATAAAAAAAAACCTTAAGCAAGGAAAATATAAAAGAATGTAATATAGCATACTATTTTCTGACTCATCTAATTTTTCTTTGGTAGATATGTGTCTAAAGCACAACTCTGCATACTTGACTCAAAACTCGATTTTATTGACTCATCCCTCTCTTCCTTTCTAACTAACCATCACGCCGTTTTCCCGCAGGGGTAGGCAGAGAGGATGTACCGCCATATAACTCTGTCTTGGCACACACTCCTTGCTTCATTCACATTCATAAATCGTATCATACATACTCTTCTGTTATTCTGACTCTTTACATTCAATTATTCACCCGATTCAAGTATTTGATTTACTTGATCGCGCCATGTCTTTATCGAGCGTCTGCGACTTCTTCTTTCATTCACTTTCGCATCGTATATTCTTTTCACATTCTTTTCTTCGTTCATTCGCTCTACATGCCCAAACCATCTAAGCGTCCCTTTCTTGATCCTATTCATTACGCTCACATCAGTCTTCGATTCTTTCCAGATATCCACATTTTTAATACGGTCATACATGGTTTAACCGCACATACGTCTCATGGATCTCATTTCCACAGCATTCAGTCTTCTTTCATCCTTCCTCTGCCAGTTTCATGCCTCACTGCCATACATCAGGCTTGGTATAAGCACTCCATTGTGGACTACTAGCTACCAAAGCGCACACCAGACACTAAGTTCGGAGAGCGCGCCTTTGGAGTGTCAGGTCCTAAAGCCTGGAATGGACTACCACATGATCTGAGAGTAATAAAAGACTCGACAGAGATCAGAGCCCAACTCAAAACTCATTTTTTCAGAAAATCATATCCATAATCAAGATGTAACAAACTCAATAGAACCAAGAAAACTTTTCAGACTCTCATTACTTAAATTCATTAGAAGATTATCACTATTATCTGTTCTTCACTACGAAAAATTAAAAATACCTCCGATATACTTTATTTTAAATTTGCTCTCATGCCGTAAAAATGAAAAAAAAAATAAAAGAAATAAAAAAAATATATATATTTATATATGTAAGAATTAGCAAAATTTTAAGTTATTACGATATGGTGATTGTGTCTTGCCATAAGTGACCTACCAGGTAAGTATGTTGATGTATATTTATATAAACCAAGAATTAATATTAAGTAGAAATTAAGATTTGTACAGCGCCCTTGAGGTGATTTTTCACAAAAACGGCGCCATACAAATTATCCAAATATTATTGTTAATACCTAAAATCTGAAGCCAGTATTGATGGTGGTTATAGAGATATTAAAGTTATTAAAAGCATTGTGTAGTCGTTACACATCATAGTGAAGGAAAGGTTAATATGTGCTCTCAAATAAACTGAAAAAATCTTTAATATTTCTTCATGAAAAAGAACATAATATACCATCATGTGGCAGTAAACATCGGGCTGCTTGTAAAAATATATTTTATTCCGCACCATATGAATCGCAGGAAATGATCTTCCTCGCACAGAAATAGCTCGACGAAATAATGTGTTATTTCAATATGTGCCCATTTTATAGTCGACAGATGTTTTTCGCTCATTCTTACCATTAATCCATTTCGAAAGAGCGACTCTTCCTATTGGCCAATCTCGAATCTAATTCGGTTCAGGTACAGTTGCCTTGATTTTTTTAAACTCCCGAGAGCTTTTTCGCAATGGTTGGAAGTTCCCGCCGATTGGAAAACCAACAAGTGTGCTTTATTCCATCCATATTTAAGTATAAAAATGTTCGTCGTTGTACGTACTGGAAAGACAAAAATCTATTCCTTTTATGTCTTATGGCTTAAACATAACATCATCCCTAAATATCTGCTAAATGATTTAATAAATCAAATTTATAACTTTATTCCACTTTTATTTTATGACTGGACCGGTTTCAGCCTATGACGGCCATCTTCAGACTATATATATTCAGACGTTTCAATTCAATTTGTTTTATTAAATCATTAAAATGGAATTCCACCACGAATTAACAGTTTCAAAATTAGAAATAATAAAATCTGCTAAATAATATTATATATAATGTAAATATTCACAATTATCCTACGAGAAGGTGTGTGTACTCAAGACAGCGTGTTTTACAAAGGTCAAAAACTTTTTAATAGTCTTCCAAATGCCTTAAAAGAAGCCTCAAGTCTTGGCACTTTTCGTAGGATTTGTGCTGAATATGTTGAAAAAAACCTATGGTTCTAAAGATTACTAAGATTTCAATTTATATCTGCTCTATAGTAACCCTATGTGCTTTGTTCTATTATTGTGAAATTAATAATTTTTTTCTTACTAGATGTGTGAAATATTTTACTTGCATACATCTAAATAAAAAATAGTTTTTTTTTTTTAATATTGCCGGTAGCTGAGTGGAGACCGGTTAGCATCTGAGTGGACAAACGCGTCGGATTCCCATCCGGGCGTCGTAAGTTCAATTCCTCTGCTGGCTAAGTCCTCCATCATTTCATAATCAACATTTTCCGCTTATTATGATGGTAGTAGGAGTTTTTCAAATATTTCCAGATTATTCGTAACCCAGTGATGTTTATCTTTCTTTAAAAAAAAAAATTACACCCCCAAGAGTCGTTTTGTTAATCTGTTGGTGTACACATGCACTGTCATACCCATATCTGAACCTTTTCCTCTCATGATTTAAGATAACTATCATGATTTTAGGTAGTTTTAATTTGTGTATATATTTTATATTATTTTCTCCTTGTTAGTTAGTTTTATTAGCATAATTAATTTAGTAAGAAGCGCACTTGAGGTGAAATATCGCAAAACTGCGCCAAATAAGTTCACTGTTATTATTATTATTATCAGTCCCAACTGCTCCCAACTCCCTGTCTAGAGCAAGTGTGACTATGGCACCCCCAATTGGGGCATGTTGTGAGGCTGTGCCGCAAATATACTTCATATTATTTTTATATGAATTTAATGTGTTATGACACATATTAATTAAATAAAAAATATTTGCGCACACCGGGCTTGAAAACGTGACCTCGAGATAGATATTGTATTACGTGTGCCTCGCTAAGAGCTGCTTGTGAACGGTAAGTTCTGACGTCCTGAAATTCGCCTTAACTTTTCCGTTTACACTATTTTTGGCACTTGAAGTCATTTCCATCGTGAGCTGTAAAGTAACCATTTAACTGTAAAAAATACGTCAATAAGTGACAAAATTGTACATAAATATTTAAACACGGGTGAAGTCATGTTGTAAAACTTTGAAAGTACTATGTAACAAGTAGGTAAAAAATATTATTATGTTGATCAAATACGATTTTTGAAAATTATATTTTGTAAAGTTATTTTTAAGCCTTATAGCTGTTTCGCCTTTCGAAAGCTTTGCTAGTTAAGCTGTGCCAATATAGACTGCTTCAGCACTAAAAAATGACGATAAACTTCACTTTGTAGCATTCTAATACAAGGAATACTGTACATGATTTATATGTAAATTCTACACGGGCAGTTAGGAAAACGTCTAAGCTTTCCAGTGAATAATTGTTTTTAACTGTAATCTTTGAAATTCTGAAAGAAAAATTATTGGAGACTTGTGAATTTTATTGTTAAACAATAAAAAAACTTTCAGTGCTCTGGTGTTAACTTCCCAAAATGGCACTTCATCCCTTTTGCATTTACAGCGACGATATGTTGATAATATTTTAAAAGAGGAGTTCTTTAAAATAAGACGCATAGCAATAAAAAAATATTAACATTATATAGTTTGGTTATTCGTATTACAAAATTGACAGATGCTAGTAAGCCCTAGATCAATTTAATTATAATTGAAACTCCCCCAAATTCATTTGATTAATTATATTTAATTTCCATTAGCTGCCTCGAAGTAACCCGCCCTATATCAACTCTGGCTTCTTGCTGTTGAACATCCTTGACCTATCCCCCACACATCTCCCCCAACTCCTTCCCACCCCCCGGCTGCCGCCCCCCTCAGCACAGAGATGAGTGATGACCGCAGATCAGTGCGAGATAAAAGCACCAAACAGTGAGGATAATTGAATTAGAGCCACGCCAAACACTCCTCTATGGAACTAATCAAGAATTATGGCCGTCTCTTTATCATCATCAGCGCAGTTTCGTCTGGAGGATGAAGGAAACCGACAGTCGGTCGTAGCAATCTACAACTTGGGACATTAACGCCTCAAGTAATGACCAGATTCGATATAATAGAAGTACAATAAACTCCTTACAAACGTTTTTTAAATACATATATTTGAAAATAATATATTAACGTTTTGAATGGAGGTTTAAATTTAGCCCAAATGAGAATTTTGTGCGATGTCTTAGATAAAGTTCGTGGATTTAGGAAGTATGTTTACGAGAGATGGAAAGGCTGACGAGGATATTAAAAGAAGGGTGAATGCAGCAAACTCCATTAATGGAGGACTGAACGCTGTTCATGCAAATGAATAAAATATGTCCAATGAAGCGAAGCTAGCAGTTCACAATGGAGTGATTATACCAACCCTGATGTATGGCAGCGAGGCATGGAACTGGCAGAGAAAAGGTAAAACTAGACTGAATGCTGTAGAAATAAGATCCCCGAGGGGTATGTGCGGTAAAACCATGAATAACCGTGTTAAAAATGTGGATATCCGGATAGAATGCAAGCGTAATGAATAGGATTAAGAAAGAGATTCTTATATGGTTCAGGCGTGTAAAGCGAATGAACGAAGAAAGGAGTGTGAAAATAATATATGACACCAAAATGAACAGAAAAAAAATTCGGGGACACCCGAGGAAGACGTATCGCGATCAAGTGAATCAGATACTAGAGTCGGACCATGTCAAGAGTCAGAATAACAGAAGAGTTTGTGTGAGATGATGTGTGAATGTGAACCAAGCAAGGAGTGTGTGCCTAGACAAAGTTGTATGGCGGTTAATCTATTTTGCCTACCTCTCTTGGTAAAACGGCGCGATGGTTAGTTAGTCAGTCAGTATTAGATATCTTTATCTAAATAATTATGAACATAATTCTCTCTAATTATTTCCAAAAACAAATTACCAAAGATTATGTCATGGAAACGCTTTGATAAGCATGATAAAATGGGGTAAATTTGTCACCCCATTCGGATCGTACGTTTTATTTTTACCTTTAAGCACGGAAAGCTAAAGTGTAACTTTTTGTACACCAATTTAATTAATAACAATAAAATGTTTGAGTGTTTATTTTTCATTATTAAACATTAAAGAAAAACTTTATATTTTTCCTGTGAGTGTTATCACTGCTGAAAAAAATTCTTCATTTATTATTCTGAAAGCTTTCATTACACTTAATTTAACAATAATTCAATTCAAGTGTTAATTATCTGTTACATGGGAAATCTAACAATATTTAATTATTTTTAACTGATATTTTAAAAGGAAAAAAAAATTGCAAAAGCTTTTCCTCTATTTCTTTAAAAAAAGATCTTTATTATTCCGTAGTGGAATACTGTATGACAATTCCTGAAAACACATAAAACGCAATCTATATATGCAGTACCGCGACTTTAACCTTCCTGCAGACGGGAGTTCTGCCAGTTTTCGTCCCCTCGTGTTGTGGTATTCAATCAATATACATTATTTAATTAAATTTTAAATACACAAATTAGTGTTTTTTTACATTATGGTAAAGAGCAAGTGGCGCACCATAATATTCATTAATGTACGGATCTATAAAGGTTTATTTTTATGGCTTTTCACTCCTCAGGAGTTTTTTAGCCAGTGTCAAATAGGGGATGACAGTTCAATATTTGAATGTGCAGGTTAAAGTTCAATTATTAGTATTTGAAAATAAAAATATATGCAATATATAAAGATATTTAACGAATCACCAAATGATTAAAAAAATAAAGTTGAGTTAATATGTTTGCCTCTTTCTTTTTATATTCTTTGTTCTTTTGTTATAATTTAAATGTTATTCTTTTGTTTTCTTCCTTGTCTTTTTTTCTCTTGTATTCTTTTTTTTTCTGAAACTGGTCGGTCATAAAAATTAAAATTAAATCTGTGCTCTTGTACAAAGTTATTATTCCATTTTTATTAAATGTGTTATAAATTTATGCTAAAGAAAATTAATGTAATTTTAAAAAATATTTGTAAAAAAATCAAAGACAAACATTCCCGTATTACGAATTACCTGACAATGTTTGAAAACCTCCTACTGCCTTCAAAATAAGCGGAAAATGTTGTTTGTGCAATGATGGAGGACTGAGCCAACGGAGGAATTGAACCCACGACGCCTGGGTGGGAATCCGACGCGTGTTTCCACTCAGCTACCGACCGGTAAATGGTTGTATTTGATATGGTGTACTTTTATTTATGTATGTTAATATAAATAAATTAACAAACAATTTTAAAATGCCATATTTTTTAATGACAATTAGCTTCGTAATCTTGAAAGCAGGAAAATTTCCAGGAAATACATAAAAAAATACTTAAAAATATGAAACCCGCGTCCACTGTTACATCTTAAGGAATTTACTAACTTTTAATTTTTTTATTTTTTTTACATGAATACCGCACAAGAGTCTCAACTGCTCCCAACCGTCTAGAGCCAGTGAGACTATGGCATCCCCAAATTGGGTATGTTGTGAGGCTGAAGGTAGTGGGGAGGGGAAGGAGATCGGGAAGAGGAAGGTTGGGAAGTACCTGGCTATTCAGATCTGGTCACCAAACACGGCTTAAGCCATTTCAAGCAACGTTTCGATTCTGAATGGTGGTCTTTCACCAGGGCGATACTTAGAGTATCTACCACTCTGGAACGTGCCGCAAATATACTTGTTATTATTTTTATATGAATTAAAATGTGTTATGATACATATTAATTAAATAAAAGTTATTGGCGCACGCCGGGTTTGAACCCGCGACCTTTGGATTCGTAGTCGAGCGTCTTACCACTCGACCATGGAGGCCGTCAGAAGAAGTTTTTGAGTCCAATGAAGGTTTTGAGCATTTTTCATAAACATTTCTAATTAATGAACATCGCGTAAGAACCTTTTTTATTTCTTCTCGGTAAATGTTAATAGATTCTTTTACTTTTCAGTAATTACCTTCATTTGGTTTCAATTTATCACTTGAAACTTCTTTCAACATTCTCATTGTTCTACTGAAAAAGAATTATTCTTCTCTTGGCCGCTGTGACAGTTTTTTTCAGCGCCTACCCTTTTTAATGAATTGAGTACCCCATGGGTCACACATGGAGTAAGAATACTCGCATATGTAGAGAAATATAAATATTTTTACCCAACCTATACCAATTTGCGATAAATCGCTTTCTCCGGGTTTTTACGTCGTATACTATGAGAGAGAAAGAGACGAAAAAAGTCTTCACATTATATTGCAGCACTTACAAGTATATACAAATGTTCTTCGTCTGCGCTAACTTCACATCATTGAGTCGTATAACTTACGTCAACGAGTTTTGAGATTATTTCCTAAGTTTGTGTTGATCAAAAAGCAGGCAGTGGTAATACAAATAAATCAAACATGATGGTGACATGTGCTATGCGTGAATGTTCAAATAAGACCAAAACAGATTATAAAACATCACTTTTAAGAGGTATTTCAACAGTTTTAAATATTTTTGACCGAACTTTAGAATTTTCACATTTTAATTGTTTTTTTTTTACGTGAATACCGCACAAGAGTCTCAACTGCTTCCAACCGTCTAGAGCCAGTGAGACTGTGGCATTCCCAAATAGGGTATGTTGTGAGGCTGAAGTTAGTGGGGAGGTGAAGGGGATTGGGATGAGGAAGGTTGGGAAGTACCTGGCTATTAAGATCTGGTCACCGAACACGGCTAAAGTCATTTCAAGCAACGTTTCGATTCTGAATGATGGTCTTTCACCAGGGCGATACATAGAGTATCGACCACTCTGGAACGTGCCGCTAATATAATTTTTATTATTTTTACATGAATTAAGTGTGTTATGACACATATTAATTAAATAAATGTTATTGGCGCACGCCGGGTTTGAACCCGCGACCTTTGGATTCGTAGTCGAGCGTCTTACCACTCGACCATCATAGGCATTTAGATACAAAATCAACAAAAAGCTTCATTCGTTATTTAGGCAAACTTTCTGTCATTAGTGTTTGTGTGATATTTTGACTTTATAAATCATTTTAATGGTGTATTGATATTGTTTTGATTGATGTGTTCAATTATATTTATTAAAAATGTCCGAATTCCATGTGGGCGGTAACTAATAGGCTATCCAACATCCTTTAACATATCTTTGTCTCTTTCTATCGAGTCAGTATAAAGTCAACCGACCTGACTACTCTGTTTCGCAAAGGTGCCTCTCCATATATTATTTCTTCAAGGTTTCACATTATTTATATTTTCTCATCACCATAACTGTAATATTGGATGTCTCTTTCCATCGTAAAACAGTATTGGCGATATACAAAGGGACATCATTTTTTTACTCCAGCTGCAGGGTAATATTACTTCTCATGCAATATGAAGATGCTTATTAAAGAAATATATTCAGAGAGGCAGCTGAATACCCCTCTTCGCTGACAAATAACATTATCTTTGAATTATTCTGCTAGCATATCACATTACTCGGCGGTGAATAAAATTGTTTATTTGATTTAATTCTGTCTATTGGAAAAATGAAATCATTCTAATTCATTTGCATTTTCTTTTGATGAAATTCTTCAGAGCACTAATACGGTTGGTGTCCATAATAGTCTGGGACGTTTTTGAGAAGTTTGAAGCGATCCAAACCAACATAGAAATTTAAAATACTTACCTAAAACTTACGTTCTTTTAAAGGTTTCAAAGTACGTAAATAATTTATTTTCTTTTATTTATTTTGGTTTTATGGATTATTTTGTAATCCTCTGCTAACTAGCTGGGGCTTATTCAAATACCCCTCATAATGTCTATCTAACTAGTACTGCGGCGTATTAGGCCTTATTACTATCACCATCTGATGGTTGTATTTAATTGACTGAATTTAAGTTTACATTAGTGAGTTCTTAGGGAAAAGGTCTTTACTGGATAAAAAACCCTAAGTTTGACAATAGTTCTAATTTTTAAAATGATCAAAAAATTGAGATTTAAAACGATGGTAATAATAATAGTCATTTTGGGATGTGAGGAAGGTATATAAATAAATAATAACAGCGAACTTATATAGCGCAGTTTTCTGATATTTCACCTCAAGTGCGCTTCATACTAAATTCATTGTGCTAATAAGACTAACTACCAAGGAGAAAATAAAATATAATATTTATACCAATTAAAACTATCTAAAATCATGATCCTTATCATAGATCATGAGAGGAAAAGGTTCAGATATGGGTATAACAGTGCATGTGTACATCAACAGATTAAAAAAAAAAAACAATTTACCATAAGCTTAAGGTATAAAAAAATAGACAAAACTTAAGAATTCATATTAACATATTTGTCAAATCAAAGAAAAGGAAATTAGATTGAGGACAGTTAATATGTTGGTACTTAAAACATTAATATTCAAGTATTATAAGTAAACGATTCTAAAAGTGCAAACAGTGTAAATATAACAAGTAACAAAAGAACAATAAATATTTTATGACAGTGAGTATATAGTTTTCAGTAGATAGTGAGGACATTGAGTTGTAATGATAGAAGTAAGGAGTAAACCGAAACAAAACAAATTAAGGACGTTTTTAATGAAATTAAATTTTAATAAGTTACGTTTTGTATGTAGGATCATTAAACAATTTGGTTTTCAAGACCTCTTTGAACTCTGCTAGGTTCTGTATGTTAGCAAGTTTTGGGAGAAGCTTATTCCAGATGACTGGACCAGATACTCCAAAAGCGCGATCGTAATAGACAGGTTTATTTTTATTATTATATATATTTTATTTTTATTACACGTTTATTATCAGGTATAGCGATTACACGAAAACGATACAGAAAAAACTTACTATCACGCCGGAGAGGATGGACCGCCATACAACCCTGTCTTGATGCACACTCCTTCCTTCATTCACATTAATACATGCTGTTATTCTGGCTCGAGGGCGAGTCAAGTATTTGATTCACTTGTTCGTGCCATGTCTCGAGCGTCTCTGATTTCTTTTACCATTACTTTCGCGTCATCTCACACTCCTTTCTTCGTTCGTCCGCTTTATATGCTCATAATATATAAGCGTCCCTTTCTTAATTCTATTCATTACGCTTACATCAGCCTTGCGTTTTCTCTTCGTCTCATTTCTACACATTATCAACTCTACGTTTATCCTTCCTCTGCCAATTCCATGCCTCACTGCCGTACATCAGGGTTGGTATAAGCACTCCCTGGTGGACTGTTGGCTTTGCTTCTTTGGACAATTTATTTATTTCCGCCAACAGCGTTTAGTCCTCCATTATTGAAGTTTCCTGCATTCGCCTTTCTTTCAATATCCTTATCAGCCTTACCATCTGTCGTAAACATACTTCCCAAATACAGCATTTTATAATACAATTTTCAACAAAAATACAGCAGATCCGCCTGAAAATTTAATTGAATTGGTGAATATTAATAATTAGATGATGGATGGTGACAGAATCTATCTTTTTCAGTGTTTACGGATGAAGTTATCAAGAATTTGGACTAATGCGAAAATACTCATTCGACTCAATCTTAAAAAAGAGCTTTTTCTAAAGTTTGCTGTGAGACTACAATTCTTACATTCCTCGTTTCTAATAAAGAGCTTTCAACTTGAGTTATAATCTTGGCTTTTAGTAGCATAATTAACAATAATGAATTTTTATCAGCACGTCTAGGTATAAAGTGAAATAGTGTTGGATCCGAAGCTGCGATAATTGCTTGAAATGGCTTTAGCCGTGTTTGGTGACAAAATGGCCAGGTACTTTTTAAACTTCCTATTTTTCTTACCCTTCTCACTACCTTCAACCTCACAAAATACCTTGATTGCGAATGCCATAGTCTCACTGGCTCTGTATGGTCAGAAGCAGTTGGAACTCTTGTGCTGTATTCACTATAAAACAAAAAAAGTTCTCGAAGTCTTCTCACACAATTGTATTTTTAACGAAACGAATACCCCACACGGATTTAAGATTTCTTGTTCACAAAACACCACAGTTATTTTATATTATTTGGAGAACTAATTAAAAAACCGACGAACAAGCGAAGAACCAGCGAGCAACACGTTTTTTCACATTAAACTTTTCTGCTTGATTGTCATTTGGTTCAAACACGGTGTTGTTGAATACGTAATTTGAATAGCAAAATGGTTGGATAAGTAGGGACTTGTGTGAAAAACAACGAATTCAACTAATACAATCATTAGAACAGTGTTAAAATGATTGTATATATTATTATTTGTGCTTCCTTTGAGCCGATGTCTAAGGTTGATTAACGACATCGTAGGCTTACATTATTTCGCTTTATCACTCTTAGGAACTTATTTATACACGAGTCGAGGGACCGCAAAATTAACGCAGAGAACACGTGTATCGTTTCTCAAAAGTTCTTCACATTGATTTAAAAGCTCGATTGCTGTGGTTTCGTTAAATAATATTTTACCATCCAATTTAAGCCGCATTTTATGTTTAATTAAACAATATTTTACTGGAAAATAAACAAAACACTTTGAGTTGAGAATGAAAGTAAAATAAAACATTGAAACTTTAGTGTTATTTTAGCAAAACCAAGAAAATTCCAATAAATCTGGCCATATTTAGTATGGGTAGGTTTCTCGAGATTGGTAAATTCAGATTGTTTTGAAACGTTAATTTCCTCGTTGTACAAATATTTCCACAGAACTACTCAAAAGCAGACGTGTTAAAGATTCACGGGTAATTCCACACAAGTTTTATTAAAATAAGGCACAGATATCTTGGTTTCACTTGGTTTTTCACCACTATCGAGTCATAATATCAAAATTATTCAAAAGTAAATTTAAACATGGGTGTATCCATAATGATTGTTAATTTTGTTTGCTTTTAAGCTTCGGTAAAGCTAAATATTGGATTCCAAACAGATAATTTATTAGGTTCTTACCTTCTTGTTTTTCATCCAGTTCTTACCTTATACAACCATTTCACTATATTTGATTTCTGTTTTCAATAACATCGCGTTTGAAAGCAAGTGACAATTAAGAAACAGAAGAGAGTGATGTGGAAAAATGTGTTCGTTCGTTGGTGTCTCGTTTGGTCGTTCGTTTTGTTGTTGTTCTTCAAATAATATTAAACTGAGTGGTTTTTGTTGTGGTGTTCGTTAATAATACAATGTAATTAAGAACTTAAACATCAACTTCGTCGGTGAGTGAATTGGTTTCCTTACTTCGTTCGCTTCATAATCTCTCCACATCCATAGTTAGACACTTCCATCAAGTAGTATAGTTTTATCGTTTTAAAGTCCACTATTTTCAAAATTCATCTGAAGCTGAAAATTTATTCGGTGCTTTATCGCAACTTCAGATCCAACACTTAAATTTGAGCAAAACCCGGAGGGCATTAAAAATATTAATACAAAAATGTGTAAAGCAGAGTTGTTGTGTAATTTTGTATTTAAAACGAAATTTTTGAGTTACAAACGCTTCTTAATTGGTTATGTCCATCACAATAGAAGGAATCGCTTGGAGCCGAGTTATCCAGCATTAAAACAAACAACTATCTTCCTGTTAGTATTTTTATGGCAGAATTCAGAGTCTATAAAAAGTTTTTTCTCATTAGTGAGGCATCATCTCTAGAATAGGGGCGAAATAAATTACACCGTACCACTATTGAGAAGCTGTACAAAGGATCGGTTGGACCAGATAAACAATTCTAGCCCATTTTTATAGTGTCTGGGAAAACATCTTAAATTAAGTGGTTAATAAAAAAATTAAAAATAAATTTCACAATGTTTTAAACCTATACAACTCTCGAATATCATAATTGTGGTACGATTTTTTTTTTTTTTTTTTGCAAAAACAGTTTTACACCAATACGTTGCAAAAGCGATAAAAAAACACAAAAAATGTAATCATTATTATACAAAGATAAAGGTAATAATAGCAGAAAAGTAGTTTAAAAACAAGAAATATATTTTACGTAAAAACACAATATACTTAAAACTAAATGGCTAGTTCTTCCATAAACTTATTGATAATGTGAAAAATATCCACATTTCCTACGAGGCAGTTAATTAACCTAGTAAGTCTTCCCAGGGGTTTCACCATTAGTAAGTTAGTTCTACACCTGAGAAGAAACACAAACCTGTGCTGGCGGCCTCGCGTGAAATTATCAGGGATATAGAATCCAATTGCAGCCAGGATGTCAGTTATTAAAAATACACCGTTTAAGATTTTATGAGCTAAAAGCAGTAGTGCTATATCCCTCCTCGAACTAAGGCTGCAGATACCCAGCATTCCCGAGGTGAATGCTGTTGGAAACAGCCAAAGGTAAAAACTGAACTCTGGCGTGTAGTCTACCTCCCCTAATTTTTGTTTTATTCCACTATAATTACGTCACCGATGTAATTTTTTTTTTTTTTTTTACAGACTATATATCCATTTACAAAACACAAGAAGTAACAAAATTAAATTAAGAGATGTTTTTAACATGTCTCTTGAAATCTTCAAGGTTTACGTTGAAGATATCAAGAGACATGTTATTTAATAGTACCATACCCCGTGTCATGCTGTGCTGAGCCAACACGTCTGTTCTGCCATGTGGAATGCACAGCAGATCGTGATGTCGCCCCTGGCAGTAGTTATTTGGCACAAACAACTTATAACATTCCAGGAGGTATGGATTGTCAATCAAATTATTCAATATTTTGTACGCTGTTACTGCAAGGGCCCCACTCCTTCTCGACTGGAGACTTTGATAAAGCGTATCGGAGAGCAAATCTTTATGATGCATAAATTTTGGATAGACGCCGTGGATTCTCATATACAAATATCTGAGAAACTTTGTTTGGATCTGTTCCAATAATTGTATATATTTATTTTGGTATGGGGCCCATACAGCAGAGGCGTACTCTAGTTTGGACCTTACAATGCAGTTGAACATAGAAGTCATCGCTGCAGGCTTGGTAAATTGTTTGCTAGACCTTATAACAAACCCTAACAGTCTGTAGCACGATGTGGATAACTGCAATATATGGTCTGAAAACGTAAGTTTGGGATCAAAGACTACTCCTAGGTCTTTGATCGACCTTATAGATGACAATAAATCATTCCCTATTTTATAATTAAATTTGATAGGGTTTTTTGAGCGCGTATATGTCATAGATACACATTTTTTTGTGTTAAAATATAATTTATTTTCGTCAGCCCACGCAGTTATTGCATCTAAGTCTAGTTGTAATTTAATACAATCTTCGCCGGTGCAAATCCTCATGAGCAACTTCAGATCGTCGGCAAAAAGCAGGCAAGTGGCATGTTCAATGCATTCTTGTAGGTCATCGATTAATATCAAGAACAGAAGAGGCCCTAGATTTGATCCCTGTGGTATTCCGGAGAATGCAGTAAATTCTCTAGACTCATAACCGTCGATGCAAACATATTGTCGTCTGTTTCCTTAATAGGACACAAAAAAATATATGAGAGGTTCGTCAAACCCGATTTTGTGCATCTTCTTTATAAGTATATCGTGATCGACTCGGTCAAATGCCTTAGCAAAATCTGTGTAGATCACATCTGTTTGGTATTTCGCATCTAGTCCTCTTGCCACTCTTTGTGAGAGCTCAAGTAGGTTAGACACCGTCGATTTCTTTGGCAAAAAACCATGTTGATTTCCGCCAAGAAACGGATTTACCTGGTATTTTAATTTTTCACAAATGATAGATTCAAAGACCTTTGGAAGTAATGACAATACCGCCACTGGCCTATAGTTTTGCGTATCTGTTTTACTGCCCGATTTGTGTATTGGGCTTACCCTAGTAAGTTTCCAAGATCGGGGAAAGGTTGAATTTAAAATACTAATGTTAAATAAAAATGAAATAGGTTTATACTACTGATCTCCCAGATTAATAAAAATATATGGTGGAATGCCGTCTGGTCCCGTGGCCTTGTCGGGCTTTTGTTTCCGGATGCAAGTTTTCGTTTCCTCAGGAAATGTACTGATTTGTGAAAAACTTCACTTCACGTTCATGTGTTTGTATTTTCGTATATTTAGCAGGTTCATTAAACCTATAAAAAGCCATTTCTGAAAAGTCTACACTATACAACCAAAATTACGACCTAAAATCGGGAAACACTAAAATATTTCTTAAAATATCTTTTTTTAACAATATAATATTAATTAATATTACAATTTAATTATATTGATTGTATCTGGTTACAGAATGCTGTTTTTTTTTTGTAATTTCACATGTGTTTAACTAATACCTTATTATAAATTAATACCATGCTTTACCATGTATGACCGTATTACAAATGTGGATATCCGGAAAGAATGCAAGGCTGATATGAGCGTAATGGATAGGATCAAGAAAGGGACGCTTAGATGGTTTGGGCATGTAGAGCGAATGAACGAAGAAAGGAGTGTGAAAATAATATATGATGCGAAAGTGAATGGGAGAAGAAGTCAAGGACGCCCGAGAAAGACATGACACGATCAAGTAAATCAAATACTTGAATCGGGTCGTGTGAAGAGTCAGAATAACAGAAGAGTATGTATGAGACGATGTATGAATGTAAATGAAGCAAGAAGTGTGTGCCAAGACAGAGTTGTATGGCGGTCCATCATCTCTGCCTACCCCCGCGTGGAAACGGCGTGATGGTTAGTTAGTTAGTTTAACATAACTGTAATGTATAAATTTTACGTAAAAGCCCACCAGGGCGTAAATTATTAAATTAAATAAAAAACTTTTAACACATTTTTGTCATAATTTGAAGAGTTTTTTAGGCCTCTGTATCAATCGTAGAAATCTAATTTCCATTTGTATTTAATTTATTTATTTATACTGGGTTTTAACAGGTGTTCTCACTCACGTGAAAACATGCAGTTTTAAAAAACCAGTTAGTGTACAATCATTGTTAAATAAATTACAAATATAAAGGATACATCAAATATAAAAAATAAAATAAAACTCAATCAATGGTAAATAATACAAACAAAAGAAGACACACAAAGAGAGAGAAAAATATACACAATATAATTAGCCCAATCGTTGTTACACACCTAAGCAACAGCAGGACTTTCTTTCTGAAACTGTACAAATCATCTAAAAAAATGTCTACATCAGCACACTCTATCCTATTACGCAGTCGGCACATTTGAGACAGAGGGCTAAAGTAGGCAATATTATTTATGAATGTACTCAGGTGGAATGCGCTATAGCGTCTTATGCAGTAAGAATTAGGTACATTTATTTCAATACTGCTAAGATATACTGTAGTTTTTTTTTTTTTTTACGTGAATACCGCACAAGAGTCTCAACTGCTGCCAACCGTCTAGAGCCAGTGAGACTATGGCATCCCCAATAGGGGTATGTTGTGAGGCTGAAGGTAGTGGGGAGAGGAAGGAGATGGGGAAGGGGAAGGTTGGGAAGTACCTGGCTACTCAGATCCAGTGACCAAACACGGCTTAAGCCATTTCAAGCTACGTTTCAATTCTGAATGGTGGTCTTTCACCAAGGCGATACTTAGAGTATCTACCACTCTGGAACGTGCCGCAAATATACTTTATTTTATTTCATACCAATTAAATGTGTTATGACACATATTAATTAAACAAAAAATATTTGCGCACGCCGGGTTCGAACCCGCGACCTCTGGATTCGTAGTCGAGCGTCTTACCACTCGACCATGCAGGCCGTCGTAGTATCGAGATGACCGTGAATTATTTTATGTAAACATATCAAATCAGTTATTTGCCTTCTAGTTTTAAGTGAATGCAGTTCATCAAAATGTATATCTCTATAGTATTTAAGTCTGCCATTCCGTAAATATAATACCTTGCTTAGGAAAGGCATTCCGATATTAGCATTATGCATCGCTTGCATGTTGTGTTTGTTGGTATATTTTTGCTGACTTTTGAGGTTATGTATCCTTCTGGATATTTTCTTTCTTCTTTGAATTTCTTTCCAACGCTGTACAATCGTGGTTGTAGTCCTGTTCCCATTGATTTTTTTACAATAACTTTGCTTTTGTTTCATTCGGAGCTATTGCCACTGCTACTAACAACGGTTCCGTGTTTTAGCTGACTAGAATTTCTGCTTCAAGAGTCCTTTAGACCTCTTCGACGAGGATTATGAACAGCCCGAAGAAAAGGGAGACCGAAAAAAACCTGTTAGACCGACATAAAAATGTAACCAAAAATCATTTCGTCCCGGAAAATGCAGAAATCCAAAAAAATATTATCGGCACGTCCTTGATGGTGCTACACCCACTCGTATATCGTCGCCGGAAAGGCAAAAGGGCTGAAGCGCCACTTTGGGAAGTTTACACCAGAGCACTTTAAAGTTTTTTTTGTTTTACAATAAAATTCACAAGTCTTCAGTACTTGGTTGGATTTTGAAAAAAAAGTCAACTCGGGTAACTAAATGCTCTCACTGAGTTACCTAAAGCGACAAAAAGCTTAGAAAGTACCACACTTGTTTCACTTGAGTCAAGCCCTCTCCCAAATTTGACGGCCTCCATGGTCGAGTGGTAAGACGCTCGACCAAGAATCCAAAGGTTTAGGCCAACTTTTATTCAAAAAATATGTGTCATAACACATTTAATTAATATAAAATAATATACGAGGCCTGTTCAAAAGAAAAAGTGAATTTTGAATTTTTTCATTTTTTACAAAAGTAAAAAAATCGAAAAACACACAAAAAACGTGGCTAACCTTTCCAGTTGTCAAAAACAAACCACTAATCCAAAATGGCTGATAATTCTAACATATGATAAACATATGTGTACCAAAATAACAAAATAAAATCGATAATCGAATGTACACAGCCCGCGAAAATTCAAAATACACCTTTTCTTTTGAACAGGCCATGTATAGTATATTTGCGGCACGTTCCTGAGTGGTAGATACTCCAAGTATCGCCCTGGTGAAAGACAACCATTTAGAATCGAAACGTTGCTTGAAATGGCTTTGACCGTGTTTGGTGACCGGATCTGAATAGCCAGGTACTTCCCAACCTTCCTCTTACCCATCTCCTTCCTCTCCACACTACCTTCAACCTCACAACACACCCCAATTGGGGACGCCATAGTCTCACTGGCTCTAGACGGTTGGAAGCAGTTGGGACTCTTGTGCGGTATTCACTATAAAAAATAAAATAATATGGTAAATATATTTTAGATGGCTGAAGGGCCACAAACGTCTTCAGAATCAAACGAGAGTCAGAGCATTCGACGCAGAAAAAAGAACTGATCAAAACTGCACAATTATCTTATTTTTGATAAAAGTGTCGCCTAAGTCCTTTTGCCTCTCCAGCGACGATATTATCGATTGTGTTATTATATTATTAAGATGTTTGCTCAAATGAGTTCAGAGCAATACTAAAGACTCACCGTTTTAAATTATCACATCCACAATAACGTCAATCCGCTTCACTAGAGTTTTGACCACTCAGTCCAAGTGCTATACTCAGTTTAATAATGCTTGTTCAGTTTTTTTTCTACCAGAGGTTCGACAGCACGGGCAACAACCATTACGCGTATTAGGCATAAGTTAGTATTAAATCTTAGTTTTAAAACTATTTTAATTATGTTGTAAAGCGCCCTTGACGTGATATTGTTATGTTTTCAACAAATGTTTTTTTTTACTGAGAGAGGCGGCCTTTTTTGTTAATTCAATACAATCATCATTACAATATTTTTTATTTGTTCGTTAGTTCTTCTTTTTGCCTGCGCATATAACCCGTCAGATATGTCGTGGCGCTTTCGCAGCTGCCTGATGTGTTTTAGTCTTTCTTGTTATTTTTCGCCAAATAAGTAGGATATTTCACAAATTACTTCTTTAAAATTCCTGTACTGTATGACAATTTCAGAAAGTCCATTCTTTTAATTTCGCTCCCATGCCCTAAATCGGAAAAAAAAATTAAAATAATAATCATAATTTTAAGTTAATAATTGTGTCTATCTGATGGGTCTTGCCAGAAGTGACCTACCAGGTAAGTATGTTCCTGTATATTTTCTTATCTAAACTAGGAATAATAATATGTAATGATAGAAAGTAAGATCTCTACAGCGCCCTTGAGGTGATTTTTCACAAAAACGGCGCTATACAAATCGTCCAAATATTATTATTATTATTATTACTGTCACGAAAACGGCGCTATATAAAACAACCAATTATTCTTATTATTACGATTCTCAAAACGGAGCCAACTGAGTGTCCCCTTATTTAATTAATCGTGAAATCTGTTTTTCGTTATTCGAGTAGGCCATCCCCGAAGTACCTACGTATTCCATCACAACGAGCAGAGTATTTCTCCAACAATTTCAGACTTGGTTGGTTGATTATTAAAAATTGTTTTAGCGGGCCGTTGGTTTTTATTTTGATTTTATTCTCATAGGTCATACGATTATTTTTATACAGTCCACATTAATTATTATATCACTCATTTTTAATAGAGCGTGCATATTCAATTATATGCAACAATAGCGATTGTAAACAATACACTTTACACTACACAGTACGCGGAGCGGATGAAATAATATTAGCTGAACTTGGATGTCAGATATGAAGAACGCACTTAAGCAAAAGGTCACTTTTCAACTGTGAAAAAAGAACTAATGATAACAATGACAAAAAGGTTCCAAATAGGTTAATTATTATATATATTATTATGAATAGAATCATAAAACTAATTATACTATAATGCTGGGAGTAACCCAATAATTAGAAAATTATGTTGTACATCTGGACATCACAATTAAGATGGGGAAATCTAAAGTAATCTCATTAACAATCAGTATTCACCAACCTTTCATTATATAAATACACTGTCAATTCGTATTTATAGAAATGCAACTGTAACCCATCTTAAATATTAAATAAAATAAATAAATATTCCAGATAGATATTTAAAATAATAATACCAATAAATTAAAAGTAGCTTTTACCCTGTAACTATTAAAATCATGCAACAATACTGATGAATATAATAAAAGTAAAATCATTGTTTACTACCCCTGAAATCCCCAAAAATAGTATAAAAGCCGTAGGTTAACAACAACTTGTACTAGTCTGAAGATGGCCGTCATAGGCTGAAACCGGTCCAGTCATAAAATAAAAGTGGAATAAAGTTATAAATTTGTTTTATCAAATCATTAAAATGGAATTCCACCACGAATTAACAGTTTCAAAATTAGAAATAATAGCAAGCCACAAAGTTAATGTTTTTTACGAATATGTAATTATAAAATCGTTTAAAAGTTATTTTTAATGTTTAAAGTTTTTTTTATACCATCCCTATCTTTCGACTCCTCGGTGTTTTCACTCTTAGATGTTTTTCTGCAACGATTCTTCTCTTTTCTTGGACTTTATTCTTGGCTAAGCGACGGGAAGATCTTAACGAAGCTAAGTGTTAAAGTCTGCAAACTATTAACTGAGAATTTTCAACTTTCATCGCCATAGCTTTTTAAATTTTATCGCTTCATCGTTAAATCCACAATATTTCATTCGCTGTGAAAACAAAGAATCATTATTTGTGCTAATTATCATTCATTATCCTTTAAAGACGATGTCGTAAATGTCAAATAAAATATTTAATAAATCTTTTCTTGGAACTACACATTAAGAGTTTCAAATAGTTTTACGTCTTTTTTTTTAAAGATATTTCATCGGTTGTTTTTTTTTTTTTTAATTCTGGGCTGTGTAGTATCCCTTCAACATAAAATATTTAAAAAGCTTGTAGAACTGTAATTGGGATCATCTATTATGCAAATCTTAATTCTTGTATTTTATAGCTCTAGGTTAGTTAGTTAGTTAGTTAGGTTCGTGTAGCAATAATGATGTCATTTGTCGATGTATAAGCATAGACATAAAATACAAGACACGTCATATTCATACAAATTGAACGATAAATTTGGCAAGCTCTGACATCTCATAATGCATGAAAAGGATAGCCATACCAAGCAGAATATGTGTGTATGAATGAGATAGCTATATTAACGTCCCGCGTTACATTCTCCGCGTTACAAGCGCTCTCTTCCCTAACGAACTTACGAGCGAAGTAGCATGCGACGTACTCGTGTACTGTTGCTAGGTTGACTTCCACACACTTATGTATTTCTGCATTCGCTATCTCATTTACACTATTTTTTTGTAAGTAATTGTATTAATTGAAATAATAAGTGATTTGTGTGTACTTCGCATGAAAAGAAACTCCATGAGATTTGTTTTTTGTTCCCGAATGAATTTTACACTTGTCAAAAGCACAGGAAGGCATTTTATCTCAGAAAAGAGCTTACAGCGATACGTTTATGGCAGCTGGTGACAGCTTGTTCGTCAAACGAATGTTTGTGCGAGACTAAACGCAGTAAATCTCAGGTATGCCACATTGGCTTAGTTTCGCGCAGTCACGCCCGTTGTATCGAAGTGTTAATTTTTAAGAGCAACGCCAACCAAACAAAACAATGATTACGAAAATATCTATTATACTCGTATTAATCAACAAGCGTCTGTCGTAGATAGTTCGCGTAACCGTCGAGTGGAGCGTTAACGTCTGTAGACGTGTCGGCTACGGCAGTCAGCATTAGCGAAACTGCCGACGGTACTCTCCAGTGGTTGACTTGGTACACACGTCAGGTTAGGTTCTGACGTGTCAATGCGTACTACGATTGAGAATTTACGAATAACAGAGATGGAAACGAAACTGCTTGCAGGGCCTAGCAGAAATAATCCGCAGCAGTGGGTATTCGCCTGCTTGCTATGATTTAATGCATTTTTATTTCAATGTGATATGCACCTTCTTTATTTTCAGAATTAAAAAAAAAAGTTTGAAAAAAAACTACGATTTTATGTGTTTTCTATATATTTCCTTCTATACCGTTCATATTTATCATATTGAATCCGTTCAACATCGCTTCTTACGCGGAATGGCATGGAGATTAGGGCGAGAAAGAGGCAATTATTTATATAATGAAATTGAACAATCATTGAATATTTATTCATTAGAAAAGCGCAGGAAAGACGTTTAATTTGCATATTCGAAATTAGTAATTATTTTATAGACTCACCTTCTCTTTTGCAACTCATCCAATTCAAAATTCCTTGCCGTAGACTAAGAAACAATGAATTGCTGTTCTTCAATCATCACTCTACTAATTATGAGTATCGTTCTCCACTGTCCAGAGTGTCGAGACTTGTTAACTCAAGCCATGGTCTTGAAATTTTTGGCAGTAGTCTAAATGATTTTTGTCATTCTTTACGACTCACTTTGACTTGACCTTGGCATTGATGTGAATTTTCTTTCTTATGTATATTTTGTCCTATTTTTGTCATTGCTACATTTAATATTTTGTATGTGCTGTTCTTTCTCTGTTGATCTTTTTTCCCATTTCGTGTTTTTTTGTAATAGTCCGTTAATTTATAAATGAATAATGTAAAAATACTCAGTTTTTCACCACCTTTATAATCCTTGATTTTGTCTTGGCACCTAGCGGCATTTTACGTCTTTCGCGTTAAACACAACGTGAAACCAGCATACTAACTTCGGTAGTTAAAACAACAGACCTTAAAGCAACTAATTCGGCGGAAATATTTCCCAGAATTTATACCCACGCCACTAGTCACCATAATGAACTAGCCAATAAAACCGTCATTATGTATAACTTTTAATTAAATCGTCATCCCTCATTGATTAGTCTTATTGACGTTCAATATACTCGTAGTTACATCATGTATGTACTAACGATATCGAATACGTATTTCAAATAACTCATGTTATTAGCTAAAACGGGTCTTGGCGATTTGCCTACGGTGGCTATTTTCAGACGAAGGTGTAGGTTGATATTTAGAAATTAAAGCTTTTAATTTGGAAGACACGTGTCAAATATCGAACTTCAATTGTTTACTAAAGCGCCCTTGAGGTGATATTACACAAAAATGGCACTATATAAATTAGCCGAGCATTATTTGGTGAGTAAAATACGAGCAAGTTCAATTTTTAATTTTTTTTTCTCGGCTCATTCCAGGAACAGAGATTTATTGAAATTTAAAGATGATATTCGTATTTTAGTAATCTCTCTTTCATTAATCAACAATGTGTTAGAAGAAATGTCAACATAGAAAGAACAGTGAACTTTAACATATTCCGAACTCTTTAATATAAAAATTGATTTTTTCTAATTATATTTTTTGCCTCAGCACTCAAAAATTACGTTAAACGTCACTTTGTAGCATTCTAAAATAAGCAATAATTTAATTCGACGGCCTGCTTGGTCGAGCGATAAGCCGCTCAACTACGAATCCATAGGTCGCGGGTCCAAAGCCGGCGTGCGTAAATAATTTAAATTTTAATGATATAAAATGGAGTTCTACAAATTAAACACAAAAACTATAAATAAAAAAAAAAAAAAAAAAAAATTAATGATATGTGTCATAACACATTCGATTTATAAAAAAACATATATTTAGTATATTTGCGGCAAGCTTCAGATTGGTGAAAGACTACCGTTCAGAATCGAATCGTTGCTCTAAATGGCTTTAATTGTGTTTTGTGACCAGATCTGAATAGCCAGGTATTTTCCAACCTTCCTCTTCCCCATCTACTTCCCTTCTCCACTACCTTCAGCCTCACGAAATTCCCCAATTGGGAATGCCATCACTGGCTCTAGACGGTTGGGAGCAGTTGTGTGAGTCTGTTTTTTTTTTTAACAATTTTACGTATTCACATCACATCACATCCGAAATTATATTGTCTAGTCATTGTGTCTTTTGTTTTACGTAATTTTTTAAATCGGTTTATGTGTTATGCTAGTTATTTGTGTAAATATTATTTATTAATATTTTTTGTGTTTAATTTGTAGAACGACATTTTAGTTTTTGGATAATTTAGTTGAATTAAATTTAATATAATTATTATTCAGTTCTGCTATTTTTAGTATTTTGTTTTTAGTGACAGCTGTTTCGGCAGTTTGATAATGACCCTAAACGCCGAAACGCTGTCACTAAAAATAGTAGAACTAAATAATAATGATATTAAATTTATTTCGACTGGACTATATAAAAAAAATATTATTTCTTCATACGCGTTAATAAAAGGTTCAACATTTTCCAATTGGGGCTGCCATAGTGTCACTGGCTCTAAACGGTTGGGAGCAGTTGGGACTCTTGTGCGATATTGACTAATAAAATAAATTAATTAAAAATTGTAAAGATTAGAAGTAAAGTAAAGAGGAAAATTCTCTAGATTTGTAGAGCTACAAAATTGACTAAAAAAGTGCTAAGTGTTTAAGTTATCTTTTGCATAGTTGAGCAAAGTTTAAGGCAGTTGGTGAAAAATCGACCGCAATCTTTGTTTGAAGTGAAGTTTCCAGGAAGTATTTTACCTAGGTAATCCGTGTTTGATTTGCGCCGAGCTAGCGGGAGCCAGGTGGCAGACTCGATACCCTCTCCCGGAGGACAAAGGAACTTGGTTTCATATTAAATTTTAAATGTATTCAAATCGAATTTCAGCCTTTTCCATATTTCTTCGAACTTTACTGTCTCATAAAGATTAACAGAGTGAAAGCTTTTTTTAGTAATATAACTAACTAACCATCACGCCGTATCGCCGCAGGGGTAGGCAGAGAGGACTCACCGCCATATAACTCTGTCTTGGCATACGCTCTTTGCTTCATTCACATCCATACATCGTTTCATATATACTCGTACTCTTCTATTAATCTGACTCTTGACATGGCCCAAATCAAGTATTTTTTATCCAAATTTTAAATAAAAGTAACTTTGTTTTGACACCACTTTATTAGATACATATACCAACCGGTTTCGGCTCTACCTGGTTCAGGGTTAAAAAAATATGAATTATACATACGTATACATATTTTTTCAACCCTGAAGAAGGTTCAGGTAGAGCCGAAACCGGTTGGTATATGTATCTTCTAAAGTGATGTCAAAACAAAGTTACTTATATTTAAAATTTAATTATGTCTTACCACAAAGTGTGTGCTTCATGTCAAAGTATATATGTATATATTTTTTTTTATATAAAGACAAACATCGAGTTTACGAATCACCTGACAATATTTGAAAAACTCGTTCTGCCATTATAATAAGCGAAAGATGTTGCTTGTGCAATGATGGAGGACTTAGCTAGAGCAGAGGAATTGAACCCACGACGCCCGGGTGGGAATCCGACGCGTTTGTCAACTCAGCTACCAGCTGGTCAAATGATTGATTCACTTGATCGCGTATTGTCTTTCTCGGGCGTCCCTGACTTTTTCTCCATTCACTTTCACGTCATACATTCTTTTCACACTCTTTTCTTCGTTCATTCGCTCTACACGCCCAAACCATCTAAGCGTTCCTTTTTTCAATCCCATTCATTGCGCTTACAGCAGCCTTGCATTCTTTCCGGATTTCCACATTTTTAACACGGTCACACATGATTTTACCGCACATACGCCTCAGGCATCTCATTTCTACAGCATTCAGTCTACGTTAATGTTTCCGCTGACAGTTCCGTGCCTCACTGCCATACATCAGGGTTGCTATAAGCACTTCATTGTGGACTGATAGCTTCGCTTCTTTGGACAATTTGTTTTTAGCGTCAACAGCGTTCAGTCCTCCATTAATGGAGTTTCCTGCATTCATCCTTCTTTCAATATCTTTATCAGCCTTTCAATTTCTCGTAAACATACTTCCTAAAAACACAAACGCATCCACTTGCATACGTCAGGGTCGGTAGAAGCACTATTTTGTGGACTGCCAGCTTTACTTCTTTAGGCAGTTTTCAGGTATTCAAAATTAACCAAACTTACGTTCTGCTAGTTTTTATAAAAGAAGTATATTTCAAATTCGTAGCCCGTATTTAACATATCAAAACTTTTGATATTATTTCGATAATCAATATACAAACAAAAGCATAAAGCTTCAAATCTCACCTTGCCATAGACTTAGAAACAATGGATTGCTGTTCCTCAATCATCACTCTTCTAATTATGGGTATCATTCTCCACTGTCCAGAATGTCGAGACTTGTTAACTCAAGCCATGGTTTTGAAAATTTTGGTACCAGTCGAAATGATTTTTGTCATTCTTTACGACTCTACCAAAATCTTGTTCAGGCTTTGATTTGAAAATTCTTTCAAATGTATATTTAAAAAAAAAAAATAAAAATAAAAATAAATTAAAATAAATTAAAAATAAATAAACAAAATAAAATAAAATAAAAATAAAAATTTAAGTTATTCTAAATTTTAGGTTATTATGATATGGTGATTGTGTCCTGCCAGGTAAGTATGTTGCTGTATATTTATATGAACTAAGAATTGGTAGTAAGTAGAAATTAAGATTTGTACAGCGCCCTTGAGGTGATTTTTCACAAAAACGGCGCTATACAAATTATCCAAATATTATTATTATTATTTTTGTCATATTTTGTCATTGCTTCATTATAATATTATATATGTGCTGTTCTTTCTCTGTTGCCCTTTTTTCCCATTCCGTGTTTTGTATTTTTTTGTAATTGGACAATGGTCCGTTAGTATAAAAATAAATAAATAAAGCCGATTCTGTTTCAAAATAATTAACATATTTTATTTTCTCCTTCCAGGTGGGTTTTCTTTGATTCTTTGATGTGCTGGTTTACGTTCATACACTCTGGGTAAGGTAACATTTTGATTATTGTTTAGTTTGTGTACATATTTATTTTCAAAATGCGTGAGTAGTATACTAACTAACTAACTAACTAACCATCACGCCGTTTCCCCGCAAGGGTAGGCAGAGAGGACGGACCGCCATACAACTCTGTCTTGGCACACACTTCTTGCTTCATTTACATTCATACATCGTCTCATACATACTCTTCTGTTATTCTGACTCTTAACACGACCCGATTCAAGTATTTGATTTACTTGATCGTGCCATGTCTTTCTCGGGCGTCCTCGACTTCTTCTTCCATTCACTTTCGCATCATATATTCTTTTCACACTCCTTTAGATATAAGTTTTTTTTTTTAATTTAAAACTTCGTATTAAGTATGCATGTCCGCCATTTTCACACGTATGCCTACCTGAAATAAGACAGTGAATTGAATATTTATATTTTTTAGGGCATTATCAAACTGTCCAAACTGACAGTTTGAGGGCGAAACAGCTGTCAAGCGTGAAAATAATTACATTGCAGAGCTTTTAACTAAAAATTGTTTTAAAAAAAAAATTATAATAATAATAATTATTGTTTAAATAAAATTAAAAAACCTAAAAATTAAAATGGAGTTCTACAGAATAAACTTTAAAACAATAAATATATGAACATTTATAATTTTTTATTCAAATTCATCAAGTGTTTCGTAATGCTTTTACACAATCAAAATATTGAATTCCGTTAGTCTTAACTTTAGGCGCACAGTTTAAACCCGCGCTGTGCGAACGGGTTCCCCACAGAGCGTCGGACCATCCCATTTGACGGTCTCCGTGGTCGAGTAGTAAGACACTCGTACACGTATTGAGAGGTCGCGGGTTCGAGCCCGGCGTGCGTGAATACATTTTATTTAATCAATATGTCTCGTCAAACATTTGATTCATTTAAAAAAAAAAAAAGTTTTTTTAAATAAAATTTTTATTTCTTACGTAATTTTTTTTACATTGCCTACCTCACTAGGTCATTAGAACCTGTTTTGAGGTAGGTGACAGTGAGTGCAAGAGAATATTATAAAATATGTTGATATTTGTTACACAATGCTAGATGATACAACAGATACTGACCGTAAAACTCTCTTGATACATTAATTTTTCCATATTGTTTCCAACGCGGCAAAATGAAACCAATTAAATAAGAACAACTGTACTGAAAAATATCCTGATTTCTAGGATTGCGTATCGGTATTAGAAAATATATAATAGCAAAAAATCTGAACAATCACATGCGCCATTTAAAATTTTGTACGAGAATAACAAATCAGTGAAAATCCTTTTGTCTGATAATTGAAGCATTTTCAAATCGTTTTGCAGATAATTGTGGCGTATTAAATTTACTGGAATACCCTTTTTGAAGTTTAAAGAGCGTAAACCATTGATTTCGTATATTTATATAGCTTGTACCTACATGAATATTGTAAAGTGAGTTTCAGATACGAGAATTATTGTACTTTAGCTGGCTTCTTACAAAAGCGAAATATAACAATAAAACACACTTGATTTTTTTAAATGTGGAAACCGCACAAGTGTCTCAACTGCTTCCAAACGTCTAGAGCTATTGAGACTATGGCATCCCCAATAGGGTTATGTTGTTAGGCGAATGTAGTGGGTAGGGGAAGGAGATGAAGAAGGGGAAGGTTGAGAAGTAACTGACTGTTCAGATCTGGTCACCAAACACGGCGGTTAAAGCCCTTATAAGCAACGTTTCAATTCTGAACGATGGTCTTTCACCAGGGCGATACTTGGAGTATCTACCACTCTGGAACGTGCTTTAAATATATCATAATTTATAATTCATCATAATTCTATGAAAATTCTTTTAACTCCACTATTATTATTTACTAGTTTAAAATTAGCATTTTTCCTTCTTTAGGTAATTTATTCACAATCAATAATTGTAGGATTGTTTCGATGTAAAATGTACGTATATTTGTATCGTATCCACTGTCATCGATTATATGATTTAGTGCTTTGCAGCTTTACCTACTGTCAATGTATCTTATATAGAATAATTAATGTATCAAAAGAGTTTTACGGTCAGTGTCTGTTGTATCCTTAGAGTAACCTAGAGACCTAACTTTGCGAAATATTGTGGCGAGTTTATGACCAAGCTTGAGCGAAGGAGGTATGGCGTACAAGCTTCCAGCCAATAGGATGCGAAGAAAACCGTAAAGATAAACATCATTCCGTCTTTATCTGTTCCCGAACAATATTGCGTTGCTACCATGAGAAAGAAAGCGACATGGATACGTTCAGATGTTGGACTAATCAGGGAATCCCCATTCTTACAAATTTACGTGAGAATCCCGTATATCTCTCTAAGCAAAACATATTAAGAATGCATTAAAACTCATTTAAAACGAAAGTTTATTATATGGTATTAAAACAAATAATACAAAGATTGACTAAATATTGGAGTAGGTAACCAGCTGTTTTGTAGGTTAACATGTTAAATATTTGAGGTCGAACTAAAAAATACGAATTCTTGGATAAATACCTGTGGAAACTGATTTTTTTTTTGGTCCTTTGTTACTTCAGTTGAAGCAACCAACAACTGCACATATAACCATATCGTTTTTTTTTTTAATATTGCACTAAATTCACTTAAGTAATTATATATTTTAAGCTTTTTGTCTGTCAATTCGACTGACAAGTAAAATAGTGTGAAGTTAGTAATATATTGAAAAATGGCTACACGGCTTTTAGCACGCCCCAAATCATAAGTTCTTAATAACAATTGTTCGTCTCATTTTCTCATATGTCTATAGAACCGAGCATAAAGAGAGAGCTATATTTTTCGAGTATGAACGATTTGACTCATAATTAGGACGGTCTCTCTATATTGTTACTCTAAGGTTGTATCATCTAGCATTGTGTGACAAATATCAACATATTTTTTTTATTATTCTACTTGTACTCGCTGTCACCTACCTCAGAACGGGTTTTAATGACCTAGTAAGGTAGGTAATGTGAAAATAATGTAAGAAATCAAAAATTTATAAAAAATAATTTAATAAAAACATTTAAAAGTTGACAATGCTACAGAACCGTTTTTGGGGGTCTCTACCTTTGCTTCTAAGCCCCTCAAATATTCCTTATTTTACATCAACAATTAGTTAAACCAAGACGTTATCTTTCCAATTGCTCTCTCCCACACTTATACATCGTTTTCAATAATCAATAGCGCCCAGTTTCAATCAGCATCGTGATCAATGAACTCGAACCCGGTGAAATCAAGTAGCCAATGTCCAGTGTACCGTTTGAACATGTGCGGGATGCTGCGGGCCGAGAGCCGGCGATCTGTACCTCCATGAATAATGTATCGGACAGAGTTCACAGACACGCCTGAGCGTGATGGAGATTAAAGGTAGTCAACATGGACAGAGAGCTTTAAGCTGTATGTAAATGTGAATACGATGCGTGGATTTCACCGGGCACTCCTAGAGCAGTGCGAAAATACTTTTTTACTATTTTTATTTTTGTAAGGTTATTGAAAGAAGGATGAATGCAGGAGACTACATTAATACAGGACTGAAAGCTGTTGGCGCTAATTTTATTTTTATAACGCTTTAAAAGCTTTTACATATAATAACTAACTAACTAACCATCACGCCGTTTCCCTGCAGGGGGAGGCAGAGAGGACGGACCGCCATATAACTCTGTCTTGGCACACACTCCTTGCTTCATTCATATTCATACACCGTCTCATACATACTCTTCTGTTATTCTAACTCTTCACATTTCCCGATTCAAGTATTTGATTTACTTGATCGTGCCATGTCTTTCTCGGGCAAGTCGAGTCGGAACGAAGCAAGGTGTGTGTGCCAAGACAGAGTTGTATGGCGGCCCGTTCTCTTTGCCTACCCCTGCGGGGAAACGGCGCGATGGTTAGTTAGTTATTTTTTCTTATTGCTATCTTATTTTATTTCATATTTTGTTCTCCCTCTGTATGTATATTTAACCGCACACTTTGTATTTTTTGTTAAAATTTAATTTTGTACCCTGATTATGCTTAGGCTAAGTGAAAACAACCAGTAATTAAAAAAAAACTGTGGTCTAATACAAAGTTATTTTTTTATTTCATTATTATTACTCATATCCTTAGAGCAATAATATACAAGAGGTAACGCTGTAGATCGATCTGTAGTCAGTTTTTACTAGGTTTTACTGACTCGGTTGAACCTGGGCGTGGCTAAGACTAGGGTATTTATACATATCATATCATTATTATCATATCACATGTCGAGACAATGTTTTTGTTTATTCGTATAACCACTTTTTCACAGTATTCTTATAAAAATAAATATATCATATAACCTAAAAAACCGTTGAGTTATGTTCAGTTTAGTTGCGCTTCAAAGCGTGTGGGCGGAGTCCCGGGAGACGCACGAGTCAAAGAACACGGTTACAATACTTTGAAGCGGTGTAAAATTATTGCCAAAATTTTGCTGTCTCTTTCTCTCTCACGGTATACGACGTAAAAACCCGGAGAAAGTAATTTATCGCAAATTTGTTTGCAAATTTTGACACGTATTATTTGAAGGTTGGCAATTTCTAAAAAGCGTATGGATTTGTCAATAGTGGCGCAAAATATATGTCATCCTACCTTAGAGTACATAGAGTGGTATCTATCTATGGCAGTGTAGTCAGTTTTTGATGATTTTTACCGGACTTGGCGGACCTGGGCGTGGTTAAGACTAAGACTAGGGTATTTATACATCCATTCATATCACATATCGACATAATGTTTTTGTTTATTCGTATAGCCACATTTTCACAGTATTTTTTTCAACAAAAATAAAGCATATAACCTAAAAAACCGTTTAGTTGTGTCAAGTTTAGTGGCAAAATAAAAAATGTGTGCGGAGCCCCGCGGTGACCCAGGAGCTTAAGATCATAGCGACAATATATAGAAACGGTCTATGATATTTGTTGTCTCTTTCTCCCTCATGGTGTACGACGTAAAAACCCGGAGAAAGTGATTTATCGCAAGTTTGTGTAGGTTGGGTAAAAATAATTAGCTCTCTCTCCATACATTGTTACTTCAAGGGTGCAACGGAGGTTGATGCATCTCCCAGTCGATGCATAATGCATGACGAGCGTCATCATTCTACGTGGTTCACTGTACTGCCTCAGTCTTCAGTCTACGGGCCATCTAATTCAATCGTCCAATTAACCAGGAGTCGATCGTGTGACTCCAGAGTTGAACTGTTCCACGGGAGATGCCTCTCAACGTGTGCTCCGGTCGATGTGAGATGTATTGTCTAAGGTCAGAGGTCGGATGATTTAAGGCGAGAGTTACGAGTTCGTGATGAACCGTTACAGCTGAGTCATTGTTCTGATCGAGTTTATTCAATAAGGAAGTTGAGTCCATTTTTTTATATTTTTTTATCAATATCCACCTTCAAACTTAAATATAGGTATTTTTTATTTTTGTTTTTAAGTTAGTTTTTATAGTTAAATTAATTCTCAAAGTTTGAATTTCGTACACGCCGCCAAAACGGCAATATCTCAGAGGTAAGGAGCGGGGTGGGTGCGTGACGCGTTTTGTACCTTCAGAAGGGGCACCACACGGTACTTATATTTGACATCGCACATTGTCGTTATCCAGCTGTCAGTTGCATATTTGTTATTTTGTGTTTTTTCTTCAATTTTACCGCTTTTAATTTAACAAAACCTTATAAAATGTCAGGAGATAATACGTCTTGCTATTGCATCGTACTAATGTGTAAAAATACAAGCATTACTGCAATTTACAATCATTCCAAGAAATGAAATTTTACGTAAAAAATGGTTCACCGCCATTTACTTCGCGGCATCGCATCGTACGAAAACGGTACATTTGACGTTCGACTAATATGAAGCGTTTCTATTTTATGGCGTTTTAACTAATTTTCAAGAAGGGTTTATTAATTCTGGGAATAATAATATGGAAATATACATATATATTCAGAATCTGTGTTTTTCGATCTACATGCACATATTTTTTTAAAGTCATAATATTTTTCACTCAACTTCTCTATTGGTATTGTCTGAGATTGGCATAAATGAAACACTTGTGATAAAACGGTGGTAGGTGTAAATATATTTTGGAAAATTTTCATATTCTTCGAGATTGCTGAGTCGGACGTTAAATACACCAAACTTAAAGCTTTAGTGTATCTTAAGCACCATTTTAGTTAAATTACTCTCGGGAACGTTTTAAAACGTGGGACAAAACTTCAAACTTGATTCGAGTCTTGCAATAGTCGAAATTACAGAAGAGTTTGTATGAGGCGCCGTTTGATTAAGAAAGTGTCTACTTTTTGACTTTCTAGTACAAGCGGACGGCCTCCATAGTCGAGTGGTAAGACGCTCGATTACGAATTCAAAGGTCGCGGGTTCAAACCAGGCGTGCGCCAATAACTTTTATTTAATTAATATGTGTCATAACACATTCAATTCATATATACTATTAAAAAAAAGTATATTTGCGGTACGTTCCAAATTCTCCAAAATAGAGCAATGAGAATTATACTTGGGCGAAATAGATATTCAAAAGTAGCTAAAATGTCAGAGGACTAAATTGGCTGACAGTTAAACAGATGCTGACATTGAACACATTGATGTTTATACATAAAATGAAAAACAACTTGTTACCAGAGTATTTTTCTGACAAAATTATCTACAATGTTGATATTCACAAGTATAATACAAGGGCATGCAAAGAAATTAGACTACCATAAAAGAATAAAACCAACACCCAAAACAGCTTACTATATAAAGGAATGAAATCGTATAATGCACTGCCGGAAACCATTAAAAATTATGCTTATCAATAAATTTAAAAAAGCTTGTAAAAATTATTTAAAATGCATGTAAATCAAAATAATAAGTAGTGTTTAAGTTAAAATATTATGAGTCAAAAAGAAAATGAAATAATTAGATACTTTTAAACTTAAATGTACAAAGTAACTAATATAAAAATAAAAAATAAAATAAAATAAAACAAATTAAAAAAAAGAGTAGTAGACACTACGTATCGCCCTGGTGAAAGACCACCATTCAGAATCAAACAATGCTTGAAATGACTTTAGCCGCGTTTGGTGACCAGATTTGAATAGCCAGGTACTTCCCAAACTTTATTTTGCCCATCTCCATCCATTCTCCACTACCTTCAGCCTTACAACATATCCCAATTGGGGAATGCCATAGTCTCACTGGCTCTAGACGGTTGGGAGCAGTTGGCACTCTTGTGCGGTATTCACGATTTAAAAAATATATATATTTACAAATTAGATATACGCACGTTTGTGAAAACACGAACTAAAAGCTTTTTGTCCTGGAGAGTGGTGGCACTCTATAGAACTGCATGTTGTTAATGAATCAAAGAGATTCATAATTGTGTAGTGTATGTCCATACACTGATGCAACACGTTGATGTCATAACTGATAAAATTCTATATCACGTAAATTTACCCAACACGAATAAACAATTAAATTGAAAAAAGCGTACGTGAAGTTCGGCGTTCGCTTTTAACTTTCAAGGATTTACGATGATACGGGAGTAGGTACCAACAAATAATAACGTACGACACATCTACGTGACGGAATCTCAGAGTGTCCAAACTAAACATAGAATAATCTACGTCTCCTTCTCTCCTACGTGATGGTATTACATTCGACGCACATATTCATACAGCCCACCTAAAGCCTCCTCTGCTTGTTGCTCCCTGGAGATTTACGTATTCAACTTTATAGTTGGTTCATTTAAGGACGTGTCCGTACGTACTCGAGGGAAAATATTTTACTATTAAAATACCTAGAAAACATTTCAATATTGTATAACTTTGTAGCTTCACAAGTTAAAACACCACTCACACTGAACACGCACGTTTTATAAATAATGCCAAGGTGGGCTGCCATATCGGAGGACAGTGTTTTAATAATGCGAGCTATGCAGACGATATGGTACTCATGACGCCGTCTATGAGAGGGGTACTTATCCTCTTGAATATCTGCGAAGAGTTTGCTCAGGAAACAAACATGATTTACAATCCGCTAAAAACGGCACTGATGTTTATCAGATACGGGCAGGGTCCGAAAAACATTCCTCCAGCCATCTTGAACGGTGAGGTTCTAAGGGTGGTAGAAGAAACCAAATATCTAGGGCACATCATCACCAGCAAGCTAATGGATGACGACGACATCGACAGGCAAAGGCGAGCACTCAGTGTGAAATCAAACATGCCCAGTAGAAGATTTCGGCTCTGTAGTATACACGTGCAAACTCTGGTCCAATTTTAAGAAAAGTAGCATGGAAAGGCTTCGGGTCCAGTACAACAACACCTACCGCATGATGTTCAGTCTTACCAGGCACTGAAGTGCTTTCGGTACGTTCATCGAGTTTATGTTCCAGGATTCGCAGCCCTTATGATAAGCAGGGTTGCAGGAATGCGGGAAAGGATTAACAACTCCAGAAATGACCTCATCATGGAATCCCGTCAGATCCCGAATTCAAGCGTAGAAAAGTAGTGGAGTAAATTATTGGCCCCATCAATCTTAACGCTTTATTATTATTTTAAGTTTTAGTGAAGTAATTTGTCTTTCCATTACATCCCAAATGTGTTTAACCTAGATCGAAAGTACTTCGTAAATGCAAGGAAATCGCACATTTTTCCCTCAATGAAACAATATAATTTCGGTTGTTATGTGAGCACGTAACATTAAAAAATACATAGTTCTTATTATCATGGCACTCAGAATTGTATATTGTATATTATATGAATTGTAATTGTAAGTGTTGTATATTCCAATTGTACAGTCCAAGTGCTATAGTTAGTTATAATATTGCTTATTCATTTTTATTCTACCCTAGGTTTTGACAGCACGGGCAACAACCATTACATATATTTGTGAATGTAAATATGTTAGTTGTGAGCTTGGAGTAACAATATATGGAGAGAGAGCTAATTATTTTTACCCAAACTATACAAACTTGGGATAAATTACTTTCTCCGGGTTTTTACGTCGTACACTATGAGAAAGAAAGAGACAACAAAATTTCACAAATTATCACATCGCTTTAAAGTATCGTGAGAATGTTCTTTGTGTCCCGCGTCTCCGTTGACTCCGCCCACACGTTTTGATATGTGAAATAAATTGACATATCTCAACGGTTTTTAGGTTATATGCTATATTATTGTTTATAACAATACTGTTGAAAAAAAACATTATCTGAACATGTGCTAACTAAGTCACTAGTTATAAGTATTAGGCATAAGTCAAAAGTCAATACCATTGAGTCTTAGCTGTTAGTCTAAATTTATAAGTGAGTTATAAGTCTAAATTTTGAGTCACTAATCATAAGTTTTAGCTGTAAGTACCTATACTAGTTATTAGTCTTATTGATTAAGTTGTAGGTTATGTTAAGTTATTTAAGATATTTCTTTCACGAAAATGGCGATATAGAAATTAACAAATTAGCATGCACAATTCAGAATCTTTGCCAATACAGAAATCTCTCTAGATTTGGTCTAAAACTCCCTTTCTCTCTTGGATCTCTTCGTTTCTCCCTAGATCTAGGGATTTCTACCTTACCATCACTCACTGGTCTCAGTCGCAGTCTCCACTTGCTTGATTTTGATCTGGTCTGGTCTGGTATGCAGAATATGTTAATTTCCTTTGGCCACCAGGATAGTGGCTACACACTATTAGTTTTGTCCTGCTACGGTTTAATCTGCTGGTCAAATCCTCACGTTTGTATGCCCCACTATACTGAAACAATTGTAATAATTCTACATACGTAGATCCTTCAGGGCTCGTTTCGCCCCGTAGGTCTAAGTATTCCAGTTTGTAGTTTGTTTATTCAAGTACGTGCTACCTGGGACTCTAACCCACAAGGGACTCGAAGTCGATCCACGAAACTGGCACTCGAGATTTAGTCTGTATTGAAATCGAGTATATGTTGAGAATGAGTATAATAATAATGATATTTGAATGATTTGTATAGTGCCATTTTTGTGAAAAATCACCTAAAGGGCGCTGTACAGATCTTATTTTCTATTATTAGATATTAATTCCTAGTTCAAATAAGAAAATATACGGGAACATACTTACCTGGCAGGTCCCATCAGATAGACACACTTATTAACTTAAAATTATAATTATGATTAATATTTTGTTTTAATTTTTCTGATTTGGGGCATGGGAGCGAAATTAAAAAACGGACTTTCTGAATTTGTCGTACGGTACAGGAGTTGGTTAAAATTTGTAAATCTAAAGGTGATAACACGTCTGTTCTGCCATGTGGAATACACCGCAGATCGTGGTGTCGCCCCTGGCAGTGGTTGTTTGGCACAAACAACTTATAGCATTCCAGGAGGTATAGATTTTCAATCAAATTATTTCAACAAATGTTTGGCAACCTCATCGGAATAGCTAGGTTCTTCCCAACCTTCCTCTTCCCCATCTCCTTACTACCTTCAGCCTCACAGCATACTCCGATTGGGGATGCCATAATCCCGCCGGCTCTAGATGGTTGGGACTCTTGTGCGGTATAAAAAAAAAAAAACAAATCAACTATATTAGCTCGCGATCGTGAAGCATCTGGAGTGATGCGTTACATTTCAAAAACTCTTCGTTGAACAAACTCAAATAGAGAACATTCATTTTTAATCTTCAATTAAAAATAATCCATGATTTTTTTGATAAAAAATTCACCCTCACGTTCCCGGTACGAGCATGAAATACGGTTTGTTTGCTCTTACATTATGTGTTTGCATAATACCGTTGTTCGTGGCTGATTCCTCGATTGAACAATATCATTTTAAGCCGTGAATTACTTTTAAATTCAACACACCTTTCGTACACATACAGATTTAATCCCTCCTAATTGAAAAGCATACATTGAACCTCGCTATTTCGAAAGAAATACTCGTACTCCACATCTCTCGCAGAGTCATGGGTTTTAATTTAGATTCATCAAAACATGATCCATTTTTTTAAGTGAATATCGCACAAGAGTCCCAACTGCTCCCAACCGTCTAGAGCCAGTGAGACTATGGCATCCCCAACTGGGGCATGTTGTGAGGCTGAAGGTAGTGGGGAAGGTAATGAGATGCCACCAAACACGGCTTAAGCAATTTCAAGCAACGTTTCGATTCTGAATGGTGGTATTTCACCAGGGCGATACTAAGTATCTACCACTCGGAACGTGCCGCAAATATACTACATATTATGTTATATGAATTAAATGTGTTGTGACACATATCAATCAAATAAAATTTCGTAGTCTAGCGTCTTACCACTCGACCAAGGTGGCCGTCAACTGTTCGCAACCGCTTAGAGCCAGTAGGACTATGACCCTTCCAATTAGGATACTTTATGGGGCGGAAGGTAGTGGGAAGAGGTAGGTTGGCAATTACTTGGCTATTCAGATCTGGTCACCCAACATTTTTGGAGTATCTACTACCCTGGAACGTGCCGCAAATGTGGTATATATTATTTTTTATTATGTAAAATACCACATAATATTTGCATAAAATGTATTTGCTCACGCTGGGATTTAGGCCGGCGACCTCTGGATTCGTAGTTGAGTGCCTTAACCACTCTACCACGGAGGCCATCAGTGATACCATAACGATATAGAACGCCAAACGACAATAATATATTCAATAAAAGAACACTTGTTTTTAAATCACGTATGTATTATTATGTTTTAACTCCTTTCACTTTAGCTTAGATCAACTGAGTAATAATAAGTACTAATCAAAATTTGTTAACATCATTTATCTAGCAAAGAGAGAGTACGAGAACAGCGTGCAATATAGTTTGAGAATGATGAATACTTGGAGCAAGTGGATGAGTTTGTGTATTTAGGAAGTATGTTCTAGAAAGACGGAAAGGCTGATAAGGATATTGAAAGAAGGGTGAATGAAACAACTCTATTAATAAACGACTGAACGCTGTTGGCACAAGTAAATAAATTGTTCCAAGAAACGATGCTAGCAGTCCACAATCGAGTGTTTATACCAACCCTGATGTAAGGCAGTGAGACGTGGAACTGGCAGAGGAGGGATGAAAGTAGAATGAATGCTCTAGAAATTAAATCCCTGAGGCGTATATGCGGTTAACCTATGTTTGACCGTGTTCAAGATGAGGATATCCTGTACTGATTTGTGAAAAACTTCACTTGACGTTCATGTGTTTGTATTTTCGTATATTTAGCAGGTTCATTAAACCTATAAAAAGCCATTTCTGAAAAGTCTACACTATACAACCAAAATTACGACCTAAAATCGGGAAACGCTAAAATATTTCTTAAAATATCTTTTTTTTAACAATATAATATTAATTAATATTACAATTTAATTATATTGATTGTATCTGGTTACAGAATGCTGTTTTTTTTTTTGTAATTTCACATGTGTTTAACTAATACCTTATTATAAATTAATACCATGCTTTACCATGTATGACCGTATTACAAATGTGGATATCCGGAAAGAATGCAAGGCTATAATGTAAGCGTATTGAATAGGATTAAGAAATAGACGCAAATATGGTTTGGTCATTCAAAACGAATGAACGAAGAAAGCAGTGTGAAAAGTATATGTGACGCGAAAGTGAATGGAAGAATAAGTCTGAGACACCCGAAGAATACACGTCACGATCAAGTGAATTAAATACTTGAGTCGGGCCATGTAAAGATTCAGAATAACAGTATGCATGAATGTGAATGAAGCAAAGACTGTGTGTCAAGACAGAGTTGTATGGCATTCCATCCTCTCTTCAAAAGGCTTGATGGTTAGTTACTTAGTATATTTTTTAAGACTTTGACCTAGTAAAGGCTCTCACATAAATATAATTACATCTATCAATAAAATACCCTTAAATCTAACAATAAAAAAACATAAATAATTTAAATAAATACGTACGATAATTTTTCCAATATCACATCCTTTCAGTGCAAAACTGTATCTTTCTCATAACCTACATAGCCTTATATATTTAAATATATCTTTTGGCAGGGAAGATCTTTATCTGAGGCAGATTTATTTTGCTAGGAAGAATCTATGCTGGAACCGGAAGTTACATCAAATTTACGACATTCTTTCCCCGAAGGGTCTCTCGTGGGTCCGTGTCAACACGAGAATAGGGTCCTAATGGGTTTGCGAGTTTATTAATATGTAAAATACACCACATGGGTCCCTCCTTGTCTCCTTTATTCCCTCGTGTCCCCCTGCATACTTCGGCGGTCATCAATCATTGTTTCTGTTTGGCGAGGGTGGTCCCGAGTTGTATCACTGACTTGAATAAGTACGACATCAAATTTATTACTAGTAAGGAGCTTCCATGACACGATGCTTCCACGTGGATCAACAAACATCTATTCTGAATGGGTGTTCATATTATTTGACACCCCTATTACTTCATTCGCATTTTTGAATTACGATGTTTACATGCATCCAGGGTGGTAGATATTCTAAGTACTGCCCCGATGAAAGGCCACCATTCAGAATTGAAACGATGTTCGAAATGGCTTGGACCAATAATAATAATAATGACAGTGAACTTAAATAGCGCAGTTTTGTGATATTTCACCTCAAGTGCGCTTCATACTAAATTAATTATGCTGATAAGGCTAACTAACAAGGAGAAAATAATATGTAATATGCATACGAAATAAAACTATCTAAAATCATGATCGTGATCATAAATCATGAGAAAAAAAAGGTTTAGATATGGGTATAACCATATAGTTGGTAGAGTAGTATCTATCCAAGGCAGTGAAGTCAGTTTTAGACTTGTTTTTGATGATTTTAACCTGAATCGGCGCACCTGGGCGTGGCTGAGACTATGGTAAGGCTACGGTATTTATACATCCATTCCGCCCACATTTTTTATTTTGCCACTAAACTTGACACAACTAAACGGTTTTTTAGGTTAGATGCTTTATTTTTGTTGACAAAAATACTGTGAAAAAGTGGCTATACGAATACACAAAAACATTATGTCGATATGTGATATGAATGGATATATAAATACCGTAGCCTTAGTCTTAGCCACGCCCATTTGCGCCGAGTCAAGTTAAAATCATCAAAAACATTTCCTAAACTGACTTCACTGCCTTGGCTTGGGCTACCTCTAGTATACTCTAAGGCCGTACATCTCTTTCTTGGTACACATACATCGTCTCACACATACGGCCAGCGTAGACGAGTGGTTAAGACGCTCGACCACGAATCCAGAGGTTGCGGATTCAACTCCCGGAATGCGCAAACTATTTTAAAAAAATGAATATGTGTTATTTCACATTTAATTCATATAAAATAATAAAACGTATATTTACGACACGTTCCAGAGTGGTAGATATTCAAAGCATCGCCCTGATGAAAAATCACCATTCAGGATTGAAACGTTGCTTGAAATGGCTTCAACCGTGTTCGGTGACCAGATCTGAGACGGCCTGCATGGTCGAGTGGTGAGACAATCGACTACGTATCCAGAGGTCGCGGTTTCGAATAAAACTGTATTAAATCTATATGTGTCATATCACATTAAATTCAAATTACATAATATATAGTATACTCGTATTTGCGGCACGTTCCAGAGTGGTAGATACTCTAAGCAGCGCCCTGTTGAAAGATCCCCATTCAGAATCGAAACGTTGCTTGAATAGCTAGGTACTTTCTAACCTTCCATCTTATTTTTCTTCTCACTACCTTCAACCGCACAACATATCCCATTTGGGAACGCCATTGTCTCACTGGCTCTAGACAGTTGGGAGCAATTGGGACACTTGTGCGGTAACTAACTAACCATTACGCCGTTTCTCCGCAGGGGTAGGTAGAGAAGACGGACTGCTATATAACTCTGTCTTGGCAAACACTCTTCGCTTCATTCATATTTATACATCGTCCCATACATACTTCTGTTATTCTGACTCTTCACATGACCCGATCATGTATTTGATTTACTTGATCGTGCCATGTCTTTATTGGACGTCCTCGACTTCTTCTTCCATTCACTTTCGCATCATATATTCTTTTCACACTCCTTTCTTCGTTCATTCGCTCTACATGCCCATACCATCTAAGTGTCTTCTTGATTCTATTCATTACGCTCATGCATTTATCAGCCTTGCATTCTTTCCGAATATTAGTACATTAGCGACACGTTCCAGAGTGGTAGATACTCAAAGCATCGCCCTGGTGAAAGACTACCATTCAGAATTAAAACGTTATTTGAAATGGCTTCGTCCGTGCTTGGTGACCAGATCCGAATAACTTGGTACTTTCCAATCTTCCTCTTTCTCATCTCCTTCTTCCCAATACCTTCATCCTCTCAATATATCCCATTTGGGGACGCCATAGTCTCTAGACAGTTGGGAGCAATTGAGACTCTTGTGCGGTATGCACTATAAAAAATAAAAATCATGTAGTGAAGCTCACAGTTCACCTTATTTCATATATAAAGCCTGTATTGCAGAGCGGTATGGAATGTGAACTGGGAACAGAGTAGGTGAATCCCCGAGGCGTACCTTAAGGCTGTAAAACCACGTACGACCGTATCACACGCGATAGTTTCAAAAAACACTGTCTGTGCAATATTGTTTTTAAATACATTTTAAAGTTAAAGATTGCGACCTTTCAGTAACAATGTATGGAGAGAGAGCTTATTATTTTTACCCAACCTATACAAACTTGCGATAGATCACTTTCTCCGGGTTTTTACGTTGTACACCATGAGAGAGAAAGAAACAGCAAATGTAATACACCGCTTCTATGTACTTTCGCGATGATCTTGGGCTCCTGGGTCACCGCGGGACTCCGCCCTCACATTTTACTATGCCACTCAATTTGACACAACTAAACGGTTTTTTCGGTTATATGCTATATGTTTGTTGATGACAGTACTGTGAAAAAGTGGTTATACGAATAAAAAAAAATATTATGTCGATATGTGCTATGAATGGATGTATAAATACCCTAGCCTTGATCTTAGCCACTCCCAGGTCCGCCGAGTCAGGTAAAAATCATCAAAAACTGACTACACTGCCGTGGATAGATACCACTCTATATACTCTTAGATTGCGACAAACGTTTTCAAAAGCTTTTCCGACTTTTCTAATTGTATCGTGACGCCTTTCATTAATATATAATATCGTCGTGGGAAAGATTAAAGGACTAAAGCGCCATTTTGGAAAGTTTTCACCAGAGCACCTTAAAGTTTTTTTGTTTTGCAATAAAGTCTTCAGTATCTGGTTGGATTTTGAAAAAAAAGTTTACTCAAAGCTTTCACTGAGTAACCTGAAGGGACAACAAACTTAAAATATACACAAACTTGTGTCGCTTGAGTCAAACCTTCTCCCAAATGATGAATATATTTTAGATGGCTGAAGGACCACAAAAGTCTTCAGAATCAAACGAGAGTCGGAGCTTTCGATGCAGAAAAAAAACTGTTGAAAACTGCATATTTAACTCATTTTTGACCAAAGTGTCGCTTAAGCCCTTTTGCCTTTCCAGCGACGATATAACTACCGTGTGCGTACGTTCGAGCTTATTAAAATTAAACTGATATACGTCAAGTAATTGAAAAAAAATATTCAATTTTTTTAAATGTATTTTTAACCATTTTTTTTTTATTGTTACCCGTCTCAGAACGGACATCGTCTAACTAAAGGATAGAAAGACATCATACGGGTAAAGTAAATGTATTTGTAAAAACTTATTGAATTTCAAACGTCCGGGTTACCGGCAATGAAATGAAATCAATAAATCAAAAACGGAAATATAATGGAAATTAAACGAAAAATCAAGACGAATATTTTCAAAATGTTTTTCTAACAAAATTATCTACAATGTTGATATTCACAAATATAATACAAGGGCACACAAAGAAATAAGACTACCAGAAAAGAATAAAGCCAACACACAAAATAGCTTACTATTTAATGGGATGAAATCTTATAATGCTCTGCCGGAAACCATCAAAATTATGACAATCGATAAATTCAAAATAGCCCGTAAGAACTATTTAAAATGCATATAAATCAATAAATAAGCAGCATATAAGTTGAAATATTATTAAGTCGAAAATAAAATGAAATAATTAGCTACTTATAAACTTGAATGTACAAAGTAACTAATATAAAATAAATAAAACAAAAAGACAGGCGATAAAGTACCTACCTACCTATTATAAATCTTGTTAGATGATTATATTTATTCTATGTTTGAAATGTGATACCTTATGGCGTAAGTCAAGTCAAAGTCAAGATTAAAGGATTGTTGTTTTTTTTTTTTAATAGAAAACAAAATTTAGTCAAAACTTAATTAACGATGTTTTAGTAAAATAACTTTTCAGATGCGTAATTTATAAAATCTTAATAAACTTTTGTTTTGGCAACAACACACTGTTCAAGTTTAAAAAAAAAAAAAATACATGGAATTTAATCTTTGACACTGTGATAAAAAAATTCTCTTGACGGCCTCCATGTTCGAGTGGTAAGACGCACGACTACGAATCCAAAAGTCGCGGGTTCAAACCCGGCGTGCGCCAATAACTTTTATCTAATTAATATGTGTCGTAACACATTTAATTCATATAAAAATAATAAAAAAGGATATTTGCGGCACGTTCCAGAGTGGTAGATACTCCAAGTATCGCCCTGGTGAAAGACCACCATTCAGAATCGAAACGTTGCTTGAAATATCTTTAGCCGTGTTTGGTGACCAGATGTGAATAGCCAGGTACTTTCCAATCCTCCTCTTTCCAATCTCCTTCCCCTCCCCACTACCTTCAGTCTCACAACATACCCTATTTGAGGATGCCATAGTCTCACTGGCTCTAGACGGTTGGAAGCAGTTGAGACCATAGAGTTGGTAGAGTATTATTTATCCAAGGCAGTGAAGTCAGTTTTTGACTTGTTTTTGATGATTTTAAACTGACTCGGCGTACCTGGGCGTGGCTAAGACTAAGGCTACGGTATTTATACATCCATTCATATCACATATCGACATAATGTTTTTGTTTATTCATAAAGCCACTTTTTCACAGTATTTTTATCAACAAAAATATAGCATATAACCTAAAAAACCGTTTAGTTGTGTCAAGTTTAGTAGCATAGTAAAAAATGTGGGCGAAGTCCCGCCGTGAACCAGGACCTTAAGATCATTGCGACAGTATATAGAAGCGGTCTATGAAATTTGTTGTCTCTTTCTCTCTCATGGTGTACGACGTAAAAACCCGGAGAAAGTGATTTATCGCAAGTTTGTGTAGGTTGGGTAAAGATAATTAGTTCTCCCTTCATATATTGTTACTTCAAGGTAGACACTCTTGAGCGGTATTTATATAAAAAAAAATTAAAAAAACATTTAGAAAAGGGGAATTTTTTGCTCTCTTGGGGTTTTTCACTGTTAACTAAAAAATAAGGTGAATTAAAGCAACGAATATTTTATGATTATCTAGAAAATCTCAGTTTCATCTCGGCATTTTAACTTACATCCTAGTGAAGTATAATTTTCATACTATTTTTTAAAATTTAAATCTATGTTTATTTTTCATTATGATGTTGGTTTTAATTTTGAAAAGTCCTCCCTCGTACCGTACGTATTAAAAAAGGAAATCGTTTATACTTGTAGTCGGTATCTAGATGAAATAAGTACTTGTTTTTATAGTGGTATATTTCCAGCAAACAGATAATAATAAAATTTGGATAATTTGTATAGAGCGGCGTTTTTGTGAAAAATCATCTCTAGGCATAGACATAAAACACAAGACAAAACATACGAAAAATGTAGCACCACGAATGTTGCACCGCTAAATGTTTCACCCGCCTATGAAAAGGATAGCCTTTCAAAGAATGTGTGTGTGCGGAAGAGATAGCTATATGAAGCGTGTTTCGAAGGTATAACGATATATATATAAAAGCATATATATATATATATATTTTTTTTTTTCCTTAGCTAGAGTTTTGATCACTCAGTCCGAGTGCTATACATAGTTTATATATATAGTTAAATATTACTTACTGCACTTTTTTTCTACCCTAGGTCCGACAGCACGGGCAGCAACCATTAAAAATATGTGCTAATTTTAATATGTTAGTTGTAAGTCACTATTTACAAGAATTAAGCATAAGTTAATATTAAGTCTTAGTTGTAATATTATGTTAATTATGATGTAAAGCGCCCTTGAGGTGATATCTCTGTCACGAAAACGGCGCTATATAAATCAGCCAATTATTATTATTATTATATTATTATATATATTCATATAATAATATTTAAATAATAATATATATCAATATATAACTCACCCGGTTTCGTTTTGTGAAAATATACTATTCCACACATAGTTATCTGCGAGTTGTTTTGCTATTATGGGAATATAGTGACATCTTCCGACAAACTTGTTCACCTTCCTCCCCCGAATAGATTTATGTTTATCTTTCACCAGTTTGGTGCAGCTGCGGGGCCAGGGCTCTCTGGCAGCATTGAAATGAATTGATGTTGTGCTATCGTATTATTTATTATGTCCAAGAGTAATTATTTACGGAAATACGTCTGGGTTGTTTGTAGTCAGTGGGCATATCGTTGTGTCAACAAGGTCGTTGGCCGCATAAACCCCTGTTTCAAGTCGTGCGTATTATTGAAAATTTGTATTTCGAGATAGTTTACACCTTGAAGTAACAATATATGGAGAGAGAGCTAATTATTTTTACCCAATCTCTACAAACTTGTGATAAATCACTTTCTCCGGGTTTTCACGTCGTACACCATGAGAGAGAAAGAGACAGCAAAGATAATACACCGCTCATATGTATGTCGCGATGATCTTGGGCTCCTGGGTCACCGCGGGACTCCGTCCACATTTTTTATTATGCCACTAAACTTGACACAACTTATCGGTTTTTTAGATCATACGCTATATTTTTGTTGATAAAAATACTGTGAAAAAGTGGTTTTACGAATAAACAAAAACATTATATCGATATGTGATTTAAATGGATGTATAAATACCATAGCCCTTGTCCTAGCCACGCCCAGGTCTAGCCGAGTCCGGTAAACCTCGTATAAACTGACAGATCTCTCTCCAGCGCTATCTCTTGTATGTATCTCTGCTCTGGGGTTCAAACTCATTGCGGACTGGTTACCAATTTGCATCCATGATCAGTTTTTTTTAGTGTCTCCTTGTGCAGAGGGCCTGAGTGTTTTTTTTATCTCGAATAATTCAAGCCGACAGGCGACAAAGCGAAAGCTCCAAATTAACCACGCTTTTAAAAAACTATTCGTTCGAGTTTTCCGTTAGCCCCTGATTAAGGTTTACTGGGAGCCGTGGAATAAGCGTCGGTGTCGTTACGTGCAACGGCCGATTGCCGTTTATTTTTCTGTCTGTGGACCGGTTCGTTACAACGGCGTTACGGGCGTTAGTAACCCCGCCGCCGTTAACCCGTTAGCCCGGCGGGATTGATTGCCGCGATTTGTTTTCATAATCAAGACAAATCGACGCATCTTAATTTACTTTGGTGTCTTAAAAATGTACTCATCGGTAATTTGAGGGAATTAAGACGGTATAATTAAGTTAATGCCTTTCAGCCGAGATTAAAAAAATATATGAGCTATTCAGACCTATTTTTTTTTTTCGTAAAAAGTTCTTGACAACAGTTTTGTCACTGTCTTCCAACTGACCACGCACACGGTGAGTGACTGTCACTTGACTTTACAGAAGGCAGAGAAGATGTTAATGACGATGAGCGTCCTGGAGTTGTGGAAAAACAAATCATGGATTTTATTCTTTGATCCATTTTTTTCAAAAGTAAAAATCGAAGAACACACAAAAACGTGACTAACCTTTCCATTTGTCAAAAACAAACCACTAATCCAAAATGGCTGATAATGCTAACATATGATAAACATATGTGTACCAACATAACGAAAAAATCGATAGTCGAATGTACACAGCCCGCGAAAACATAACAAACAAAAAATCGATATTCGAATGTTCACAATTCACCTTTTCTTTTGAACAGGCCTCGTATGAATGTAAATGAAGTATGTGACAAGACAGAGTTGTATGGAAGTCCATCCTCTCTGCCTACCCCTGCGGTGAAACGTCGTGAGGGTTAGTTATAAAAGCACGTAGCATTTTCAGATATTCGGCAAAGTTCTTTACGACATTTTTTCGTATAAAGTACAGAAAACTGAACCAAGAGGGTTTTACGACGCCGTAACAAAATTCACTAGATTTAAAACGTATCTTAACCGCGTAGTGAAAATTGAAACTAGGGCTTCAAAGAAAACAGAGACTCGGAGAAAAAGGTTCCAAACATTTCCTTTGACAATGTTATACAGTCTTTGTTAAAACATTGCATTTCTACTCGTGACTCGTTAACTTAATTCTAGCCTTAATGCACGCCGAAATTGCAACACATGCATTTTACAAATGCAGGTCACGACATACGGAATGTTTTAATGGATTCTGTAATCAAGTTCCAGATTTTTCTCGTTCTAAAATGATTTATATTTCAATTCCACTTTGCTTCTGTTTCCACTCATTTTTTAAATAGTTTTTGCAGAAAAGCGTTTTGTATGAAAATATAAAAGTATTTTTATTATTATTATGTTTTAGTGAATACCGCACAAAAGTCCCAACATCAGAGCAGTAATATACAAGAAGAAGCGCTGCTGTAGTCAGTTTTGATGAGTTTTTCCGGACTAACCGGGGCGTGGCTAGGATTAGGGCTAGGGTATTTATACATCCGTTCATAGCACATGTCGACATAATGTTTTTATTCATTCGTATAACCACTTTTTCACAGTATTATTACAAACAAAAATATAGCATATAACCTAAAAAACCGTTGAGTTATGTGCATTTATGTCGCAAAAAAATTAGATATTTAAAAAGAGTGACAGCAAAGACAAGAGATTTCCAACGAATCTGACCACAATTCAGTATTGACAGTTCGCTTGAGATTGGTAAATTGAGATTGCTTTGAAATGGGAAGTGACTGGTTATGAATATAACATAGCCAGACTACTATTATCTTTCTAGGAAAATACTCAAAAACAAAGAGGAAAATAACTTTGTTTAACACCCCTATTCCTTCAGTCAGTTAAGACAAGGGATTTCAGGTGGGTTACGTAATATGTATCTACCTACGATTAGGTATTACCGAAAATTATCATAATAATAAAACCATAGTTGGCTGATTTATATAGCGCCGTTTTCGTGACAGAAAAATCATTGCAAGGGCGTCTTACAGCATAATTAACAAAATATCAAAACTAAAACCTAATATTAACTTATGCATAATACTTATAACTAGTGACTTACAACTAACATATTAACATTAACAAATATATGTAATGGTCGTTGCCCGTACTGTCGGACTTAGGGTAGAAAAATAGTGGAATAAGCAATATAAAACTATGTATCGCGCTCGGACTGAGTGATCAGAACTCTAGTGAGGCAAATTGACATTATTGTGGGTGTGATCATTTAAAAAGGTGAGTTGAGCTGTCGATCTTTCGCAAATATGAAGGGAGGTTATTCCAAGCTGTGGCAAAAGCTCGGTCTCCGAAATTGGTGTTGGAATTGCGTTTAGGGACTGTGAGTCTACCTATGGCCGTTGAAGATGCTGATAGAATCCCTTGGAATGCTCAGTTCCGACAAGTTAGGCGGCGCCATGTCATGTTTCGCCTTAAAAATCACCCAGCATAGTTTGAATTGGATACGTTCGGGACATTTAAGCCAATGAAGGCTCTTAAGATGTTGCGATATATGGGAATATTTGGAAACGCCAGTTATCAGCCTTGCTGCAGCATTGAAAACTGACTGAAGCTTGTCAGTGTATATTTTGGGGAGACTTGCATACTCGTATATGCCATTGCAATAATCGAGTCGTGACACAGCGTATGAGGTTACCAACATCTTTGAAGCATTAGGCGTAAAGTTTCTTCTAACGTGCTTGACAAAATAACACAGATGGTAATGAAATTTCAAAACACAACAGATTGTCTACGGCTGCCACCCATCGAGGAAAAGTCGCCGGTTCTCCCATGACCGGGCCATAAAATAAAAATAGTAATATCGTGTCGCGCACTCCACGTGTACCAGAACTCCTTGTAGGTAGGCGGCCGTTGCGGTGCCACGTGTGCTGGGCGGATAGACTATAAAACCAAATATTTCTTCATCTGGTAGTCGCTATAAAAGTAGAAATATGAGAGCGCATTCTTGAGGTAATGCTCGACTCTAAATATCGTATCCCTGCGTACAATTTAAATTTACGGCCCGGCGATACTAGAGTATGCAGCGCTTTTTGTGTTAATGCGAGATGGTATGTTAATACAAGTGCCACTTTCATATTTTTTGGCTCGATGTGCTCCGTTATGTCAGATATTACCATGTTACTACGCTATCAGTAACGCCAGAGTGTTAATGTGTCCTTGTTTCCTGAAAAAAGGGTGTTTCGTGTTTTTTTTATATTTTGTCAAGCGAACATTTTTTAATGCTCACATTAGTTTTCACAAGCTGGTACCAGTGAAAAATCACGGGATGTAACTTGACTAGCCAAGATAAATGTCAGTTGCTTTAATCCACCCATTTCAAATATATAAGAATGTCTGCTAGAATACATTACAGGTAGGTAGTTGATTAGGTGGGTAGGGATTTGAAAATAACCTTTTTAATAGAAATGAAAAAAAAACTTAACTAGAAATTAACATTTGTACAGTGATTTTTCACAAAAAACGGCGCTGTACAAGATAAGGTTGATTCACACCAACGTCCGGATCCGCTCAGTGCCGATATTGTTCCACAAGAGCTTATTGATATGGTATGAATATCAATCAAGGAGTATGTGCCAAGACAAAGTTGTATGGCAGTATATCCTTCTGCCCACCCTTGTGATATTTAACTACTTTTTTAGTTAAATAATTATTTTGAAGTGTAAAAATACTTACAACGCAGATTTTTTTTTAAACCTTTTTTTTATCACCAAATAATATTTTTAAAAATTAATAATAATTAATGATTAATAAAAATATTATTTAGTGATAAAATAATGGTTTTTGATAAAAAAAATCTGCGATGTTAGTATTTTTACAATTCAAAATAATTATTTAACTAACTAAGTAGTTAAATATCACAAGGGTGGGCAGAAGGATATACTGCCACACAACTTTGTCTTGGCACATACTTCTTGATCGATATTCATACCATATCAATAAGCTCTCATGCGGAACAATATCGGCACTGAGCGGATCCGGACGTTGGTGTGAATCAGCCTTTAATCAAATATTATTATAATTGAATTTAGTCTCCTTGAGGTGATATTTTACAAAAATTGCGCCTTATAAAAAAAATAAGCCAAGTGTTTACCTAAAATATCGAATTCTGAGATTCAAACAGCTTCACGTATTATTATATTGAATGCACTTGCGCTAGTATTTGGACCGTCAAATAACAATACAAGCCTGAGAGTTAAACAAACAAAGCCCTTGTTAGCATAATGCGCGTTGCATTGTTGTTCCCTACCAGGCAGTGTGCCTTGTGTGAACAGTTCATTTCCATACAATACTCGAACGACATAAATATGACTCTTATGTCGTGTCATTCCAGACCTGCATAGGAGAGCAGTATAAACATGGTCTAATGGTCCAAGTAACAAGGTGTACTATTCCCATGAGATTCCAAACAATCGGTGACAATCGACAGCGAGATTATTGATAGTGATTCGATGATGATTCATAATAATAATATTAACGTCGAATTTAAATGGAACAGTTTTGTGGTAGTTCACTTCAAGTGCGCTTTACACTCAATCACCTGACCTATGTAATGAGTCAACCAGTTTAGCACACGTGCAACCTACCCGTGTCACTAAACATTCTTACCAATCTCCTATTAAAAATAATATTTTTAATAATATTTGAATAATTTGCATAGCGCCGTTTTTGTGAAAAATCACCTCAAGGGCGCTGTACAAGTCTTAATTTCTACTTAATATTAATTCTAAGTTTACATAAATATACAGCAACATACTTACCTGGCAGGTCACTTCTGGCAGGACACAATCACCATATCATAATAACTTAACATTTAGCTGATTCTTATATATATATATATATATATTTTTTTTTAATTATTATTATTTTTTTTTTCATTTAAATATAAAAAAATGTGAATTGTTTACAAGAGTCAGATATATGCTGAAAAAATGGCTCCTAAGTAGAAATAATTTATATAAGGCGCTTCTATTATGTGTACTTAAGAAATTGATGTATTGTTGTACTATATTATGCTGCCCAGTGCATCATGGTATGGTGTAACAGTATATCAATTTCTTAAGATGTGTGAATTTTAATAATATGTAACAATAATAACATCTAGAAAAATAATCTCAAAAACATCTCGATACTACAGTATGTCTTAGCAGTATTGAAATAAATGTACCTTATTCTTATTGTTTTTTTGTTTTTATTGTTTTAATGCCCATTCCACCCGGGTATATTCAGAAATAATATTGCCTTATTTAGCCCTCTGTATCAAATGTTCCGATATTTATGTATATTTTTGATTTTTATATAATTCAATTGAATTAAATTTAATATTATTATTATTGAGTTCTGCTATTTTAAGTTTTTTTTTATTTTAGTTTTTAGTGACAGCTGTTTCGGCGTTTAAGGCCATTGTCAAACTTAAACGCCGAAACAGCTGTCACTAAAAACTAAAATAAAAAAACTTAAAATAGCAGAACTCAATAATAATATTAAATTTAATTCAATTGAATTATATAAAAATTAAAATGGAGTTCTACAAATTAAACACAAAAACTATAAATAAAAAAAAGTAAATTTTTGAAATGGTGATGTTTTTTTCAAAGAAAGAGAGATATTACAACTTGACAGTATTTTAAAAACTCCTACCATAATAAGCGGAAAATATTGCTTGTGCAATTATGGAGGACTTATCTAGCAGAGGAATTGAACCCACGACACCCGGGTGGGAATCCGACGCGTTTGTCCACTCAGCTACTAACCGGTTTGATTGGTAACATTCGACATTCTAGTATTTTCTGTCTTTTTAGCTTTCATTTAAGACGTGCGAGAAGGAGGATAGTTATGGAAGACTTGATAATGACGAACATTCTTTGTAGATGACTCACAACGATCCTCGACCGACCATGTGTGTTTAAATTTAATACTAATCTCGCACAGGAGGCCTTGAGATTTTCCTCGGGGCCTCTTTGAGGATGCCGTGGGGAAGGTCATTTAAAGGAGAAAAATAATTAAACCAATATTTAGAATAGGTACACGTCAAAGCAGAGAGGAGTGTCAAATAGTCTGAGTATCGCCCGGGTGAAAGACCACCATTCGTAATCAAAACGTTGCTTTAAATGGCTTTAACCGTGTTTGGTGACCGAATCTCGATAGCCAGATAATTCCCAACCTTCCTTTCCCATTGACGGCCTCCATGGTCGAGTGGTAAGACGCTCGACCACGAATACAAAGGTCGCGGGTTCAAACCCGGCGTGCGCCAATAATTTTTATTTAATTAATATGTGTCTTAACGCATTCATATAAAAATAATAACAAGTATATTTGCGGCACGTTCCAGAGTGTTAGATACTCTAAGTATCGCCCTGGTGAAAGACCACCATCCAGAATCGAAACGTTGCGTGAAATGGCTTTAGTCGTGTTTGGTGACCAGATCTGAATAGCCAGGTACTTTTCGACTTTCCTCTTCCCAATCTCCTTTCCCTCCCCACTACCTTCAGCCTCACAACATACCCTATTTGGGGATGCCATAGTCGCACTGGCTCTAGACGGTTGGGAGCAGTTGAGACTCTTGTGCGGTATTCATATAAAAATAAAGAAAAAAATCTCATTTCCACTACCTTCAAACTCACAAGACACCCTTTTGGGGATGCCATAGTCTCACTGGCTCTAGGCGGTTGGGAGCAGGTGGGACTCTTCTGCGTATTTATTTTAAATTAATATATATATATATATATATATATATATATATATATATATATATATATATATATATATATATATATATATATATATATATATATATATATATATATATATATATATATATATATGTGTGCACAAAAGAAGGTTAGTCGCTCATAAGGTAAATTTCAACCGTGTACGAATGCTGGGCACGCGTTTGGCGTGTCTTTCGACCATACATCGATACCGAAGGAATCGAAGACGCTTGTTCTTCGAAATACCTTCCTTTCAAATACCGGTAGAACAAACACAGCATTCCCACTTGTAGTCTGAGTGGATTGTAGGCTGCCATAGTTCCGCTGCCCCGGGTAGTTTCCACTTTGGCCAACCTGTAGTATTAATATTAAAGAGCTTTATAAATCAAAAGCTTCGAATTTCGAGTAAGCTTCAATAAACGAAAGTCTAGAATAAAGGTCTATAGTATAAAACACTGAACCATAAGCTTATTTTTAATTAGTTTTTTTACTGGTCTATATAGCATTGCGCTCATTATTTTTGTATTTTTTTCGTTCAGTTCAATCAGCCATAATGTCCATATCTCAGAGCAATCATATACCAGGAGGGAATGCTAGTAAAGTCAGTATTGATGATTTTTGCCTGACTGGGGCGTGGCTAGGGCTAGGGTATTTATACTAATAATATTTCATTATAATGCTCTTATATTATTATTATTATCTTTTTATGTTATTTTATCTATTTATTTTACTTTTATTACTATCATTATTTTTTTATTTTTTTTTAATGTTATCTTCATTGTTTTAAGTTTCTGATATGTATTTTTACTTATATGGCAGACAGAGTATTGCACCCACCGCTCTGTTCCGCTGAAATAAAAAGCTATTATTATACATCCAATTATAGCACATGTCGACATAGTGCTTTTGTTTATTTGTATAACCACTTTTTCACAGTACTGTTATAAATAAAAATGTAAGATATAACCTAAAAAACCGTTGAGTTATATCCTGTTATGTCGCATATCAAAACATAGTGGGTGGATTCGCCCGAGACGCGGGAGACGGAGAACATGCTTACATACCTAAAAGTGACTGAACGCTGTTAGCGCTAATAAGTAATTGTCAAAAAAAGCGAAGCTAGCAGTCCACAATAGAGTACTTATACCAACCCTGATGTATGGCAGTGAGGCATGGAACTGGCGGAGGAAGGATGAAAGTAGACTGAACGCTGTGGAAAGAGATCCCTGAGACGTATGTGCGGTAAAACCATGTATGACCGTGTTAAAAATGTGGATATCCGGAAAGAATACAAGGCTGATGTAAGCGTAATGCAAAGGATCAAGGAAAGATGTTTTTGGCACGTAGAGCGAATGAACGAAGAAAGGAGTGTGAAAAAATTTTATGATGCGGAATTGAATGGAAGAAGAAGTTGAGGACGCTCGAGGAAGACATGACACGATCAAGTGAATCAAATACTTGATTCGGGCCACGTGAAGGGCCAGAAAAACAAAATAGTATGTATGAGACGATGTATGAATGTGAACGAAGAAAGGAGTGTGTACCAAGACAGAATTGTATGTCAGTCCGTCTTCTCTGTCTACTCCTGCGGAAAAACGGAGTGATGGTTAATTAATTAGTTTGAGTTTTGTCCTGTTATGTCGCATAAAAAACGTAGTGGGCGAAGTCGCTGGAGACGCGGGAGACGGAGAACATGCTTACATACTTAAAAGCGGAGCGTGTGAAAAATTGTCTTATCTCTTTCTCTCTCACAGTTTATTACGTTAAAACCCGGAGAAAGTGATTCATCGTAAATTCGCATTGGTTGGGTAAAAAGGTTCAGCTCTTTCTCCATATATATTGTATTCTTGCTCTGAGGTTCTTATTAAAGGACCCTTCGTGGAATAATGATCCAAGTATACGACACTGTATTTCTGTGGACGTGAGATTTATTTCAGAAAGTCTACAAGTGTCTTATAGCGAATGACAACACACACCTACAACAAAACAAATAAGCCTCTAGAAATTATCTCAGGTGAGAAATAATGACCCGAAATCAAACAAGGTGTTTACGATAACCAATTTAATTTATCCTGGATTTTTTCATTGTCATCTTTATGTGCGGCATATACACAACTGCCATCTGTATAACGTGTTGTTGATATTATTTTGTATTAATATTTATTGTTATTAATTAACAAGGGTGATGCATGCTCTCATGCGCACATCCAACATACGTATTCATCTTTTGATTGATGGGTCGTTTTTGAAAAAAAAAATTGCTGGCCATTGTGTTTTGTCTTTGCTAATAATAACTGAATTTTTTTCGTTGACACTCGGACCGCCTACACCTTTTTTTAATACTCGTACCCCTGTTAGAATCTTAATAGGAATAACATTATTTAACCCTTTTTTGTTATGAAACATTATCGTCTAAAATTATGGGATATTCATGTAAAAGATACTCATATACACAAAATCTGCCCAAATATAATATTACAACTGCCATATTTGACCAGTCGGTAGCTGAGTGGACAAACTCAAAATAATTCAACATTCGTAACAGACCAGCCTTTAATTCCGACCTTAGAGTAACGTAGAGACCTAACATTGCGAAATTTTGAAGCCGCTTTTTGACCAAGCATTGACCAAGGCTTACAAGGATTTATGCTTCCAGCCAATCGGATGCGAAGAAAACCGTAAAGATAAAAATTATTCCGTCTTTATCTGTTCGCGAACAATTTTGAGTTGCTACATGAGAAAGAAAGCGACATGGATACGTTCAGATGTTGGACTAATCCGGGAATCCCCATTCTTACAAATTTACGTCAGAATCCCGTATATCTCTCTAAGTAAAACATATTAAGGATGCATTCAAACTCATTTTAAACGGGAGTTTATTATTTCAAAACAAATAATGCAAAGATTGACTAAATATTGGTGTGGGTAACAAGTTGTTTTGTAGGTTGGCATGTAAAATATTTGAGGTCAAACTAAAAAATACGAATTCTTGGATAAATACCTGTGAAAACTGATTTTTTTGGTCCTTTGTTACTTCAGTTGAAACAACCAACAACTGCACATATAGCCATATCGTTTTTTTTTTTAATATTGCACTAAATTCACTTAAGTAATTAAATATTTTAAGCTTTTTGTCCGTCAATTCGACTGACAAGTAAACTACTGTGAAGTTGGTAATATATTGAAAAATGGCTACACGGCTTTTAGCACGCCCCAAATCATATGTTCTTAATAAAAATTGTTTGTCTCTTTTTCTCATATGTCTTTAGAAACGAGCATAAAGAGAGAGCTATATTTTGCGAGTATGAACGATTTGACTCATAATTAGGACGGTCTCTCTATATTGTTACTCTAAGATTCCGACACACTAGCAGTGGCGGCTCGTGACTTTTTAATGGACTTGAGTGTAAAGATTGATAAATACGACGTTGTTGATGTTGTTGTAACTGAAATTTTTTTTGTTTTAAAAAAAAAAAAATTGTATGAAGTTTTTCAGGAAATTTCAGTTTTGGTTGTTATGTACCTACCTATACAGGAGATAACACTTTGGACCCATTTGGCCGACTTTCTATTATCCACTCAAATTTGTTATCACCCCTAAATTATTTTTGTTATGAGGAACTATGTATTATGTAATTATTTGGGTAATAATCTATGTTAAATAATACATTTTATGTTGAACTTTACCCCAACTGATATTTACATACCTTGTAGACATTCTACCGCTATATGAGACGGTTCATTCTGAATATTTAGTTAGTCTCACACAGTTAATATCAGTTGGAGTAACAATACGCTTCTGGTGTAGATATTACCCTGTAAAACCTCATTCTATGAAATAAATACAAATAAAGTGCAAGTAAAGTGTTTTAGTACAAAATAATCCATAACATGGTAGTGCACTGCACGCCTTGCTGAAAAATCTTCATACAAAAAATGGAAATTTTGAAAAAATATAAAAATCGTTTTCGGCTATAACAACATTTAGTAGGTCACTAAAAGGTCCCGAGCCGCCACTAGACACTAGTTCAAAAAACGATCACAAAATCAAATACAATTGTCGTCATCCAGTCGCACAACTAAATTTCTGATTAACTTCTTACAATACATCGCATATACACTGTTGGATTTAAAATGATAATTTGTTAGATTCTCACCTTCTTGTTTTTCACCCAGTTTCTTACTCAACAACACTGAAAGAAGAGTTTGGTGAAAAATGTGTTGAAATGTGCTTTGATCTTCAAAAACATAAAATTAAGCTGTTCGTTTGTTGATGTCTCGCTTGGTCGTCGTTTAGTTGTTATCGTCAAATAAAATTGAGTGATTCTTTGTGTAAGAAGAATCAAAAACTTAAACATCAACTTCATCGGTGAGTGAATTGTTTTTCCTTACTTGCTTCACTCATCAATCTGTCCACATCCATAATTAAACACTTCCATCAAGTAGTTATAGTTTTATCGTTGTACAGTCCACTATTTTCAAAATTCATCTGAAGCTGAAAACGCATTTGGTGTTTTAGCTTCAGATACAACATACACAATACCTGACATCCTGGCGGAAATTGGATTTTATGTCACTGATAATTTCACGCGAGGCCGCCAACACAGACTTCTGTTTCTTCCCAAGTGCAGAACTAACTCGTCAATGGTGATGCCCCTGGGAAGACTAACTAGGTTAATTAGCTGCCTCGCAGGAAATTCGGATATTTTTCACACGAGCTACAACAAGTTTAAGCAAGAACTAGCTGTTATGTATTAACTATATTATGTACTTCTTGAAAACTATTTTATTTTGTTTTTAAACCTCAATCTTTGTGTAATTATGAAAACCATTTTTTGTGTTTTTGGCAATGTTTCGATGTAAAACAACCCATTACCCAATGAATTAAAACTCCCAGTTGTGAACAAAAAAATATTAGCAAAAGCACTCAAGGGTCTGCACTCAAAAATGACTAAACGTTACTTTCTAAAATTCTAAAACAAGCAATCCTCAAAATGATGTATCTGAAAGTTTTCAATGTGTAGTTCAAAAAATGACAGGTTTCCAGTGAATAAGATTTTACAAATGTAATCCTTTAAATTCTATGAAAAACATACTAAAATATCAGTAAAAGGTGCAGTTTTAAAGCCAGAAAAGTTTTGTTCGTTTTACTTCAAATTCTGGTATGCTTTTCATAAAGAATTGTGAAAGATTACTGTTTAAAAATTGTATTCACTGAAAATTTCAGATAGTTTTTTAACTTCTTTTTTAGGATTAACAGATGAATCATTTGTGGTATTGCTTGTACTAAAAAGCCAAAAACTGTCTATTTTTGGAATATTTTCTGAACAACTTTAAAAATCACTGATATTATATCCCTTTCTTTAAAACCTTTATGTGCGTGAATATCTTAATCTTAATGTAATTTGACGGCCTCCATGGCCGAGTGGTAAGACGCTCGACTACGAATCCAAAGGTCGCGGGTTCAAACCCGGCGTGCGCCAATAACTTTTATTTAATGAATATGTGTCATAACACATTTAATTCATATGAAAATAATGAAATTATATTTGCGGCACGTTCCAGAATGGTAGATACTCTAAGTATCGCCCTGGTGAAAGACCACCATTCAGAATCGAAAAGTTGCTTGAAATGGCTTTGGCCGTGTTTGGTGACCAGATCTGAATAGCCAGGTACTTCCCAACCTTCCTCTTCCCAATCTCCTTCCCCTCTCCACTACCTTCAGCCTCACAACATATTCTATTTGGGGATGCCATAGTCTCACTGGCTCTAGACGGTTGGGAGCAGTTGAGACTCTTGTGCGGTATTCATATAAAAAATAAAAAAAAATAAAAAAAATTATGACGTTTATGTAATTAATTTCTACTCTTACGAGTCCTTTTAATACATTTGCTCGTTTGTTCCCCTTTATCTGTACTCCCTTTGAAAATCTGTGTATGTTTGTTAAAATATTTTTCCTTTTTGTTTTATAATTTTATCTTTCCCGGAATGAGTTTTTTTAACTCCTTGGGAATAATATATAAAAATGTATTTTGTGTACTATATTATAATTTTAATAAAAACAAATTTTGTACAAACATCATTTGGCGTACACAATATTTATACATAATATCGTCTCTGGAAAGGCCAAAGGGTTTGAGCGACATTTTGTTTAAAAATAAGTTAAACATTGATTATTTTTTTTATGCATCGAATTAGCGTTGTGACAGTTTTGAAAGAACTGTTTCAAAGAAGTACTTCTTTTGACAGCAGTCCCAACTTCATTCATTTTTCATTGAACAAATACTTCAATTGAAGTTGGTTAAGTTGGTACTTCCGATTGAACAATCTATGGCATCTACTTCGAACTTCAATTTTTCATTCGTTCGAAAGACTGAAATATTGCATCATCCACAGTTCAATTGTTCATTCCCTTCTTCCTTCGATTTTAGTTCGAAGAATGAATGAAGCAATGAAGTATCTTTTTAGTTATCCGTTCCCTCGCACGTACTCGTGACATTTGCTTATGATTTCTTTGCTTGTTTTGTCTATACGACACTAGTTTTTCCGAGTGTTTTTTGGTGATTTTGAATTGTGAACGAATTATTTTGTTGAACTTTTATAATATCTCAGCTTACAAACATACCTTTCAATCTCTACCTAAAATTATGACTGGCCGTTCAACGAGAAAGATAAGTGAAATATGGGTTTATTTTAAGGAAGTTGAGGTTTACCAGGCCAAATGCAACTTTTGTTCTGAAGTTATATCCATAAAGGGGGGAAATGCCTTTAATATGAATCGTCATTTGCGCAATATTCAGCCTATTGCTAACCAAACTGTCAAACTGAGTACTGTACAGTAAGAATATTCAAATCGTATCTCAAGCCCTGAAAGAAGTTTATATCGCTCTTACAGAAACTGGAAATTTTGCTAGTACTTCATTTGCTTTTTGCAAGTTCCTTGTGCATACTCATTGTACATCATCCCTTTTAAGTCATGCTACACTTAACAATTCAAACCTTGAATACTTTTAAGATTCAAACGATTTTGACAGCTGTCATCCGTAAACCATAGAAGAGAAACCAATAATAGACAATTCATCATTGTTTTTCTACAAGCTATAATTTTTGCCATAGAATAATGCACATACATACATCAATTTATGTGGTTGGGAGAGCTGCCCCGAAAATATTATTATTTAACCCCCCCCCCTCCCCCTCGACGAGGAATGCTGTGATTAATATGTTACTTCAATTGAAGGGTTCATCGTGAAGGGTTCATTTTGAAGAAGCATCAATTCGTGAAGCATTCACAAATCTGTGAAGCTTTTCCCATCGCTACATCGAATGCTCTGACTCTCGGTCGATTCTGAAGGTTTTAGTGGCCCTTCAGCCATCTAAAATATATTCACCATTTGGGAGAAGGCTTGACTCAAGCGACACGAATTTGTGAATTTTTTTAGATTTTTATCGCTTTAGGTAACATAGTAAGATAATTGAGTTACCTGAGTCAAATATTTTTCACAAAATCCAACCAGGTACTGAATACTGTCTTATGAATTCTATTGTAAAAGAAAAAAAACTTAACACCTGCCAAAGGAACGATTGTTGAAAACTTTCTGAATATATGTTTCATCACATTGAGTTTAATCATATGAGTTATTCACAAAACACCGAAACTAAAAAAAGAGTAAATTTGGCTTTGAAGTGAGGATAACTAGGTAGATTATTTTAAACTCTTCCATATATATTATATGGACACTTGAGTTATGATTTCCATAATTTTACCATATTTTTATGGCTAATCCAAGTGCAAAGAGTTTCGAAAGTTTTAAACATTTCTGACGAAAAGTATTCCGATATTAAAAGGGAAATTTTTCGACGGAATTAATAAAATTTTAAATTCAAATATTGCGTTACAGCGAGTCTCATGTGAGCCGGGAGGGTAGATGGGCGGCTATTGATAGAAGATGGAAAAAAACTGATTTACATATATATTAGAAAATAAAACAAAAATGTTTTCGCTAACATGAGCCGGGCGAAATTTGGGGTGAAGTCCTATGCTAAGCAAGCGGCGAATTAACGATTATTGAATCGCCGGAAGCACGTGATGTTTGTGGGAAGGCTTCTCATGCGTTAAACATCTGAAAATTTGAATCACGACCTTCGTGGGAGAGTGGTAAGATTCACGGGTCTGGACCTAGATTTCGCGTGTTCTAAATTGCAATAAACAGAAAATAACAACATCCGAACTAACTAACCATCACGCCGTTTCCCAGCAGGGGTAGGCAGAGAGGACGGACCGCCATATAACTCTGCCTTGGCACAACCCTCCTTGCTTCATTCACATTCATAAAACGTCTCATACATACTCTTCTGTTATTTTTACTCTTCACATGACCCGATTCAAGTATTTGATTTGCTTGATCGTGCCATATCTTTCTCGGGCGTCCTCCACTTCTTCTTCCATTCACTTTCGCATTATGTATTCTTTTCACACTCATTTCTTCGTTCATTCGCTCTCATTTCTCTCGGGATCTGATTTCCACAGCATTCAGTCTACTTTCATCCTTCCTCTGCCAGTTCCATGCCTCACTCCTGCGTCCTGGAGCTGTGGAAAAACGAATCATGGATTTTATTCTTTGATCCATTTTTTCAAAAGTAAAAAATCGAAGAACACAAAAACGTGACTAACCTTTCCAGTTGTCAAAAACAAACCACTAATCCAAAATGGTTGATATTGATAACATATGATAAACATATGTGTACCAACATAACAAATAAACGATAATCGAATGTACACAGACCGCGAAAATTCAAAATTCACTTTTTCCTTTGAACAGGCCTCGTATTTCCTGTAAACTCATAAAATTTATCATTCTTCTTTAATCAGCTTCTAAGTTGACGTTTTGTCTCTTTCAATTCATAATATCTGTCTCTTTCTTTCTGTTACGTTATTACAATCTAAAACTTATTCCATTATTTCCTCATTGTTTTGTTATTTTATTTAATATTTTGTTTCCCTTCTGTATGTACGAGTATATGTTTTGTTTTTTTTACGTAAACACCGCGCAATGGTCTCAAATGCTGCCAACCGTCTAGAGCCAGTACGACTATGGCATCCCCGACAGGGGTATCTTGCGAGGCTGAAGGTTGTGGGAAGGGAAGGAGATGAGGAAGGGGAAGGTCGAGACGTACCTGGATATTCAGATCTGGTCACTAATTACGGCTAAAGCCATTTAAAGCAACGTTTCAATTCTAAATGGTGGTCTTTCACCAGGGCGATACTTGTATTATTATTACGATATTGCGATTTTGCAGGGTGCATCTGCCACTCTGCAACGTGCCGCAAAATATACTCTGTATAAATTTTTATAACGATAAATCGTGTTAAGACACACATTGAGAGATATGAGACATCAGAGTGTTAGATACTCTAAGTATCGCCCTGGTGAAATACCACCATTCAGAATCGAAAAGTTTCTTGAAATGGCTTTAGCCGTGTTTGGTGACCAGATCTGGATAGCCAGGTACTTCCCAGCATTCCTCTTCCCAATCTCCTTCCCCCCCCCCCCACTACCTTCAGCCTCACTACATACCCTATTTGGAGATGCCATAGTCTCACTGGCTCTAGACGGTTGGGAGCAGTTGAGACTTTGTGCGGTATTCATATAAAAATAAAGAAAAAAAATAAAAATAATAATTGCGCAAACCGGGTTTGAACCCACAACCTCTGGGTTCGTAGTCGAGCGTCTTACCACTCGACCATGCAGACCGTCATGTAACCCCATACTTTGTACTTTTTGTTTAGTTTAGTTTTGTACCCTGACGATGCTTAGGCTTAGCGAATCGGGTCGGTCATAAAAATCAAAATAATATCTGTGGTCTTGTACAAAATTATTGTTTAATTTCTTTAATTATTATTGTTGGATATTTTTTTCAGGTACAAAACGTGCAAAGCTTTTGGCGTTTTTCTTCCAATGAATACTGTTCGTGTTCATTAAAACTTACACGCAAAATATGTACGAATGAGATAATGGATGTGTTTATGCCATGTTTAATAAAAGGTCGTATAAAGTTATTAGAGCGGCCCTATGAAAAGGGTTTTCCGGAACCGGTGAAGTTGTTTAACTTCATGATTTATATTTATTCGCCAACCCTTCCTTTCCACGCAAGAACCCTTCGCGTTGTCCTCATTTCTTACCTGTAATCCCAGGACGAAATTTTAATATGCTCGGAGAAAATGAAAGCGAAGAGTTAAATTATTGAATCTCCCTTAAAACGGGTAAATATTTAATTCATTCTTAAAGGTCAGCACTCAAGAATGACGATGAACGTCACTTTGTAGCATTCTAATACAAGCAATAGTACAAATAAGTCATCTGCAAAATTTTCTATGGGTTTTTAGAAAAATGACCGAGGTTTCCAGTGAATGCAATTTTTTAAGTGTAATCCTTTGAACTCTATAAAAAACATACTAAAATGTTACTTAAAGGTGCAATTTGAAAACCAGCAAAGGCATTTTGGAAAGGTTTTCCTAAAATTCCAGTATGCATTTCGTAAAGAATTTAAACTATTACTGTTTAAGAATTGTATTCACTGGAAACTTTAGACATTTTTCTAACTACCCGTACAGAATTGACAGATAAAATGTGTGTATTTTTGGGTGCTGACCCTTGAGAGCACGACAGGTGAGAATTTGGTCAAATGCATTAATTTATGTAAATAACTCACTAACCATCACGCCGTTATAACAGGGGTAGACAGAGAGGACGAATCGTCTTGGCACCAATGACGTTACATATATATATAGACACGTCGTAGCGTTCTCAAAGTGGCAATCAATAATCACGCTAGTTGGTGTGATCGGTGTTTAAGCCGATTTAGCACTAAACGGTCACGCGTCGCTTGAGGTCGTTTCAAGCAGGTATGGAACGCGGTCCGAACTTCGGATCTGTTTCGTTCATACACATATATTCTATCTTTGTCATATATGACCGATATTTGAATGATGAATTTACTGGTAACGTGTGTGTTTTGCTTGCCACATTTTGTGTTAATATTCTAAGGCTATAACGTGTCTATATATATGTAACGTCATTGCTAGGCACATACTCCGTGCTACGTACACATTCATACATCGTCTCGTACATACTCTTTAAATATTTTTGTTGTTTTCATTTAAAGAAAGACAAACATTCCCGGCATACATGAATAACCTGACAATATTTGAAAACCTCCTACCGCCATCATAATAAGCGGAAAAGGTTGCAATGTTGGAGGACTTAGTAAACAGAGGAGTTGAATCCACGAAGCCTGGGTGGGAATCTGACGCGTTAGTCCACTCAGCTAGTCCACTAACCGGTCTATTTTTTGTTTCGTTTCTTAAAGAAAGGCAAACATTCCAAGGTTACGAATAACCTGACAATATTTTAAAACTCCTACTGCCATCATAATAAGCGGAAGATGTTGCTTGTGCAATGATGGAGGACTTAGTAGGCAGAGGAATTGAACCCACGAAGCCTTGGTGGGAATCCGACGCGTTAGTCCACTCAGCTACTAACCGGTCTATTTTTTTTTCGTTTTTTAAAGAAAGACAAACATTCCGGGTTTACGAATAATCTGAAAATATTTGAAAAACTCCTGCTTCCATCATAATAAGCGGAAGATGTTGATTGTGCAATGATGGAGGACTTAGTTAGCAAAGGGATTGAACCCACGACGCCTAGGTGGGAATCGGACGCGTTAGTCCACTCAGCTACTAACCGGTATATTTAATTCACTTGATCGTGTCATGTCTTCATCGGGCGTCTCCCACTTCTTCTCCTATTCACTTTCGATTCATATATTCTTTTCACACTACTTTCTTCATTTTTCAATCTCTTCTCGGGGGGGGGGGGGATTATTTGTTAGATTCTTAACTTCATGTTTTTCATTTAGTTCCTACCTAATCCAACCATTTCACTGAATTCGATTTCCGTATTCAAGAATACTCTGTTCGAAAAATGACAATCAAAACAATAGAGTTGTGTGAAAAAACGTGTTTCGTGGTTATTCGTTGGTGTCTCGCTTGGTCGTCGGTTTATTGTTGTTCTTCAAGTAACATAATATTAAGTGTGGTGTTTTGTTGTGATTCGTATTCTTTAATAATACAATGTGTAAAAATAATCAAGAACTTTGACTTCTGCTACATCGGTGAGCGAATGGTTTCCCATTTTTCATTGATTTCCAATCATCTTTCCACATCCATAATTAGACACTTCCATCAAGTAGTATGGTTTATCGTTTTACTGTCCACTATTTTCCTAATTCATCTGAAGCTAAAAACACATTCGGTGTTTTATCGCAGCCTCGGTTCCAACAACACGTATATATATAAAATCACAATATATGCTTTTATCTCCCATTATTGTGCTCAGCAAAATTGAGTTCCGGTCAACTTCCTGAGGCAAAACAGTTGGCCTTTTCCGATTACACGCTTTCCCTCAAGCTTTCTTATCACAACAAGAGGAAGGAAACATAAAATATGTGCCCAAGATGAATAATTCTTCTCTCTTGATTTGCTGGTCACGTGTTTTGTAAAGCAACATTTAGGCACATAAAAATTTCATATATTTTCGTAGAAAGCAGTTATTTGTGGTTTGATATTTTTAATGAAATGCAAAAAATAACTTTGTATAAGACCACATATTTCATTTCAATTTTTATGACCGATTGGTTTCGCTTAGTCGCATCGTCATGGTGCAAAATTAAACTAACCAAAAAAATATAAAGTGTGCGGTTATATATACATACAGAGGGAGAAAACAATATAAAATAAAATAAGAGAACAGTGAGAAAACAAAATATTAGTTATATTTCTTGTAAATGACTTTAAAAACGTCCTCAATTTGCTTTGTTTCGGTTTTCTCCTTACAACTTAATGTCCTTACTGTCTACTGAAAACCATATACTAATTGTCTTTAAATATTTATTCTTTTTTTCTTACTTGTCATATTTACACTGTTTGCATTTTAAAAATAGTTTACTTATAATACTTGAATATTAATGTTTTTAAGTACCAACATGTTAACTGTCCTCAATCTAATTTCCCTTTCTTTGATTTAACAAAAATGTTACTATAAATTCTAACGGATTTTTATACTCTTAGCTTCGAGTAATTTTTTGTTATTTTTAATCTGTCGATGTATACATGCACTGTTATACCCATATCTGAACCTTTTTCTCTCATGATTTATGATAACGATCATGATTTTAGATAGTTTTAAATTTGCATACATATTATTATTATTATTTTCTCCTTATTAGTTAGTCTTATTAGCTTAATTAATTTAGTATGAAGCGCACTTGTGGTGAAATATCACATAACTGCGCTATATAAGTCCACTGTTACTATTATTATTAATAAACTAATAAAGTTTCTAATTACTCCTCAATCACCTTCTCAGTGCACGTTTTGCTTATTTTAATTAATATTATCTGTTTCTTCCTCTCTGTTCCTTTGTTATAATTTAAATATTATTCCTTTGTTTTCTCACTGTTCTGTTATTTAATTTTATATCGTGTCCTTCGTCTTATGTATATATAACCGCACACGATGTATTTTTCATACCCTGATGATTTTTAGGCTAAGCGAAACCGGTCGGTCATAAAAGATAAAATAAAATCTGTGGTCTTATAAAAAGTTGTTTTTTAATTTCATCGAAAATTTCATACTTTTAATAATAATTTTAAAAAACTATTTGGTTATTTTTTCCTGCTGTGGTTTTCTTCTGATATAAAATAGAGTTAATTTTGTCTGCGCATTTACAAAGTATTATATTAAAATTGGATCGATTCGTTGGTATTTTTGACCTGCCGATGTAGAAATCTCATTACTTGCAGAGTTTGTTCTCCTTTATAAGCGTATAAAGGAGCTTTATCTCGAACTAAGCTTTCATAGCAATATTAAAGCTCTCGCTGTTTGTCGGAGGCAATAAATTCCGAATATTTTTTATTTTATTTTTACTAAAGCTTTTAACACGGCGCGGGTCACGCGGTGCTGTTGGCAGTTGCTAGCTGTATTTTCACATAAAATAACTTGGCTTTTATTCAAACCCTTTATCATCGTATGGGCCCAAAGAATTCCAGGCACAAGTACACGATTAGGAGAGGCCTAAAGAAACTCTAAAGAAATTCGATTCCCACACCACAAAAACAACCCTGTTTTCATTTTACGGTTCATTTTTGGCATTGTATTTGCTTTATAACCTCGGAGCAATAATACGAGTATACAGGAGGGAGCGCTTCTATAGTCAGTATTGATGATTTTTGCCTGACTCGGATAGACCTGGGTGTGGCTCAGACTAGCGGTAGGGTAGAGCTGGTCGGTATCAGAATTGGCTGTACATGTGGTTCCAGTTACCGGTGACTGGCGAGTAACCGGTTATTTTTCCAGTGGTTTTTGGAACCGGTACCTGGTGCCAAAAGTTCCGCGAATTTTTTTCGAAAAGTACTATCAAATCGAAAAAAGTACCTCGCCAAAAAAAAGTACTAGTCCTGGTAACTGGATCTGGTCCTCGCCCAAAAAGCACGAAAATAACGGACAAAGGATATCGATATTTTAATTTGCTAAAATTTAGAACCGGTTCCTCGAAGAAATAATATCGGCGGTTCCAGTGACCGGTGAGGATCCGGTTCCCTTTAACCGGGTCAGGAATATCTATCATCTCTAGGCTAGGGTATTAATACATCCATTCATAGCACATGTCGACACAATGTTTTTGTTTATTTGTAAAACCACTTTTTCACAGTATTGTTGTTAATATATAGCATGTAACCTAAAAAACCGTTGGGTTATGTCCTGTTATGTCGCATATAAAAACGTAGTGGGCGGAGTCACCGGAGGCGCGGGAGACAGAGAAATTGCCTACATACCGAATGGTGGTGCTATATTATTTGAGAACTTTTCTTGTCTCTTTCTCTCTCACGTTTTACGACGTAAAAACTCGGAGAAAGTGATTTACCGCAAATTTGTATAGGTTGGGTAAAAAAAATTAGCTATACCTCTTTATATCGTTACGCTAAGTTTATAACCTTTGAAGATCTTTTCATCATTGATCGGTAAACATTTTGTAGCATTGTGCTCCTTGGAGTAACGCTATAATGAGGTATAGCTAATATTTTTACCATACCTATACAAATTAGCGATAAATCGCTTTCTCCGGGTTTTTACGTCGTATACCACGAGAGAGAAAGAGACAAGAAAAGTCGTTACATAATATCGCAGCACTATTAAGTATGTAAAGGTGTTCTCCGTCCGCGCTAACTTCACATCATTGAGTCGCATAACTTACGTCAACGAATATTAAGGTTATTTCCTAGATTTACGTCGATTAAAAACTTGCAGTGGATCATACAAATAAATCGAATATGATGGTGATATGTGCTATGCGTGAATGTTCAAACAAAACCAAACAAAGATTATAAAATATCACTCTTCAGAGGTATTTCAACTGTTTTAAATATTTTTTACCGAAATTTTCATAGGTTTAATAGAGATATTTTAATGATATTTAAAAAAAAAAAAAAAGACTAACATTCTTGGGTTACGAATAACCTAACAGTATTTGAAAAACTCCTACTGCCATCATAAGAAGCGGAAGATGTTGCTTGTGTAATGATGCAGGACTTAGCCAGCAGAGGAATTGAACGCACGACGCCCCGGTGGAAATCCGACGCGTTCGTCCACACAGCTACCGACCGGTCAAAGACAGAAGAATATAAAGACATTAAATCAACAAAAAGCTTCCATCATTATTTAGGTAAACCTTTTGTTATTAGTGTGATTGGTCTGTTATTAATGTGATGTGTGATATTTTGACTTTCAAATACATTTCAATGGTGTATTGATTTAGTTTTGTTGAATGTGTTCAAACATGTTTACTAAAAACGTTCGGAAAATTGTATATAAAAAGGAACGTTTTCCAATACTTTCTGTGGAATTCAAGGCCTTGGCAGATGTTAACATTTCAATAATATTCAATATTTCAAGTATGCAAATATCTCTTCGTCTTCCACTTTGATAATTCTAACATTAAGTCAGTAATAATCCACTTTTAAAGTTTCCCGATCTCGCTAATGCCCTCCTCCAGTTGTAATAACTTCTTCTGAGGGGGGATTTCCTCCGGCTTCTACCCCCGCCCACTCCGCCCACCCTGTCCAGGAGACCGACGACCGGGAGAGGAGAGAAGTGCAGGAGACGTATTAATCTCTTTGTTAAATGTATAAAGCAGTTGAGTTCGGAAATTTATTAAGACAATTTGTCTGAGATGATAAACGTCGGTGAGCTGAGGCGGTGCTGACAGAATTACGAATAAAGCAATGTACCACAGAGTAATAATATACCAGGAGGGAGTGCTAGCGTAATAATAATAATAATAATTGACTGATTTATATAGCGCCGTTTTCGTGACAGAGATATCACCTCAAGGGCGCTTTACATCATAATTAACATAATATTACAACTAAGACTTAATAATCAGAAAAACCATTTTCTTTTTTAGAACCATAAGAAAGTTTCTTGACTTGAAACACTTAAAAAATGATTTACTTTGCGATATGTCAATCTTTTATTGAGTATGGTATCATAGCTTGGGGAGGGGGAACTTCATCTGCCATAGACCCTGTCATAAAAGCACAAAAAACAATTATAAAAATTATCCTCAAGCTACCCCTAATTGCAAGTTCTAACTCAATTTACCACATAATGAAAGTCTTTGACGTTAGACAAATATATGTAAAATCAATTCTCACCCATCTTTTTACAAACAAACATAAATATTATGAAAAAAGACCACACACTCGATTTACTCGTAACACTAACAAAAATTTACTCCAATATCCTGTTATCTCTACCACATTTGGTCAACGGAGTTTTAGGTACATTGCGACAAGAATCTTCAATATTCTTCCAGAAAATTTAAAACAAAGTCTAACATTAAATAATTTCAAACATAACATAAAAATTTGGATTTATAGCAAAGACAGAGCATTTACCGGTGCACTAACCCTAATTCGAAATCATTGAATAAACCAATCACAGAACAAATAATTACTTATTCATATATGTACAATTTTATGTTACTATTTCTATATTATTATTAAATTCACACTTTTAAATAACATTAACCATAGATTAATTTAATTTGAAGTAACCAAAACAATCGGCAAAAATTACTGCCTCAACACAGGCTTGCCTAGTGAGGCAGATTACGAGAAAACAAAAGTAATAACTGTATACAAATATACGAAAACTAAGTTTATATGTATTTAAGCAAATTCGAATAATGATCTATATTAACGTGCTGTCGGACGTAGGGTAGAAAAAAAGTGGAGTAAGTAATATATAACCATATATATAAACTATGTATAGCGCTCGGACTTAGTGATCAAAACTCTAGTTAAGGAAATTGACGTTATTGTGGGTATGATAATTTAAAAAGATGATTCTTAAGTTTTGCTCTGAACTCAATTGAGTTGTCAATCTTTCGCAAATGTGAAGGGAGGTTATTTCAAGCTGTGGGGCCTCCTACGGCAAAAGCTCGCTCTCCGAAATTGGTGTTGGGATTGCGTTTAGGTACTGTGAGTCTACCTATGGCCGTTGAAGACGCTGATCGAAGAGTAACTTGTCTGGTGTTAGTATCGCTTGGAATGCACAGTTCCGACAAGTAAGGTGGCGCCGTTTCATGTTTCGCCTTAAAAATCATCCAGCATAGTTTGAATTGGATCCGTTCAGGACATTTAAGCCAATGAAGGTTCTTAAGATGTTGCGATATATGGGAATATTTGGAAACGCCAGTTATCAGCCTTGCTGCAGCATTGAAAACTGACTGAAGTCTTTCAGTGTGTATTTTGGGGAGATTGATAATTTTTGCCTGACTGGGGCGTGGTTGGGGCTAGGGTATTTATACATCCATTCATAGCACATGTCGACATAGTGTTTTTGTTAATTTGGATACCCACTCTTTCAAAGTATTGTTCTAAACAAAAATGTAGGGTATAACCTTAAAAACCGTTGAGGTCCGTACTGTTATGTCAAATAACAAAACGTAGTGGCCGGAGTCGCCGGAGACGCGGGAGACGGAGAACATGCCAAAATACCTAAAAGCGACTGAACGCTGTTGGCGCTAATAAGAAATTGTCCAAAGAACCGAAGCAGCAGTCCACAATGGAGTGCTTATACCAACCCTGATGTATGGCAGTAAGGCATGGAACTGGCAGAGGAAGGATGAAAGTAGCATGAATGCGGAAAATGTGGAAAAGAGATCCCTGAGACGTATGTGCGGTAAAACCATGTATGACCGTGTTAAAAATGTGGATATCCGGAAAGAATACAAGGGTGCTGCAAGCGTTATGAATACGATCAAAAAAAGGATAATTATAACATTTTTTTTTGTTTATTTGTATGACCACTTTTTCACAGTATTGTTATAAACAAAATGAAGGATTCAACCTAAAAAACCGTTGAGTTCCGTACTGTTATGCCGCACAACAAAACGTAGTGGGCGGAGTCGCCGGAAATGTGGGAGACTGAAAATCAGCTTACATACCGAATGGTGCCGAATAATATCTAAATTTCCTGGGAGCCACTCAATTAACCTAGTTAGTCTTTTCAGGGGAATCACTATTGGTAAGTTAGTTCTACACCCGGGTAGAAACAGAAGTCTGTGTTGGCGGTCTCGAGTGAAATTGTCAGGGACATAAAATCCAATTTCCGCCAAGATGTCAGGCATTAATAATACACCGTTCAGGATTTCATGAGCAAAAAGCAGTAATGCTATATCCCTCCTCGAACTAAGGCTGCAGATACCCATTATTCCCGAGAAGCCATGGGTAAAAACAAACTCCCTCATGTAGAGAAACCGTAGAAAAATATTTTGAATTTTCTCGACTATTAGTACAGGCGGTGTCCTCTGGCCCCCATACCTGAGATCTACTCTCGAGAATGCTACGCACTAAGCCAAAGTAAAGCAGCCTTATCAAAAATGTACGATATAACCTAAAAAGCTGTTGAGTTCCGTCCTGCTGTGTGCATAAAAAACCCAGTGGAGGGAGTAGCCGAAGACGCGGGAGACAGAGAATATAATAATAATAGTGAATTTATACAGCGCAGTTTTGTTATTTTTCACCTCAAGTGCTCTTCATACTAAATTAATTAAGCTAATAAGACTAACTAACAATGAGAAAATAATTTATAATATGTATACAAATTAAAACTATCTAAAATCATGATCGTTATCTTAAATCATGAGAGATAAAGGTTCAGATATGGGTATAAGAAAACACGCTGACACACCTAAAAGCGGAGCTGTATTGTGTGAGAACTTGGCCTATCTCTTTCTCTCTCACGGTTTACGACGTAAAAACCCGGAGAAAGTATTTTTTTTATAGGTCGAGTACAAATGTTTAGCTTTCTCTCCATATATATTCTTGCTCTGAGCAATGTACTTCAAAGGCGTTTTGTGTGAAGGATGAAAGTTTCGATGAAATACGAGTCCTATTAATTCCGGCCGTCCCAAAGGTAGCGAGCTCCGCTCCGGAGTAAATTACGAATTAAATGGCCTACAAAACTACCTGGATTTCAATTCATGCAATCTCATCCGGTTTCCATGATAACTTTGTCCTAGTAGAAGTGAAGTGTCCATTTAACTTAAAATTGAATGGCATCCACCCAATATTGTTCAATCCTTGGAGTAACAATGTATTGAGAGAGAGCTAATTATTTCTACCCAACCTATACAAACTTGCGATAAATCACTTACCCCGGGTTTTTACGTCGTACACCATGAGAGAGAAAGAGACAACAAATATAATACACCGCTTCTATGTACTGTCACGATGATCTTGGGCTCCTGGGTCACCGCGGGACTCCGCCCACATTTTTTACCATGCCACTAAACTCGACACAACTAAACGGTTTTTAGATTTTATGCTATATTTTTGTTGATAACAATACTGTGTAAAAGTGGTTATACGAATAAACAAAAACATTATGTCGATATGTGATATGAATGGATGTATAAATACCCTAACCTTAGTCTTAGCCACGCCCAGGTCTGCCGAGTCCGGTAAAAATCATCAAAAACTGACTACACTGCCTTGGATAGGTACCACTCTATATACTCTAAGGTTTTACCACACACCACACATAATCTAATAAAACGTCAACAAACCTGCCTGGATATAAAATTACACATTGTCATCTAGTTTATATGATAATTTGTCCTATATAGAACAGAAAGGTTAAAAACTTTAAATCGAAAGACAACATCCAGGCAAATAAATTGTATTTATAACACATTTAATTACTATAAAATAATATGTAGTATATTTGCGGCACGTTCCTGAGTGGTAGATACTCTGAAGTATCGCCCTGGTATAAGCTAACCTAACCTAACCCAGTTTTCATGATAACTTTGTCCTTTACAGAATTGTAAGGTCCATTTAACTTAAAATTGAATCATAACCACCCAGATATTGTGTAATCTAATAAAAACCCACCTGGGTATAATTTTAAACATTTTCATCCAATTTTATGCTATTTCGGTCTTATTTAGAACATGCACGCAAATAACTTTTATTCGATTAATACGCGCCATAACACATTGAATTCTATTTCAAAATAATAAATAACTTAATATATTTATGGTTTTAAAGTTTATTTTGTAGAACTCCATTTTAATTTTTAGGTTTTTTACTTTTATTTATACAATAATTATTATTATTTTAATTTTTAAAAAACAGTTTTTAGTTAAAAGCTCTGCGATGTAATTATTTTTACGCGTGACAGCTGTTTCGCCTTCTGAGGGCAATATCAAACTGTTTGATAATGCCCTCAGAAGGCGAAACAGCTGTCACGCGTAAAAATAATTACATCGCAGAGCTTTTAATTGAAAACTGTTTTTTAAAAATTAAAATAATAATAATTATTGTTTAAATAAAAGTAAAAAACCTAAAAAAAAAAAAAATAAAAAAAAATAAAAAAAAAATTAAAAAAAATTAAAAAAAATTAAAAAAAAATTCATTTATATTTATCATATGGAAGAAAGCAAGACTCAAGCGAAACAAGTTTTGGGCTTTTTTTTAGCCTTTTGTCATTTCAGGTAACTCAGTGAAAGCGTTGAGTTACCAGACTTAACTTTTTTTTTCAAAATCCAACCAGGTAGCTACTGAAGACTTGTGAATTTTGTTGTAAAATAAATAAAAAAAACTTTAAAGCTCTCTGGTAACTTTCGAAAATGCGCTTCAGCCCTTTTGCCTTTTCGGCGAGGATATGTTTACCCTGCATTAAACTTAAAGGTCCATCAAACTTTAAAACGAGTGAAGCTTTTATTTACGTTAATATTGTACAAAGGAAACGGGTTGCATTAAATCCATCGCTTCTGTATTCACGATAAATTAAGCTCACCGTTTCATAAAGCTGAACGTGACGTTTCTTCATTCTACGTTTCCTTGTTGTACTTTGTTTTTCACTTTGTAAAAGCTTCAAATGAAAACAGGGTGAATTCAACGCTAACCCACTTTACTATTAAAATAGCAGTGGTTAATTAAAAACGTTACAATAAATAACGACTGGTTTTGATCGTGTGGATTAACACCTAGATCCCTGCGTTAGTACTATCGAAAATGCACATTGCATGTGCAATGTATCTTTAGTTTCATGGGTGAATACAATTATCGTAAAATATGGATAAGTTCAGATTACAGAACAATAAATTAAAAGGATGAGATTTGATTATACTAGGTCGGTAGTTCCTAGCCTTTTCAGTTTTGTTACCCTTATGACTTATCAGGAAAACTGATTTTACCCCTTTTCAAATGTTAACGAATAAAACAACACATGCATACAAATAAAAAAAAATAAAAACTAACTAACCGTCACGCCGTTTCCCCGCAGGAGTAGGCAGAGAGTACGGACCGCCATACAACACACTCTGTCTTGGCACGCACTCCTTGCTTCATTCACATCCATACATCGTCTCATACATACTCTTCTGTTATTCTGACTCTTCACTTGAGCCGATTCAAGTATTTGATTTACTTGATCGTGCCATGTCATTCACTTTCGCATCATACATTTTTTTACACTCCTTTCTTCGTTCATTCTCTCTACCTACCCCAACCATCTAAGCGTCCCTTTCTAGATCCTATTCATGACGCCCACATCAGCCTTGCATTCTTTCCGAATATCCACGTTTTTTAATACGGTCATACATGGTTTTACCGCACATACCTCTCAGGGATCTCATTTCCACAGCATTCAGTGTACTTTCATCCTTTCTCTGCCAGTCCCATGCCTCACTGCCATACATTAGACTTGGTATAAGCACTTCATTGTGGACTGCTAGCTTCGTTTTTTTGGACAATTTCTTATTTGCGCCAACAGCGTTCAGTCCTCCATTAATGGAGTTTCCTGCATTCGCCCTTCTTTCAATATCCTTTTCAGCCTTTCCGTCTCTCGTAAACATACTTCTTAAATACACGAACTCATCCACTTGCTTCAAGTATTCATCTTACACAACTATATTGAACGCTGTTCCTGTACCCTCTCTTTCAATCACCATGACTTTGGACTTACTTACATTCGTCATCAACTCATTCATGCATACAAATAGCCTATATTAATCATAAAATTGCAGAAAAATATAATAATATAATACACAGTAAATGTGGTAAAGGTTAGAATTATTTTTCATTCGCAAGTTTTTTAATATTAGGTTTAGTTTCATTTAACGCACACATACATTGAGACGGTTTCTTGCCTTTTTTTACTGTTGCTAAAGTTGAGAAACCACCCTCACATCTATAAGTGGAAGTAAAAGGTGTTACCATTTTTAGAGCTCTGCCAGCCTTACTAGGATATTCAGTACCTACTTTTCGCCCAAGTGTATGTCATAATTTTTAAAGTACTATCCTCGCGTAGTCCGACAAATTCTACTTTGGCTGACACAAATTCGTCTTTAAAAATTTCATCATCAGTAGAAAATGGTCTTTTTTTATTTTTTTTTCTTTATTTAGGAAACAAACAGTCATATAAGTTTAAATATAGTTACAATTATACATATTTTCGACCAATCAAGTTCCATTAATAAGTACATTTATGTTATATTAACAAGTGAAGATTTAGGTATAAGCATAACATGTTAAATTAAGTCTTAATATGTCTGTAATACGGCCTCCATGGTCGAGTGGTAAGACGCTCGACTACGAATCCAAAGGTCGCGGGTTCAAACCCGGCGTGCGCTAATGACTTTGATTTAATTGATATGTGTCAAAACACATTTAATTCTTATAAAAATAAAAATAAAAGTATATTTGCGGCACGTTCCAGAGTGGTAGATACTTTAAGTATCGCTCTGGTGAATAACCACCATTCAGAATCGAAACTTTGCTTAAAATGGCTTTAGCCGTGTTTGGTGACCAGATCTGAATAGCTAGATAATTTCCAACCTTCCTCTTCCCAATTTTCTTCCCCTCCCCACTACCTTCAGCCTCTCAACATACCCTGTTCGGGGATGCCATAGTCTCACTGGCTCTAGACGGTTTGGAGCAGTTGAGACTCCTGTGCGGTATTTATATAAAATTAAAATAAAATTCTATTATCTACACAGGCACCTACCAAAGATTACCGGAATTACTTTTAGTTCTCCAGAAGTGACATAGCGACATTAAATTGATAAGATTGGCAATTCTTGTCACATTGGGCGATTATTTGACTGTCCGTGTGACGATTTTAAGAATTATCACACTTATCAAAATATTCTTAACCTATCCGTACCTGAAAATAAAAATCAAACCTACAATCCAAAGGGGGTGACGTAGTTACCCCTTTGATCTTACTTATAAAAACGTTTTCATGACATAATCTCAGGTAATTTGTTCTCGGGAATACTTAGGGAGAAGTATAATCGTCATATTTCAGAAATGTTTATCTGAGATCTCTCATAAAACTTTCGTTTGGGGTGACATTATAACCCCCTTCGGAACGGAGTGTTCTTTAACAAATTAACCTGAACCTTAGCACGTACGACAGTATTTTAGAATAAATATCTACAGCGGCAAAATTCAATTTCATAAAATTTCAGACGGTCGAAATAAAGCTCTAAATGTTAGGACTAGAAGTTTGTGGCAGGACTAAAAATTTAGACGGCCTGCGTGAACGAGTGGTAAGACGCTTGACTATGAATCCAGAGGTCGCGGGTTCGAACCCGGCGTGCGCAAATACATTTAATCAAATTAATATGTCTCATAACACATTTCATTCACATAATATGTAGTCTATTTGCGGCACGTTCCAGTCTCTTAAATATCGCCTTGGTGAAAGACCACCATTCACAATCGAAACGTTGCTTGACATGGCTTTAGCCGTGTTCGGTGACCAGATCTGAATAGCCAGGTTCTTCCCAATCTTCCTCTAACCCATCTCCTTCCCCTTCCCACTACCTTCAACCTAACAACATACCTCAATTGGACGTAGTTATGCAGAAAGTGTGTAACCCCAGAAAGATTAAACTGAGAAAAAGGCGTTTGAAAATATAACAATACAAAAGCGTTTATTTACGAAAAGTGAATATCAATGGGTTTTTTTTTTGAGAAATTTTATTAAAAGTCATTATAATCTATCAATGAGTTTATTTTTTAATTTATTTTTATATGAATATTGCACAAGAGTCTCAACTGCTCCCAACCGTCTAGAGCCAGTGAGTCTGTGGCATCCCCAAAATAGGGTATGTTGTGAGGCTGAAGGTAATGGGGAGGGGAAGGAGATTGGGAAGAGGAAGGTTGGGAGGTACCTGGCTATTCAGGTCTGGTCACCAAACACGGCTAAAGTCATCTCAAGCAACGTTTCGATTCTGAATGGTGGTCTTTCACCAGGGCGATACTTAGAGTATCTTACACTCTGGAACGTGCCCCAAATATACGTTTTATTATTTTTATATGAATTAAATGTGTTATGACACATATTAATTAAATAAAAGTTATTGACGTACGCCGGATTTGAACCCGCGAATTCAAGTCAAATATCTGCAATGTGGGTTAGTTACAAAATGAATTACCAAAAATCTATTGCATGTGGAGTTTGGAAGTTTTCAACAGATATAAATCATGTATTTATCTATAGAAAAACATGTAAAACTCGGTTTTGGCATATTGTGGGTTGGACGCTATCTGCGTAAATACGTCCAATCGGGGATGCCTTAGTCTCACTGGCTCTAGACAGCTGAGACTCTCGTGCGGTATTCACTTAAAAAAAGAGAAGAAAAAAAACTGAAAATTCTGTAAATAAACCATATTGCTAGATTTTTTTTTGCGTGCGGGCATTTCCTCGATTTCTGTAGCCGCAAATGTAGATTTGTATGTATTATTCAACTTCCTTCCGAATTATAAACAAACTTTCAAAAGCTTCCGCATGGATGCAAAACATCACGTCTGGAACGCGAGATGCACACAGCAACAATGCCGAAGAATTGAGGAACTGCCACGACTATTAATACCTCGTTCCTCCTACAGAATGCAAGGTGCAAGTGATATCTGGGTCACGTCTATTTCCGTAGCTATGATTCTGTAACTGTCCCTAATAGATTGGACGGACCGGCGGATTAGACGTGAATCATCAGAGATGTTGCCGATGAATTACGGCTCAGGACGGTGAAAATGACGTATTATTGGATTAAGAGTCCTGTTAGATTCGAAGCTGCGCTATAACACTGAATGTGTTTTAAGCTTTAGATGAATTTAGAAAATAGTGGACTCTAAAACGATAAGCTATACTACTTGATGGAAGTGTCTAATTATGGATGTGAAGAGATTATGGAATGAAAGAAGTAAGGAAACCAATTCACTCACCGATGTAGTTGATGTTTAATTTCTTGATTATTCTTACACATTGTATTATTAAAGATCACCACAACAAAAAACATACTCAATTTAATATTATTTTAAGTACAACAAACCGAACGACCAAGCGAGATACAAACGGACGAACACGTGTTTCCACATAAAATAATGGACTGTAAAATGATAAACTTTACTTTTTGACGGAAGTGTCTTAATATGGATGTGGAGAGATTATGGAATGAAGGAAGTAGGAAACCCATTCACTCACCGATGAAATTGATGTTGTTGATTATTCTTACAAACTAACTAACTAACCATCACGCCGTTTCTCCGCAGAGGTAGGCAGAGAGGACGGACCGCCATATAACTCTGTCTTGGCACACACTCCTTACTTCATTTACATTCATACACCGTCTCATACATACTCTTCTGTTATTTTGAATCTTTACATGACCCGACTAAAGTATTTGATTAGACAAAGGAACAGAAAGAAAGAGACAAATATTATGAATTGAAAGAGACAAAACGTCAACTTAGAAGGTTACCCTATTCGGGGATGCCAAAGTTTCACTGGCTCTAGACGATTGGGAGCAGTTAATACTCTTGTGAGGTATTCATATATAAATAAATAAAAAAATTGGGTTGGACGCTTTCTGCATAACTACGTCAAATTACAGCTCAGGACGGTGAATATGACGCATTATTGAAACTATTAATCCTTGATCCTGTTTGAACTAAATTCTCTGACGCTAAGCTGGAGTCTGAGCGTAATCTCCGACGCGGGCTGAGTTATCAGAAAAGTTATTAATCGAAAGTTTAGACATTCAACATCTAAAGGCTGTATTATATTGACCGTGATAATATCTTGACACATTTGTGGATTTGAAAATCACCTCAAGCCTTTAATTAATTAAACAGTAATAACCGAAGCGTGAAAGCGTTTCGAGGTCGTGGGTTCAAGCCCGGCATGTGCAAATAGATTTTATAAGTTATATTTGAGTCCCAACTGCTCTTCCGTCTAGAACCAGTGAGACTATGGCATCCAAAATTAGTTAAATTTTTTTACTGTTTTCGAAAAAATCATCATCCCGTTAAACTACAATAAAATAGTTTGTCAACAGGATATTGAATACAAAGTAAATATAGATGATCGAATCAATTATCAATATATAAAACAAATTATTAAAATTCACATATCTTAACAAATTGAAATACTATTACACCATACCATGATGCACTGTGCAGCAAAATATAGTACGACAATACATCAATATCTTATAATAATAATTGGACAATTTCTTTATTACAATGACCTTTAATAATAATGATCTTTATTATAAATTTATGATTTTAATAAAGAAAGACAAGCATTCCCGGGTTACGAATAACTACTTGTGCAATGCTGGAGGACTTAGCTAGCAGTGGAATTGAACACACGACGCCAGAAAGTAATATTACCTCAATGGCGCAATTGAGGTAAGTTGTGAGGCTGAAGGTAGCGGGTAAGAGGGAGGTTGGGAAGTACCTGGCTATTCAGATCTGGTCACCGAACGCGACTTAAGCCATTTCAAGCATCGTTTCGATTCTGAATGGTGGTCTTTCATCAGGGCGATATTTGGAGTATCTACCACTCTAAAACGTGCCGAAAATATAGAAATATGTTATTTTATTTTATTAAATTTGTTATGAAACATTTTAACTATAATATATAAAGAAATGAAAAAATTTTACAACTTTGTATAAGACCGCGGATATTATTTCAATTTTTATGGTCGACCGGTTTCGCTTAGCCTAAGCATCATCAGGGTACAACATTAAACCAAGCAAAAAATACAAAGTGTGCGGTTATGTATACATACATAAGGAGAACAAATTATAAAATAAAAAACCGAACAATGAGAAAACAATAGAATTACAACAAAGGAACAAAGATAAAGAGACAGATAATATGAAATGAAAGAGAAAAAACGTCAACTGATTAAAGAATAATGAAAAATTTTAAGAGTTTTCAGGATACATACCTAATATTGGATTACTGGACATATTTACCTGATTATTAAAATATATAATTTGAATACCCAAAACTTCTACCTCATGTTTCCTGGGATGTCTCCATCTGATCCATTTTTTTTAAAAGTAAAAAATCGAAGAACACACAAAAACGTGACTAACCTTTCCAGTTGTCAAAAACAAACCACTGATCCAAAATGGCTGATAATGCTAACATATGATAAACATATGTGTACCAACATAACAACAAAATAAAAATCGACAATCGAATATACACAGCCCGCGAAAATTCAAAATTCACCTTTTCTTTTGAACAGGCCTCGTATATTGTTAAGTGTCACTGCAACGGACTCCACGCAATATTACTATTTTGCAACTACTCGCTTATTCAGTTTATCTAATAAGGTTATTTCGCAGAATCACTTTAGCTGAGTTTTCCCGTGCTGTCCTTTCAGACTCCTTGATTTCCGACCTGCGAAAATTACCATATTTGCGGAATAGTTTTCATTAATCAAGGCAGCTTTTCTCGCTATCCCCGACTGCCTCTATTATTGTTCATGTCCGTGTTTAAAGGCACCATTTCCTTTCATTTCAACATGAACGTAATATGATAATATTTTGTATGCCGATGAATTGAATTGAATTAGAACAAAATCTATCTGCAAATTTCCTAGATAATTTATACTGGACTGTTATCCTGTGTTCCTTTTGTAGACACGGTCCGACTCTGCAAACAGGAATTTGTATTTTCAAGCTCTATTGTTCTGCAGTGTGGTGTGGATCTTGATTTATTTTATTCGTTAATGGCAGTGAGGCATGGAACTGGCAGAGGAAGGATGAAAGTAGACTGAATGCTGTTGAAATGAGATCTTTGAGACGTGTGTGCGGTAAGACCATGGTGACCGTATTAAAAATGTGAATATCCGGAAAGAATGCAAGGCTGATTTGAGCGTAATGAATAGGATCAAGAAAGGGACGCTTAGATGGTTTGGGCATGTAGAGCGAATGAACGAAGAAAGGAGTGTAAAAAGAATATATGATGCGAAAGTGAATGGAAGAAGAAGTCGAGGACGCCCGAGAAAGACATGGCACGATCAAGTAAATCAAATACTTGAATCGGGTCAGGTGAAGAGTCAGAATAACAGAAGAGTATGTTTGAGAATATGTATGAATGTAAATGAAGCAAGGAGTGTGTGCCAAGACAGAGTTATATGGCGGTCCGTCCTCTCTGCCTACCCCTGCGGAGAAACGGCGTGATGGTTAGTTAGTTAGTTAGTTAATGTGCGATTGGACGAAGAAAAGAGTGTCGGTAAAAAAAAGCGCACAAATTGATGGAACAAAAGGTCGGGGACGCCTCAAAAAAAGAGGCGATAAGATCATGTCCAAAGTCGATGTAACCGAAGTGAACCGTATGTGATAGTGTGCGCCAAGACAAAGTTAAATTATTTAATATTCTTTTCTAATCGCTTTTAAATTTTGTATATCTGTCTAAAATATTATTCCTTATTGTTTTATAATGTTGTCCTTCCCGGAAAGAGTTTTTTTAAACCTTTTGGAATTAATATATCAAAAAAATGTGTACGAGGCCTGTTCAAAAGAAAAGGTGAATTTTAAATTTTCGCGGGCTGTATACATTCGATTTTCGTTTTTTTTTATTATGTTGGTACACGTATGTTTATCATATGTTAGCATTATCAGCCATTTTGGATTAGTGGTTTGTTTTTGACAACTGGAAAGGTTAGTCACGTTTTTGTGTGTTTTACGATTTTTTACCTTTAAAAAAAAGGATCAAAGAATATGTATTAAATTTTGCGTTCAAAATGGAATAAAGTGCTCCAACGCAATTAAAATGTTGACTGTGGCATTCGGCGAGTCTACTTTGTCTCAAAAAAAGTGTTTATAAGTGGTACAAGCGCTTTACAGAAGGCCGAGAAGATGTTAATGACGATGAGCGTCCTGGAGTTGTGGAAAAATTAATCATGGATTTTTTTCTTTCATCCATTTTTTTCAAAAGTAAAAAATCGAAGAACACACGAAAACGTGATTAACCTTGCCAGTTGTCAAAAACAAACCACTAATCCAAAATGCCTGATAATGCTAACATATGATAAACATACGTGTACCAACATAAAAACAAAAAAAAATCGATAATCGAATGTACACAGCCCGCGAAAATTCAAAATTAACCTTTTCTTTTGAACAGGCTGTGTATATCTTTTTTAAATTGTGTATTTTGATCGCGAAAACAGTATGTACATTTGGTGTTTGTGTAGCTAGAACACTGTTGCAACATCTTCAAACTAAAATGTAATTTTATACGGTATTTATGTTGGTGTGTGTTTGAAAAACTAATTGGTGTTTCACCCTTCAAGGGTGTACCTCTACGATGGGTTAATCATTAATAATTTATGGTTTTGAAAGTGGATCTATTATTAATTCATTTTACAGTAGGATGCATTTGAGACTTGGGAGAGGAGAAATGTTGAAAGGGGGAACCGTAATTGAAGAGTTAAGAAGAGATAAGAATGAAGATGTTCTATAATAGTAAAACCAAAAACTTTCGTAAATTTGTAGAGCTCCAAAAATGTGGTAAAGTTAAACCTTATTTAAAACAGATATCATTTATCATTCTCACAGCCAAAATCATTATTACCATCACACATGTTGGAAACTATCTGAGTATAAAGAGTGGTATCTATCCAAGGCAGCGTAGTCAGTTTTTGATGATTTTTACCTGATTTGGACCTGGGCGTGGCTAAGACTTAGGCTAGGGTATTTATTCATCCATTCATAGCACATATCGACACAATGTTTCAGTTTATTCGTATAACCACTTTTTCACAATATTGATATCAACAAAAATATAGTATATAATCTAAAAAACCGTTTAGTTGTGTCAAGTTTAGTGGCATAGTAAAAAATGTAGGCGGAGTCCCGCGGTGACCCAGGAACCCAAGATCATCGTGACAGTACATAGAAGCGGTGTATTATATTTGTTGTCTCTTTCTCTCTCATGGTGTACGACGCAAAAACCCGGTGAAAGTGATTTATCGCAAGTTTGTATAGGTTGGGTAAAAAGAATTAGCTCTCTCTCCATACAATGTTACTTCAAGGTTGGAAACTACAAGGTTCTTCAATGATAATATAATACATATTTAAATAATATTAATCATCTAAAAAACAAATACGAAACACAAAATGGCCTGCATGGTCGAGTGGTTGAGACGCTTGACTACGAATCTAGAGGTCGTGGGTTCGAACCCGGCGAGCGCACATAAATTTCATTAGATTAATATGTGTCATAACACATTTAATTGATATAAAATAATATATAGTATATTTGCGGCACGTTTCAGAGTAGTAGATACTTTAAGTATCACCCTGGTGAAAGACCACCATTCAGAATTGAAGTGTTGCTTGAAGTGGCTTTGGCCGTGTTTGGTGACCAGATCTGAATAGCCAGGTACTTCCCTTACTTATCTTCTCTTTTCCTCTACCTTCAGCCTCACAACATTCCCCGATTGGGGATGCCATATTTCTCTGGCTCTAGACGGTTTATAGCAGTTGGAGACTGCGGTATTAACAGAAATTAAAAAGAACATTGGTCATGACCAATGATAAAATCATGTATGACCGTATTGAAAATGTGGTTATCCGGAAAGAATGCAAGGCTGATGTGAGCGTTATGAATAGGATCACGAAAGGGACTCTTAGATGGTTTGGGCAAGTAGAGCGAATTAAAGAAGAAGGGAGTGTGAAAATAATAATTGATGCCTAAGTGAATGGAAGAAGAAGTCGAGGACATCCGAGGATGACTAACACGATCAAGTAAATCAAATTCTTGAGTCGGGTCATGTAGGTTAGAATAACAGAAGAGACGATTTATAAATGTGAATGAAGCAAGGAGTGTGTGCCAAGACAGCGTTGTTTGGCGGTTCGTCCTCTCTGCCTACCCCTGCGGGGAAACGGCGTGATGGTTAGTTAGTTAGTTTAAGCTTTGCTGGATGGTATTCAAATCAATTAACGGAATGGCTCCGGCTTATTTATCAGAACTGTGTTTTCCTGAAGATTCCAATTCGCGACAGTCAACCCGTAGATCGGCAACGTCATCGGCTATCGGAAGGTTGAAGGAACCAAAGCGCACACCAGACACTAAGTTCGGAGAGCGCGCTACAGGAGTGTCAGGTCCTAAAGCCTGGAATGGACTACCACATGATCTGAGAGTATTAAAAGGCAGAGTTCAGAGCCAAACTCAAAACCCATTTTTTTTTCAGAAAACCATACTTTATTTTAAATTTGCTCTCATGCCCTTAAAAAAAAAAAAAAATATATATATATATATATATATACATAAGAATCAGCTAAATTTTAACTTATTGTGATATGGTAATTGTGTCCTGTCAGAAGTGACCTGCCAGGTAAGTATGATGCTGTATATTTATAAACACTAAGAATTAATATTAAGTAGAAATTAAGATTTGTACAGCGCCCTTGAGGTGATTTTTCACAATAACGGCGCTATACAAATCATCCAAATATTATTATTATTAGTTAGTTAGGGAAGGCGAAGGCTGGTTGAAACAAAATAATAACGAGGTTGTAAACAGTAATGCCATTTGCTTGGAAGTAATAACCTCTCCTGTATAATCCCCTTTTTATCCCTGATCATATCCGTGACATTTGGCCCCGCTTTGTAACATTATACGGGTCTTGCTCGGGTCGGGGCAAACTTTAGAAGGGGCGGATTTGCAATGTGAGTTGTTTCAATCTTACTTTTGAGTTTCAAAATAGAAACAAAATGAAAAAACCTTGGAGAAACAATGTATGAAGAGAGAGCTTATTATTTTTACCCAACCGATACAAACTTGTGATAAATCACTTTCTCCGGGTTTTTACGTCGTACACCATGAGAGAGAAGGAGACAACAAATATAATACTCCGCTTCTATGTACTGTAACAATGATCTTGGGCTCCTGGGTCACCGCGGGACTCGGCCCACTTTTTTTTATTATGCCACTAAACTGGACACAACTAAACGGTTTTTTAGGTTAGATGGTACATTTTTGTTGATATCAATACTGTGAAAAGCTGTTATACGAAGAAACAAAAACATTACGTCGATATGTGCTATGAATGGATGTATAAATACCCTAGCCTTAGTCTTAACCACGTCCAGATCCGCCGAGTCAGGTAAAAATCATCAAAAACTGACTACACTGCCTTGGGTAGATACCACTCCATATACTCTAAGGAAAAACCGTTTTTACTCGAGTTCCAGATTAATTCAGAAGAAAAAACACGCGGTCGTATGCATCGCTGTTTATTGAAATATTTGTTTTTTTCTGACTAAATTGAATCACGTATAAAGGTGGGTTTATTGGGCAGGCCCCTTACGCAAACAGCTTGATAAAAGAGTGGTTATTTGTTAAAATTCCCGAACAAACGACAGTTTGCGTCGACTAAATTAAGTAGATTGTCGGTCTTATAAAAAAATATTGGAATAAAGTTTAAAATTTGGTATTATTAAATCATATATCTTTATAATACCTACTTGTATTGAAATAATTTGAGTAGCGCCATTTCAGTGAAAAATTATCTGAGGTGTTATTTGAAATGTGTACTTACAGGTACCAACATTAGGATTACCTGACAGAACTAAAATATTGCAAATTAATTATTTATTTTGCGAAAAATTCAAAAGAAATTAATGTTTACTTCAGTATAATGTTTCTTTTTTTTTTAAATCTACAAGAAAGCGTCATTTATTTATTAATTTATAAATTAACGGTCTAATTTCCAATTACAAAAAATACATAAAATACGAGATGGAAAAAAGAGCAACAGAAAAAGAATAGCCCATACATAATAATAAATGAAGCGATGACAAAAATAGGAATAATCATAAAAGAGAACATTTAATGTAGAGTCGTAAAGAATGACAAAAATCATTAAGACTGCTACCAAAAATTTCAAGACCCAAGTACGTTAAATCACTTTGTTAATACAGAGTTATAATTATTAAAGTATCACTACGTAACCATCACGTCATTTCTCCGCAGAAGTAGTCTAATCGAATGGAGTACCGCAAGGATCTGTCTTGGTACACTCATCGTTTCATTTATCTGCGTACGTACAGACTCTTTAAATTTAAACGTTGAAATGACCCGACTTCGTATGGATCTATTTTTTCGGGACGTCTTTGACTTCTGCCATCTACTTAATTATGTTCATCTTAGAAAAAATTATCTAGATAAGCTAACAGTAATTACAAATAGAACTTCACGTTTCCGTAATTACAAAATGTGAAAGTAATGTAAAAATGAAAATGATTTGTAAACTAGAAAAAAATACACATAAAACATTACCCCCATTATGCCACGCATAACAATGGGGTGCGTTTTAAAATCAATTTGTCTAACAAAAGGCGAAATGAAAGACGCTGTATTGAATAGATGGGTTTTGCCATGGATCACGTGTTTGACGAAATTGAAAATTAATAATAGCTGTCGCGTATGCAGTATACGCGTTGGAATAAAGAAGATTAGAGGCAGGCGGGGTGGGTTCCAATATCTTGATGTAATTTATTTTGGTATTTTATGAACCTTTTAACAAGCTACGTTGTCTGTGTAAGCCTCAGCATTAAAAAATAACGCTAAACGTCACTTTGTAGTATTTTTCCACTCACCCAGTTCAACATTCCTTGCCGTAGACTCAGAAACTATACATTGCTGTTCCTCAATCATAACTCTACTACTTATGGGTATCATTCTCCACTGTCCAGAATGTCGAGACTTGTTAACTCTAGCTACGGCCGTGAATTTTTTTGTACCAATCTAAATGTTTTAGTCATTCTTTACGACTCGACCAGAACCTTGACTTTAACTTGAATGTTCTTTCTAATAGATTTTTTAAATCCTATTTTTGTCATTTAAAAAATAAAATATATGAATATCGCACAAGAGTCTCAACTGCTCCCAACCGTCTAGAGCCAGTGAAACTATGGCATCCCCAAATAGGGTATGTTGTGAGGCTGAAGGTAATGCGAAGGGGAAGGAGATTGGGAAGAGGAAGGTTGGGAAGTACCTGGCTATTCAGATCTGGTCACCAAACACGGCTAAAGCCATTTCAAGCAACATTTCGATTCTGAATGGTGGTCTATCACCAGAGCGATGTTTAGAATATCTACCACTCTGGAACGTGCCGCAAATATACTTTTTTTATTATTTTTGTATGAATCAAATGTTTTATGACACATATTAATTTAATAAAAAGTTATTGGCTCACGCTGGGTTTGAACCCGCGACCTTTGGATTCGTAGTTGTATTCTTACCATTATAATAATAATAATAATATTTGGATGATTTGTATAGCGCCATTTTCGAGAAAAATCACCTCAAGGGCGCTCTATTATGAATGTGCTATTCTTTCTCTGTTGCTATTTCTCCCCATTTCGTGTTACGTTTTTTTTCGTAATTGTACAATAGTCCGTTATATATAAAAAAAAAATGAATTTGTAAATTTTCTATGCGTGCTCAGGAAAATGTCTGAGGTTACAGTTTGGTTAGGTTTGCTATTATTTTGTGGTTAGACATATTTAAAAAATAAATAAATTTATAACTTTGTATAAGAGCACAGATTTTAGTATTTTTTTGTGACCAAACGGTTTTGCTTAGCATAAGCATCATCAGATAGTCATAGTTCAAGCACCCTTGAGGTGATTTTCCCACAAGAACGGCGCTATAAAATTTATCCATTTATTATTACATATATTTCCCGAAAACTCATGAAATTTATCATTATTCTTTAATCACCCTATCAGGTGACCTTTTACCTTTTTCATATCATACTATCTGTCACTTTCTCTCCGTTCTTTTGTTACAATTTAAAAGTTATTCTATTGTTTTTCACTGTTATTTTATTTTATTTTGTGTTCTCCTTCTGTGTGTTTATATAACAGCACACTTTGTATTTTTTGTTTAGTTAAATTTTTTACCATTTTATAAAACTTGGTCTTATACAAAGTTATTATTTCTTTTTAGTATATATAGTTTGACGGCCTGCATGGTCGAGTGGTAAGACGCTCGACTACGAATCCAGAGGTCGCGGGTTCGAACCCGGCGTGCGCAAATAAATTTTATTTAATTATTATGTGTCATAATGCATTTAATTAATATAAAATATAATATAGAATATTTGCGGCGCGTTCCAGAGTGGTATCGCCCTGGTGAAAGACCACCATTCAGAATTGAAACGTTGCTTGAAATGGATTTAGCCGTGTTTGGTAACCAGATCTGAATAGCCAGGTACTTTCCAACCTTCCTCTTCCTCATCTCTTTCACCTCCCCACTACCTTCAGGCTCACAACATACCCCTATCGGGGATACCATAGTCTCACTGACTCTAGACGGTTGGGAGCAGTTGAGACTCTTGTGCGGTATTCACGTAAAAACATAAATAAATTGTAAACGCCGGGATTTGAACCTGCGATTCATGTATTCGTAGTCGAGTATCTTAACCGCTCGACCACAGAGTCCGTCATCTATCAATAAACTTATCCGCGTGCACACATTAACGCAATTGGCCGTTATCCCTTTATAAGTTCTTTCCTACAATCGGATCGTAACGTCCCCCTTCTATTGAGTTCTTCCTTTAGGGGTAGGTGAAGGGTGGGCGCCTGCGGCTACAAGCCTCCCCGTCTCGTGAAATATTAACCAGATCATCCCCCGGCTCCGCTGCGCCCTTGGAATATAAATACGACAGTTGATAATGGTGCACTTTGTTCGTATTTCGGATGATAGATGTTACAAAAGACAGAATAAAAACCAGGGCTCTATGAATCTTATGGAGTGATTCAGAATATACAATTTTCGTGAAATAATATCACGTCTAGTGTCTGGCATTAGACTGTTTTTATCGTAATATTTAATAATTTTAAGTGACTATGTGTTAGGTGTTGGCTTAAACGTTTTCTTTGTACCCAAATATGAAACGAATCTGGTGTACACGTTTTACTAGGGCTCATATTCGCCATTGCAAAGCTTAGGTTTATCGTTAGAGAAAAAAAAACATTTTCATGTATATTAAAACATTACGATTTCAATGATTTTAATAAAACCAATTTTTAAACTTTATTCCACTATTTTTTTGATCCTTTTTTCTAACCTGACCGGTTTTACCCTATGACGGGAATTTTCAGACTTGTACAATTTTAAATCTATGACATACTCGGAAATACTATTAGTGTCCGGAATGGACAATTATTGAGTCGCATAGTGAGTCATATTTGTGTTTGATGACCCCACTGTACATCTCCAAACTATGCGTTCCAGAAAACACTCTTCTAAGGCAGTCGACTCTTAGATCAGCAACGTCATCGGCTATCGGAAGGCTGATAGAACCCAAACGCAATCCAAACACTAAGTTTGGAGATCGCGCTGCAGGAGTATCGGGGCCGAAGGCTTGGAATAAACTCCCTCCGGAACTAAGATGTATAACGAGCCCAACAGAATTTCGGTCCAAACTGAAAACGTACCTTTTCAGACTCTCATATCCTTAAATCCATTAGAAGAATCTCAATGTAATCTGTCTCTTGACGAATCACCTTTAGATATATAAATGTTAACCAAAAGCTGTACTGTACGACAAATTCAGAAAGTCCATTTTTAATTTCGCTCCCATGCCCTAAATCGGATAAAATAAATAAATAAAATATTAAAATAATAAGAAAAATTTTAAGTTTATAAGTGTGTCCTTCTGATGGGACCTGCCAGGTAAGTATGTTCCTGTATATTTTCTCTTTGAACTAGAAATTGATATATAATAAAAGAAAATAAGATCTGTACAGCGTCCTTGAGGTTATTTTTCACACAAACGGCGCTATACAAATCATTCAAATATTATTTTTATTAGGTTTTGTTTTATTGTTGACAGAGGCGGCTTTACAATAACATTCAAAAATACTTTCGTGTAGTTTTATTACCTTCTATTACCTTCATCCATTACGATGTCGGTTGTAATGTTAGCACGTAACATTCTTAAATTAAAAAATACAATGCTTGTTTTTAGTACACAACGTCACCGGAAAGGCAAAAGGGCTGAAGCACCATTTTAGGAAGTTTACACCAGAGCACTTTTTTGCTTTACAAAAAAAATTCATAAGTCTTCAGTAACTGGTTGGATTTTGGAAAAAAAATGACTCTTATTTTAATCTTAGTTTATATATATACGTTCCTGAAGAAGGTTAAGTTTAACCGAAACCGGTCGAATTGTTATATGTGTATAAATAAAGTGGCTTAAAACTAAAATATTTTTTTATTTAAATTATAATGTCAAGCTACAAAGTGATTGCTTCCTTCGATAAAGAAAAAGAACTGATCAAAACTGCATATTTAACTCATTTTTGACCAAAGTGTCGCTTAAGCCCCTTGCCTCTCCAGCGACGATATTTCATACATTATTTGTAGTTAGTAATAAGATAGAACCTTGGAGTAACAATTTATGGAGAGAGAGCTAATTAATTTTACCCAACCTTTACGAACTTGCGATAAATTACTTTCTTCGGGTTTTTACGTCGTACACCATGAGAGAAAGAGACAACAAATGTAATACACCGCTTCTATGTACTGACGCGATGATCTAGGGCTCCTGGGTCACCGCGGGACTCTGCCCATTTTTTTATTATGCCACTTAACTTGACACAACTAAACGGTTTTTTTTAGATTATATGCCTTATTTTTGCTGATAACAATACTGTGAAAAAGTGGTTATACGAATTAAAAAAAACATTATGTCGATATGTGCTATGAATGGATGTATAAATACCCTTGCCTTAGTCTTAGCCACGCCCAGGTTCGCCGAGTCTGGTAAAAATCATCAAAACTGACTAAACTGCTTTGGATAGATACCACTCTATATACTCTAAGGATAGAACCTTAGAATTAAAATTTGTACATTTATTTATTTTATTATACACGCCCTTATGGGCTTTTACATAACAGTTTATTAATATATATATATATAAATATATATATATATATATATATATATATATATATATATATATATATATATATATATATATATATATATATATATATATATATATATATATTTATATCATAACAATATATAACATAAAATGATAGTGACATACAAAATAACATAGAGTAAATGATTAGCACCCAAAAACAAAAGTAAGTTAATAGAAATATTATAATGCAATGATAATATAATAATAATATTGCCCTTGAGGTGATCTTTTACCAAAACGGCTCTGTACAAATAATTGAAATATGATCATTATTATTTATCAATTAAACTTTTAATTAGCTACACACATATTGTATGATGATACGAGAAGAGGGAATATTTACTTTAAATCTCAAAATATTAAAATATCCTTTAATTTTTAATCAGTGAGCCAAGCGTACCGTCACGGTTATGCATTGTGTTTATTACCGCTGGGTTTTCTGTTTAAAAAAACAGGAAAAAAGTTCACTGTTGTTTTGTAATATTATATCTGGAATTTTACAATGGCCGTATTGTGGCTTCGCGCACAGAAGGTATAGGGCCATAGGATATGGATATAGAGCCACATATAAACTATAGGGCTATCCGATTTCACCACCGCAAGGGAAACAGATTAAACGAGAGATTTTTTTTTTCTTTCAAATATTTTTTTGTAACTAACTAACTAACTAACTAACCATCACGCCGTTTCCCCGCAGGGGTAGGCAGAGAAGACGGACCACCATACAACTCTGTCTTGGCACACACTTCTTGCTTCATTTACATTCATACATCGTCTCATACATACTCTTCTGTTATTCTGACTCTTCACACGACCCGATTCAAGTATTTGATTTACTTGATCGTGCCATGTCTTTCTCGGGCGTCCTCGACTTCTTCTTCCATTCACTTTCGCATCATATATTCTTTTCACACTCCTTTCTTCGTTCATTCGCTCTACATGCCCAAACCATCTAAGCGTCCCTTTCTTGATCCTATCCATTACGCTCATATCAGCCTTGCATTCTTTCCGGATATCCACATTTGTAATACGGTCATACATGGTTTTACCGCACATCCGTCTCAAAGATCTCATTTCCACAGCATTCAGTCTACTTTCATCCTTCCTCTGCCAGTTCCATGCCTCACTGCCATACATCAGGGTTGGTATAAGCACTCCATTGTGGACTGCTAGCTTCGCTTCTTTGGACAATTTCTTATTTGCCCCAACAGCGTTCAGTCCTCCATTAATGGAGTTTCCTGCATTCACCCTTCTTTCAATATCCTTATCAGCCTTTCCGTCTCTTGTAAACATACTTTCTAAATACACAAACTCATCCACTTGCTCCAAGTATTCATCATTCACAACTATATTGCACGCTGTTCTCGTACTCTCTCTTTCAAACACTATCACTTTGGACTTACTTACATTCATCATCAACTCATTTTGCATACATACTTGGTTCATCCTAGACACGAGAAACTGTAGATCTTCCATATTGTCAGCAATCAGCACCGCATCGTCCGCATACAATAGGCAACATACTTTCACATTGTTCATTTTTTGTAACATTGTTAATTATAAAAATTGAAAGCTTCCGAGATCACAGGCATGAGACAAGGGATGGGAATCAAATAAAACTTCTTTCCAAGAAAAAACATGGTTGAAATTCATTGGTGTATGAAGCTATAAAGATATTTAATGAATTATCAAATGATATTAAATTAAACAATGAATTGCTGTTCCTCAATCATCGCAATACTAATTATGGGTATAATTCTCCAATGTCCAGAATGTCAAGACTTGTTAACTCAAGCCATGGTCTTGAAATTTTTGGTAGCAGTCTAAATGATTTTCGTCATTCTTTAAGACTAGAACCAAAACTTTGACTAGACCATGGCTTGAATGTTCTCTTTTATGTTTATTTTGCCTTATTTTTGTTCATCGCTTCATTTATTTTAATGTATATGCTATTCCTTCTCTGTTACTCTTTTTTTCTATTTCGTGTTTAATATGTATTTTTGTAATTGGACTTTAGTCCGTTAATTTATAAATAAATAAAAAAAAAATATTAAATTAGGAGAAAATATGAAAAAGTTTAAAATTAATTTTAAAAAAAAAGTTACGAATTAAGGGTCAGCACCCAAAAATAGACAATTTTTGGCTTTCTAGTACAATCAAATACTACAGATGATTCATCTGTTAATTCTATATGGTTATTTAAAAAAATGTCTAAGGTTTCAAGTGAATACAATTACAAAACAGTATATTTTAAATTCTTTATGAAAAGTATACGAGAATTTAAGGTAAAACGTTCAAAAATGCATATTCTGGTTTCAAAACTGCACCTTTTACTGAAATTTTAGCATGTTTTTAATATAATTTAAAGGATTACATTAGTGAAATTGTATTTACTAAAAACCTCAGACATTTTTCTAACTGGAAAACATGGAAAATTTTCAGATACATCATTTTTAGGATTGCTCGTATTAGAATGCTAGAAAGTTACGTTTAGTGTCATTTTTAAGTGCTGACCCCTAATACTAAGAAATATTTCTTTAAGGGTTGTATTAGAACACTTATATTATTATTTATACAAATTTAATTTTTCAAATTTGTTTATCCGGAAAGAATGCAAGGCTGATGTAAGCATAATGAAAAGGATTAATAAAGGGACGCTTAGATGGTTTAGGCATGTAGAGCGAATGAACGAAGAAAGGAGTATGAAAATAATATATTACCCCAAAGTTAATGGAAGGAGAAATCGGGGACGCCCGAGGAAGACATGGCACGATCAAGTGAATCAAATTCTTGGGTCGGGCCATGTGAAGAGTCAGAATAGCAGAAGAGTATGTTATAAGCCGAGGTATGAATGTGAATTATGAAAGAAGTGTGTGCCAAGACAGAGTTGTATGGCGGTCCGTCCTCTCTGCTTACCCATGGGAAGAAATTGCGTGATGGTTAGTTATTAAGTTGTAAAAAAATAATTTTGTATACACATCAGGGTAGAAAATTAAACTGAACAAAAAATACATAGTATGCGGTTATAATAAATACACACAGAGTGAGAGAACACAATATAAAATAAAATAAGAGAACAGTGAGAAAACAATAGAATTACATCAGCCTTTCATTCTTTCCGGATATGCACATTTTCAATACGGTTATACGTGGTTTTAGCGCACATACGTCTCAGGGATTTCTTTTCTACAGCATTCTCTGCCAGTTCCATGCCTCACTGCCATACATCAGGGTTGGTATGAGCACTCCGTTGTGGACTTGTGCATTCTTGCATTGTGGATCAAAACTGAATAAGTTAATGATAGAACTACAATGGAATCCCACCAAGAAGTATCATTTTCAAATTTAGAAATAAAAAAATTGGATGTTTTAGTTCATGATAACGGTGGCTCGATTTTACACTTGCTGTGAAACGTGCGATTTATTTGCCCCACTGAAAAATATTCTTCAAATACAGTGTACTTTATTTCATTTCGCCACTGGCGTTATAACGGTTTTAGCCGCACCGGAAAAATTCCAGGAAATGCCGTTTGCTTCGTTTTTTAAGACCAGCGAATCGAGCACGATCCTTCCGCTGATAGCTCTGTCGTAGCCTCTCTCTCTTTTCTTCATAAACGAGGTGTGTAACAGAAATAGTGGTAACAGCCGGGCTCTCAGCGGTATGGCCTCAGAGCAATAATATACAATAAGACGGCCTGCATGGTCGAGTGGTAAGACGCTCGACTGCGAATCCAGAGGTCGCGGGTTCGAACCCGGCGTGCGCAAATAAATTTGATTTGATTAATATGTGTCATAACACATTTAATTGATGTATAATAAAATATAGTATATTTGCAGCACGTTCCAGAGTGGCAGATACTCTAAGTATCGCCCTAGCGAAAGACCACCATTCAGAATTGAAAAGTTGCTTGAAATGGCTTTAGTCGTGTTTGGCGACCAGATCTGAATAGCCAAGAACTTCCCAACTTCCCCTTCCTCATCTCCTTCCCTTCACCACTACTTTCAGCCTCACAACATACCCTAATTGGGGATGCCATAGTCTCACTGGCTCTAGACGGTTGGGAGCAGTTTAAACTCTTGTGCGGTATTCACGTAAAAATATATACATAAGATATACCGCTGTAGAGAGAGCTGTAGTCAGTTTTTACAAGGTTTGCCGGACTCGGCTAGACCTGGGCGTGGCTAGGATATTTGTACATTTATTCATAGCACATGTCGACATGATGTTTTTGTTTATTCGTAAAACCATTTTTTCAAAGTATTGTTAAATATATACATATATAACATGTAACCTAATAAACCGTTGAGTTATGTCAATTTGTTTCGCGTACCATAAGGTGTGGGCGGAGTCAACGGAGACGCGGGACACGAAGAACATTCTAACAATACTTTAAAGCGATGCGATAATTCGGGGAAATTTGTTGTCTCTTTCTTTCTCATGATGTGCGATGTAAAAACTCGGAGAAAGTGATTTATCCCAAATCTGTAAAGGTTGGGTAAAGAAATTAGCTCTCTCTCCATATATTGTTACTTTCCATGGTACGGCTATGTATAAGTCGATACTAGGAAGGGCCTACTGTTTGCATACATGCTAATAGAGGACCGGGCAAACATTGTCGGAACCCACCTTCTAGTAATGCATTCGTGACGTGATGGACACTGCAGTTGATTGATTATGCACTGATATTAATTATCTGTGGTTGTGTCTATGTTCACCATATACAAGGTGCAGTATAAAAGCCTGTATCTCTGGCGACCATAGCCACAATTCAACATGGAATCTATTCGAATGGTGTTGACCATACCAATATAGACGATCTTGGATTTCCAGACAAAATCCAAAACGGAATCTCTCGGAAATGTTTCGCCATAGACAAATAGTGTTATAGATTAGTAACTACGTTTGTCATGCTCACGGCCAATGCTCATCTGGCATTCGCGTTACATATTGCATTGATGAATGTTCTTGTAACCGGGGTGCAAAAGGGGCAAAGCCGGAAAAAACTTATTTGCTATTTCCATCATAGTGTCTATCCTACACAAATCATTCTCAAGGTGTTTTTCTAAAATATGTTTTATTGCCATCTTATATCTGATAACAGAATCGGGAATTGTGTGGACTGCAGAAATACACCGTGTAACATCAGCCGAGGCACGGGGGCTCCATCGAAGCAAGAGTAAAGTGACCCTCTCAGAAGCTAGGCGTACTGTACAGGGCCCGCAGATACTTCAATAGTGCACAACTGCTGACCTTGTACAAATCGTAAGTGCCCCCCATTGTTGGGTTTGGCAGTCAGCTCTGGTCTGGAGACCCTAAATACCTGAAAAAACCCTTGACTCTGTGCAAAAGCGGGCGGTACGTTTGATAGATTCTCCAATCTTAACAAACGGATTGTAATCTGTGGAGCACAGACGTTAGGTCGAAATTCAATTTATTTATAGTCCAATTATAAAAAAAATACAAAACACGAAATGAGAAAAAAGAGCAACCGAGAAAGAACAGCTCATGCATATTAAATGTAGCAATGACAAAAATGGGACCAAATATACGTAAGAAAGAACATTCAAATCAAAGACAAGGTCAAGTCAAAGTTTTGGTAGAGTCGTAAAGAATGACAAAAATATAGAATCGGTAGAGTAGTATCTATCCAAGGCAGTAAAGTCAGTTTTTGATGATTTTAACCTGACTCGGCGCACCTGGGCGTGGCTAAGACTAAGGCTACGGTATTTATACATCCATTCATATCACATATCGAGATAATGTTTTTGTTTATTCGGATAGCCACTTTTTCACAGTATTTTTATCAACAAAAATATATAGCAAATAACCTAAAAAACCGTTTAGTTGTGTCAAGTTTAGTGGCATAGTAAAAAATGTGGGCGGAGTCCCGCCGTGAACCAGGAGCTTAAGATCATCCTTACAGTATATAGAAGCGGTCTATGAAATTTGCTGTCTCTTTCTCTCTCATGGTGTACGACGTAAAAACCCGGAGAAAGTGATTTATCGCAATTTTGCGTAGGTTGAGTAAAAATAATTAGCTCTTCCTCCATATATTGTTACTTCAAGGACAAAAATCACTTAGACTGCTACATATATATTTTATATTCTATCTTTGTTCTATCGGTATTTCAATGGAAGATGCTTGCAAGAACTTGCGTCATTGATTCCTTCGGCACCGGTGCACAGACGGGAAACTCGCCAAACGCGCGTCTAACATTTGTACACGGTTGAGATTTGGGCCGCTTCTACGACTCGTTCTTATGTTCAACAGCTCGGCTGCGGAACGATTTCCCGGCCTCTGTATTTTCTCCCTCCTACAAAATGAGCATCTTCAAGACCCAGGTTCACTCCTTCGTTTCCCCAAGAAGACCGTCACACAGTATCCCCAAAGATGACACAGGCTCCGAAGAAAATTATTTTCCTCAGGGCTTCCTGTGTGGTGTTAATGTAGGTTTTTTTTTTTTTAATATTTTCAACTTTTATGTTAGTGTACTCGGGTACCCTCTTCGGTTTTCAACATAGATTTTTTCGATGTTCCAGTAAGTCTAGACGGCTGAAACTTTCTAACTTCTCCACAATAGTGCAAATAAACAATTGAACATAACCGTTGGATGTGTGGAGGGTGGTTATATTAGCGGAAAACTGATAAGTATAATTTAACTTCTGATGACTGAAAGAGTACCCGGGTACCCTCATGTGTTTTATATTATTTTTTTAAGCTTGTCCGTATTTATTTATCATTTAATCTTACTTTAAATGATAAATATCACGTACTGTTGTGTTGAAAGTACATCACATGTATCCTTAATACTATTTTCAATCACGTATTAAATTTAAAAAACCCAAGAAAAGATGGTACTGGGTGAAATTCCTATCCACTTCCCTGATTATTGAACTGAATCGAAATAAATTATGCCATAAAGGTGGTCCAGCAAATGATATACTGTAAAAGAAACCTTTATATCAATTTCAAAAAGGTGTATTTTTCTTCAGTCACATAAGGGTTAAATAAGTTTGTAATCGGTTTGAACCTTAATACACATGTTTGTAATTACTCTATTGACAAATCAAATTGATGATGATGCTATATATTATACCAGTCGTGATTTGCATTTTTGATTAAGCGCGTAATGTTGTCACCTGATTGGTCACTTATAACTGTCCAAGTTACAAATGGCGGTCCGTAGTTGGGAGCAGATTTGTGCAACGCGACATTTCGCAATGCTAATATTGCATACATGTTCCACGTGACGTGATGTGTTGCTAATGAATTGTTATTATGTTAATATTCGGACGAAGCCGGGTAGTAACTACTATTATTTCATCAATTACATTTAAACTTCGAGTAACAATGTATGGAGAAAGAGCTAATTATTTTTACCCAACCTATACAAACTTGCGATAAATCCCTTTCTCCCGGTTTTTAAGTCGTACACCATGAGAGAGAAAGAGACAACAAATATAATACACCGCTTCTATGTATGTCGCGATGATCTTGGGCTCCTGGGTCACCGCGGGACTCCGCCCACATTTTATTATGCCACTAAACTTGACACAACTAAACGGTTTTTTAGATTATATGCTATTTTTTTGTTGATGACAAAACTGTGAAAAAGTGGTTATACGAATAAACAAAAAACATTATGTCGATATGTGATATGAATGGATGTGTAAATACCCTAGCATTAGTCTTAGCCACGCCCAGGTCCGCCGAGTCCAATAAAAATCATCAAAAACTGATTACACTGACTTGGATAGATACCACTCTATATACTGTAAGCATTTAAATAACTTACTATTTTATTTTCTTTAACAGTTTTTCAATCTGGCCTTTGCCTCACTGCTGAGTGAAATTTCTACCTATTTCCGAAACTGTTTTGTTTGTTTCACTGATGAGTTTGTAATATTCACCCGCGAGTAAATATTATGATTGAAACATAAACGACTGCATATTGATATAGCATGTGTACAAATATTAGTTTATCCGTGGTTACGGTATTGGAACTCTATCGTCAGAGGCGTGCACTTCATAAAGGCACATAAGCACTGCCTACCCTGCCAAACTCAAATACAAATAAGTATAAAAATTGATTTAAAATTATGAAATTATTGAAAAAATAAATCTACACTTGAAAACACGCGCGAAATTCAGCTATTCGCCCCGCCGCAAGCGCCCCACCGACCTTCCGACTACAACGTGTCAAAAGCAGTAACTAAATATGCTCAAACACCGCCAATGTCAGAATAGATTATTCTATGTTCACTAGACTACACAAAATATGTATGCTGTGAGCTGTTGCGCATTCAAGTGACTCGTTTGTGCTAGTATCTTTGTTAGCTTCTAAGGCAGTGCTTTTACAGAACAAATCCAATAGCAATCAGTGACATTTGTTGATAACTATCTCTATTATCAATTAATCCGCTGTTTTTCCTACTGCCTACCTTGATCAAAAAATCTCTGTACGCCGCTGTCTATCAACAAGTCATATCATTATAAAATACACACATTTTGTAACTTGACTTGTCAAGAAATAACATTATTTGCTTTAATCTACCCATTTCAAAAATAGAATACTGTCTGCTAAAATAAATTATTGGTAGAGATTTGAAAAGAATTCCCTAACTTAGGCTTTACAATAAAATTGAGAATATTTTTCTCAACCCTGTGCAAACATTCTTCTTATAGTATGAAACAACAAGGCGATGCATTTATGAGCTTTTTATCGGCCCTTTCCCAGAAGTTCAACAGACGCATTGTGTTATGATTTATTTGCTGCCCATTGACCTTACACGCCCAATGACGTTAAAAATGTATAGACTCATTTCAGCGCTCTCAAAGTGACAAGCAAAAACCACGCTAGTTGGTGTGCTCGGTGTTTAAGTCAATTTAGTACTAAACTGTCACGCGTCGATTGAAGTCGTTTACTATATCTAATCAAATTACAAAACATGTGCCGAATTGCCCTCGTGTGTGATGAAAAAGTGTACTACGAGTGGAAGCCAAGGAATAACATTTCATTTCTAAGTACGTGCAAATTACTTATTATTTTAGACAACACAACTATCTCCATTGTTGACCAACATAATGACGTCTTTGCGCAAGCGAGTAAGCGAAGTGCTATCTCATTCTTACCAGAGCATTCAACGCTAAGTACGGAACGCAGTTCGATCCTACATCTGTTTCGTTCATACACACATATTCTATGAATGTCTATCTTTCTCATACATGATAATACATGACCGATATTTGAATGATGAATTTAGTGGTAACGTAAGTGTGTTTGTTACTTGCCACATTTGGTGTTAATATGCTAAGGCTATAACGTATCTATATATTTGTTACGTCATTGTACACGTCTAGTGGTTATTCTGTTTCACTTTGAGTTCGTATAAACCGGTTGTTTGTATATGGCTGAAATAATATGTTCTTTATTCTAATTTAAAATAATAAAGCTCGTAAAATGTTTATGCGAAAAGTCGCAGCGCATTTCGATGTGAAATTTAAACGTATTTTTAAGATGATGTTTTTTGTATTTGGACCGGAACAGAGCGGCAACTTAATAAATTCCTTCATTTAATAAATTCTTTCCATTAAAGCATACAATTTACTTTGGAAATAGGCAATAATTCATCAATTAATTTCTTAGATTTAACGCTATCTTCAGTAAATAATAAAATCGAATTTAACATTTATCGTAAAGCAACATTCACGGATATCACCATCCATAATACTTCAAATCACCCGGTATCACATAAAAATCCAGCCTATCACTCAATGGTACACAGGCTAGTACAGATTCCCCTATCACCGGTTAATTTCTCAATTGAATTATAAATAATTAAACAAATAGCTTTGGATAGTGGTTATACCAAAGACTTCATAGAAATTCTTTTAAATAAAAAACTTAAACTGCTTGCTACTAATACATTTTTAAATAAAAGTTATAACAATATTTTTAGGAATCCCTTCCAATGGCGTAGAATCTTATATATATCTAACTTCTCTTTACTTAGTACCCGAAACTTGCCTACCCACATTAAACCCGCGTTCTATACAAATAACAGTAAAGGTATATAATTGAAAAATGCTAAAGATAGGGAAAATAAATTAAGTCACTCTGGCATTTATAAAATTTCTTGTAATGATTGTCCTTCATATTATATAGGTAAGACATCTCGTAGTGTAAACATTAGAATAAGTGAACATCTAAGATGCCTAAAAACCAAAAAATTTTCAGAGTTCGCCAATCACCTCATTACTACTAATCATAATTTTAATAGGGATACAGGGGTTAAAATTGTTCACCGTTACAATAAAGGGATAAAATTAGATAACTTAGAAGCACTAGAAATTAGAAAATCATTAAACAGTAAATGCAATATTTTAAACAATCAAATTAATTTATCTTATAGTCCTGTTTTAGATATTTTTTCCAATAAACCGCTCGGTTATTCCCATAATCCCCTCAATTACCCCTTCTCCTTCTCACTTCAACTCCTAAATATGTTTATATATCTCAGCATTTTGTATTTCAGCTTAATTTTAATATTGTACTGATGATGGAAGGGTACTTCCGAAACCGGTAGACATAATATTAAATAATAAAGTGGTTATAAACAAACTGTATGTGTTCTATTTATAAATATGGCAAGCCACAAAGTAAATGCTTTTTACGAATATGTATTTTGAAGACTTCATTCAGTATGTTTTGTTGTAATAAAGAGTAGATATTAGGTTGCCTTAGGCTTTGATATGACCCTTGCAGGCTGCATGATTGCGCCGCAGGCTATTTTTAATCGAATCGAATCCAATTAGTTGTTTTTTTGTTCCAGGTGGACGCCGACAAAGCCTTCGGCGACTTCGCCAAGACGCAGGCCAACGAGGTGAAGTCCTACGGGCAGGACGAGGAGGTGAAGGACGAGCTGCTGAAGAGGAAGCTGGAGCTGCTCTCCTCTCCCGGAGACACGCTACTGGATACTGATCAGTGGAACAGCGTAAGTTTTAATTTCAATATGTCTGAATCTTGAATATTATTACTATTGACAAATTCATATGCTTTTAAAGAAGTACCAACCTTGAAATAATACGTGTCCAATTTTCATAACAATCTGACATTTAGTTCACAAGTTACAGTGTGTTTAGTGACGCTACTTTTGATATTATCAACACGGTTGAAAAATCTGAATTTCGCATGTTGATTAAGCATTCCTTTTTAATGGGGAAACATACCGTTCAAGCAAAGCAATGGCTTAAAAAGTGCATTTCGGTATCTACTCCATCGAGGCAGACGGCAGAAAAGTGGTTTACTGATTTTAAGCGCGGCAATACAAACACCGATGATGCTAAACGCTCTGGTCGTGAAAAAGTTCACGCAAGGTAAAGCACTCCTTCATGTTGGAAAGGATTTAGAGAAAAATCTGACATATCTCCACCCGAGGGAGTATGGTAACTAAGAGCACCAGTCAATAATAGATAAATCTCCTCTCATAACTTCTGGTTGTAACATCATCCCTAAAGATGGCGTAAAACTTTTAGGTATTTATATAGATGCAGATCTCTCACTCAAACCCCAAATAAACGAAACAGTGAGCGCAGGTTTCTTTCACCTTCATCAAATTAAATCCATAAGAAGAAATATTACGCCTCATGCCACAAAGATGTTAGTAAACTCATACGTTGTGTCACGACTTGATTATTGCAACGGCATACACGCAAGTCTCCCCAAAATATACACTGACAGACTTCAGTCAGTTTTCAATGCTGCAGCAAGACTGGCAATTCCAAATATTTCCATATATCGCAACATCTTAAGAACCTTCATTAGCTTAAATGTCCTGAACTGATCCAATTCAAACTATGCTGGGTGATTTTTAAGGCGAAACATGACATGGCGTCGCCTTACTTGTCGGAACTGTGCATTCCAAGCGTTACTAACACGAGACTAGTAACTCTTCTATCAGCATCTTCAACGGCCATAGGTAGACTCACAGTACCTAAACGCAATCCCAACACCAATTTCGGAGACAAAGCTTTTGCCGTAGCAGGCCCCGCAGCTTGGAATAACCTCCCTTCACATTTGCGAAAGATCGACAGCTCAACTGAGTTCAGAGCAAATCTAAAGACCCACCTTTTTAAATTATCATACCCACAATAACGTCAATTTGCTTCACTAGAATTTTGATCACTCAGTTCGAGTGCTACACATAGTTTATATATATGGTTTACTATTACTTACTCTATTTTTCTACCCTAGGTCGGACAGCACGGACACAACCTTTTTATATATTTATTGATGTAAATACGTTAGTTGTAAGTCACTAGATATATGTATTAGGCACAAGTTAATATCAAGTCTTAGTTTTAATATTATGTTAATTATGCTGTAAGGCGCCCTTGAGGTGATATTTCTGTCACGAAAACGGCGCTATATAAATCAGCCAATTATTATTATTATTATTCAAGGCGCGCACTCCATAAAGGCACAAAAGCACTACCTACCCTGCCGTACTCGCATAAAACTATGTATAATATTGGAATAAATAATCTAAAATTATTGCAAAAATTAAACTATATTTTCAAAAATACGTGCGAGAGTTGGCTAACTGCACCGCCGAGAGCGCCGGTCGGAGGAATTCCGCAGTGCAACACATTCCATGATTTACAGCAATGAAATATACAACAAAATTAAGGTACATATTGTTTATTTGCGATTTTTAAATAAATAATAAAATTATATAAATAATTGAAAAAATATCAATAATCTTCAACGTAAATATGAAACAGAAAAAAATATAACGTTCGCGACCGAGACTCGAACTCGGAACCTCTACTATATCCGGGAGTAACGTTTTAGCCAATTCAGCCACCGAGACCTTATACGAAACCGGCATTTTTAATCGATCTTATTATTTTTATTTTGAAAATTATTAATATCATTTATTTCATTTTTTCTTCCGATTTGACTGCCATCTTTATATGGTGTACAAAGCTCTACCGATCACATATTATATACCTAGATGGTGTCTTGAATAAACCATCAATTTGTATTTTACATAAGATTTTTGACGTGTTACAGAGTCGAGAATTAATAAATTAAATTAGAATTAATTTTAAAGCTTTTATGCTTATTATTTTTGTATTAATTAATTGAAATAATATCAGTAATTTTCAAGATAAACATGAAAAAATATAACAGTCGCGACCGGGATTCGAACTCGAATCCTCTACTCTATCTATTGTTAAGTACAATAATTTTTTCATGTACTAATGAATGAGACACTTTTCTAAAATTTGAGCATAGTTGATAGATTCTTCTATCTTAACAAACGGATTGCAAACTTTGGAGCACATAAGTCAGGTGGGAATGCTGTCCTTGTTCTACAGGTATTTCAATGGAAGATGCTCCGAGGAACTTGCGTCACTGATCCCTTCGGCACCGGTGCATAGTCGGGAAACTCGCCAAACGCGCACCCAACATTTGTACACGATTGACATTCAATACATGAGAACGAGTCGCTTTTACGACTCGTTCTTATGTTCAAAAGCTCGGCTATTGAACGATTTGCCGGCCTCTGTGTTTTATTCCTCCTTCAACATGGGTCTCACTCCTTCCTTTCCTCAAAAAGACCCTCCACACAGCATCCCCAAAGATGACATAGGCCCCGAGGGAAATTATTTCCCCTAAGGTTTCCTGTGTGGAGTTATTGTAAAAAAAAATGTTAGCCTGTGCACTTTAAGAAAAGAAAAGAAAAAAAAATCAAGATTTAATAAAAGTACCTATTTAAATCTGTCTGCCAAAAGTTTTTCAAGAATGGGTCGTCTTATAACAGAATTTCACAAGACGTTTCAAAAAATATACACTTGAAACAGTTGAAAGGAATTCCCCTCGCAGTGAGGGGCTGATTTCTCGGAGGGATGCAAATTGTTCATTTGACGCTCTGTGATCATGGGGCAGCAACCCCCACCCTTACTAAAAACAACTACAGCGAGGGAGGCGATTTAAAAAATAGTTGCATTCATTAAAATGTCCAACGACCTGTAAATTCGAACATTCGACTGATTAAAAATGCTTCATTTGCATTCGAACCGGAAATAAAAACTGATTAGTAAACAAATTGATTTAAAAATACACGAATTAAATTTTTTGAGGGGGTCTTTTCACAAAGGAAAAAATACCGTCAGGTACTAATGTTACTAATTGTATTGTGCGTATTCGAGTTTTGTTGTTTTAAAGTACAGCATGACACGGTTCAATTTGCAGGTGGCCAACGGAATAACCAGTGCACGTGTTTTTTCTTGTAACTACAAAATTTGCACAAGCGACGAAAATACAAATCTAAATTTTTTTTTTGTTGACCTGAGAAAATGCAGTGTCAAATATGATAAAACGAACATTCCTAAAATATTTACTTTTTTGAGTTTACTCGAAGAGTTCAAGCGATGGGAGCGGCTAGAATTATTGATGCCATCGGATTGTTAACATTACAAAAGCGGCTATTCAAAGGCTTGGTGAGAAGCTATTTTGCTGATCTTGCTTCATCTTATGTTCATATTTTCCGCTCTCTTAACTCTTCGGCAATAAAGTTTTTTTTTACGGTTGTAAGTATTATTTTAAGGTTGGTACTTCATAAAAAGCATCTGAATTCGTCAATAGTAGCGCCAACTGAATGTTATTTATTTATTTAACAAAGATCTTAAAAAAAGATCCATAAAAACAGTAGTTCACCAAATACATTAAGAGATGAATGATATAAAAAAAATATATTGTAAATACATCCGTAGTGTAATAAAAGAAACTAAACATTTATTTACTCCTCACATATAGAAAAGGTATTATATGAGTGCAAACTGAAGTAGTGTGACGCATTAAATATGATATAATAACGCAAATAATGCGACCAATAAAAAAAAAAAAAAAGATAAGATATAAGAGAGGTTCATTCTTATACACATGTTATGAGATAATCGTTGAATTGGCAAGTGTAAAAATGTGTGTAAAAAAATCTTTTATTTAAGAGTATGTAGATCGTTATGTACCAAACGGTCACTCTTGTACGTGCATCAAGAGAGTGAGAGGACTCTATATATGTGCATCTTAATATATCTAAGGTAGATATGCAGCTTCATTGAATAGTTCCATCGCTTTATATATTGGCGTGTTTTTGAATGGAGAAGTTCTGATTTTCGGTGTAAACCGTCACGTGTCATTATCCTACAAACTTATTGAGTGATGGATCAATTTGACGGCCTCCATAGTCGAGTGGTAAGACGCTCGACTACGAATCAAAAGGTCGCGGGTTCAAACCCGGCGTGCGCCAATTACTTTTCTTTAATTAATATGTGTCATAACACACTGAATTCATCTTAAAATAAAAAAAAAGTATATTTGCGGCTCGTTCCAGAGTGGTAGATACTCTAAGTATCGCCCTGGTGAAAGACTACAATTCAGAATCGAAACGTTACTTGGAATGGCTTTAGCCGTGTTTGGTGACCAGATCTGAATAGCCAGGTACTTCCCGACCTTCCTCTTCCCAATCTCCTTCCCCTCCCCACTACCTTCAGCCTCACAACATACCCTATTTGGGGATACCATAGTCTCACTAGCTCTAGACGGTTGGGAGCAGTTTAGACTCTTGTGTGCGGTATTCACATAAAAAAAATGATTAGCTTTGTAATTTGTTAATGAAAAAATAACCATTTTTCGATTTTAAAAAGCGCGGCGAAATTTCGTATCAACCCAACAATTCAAAACAACTTCTCGTTTTCTCAGTACTTACACGTAAAAAGTGTGCAATGAAAAATGAAGGCTAAACTTTTAGGAAGAATATGCCAGCAGTATTGAGGTTATGCCGTGCGAAACCCGAAGCATGAATTTTTAAAGGACTCACGGTAAAGTTTTTTTATCCGTCTCGTATCTATAAAGATTCCACCATATCGCGAGAACCTCTTGGGATTTGCTTCGTTGGGTAAAAAATGAGCAGTGCCATGTGGCAACCATGAAATTGTGGTTTTATAAATGGTCTAATTTAAATCTCTTTATTTTTCAGTTGATGTCATATTCTGACGTGGCAGTGAACGATTTGTACAACGCTAACAACATCGACTGTCGCGTGGACCCGCCTCAAAGCTGTTCATATTCCGGTAAATATGTTGTGTTTTTTTTTTAAATAATTATTTGTGCAGTATTTTATTTTATTTATTTTTTTATTAATTTTGTAACGCGACAAGAACACTGACCGAATACTTTCACGCTCCCATCTAAAGCACTGTCCCTCTCTAGCAATGTTGAGCTGTGTGAATTCAGGGTCTTGAAACAGCAGAGAGCCAGAACTAGTCTCAAAGCCTGATTACTGATTGCGCGTTGTTCCCTTTCAGTGAGGTCTTTGAGTACATAGTGAGAGATCCAGAACCTAGTCTCAAGACCTGATACTGATTGCATGTTGTTCCCCTTCAGCAAGGTCTTTGAGTTCTAAGTACGAAATATCTGTAAGCGTTCGTTTGAATTGTGCGCCGTCGGCCTTTCAGTTTGTTTTGTTTGTAAAATATTGTTTGAAGTTTTAAAGTTATAAGAGAGAACCCTTTCAAGTCTCTTTTCATTTATTCTTGTTTAAATATAAAATAAATACTACGTCTCTGTACCGAACTCTACTCATTCTTTTAATATAACAAATTTGTTTCATTATAAATTGTCGCCAAACGTGTGAAAACGAAGAAAAAAACTGTTATAATTTTTAATTATTTTACTTGAACGTGCATTTTTTTATTAGTTAGTAAATTGCCCATCCCAATAGGCATAAGCCTGTGTTGGGCTGGCAATTTGCAAAAATGTTATTTTTAGCTACATAGTAACATGTTAATATCGAAAATATAATACATACATAATAAAAATAAAAATAATATAAGTAAATGACAAATTTGAAGATATATAATCTACATATTAATAACTAAATTAAATTAAATAAAAGAATACTTTGTTTTAAAACCACAGAATTTATTATGATGAAGGCCAACCGGTTTCGCTTGGATCAAGCTTCGTCAGGGCACATATAATAACTGTTATTATGTGCCCTGACGAAGCTTGATCCAAGCGAAACCGGTTGGCCTTCATCATAATAAATTCTGTGGTTTTAAAACAAAGTATTCTTTTATTTAATATAATGTCCAACCACCATGTGATTGCTTCGTACGAAAAAACTAAATTAAACTTGGTTTTTAAGGTGAGTAATGATATTGCTTTTAAAGAAGCTTTTGGTTTGTATGTTCCTGATGGTGCTGGGCAGAGAATTGAATTGCTTAGTGGCGTTGTACTGAGTATAGTTGTGAATGATGAATACCTGGAGCAAGTGGATGAGTTTGTGTATTTAGGAAGTATGTTTACGAGAGATGGAGGCGCAGGAACTAACTAACCATCTCGTCGTTTCCCCACAGGGGTAGGCAGAGAGGACGGACTGCCATATAACTCTGTCTTGGCACACGCTCCTTTGCTTCATTTACTTTTATACATCGTCTCATCTATGCTATTCTGTTATTCTGACTCTTCACATAGTCCGATTCAAATATTTGATTCATTTGATCGTGCCATGTCTTTCTCGGGCGTCCCCGACTCTTTCTTCATTCACATTCTTAACGTTTTACGTAATATTCCAATTTTTTTTTGTTAACTTTTGTTATTTACATTATTTTTTTACATTACCTACCTCACTAGGTCATTAGAACCTGTTCTGAGGTAGGTGACATTGAGTACAAGTAGAATAATATAAAATATGTTGATATTTGTTATTATAATTAATATAATATGCATTTCATATATATATTTTAAAGATTACTGTTTAATAAATAAGTTTATTGTAATCACTTGATGATATCTTGGTCATTTTTCTAACTACTCGCATAGAATTAACAGTTAAATTATTGTACAACAACAAATAGTGTAAAAACTATAATTTAATAATTAATTGACCTCTTTGAATTGTTACTGTTATTCGGTAAAAAAATTTATGCTTACATCATATTTTGTATTTGCACATACTCATTTATACAGTCGCTAAAATAATAATAATATATATATATATATATATATATATATATATATATATATATATATATATATATATATATATATATATATATATATATATATATATATATAAATATATATTTGTAGTTTTTCTCGTATTAAAAAGCCAAAAGGTGAGTATTTTTGGGTTTTGACCCTTAAGCATAATACAATTTGAAAATCATAAAAGTCAGTTAAAATAATTATGTTATGTTTAATTAAATAAAAACACACGTTGTTTTCATCCACTTTATTTTTGTATATGTCTACTAGTTTCGATTCAGCTGAATCTTCATCGGGACTTGAAAATATACTGATATAAATATACCTTAAAATATACAGTATATTTTTAAGTCCCGATGAAGATTCTGCTGAATCGAAACTAGTTGACTTATTCAAAAATAAAGTGGATGAAAACAACGTGTGTTTTTATTTAATTAATCATGCCAATCCACAAAGTGTTTGCTTATTCTGATAATTTAATTATGTAAATGCTTTAATTTATTATTTATGTACACGTATATTCTTTAAATTTTACACTATCAAAAAAGATGATTCTTCAAATGTTTGTATCATGGTAAAATATGTTGATTTTTCTAGTTCTCGTAACTGTGGAACCATAAAATTATAAGTGCCATTGCGTACTGGAGCTCCACACTAAAACTCGTAAAAACTTTCAATAATGGTAAAATGCAGCGTTTTGTACGAAGTTTTAGATATTCTAGTGTGATAATATTTCTTCGGTGAAAAGGTTTTGAAAAGTAAACAGAGAGAAGTAAAACGTGACTAGTCGAAACACTTGATGATAATCGTTGTTATTATTCCGCTCTGCTGTGCACTAATGCTGCCCTGTTCCTTCCCTTCTTTTCCCCACCTCCTACTCCCTTCTCGTCTCTTGTTCTCCTGTTCCCTATCATCAGGGCTATGGAGAAGTTATGCCGCCCTAAGTTTAAAAAAATCTGATTAAAAAAATGTGGATGACTCGTACAGTCCTGGTATCGTATAAATCCTTGGAGTAAGAATGTACATGAAGAGAGAGCTAAATATTTTTACCCAACCTATACAGATTTGCGATAAATCACTTTCTCCGGGTTTTTACGTCGTATACCATGAGAGAGAAAGAGACAAGAAAAGTCTTCACATAATGTTGCAACTCAGAAAGTATGTAGGGATGTTATCCGTCCGCGCTAACTTTACGTCATTTTTTATTATTAATATATTGCTAACATATATAGCAATCCCGATGAATTATAAAAACTCACTCTGGGACATTATAAATTAAAGAAATACATGAGTTACAACAGAATATTGAAGTTATAGTTAGTTAAAACAGAATATTGAAGTTATTTAGTTAGTTACAAAAGAATATTGAAGTTATTTAGTTAGTTACAAAAGAATATTGAAGTTAGTTAGTTAGTTACAACAGAATATTGAATTTAGTTAGTTACAACAGAAAATTGAAGTTAGTTAATTAGTTACAACAGAATGAACCTCCGTCACATTTGACGTCGTCGTCAAATCGGTATTTAACGCTTTTTAGAATTTATTATTTTAATCGGTAATTAACAGTCCCCTTTAATCACCGATTCTCGACCTGCTAGGGCTTGGTTTTATTTTCATGACTGTCATTTTTGACGGCCTACCAAAGGCAGATCAAAAAACCCAACTTAAATTTTATCTGAACGCTGACGGGCCGAGAATCGATGATTTTCTGTGAGCCTTAATTCTATACCTGTATCAGTCTTGCATTTTTTGGATCTTTTATTTATTTATTTTTATACGAACGGACCATTGTTCAATTACAAGAAATACATAACGCGAAATGAGAAAAAAAGAGCAACAGAGAAAGAACGGCACATACATTGTATTTGAACGTGGCAATGGTAAAAATATACATTTGATAGAACATTTAAGTCAAAGCCTGAACAAGGTTTTGGTAGAGTCAATGATGTTAGACATAAAAAATTGTACTCTTCAAAGATTATTATCGTAAAGAATGACAAAAATCATTTAGACTGGTACCAAAAATTTTAAGACCACATTTTAAGTTAGCAAGTTTTTTTGTCATACGTTAGCATCGACGAAGATTATTTGGACATAGTTGTGAAGAGAGCGTCCAACCCCAAAAAGACGGAACTGAGAAAAAGGCGTTTGAAAATATTTATTTATTTTAAAATTTTAACTACAAAATACATTTGGTATATTAATCCCAAGGAGTTATAAAAAACTTATTCTGGAAAGGGCAACATTATAAAGTAAAAAGGAATAATATTTTTACAAAGACTTTCCAAATAGGAAGCACAAAAGAAGAGGGAACAAGCAAAAAAACACATCAAAAAGAGACTCATAGGAGTAGAGACCAACTAGATAAACATCACACATACAATAAGAAAGACATTCACACACACAGAGGTCTCACAGATAGGACACATCACTGATTTATAAAATTGTCGAGAAAATATCCTTTAAGTGGTTTAGCCAATTTTTTTTTTTCGCAACTAGGAGTTTTAATTCTTTGGGTAATGCGTTGTAATGTGTATATGCTATGTATTGTAAAAAGTAATTTCCAAATTTAATTGTCTGAGTAGATGACGATAAGTGTATTTGATTTTGTGTAATTTATAATCTTTCAATGTGTTTATTTAAAAAAAATGTATATCTAATGTTATCTTACATTTTATAGTGTTTTTAAACTTCAATTTAATTAAAATATCTGCAATGTGCGTTAGTAAAAAAAATATTACAAAAAATCTATCACAATTGGAGCTTAGATGTTTTCAGCAGATATAAATCTCGTATTTATGAATATGAAAACATGTAAAACTCAATTTTGACAAATTGTGGGTTGGACAATTTCTGCATAACTACGTCAATTTTATATACCCATATAATAATGTCATACGTGGTTTTACCACGCATACGCATGAAGAGTCACATTTCTATTATTGTCTTAAAAACAAAATATTATTTTCGGTAAAGATTTTTTTAAAAAGAAAAACAAACATTCCCGGGTTACAGATAACCTGACAATATTTGAAAACTTCCTACTGCCATCATAAGAAGCGAAAGATGTTGCTCGTGCAATGATGGAGGACTTAGCCAGCAGAGGAATTGAACGCACGACGCCCGGGTGGGAAACCGACGCGTTTGTCCACTCAGCTACCGACCGGTCGACGATGTCGTGTGAAATTAATGAAAAAAATTACGAAGTTATAAATACAGAAATAAGCAGTGTGATGCAGAGGGGCAGCTTGAAGAGGCCGCCCCGCGGTTCGGCTGCCCGCGTGCGCCGCGCACGTTGCGCGATGCACCTAGGGACGATCCGGCCCTGCCCGTTCTTTCTACCGCAAGCTGCAGGCTTCAATTATTGTCGGCTTTTATTTCTTCTGCTGTGTTTTGCGCACAGACTCCCCTCGGCAATTTGGGTGGAATTGTACATAGTTTCATGATTATTCGAGCCATCAAGTGTAATGAATGCTTTAAAATGCGCCTCGTCTCTGTCCAAAGGAGATGGAACATTGCCGGAAATAGACGGGAATCATAAAAGAAAAAAAAAACATTTAGCATTTCTCATAGCTTTGCTTGATAATTTTCAATTTCGGAATAATTACTCTATTTTTGAATTTTTAACAGCTTTCATTTTTTATTTATTTGTTTTACGAACCGCTAATAACTTTCCTTTTTTAATTAATTTTTGTAAATGAATACCGCCCAAGAGTCTCAACTGCTCCCAACCGTCTAGAGCCAGTGAGACTATGGCATCCCAGATAGGGTTGTGAGGTAGAAGGTAGTGGAGAGGGGAATTGGGAAGAGGAAGGTTGGGAAGTACCTGGCTATTCAGATCTTGTCACAAACGGCTAAAGCCATTTCAATCAAGCAACGTTTCGATTCTGGATGGTGGTCTTTCATCAGGACGATACTTAGAGTATCTACCACTCTGGAACGTGCCGCAAATATACTTTTTATTCTTTTTACAAGAATCAATTGTGTTATGACCTTGGAGAAACAATTTATGGAGAGAGAGAGCTAATTATTTTTACCCAACCGGTACAAATTTGCGATAAATCACTTTCTCCGGGTTTTACATTGTACACCATGAGAGAGAAAGAGACAACAAATATAATACTCCGCTTCTACGTACTGTCACAATGATCTTGGGCTCCTGGGTCACCGCAGGTCTCCGCCCACATTTTTTATTACGCCACTAAACTTGACACAACTAAACGATTTTTTAGGTTAGATGCTATATTTTTGTTGATATCAATACTCTGAAAAAGTGGTTATACGAATAAACAAAAACATTATGTTAATATGTGCTATGAATGGATGTATAAATACCCGAGCCTTGGTCTTAACCACGCCCAGGTCTGCCGAGTCAGGTAAAAATCATCAAAAACTGACTACACTGCCGTGGATTGATACCACTCTTTATACTCTAAGGTTATGACTTATGACACATATTAATTAGAGAAAAGTTATTGGCTCACGCCGGGTTTGAACCGAGACCTTTGGATTCGTAGTCGAGCGTCTTGCCACTCGACCACGAAGGCCGTCCTGGATTATACAAAAGAAATATCGCAGTACCTACGTAGTTATGGAAATCGTAAACTGATGACAGTGGCGTACAGCGAAAGACAAAATATATTAAGTGTACAACTTTGCTACCGCCGTTTTTCTTTCAAAATTCGAGACTTAATTGTAAAAAAACTAGCTACATATTAACGATTCGAAATATTGTCCGTTGATGATCACTATTTTTTCCCACCTATCGGGCAGCGTACGAAGTCCGGCTTGAAAACACTGGTCATCTTTCGAAGCGATCCACGAATCGATCCAATTTTTTACTTCTTCATAATTGCCATATCTGTGGACAAGGAAGTAATAATATCAACTACGCAGATGATATGGTGCTGCTGGCGCCCTCCATTAATGCGATGAGACGACTTGTGCAAATATGCGAAGTATACGCAAACTCGCATAACTTGTTGTATAACCCTAAAAAGTCCGTAATCGTCGTATTCAAACACAATAAGGAGCCACAAAATATTCCGCCAATCTGGCTAGAAGGTAACAAACTGCTTGTGGCTTCACAGGTTAAATACCTAGGACATATCCTTACAGAAGATTTGAGCGATATTGAGGATATAGAACGACAAAGAAGAGCTATAAATATACGGGCCGGAATGCTCTTAAAGCGGTTCTACCACTGTAGTGACGATGTCAGGAAACTGCTTTTAAGACGTACTGCACTGCCCTATATACATCTGAGCTGTGGATACAGTACCCAACAGCGCAATGGAACAAGTTGAGGGTTTGCTACAACAATGCCTTTAGGCAACTTCTGCAACTTCCAAGATTCTGCAGTGCCTCTACAATGTTTACCGAAGGGAGGGTGCACTCATTCCCCGCCCTACTTCGCCACCGACTAGCCAGCTTCTAGGGGAGGACACGGAATTCAAACAACATCATTGTCGCGGCTGCATCTGAATGACTCAGCTCTCCTCTCAACGAGCGACGGATGCAGATGATGCGGAGATCTCCCTGAAGCACGCTCGATCAAAACGATATTCACCTTTTTTTTTTCGATAAACGCCATTCAACATCTCTCGGTTTCAACTCGTACGGCACCCAATTGTCTTGCTTTTGAATCATTTTCATGGCTTCAAGGCGTTTTAAAATTGCTTGTTGTGTCGCTTATAATAATCCAATGTGCCAATTTTTTAAAATTGATTTTGACCACTACTTACCGCTTAAGATATCTATAAAAAAACTGCGGAAGCAAAGTTGTACTCCAATATCTATATTTTAGTAAGAACCTATATTGATTTCAAAAGATGTACCTACCTAGATATAGTTGGATAATAAACTATTAGAAATATCGATAAAGAAAAAAGTCATACAAATATTGCAATATACTTTTATATATTAATATAAAACATATTTATGAGAACATCGTGCAATATAGTTTTTAATAATGAATACTTTGAGCAAGTGGATGAGTATGTGTATATAGGAAGTATGTTCTAGAGAGATGGAAAAGCTGACAAGGATATTGAAAGAAGGGTGAATGCAGGAAACTCCATTAATAGAGGACTGAACGCTGTTGAGGCTAAAAATAAATTGTCCAAAGGAACGAAGCTAGGAGTCTACAATTCAGTGCTTATACCAACCCTGGTGTATAGCAGTGAGGCATGGAATTGGCAGAAGAAGTATAAAAGTAGACTGAATGCTGTGGAAATAAGATCCCTAAGACGAATGTGCGGTAAAACCACGTATGACCGTGTTCGAAATATGGATATCCGAGAAGAATGCAAGGCTGATGTAAGCGTAAAGAATGGAATTAAGAATGAGACGCTTAGATGGTTTGGGCATGTAGAGCGAATGAACGAAGAAAGCAGTGTGAAATAATAAATTATGTGAAAGCGAATGAAAGAAGAAGTCGGGGATGCTCGAGGAAGACATGAAACGATTAAGTGAATCAAATACTTGAATCGGGCCGCGTGAAGAGTCAGAATAACAGAAGAGCATTTATAGGACGATGTATGAATGTGAACGAAGCATGGAGTGTGTGCCAAGACAGAGTTGTATGGCGATCCGTCCTCTCTACCCACTCCTGCGGGGAAATGGCGTGATGTTTAGTTAGTAAGTTTATTAATGCTGGTGTTCCAAAAGGATTCAACTCGGGTCCACTTATAATTAATAAGTTTCTCTTTGCTTGCAGAATTTTTACGAGTGTTGGCTACATCCAGAGATCGACACCTCCTGACTTCGGCGCAGGCCTCGTGGGAAATAAACTTGCCAGATGAGAAGAAATACGCTGCAGAGATCCTACCCTTGCTGAGAAATGCATCAAAGGCCAATGGTAAATAATGAAGGTTTTGATTTGGCATTTAAAATTTGACGCTTGGATTAATGTTATGATATTTACGTATCATATTAAATGTGTTCATTAAGTGAACCATTTCGTTAATATCATGACTCGCCTCATTTTAATAAATATAAATTTAGTATTTAAATTAAAACAAAATAACTTTGTATACATCACTTTATTAATATACAATATTACAACATGTTTCGTGAGCGACGCTCACATCTTCAGGTATTAATGTATTGAAGTTAACAGTTAAACTATAGAACAGTTAGATTTAAGTGTGGGGAGGGGGGGGGAGCGTAGGGGAAAAACCAGTAATTAACTGTTAACTTCAGTATACATTAATACCTGAAGATGTGAGCATCGCTCACGAAACATGTTGTAATATTGTATATTAATAAAGTGATGTATACAAAGTTATTTTGTTTTAATTTAAATACATATTGACATCACAAAGTGAAAACCTTTCAGAAGAAGAATTCTTCTTCGAAAAATTAAAATAAATTTAGTTTTGATGTAATATACTGCAGGTTTTTGTAGTCAATACAGTAAATAGTATGTAGAGAAAATATTTGTTGTATCAATGACTGGCCTCCATGGTCGAGTTGGAAGACGCTCGACTACGAATCCAAAGGTCGCGGGTCCAAACCCGGCGTGCGCAAATAATTTTCATTTAATTAATATGTGTCATAACACATTTAATTCATATAAAATATATTTGCGGCACGTCGCAGAGTGGTAGATAATCTAAGTATCGCCCTGGCGAAAGACCACCATTCAGAATTGAAACGTTGCTTGATTGAAATGGCTTTAGCCGTTTGTGACCAGATCTGAATAGCCAGGTACTTTCTGACCTTCCCCTTCCTAATGTACTTCCCCCCTCCACTACCTTCAGCCTCACAACATACCCCGATTGGGGATGCCATAGTCTCACTGGCTCTAGACGGTTGGGAGCATTTGGGACCCTTGTGTGGTATTCAATATAATTTTTTTTTTAAATGAAGTTTATTGTAAAACAAAAAAAACTTTCAAGTGCTCTGGTGAAAGCTTTTAAAAATGGTGCTTCGGCCCTTTTGCCTTTCCGGCGATGATATATTGACTATGTTTATCCTAACCACATTAAAGCCACTTAACCCATTATTATCAAAGATTAAGATCATGTCTAGTTAAAAAAAATCAATGAATGTCTTATTCCCACTGTATTATTTACATTAAAAATAATTTTTTTTAGGTAATAAGAATGTGGAAGAATACTGGGAAATGTTGGCCGAATACCCCGAGGGGTATAGCAAGGTGCAAGAACTGTGGGAGGAGGTTGAACCCCTCTACACCAAACTGCACAAATACATCACTCTCAAGCTGCAGCAGAACAATGGCTCCATCAGAGATGATGGGTCCATTCCTTCGCATTGGTTGGGTTAGTATTAAACCCGTTTAAATTATATTTTTACGAGTTGCGAGATTCTTCTAACCTCAAATAATTTTAAGACCTTGGACGATATGGAGAGGTACCTTTGCGAAGCAGTGTAGTCAGGAAGATTCACTTCATACTGACTGTAGCCTGTTAGTTACCGCCCATATGGAATTCTGACATTTTTAATAAACATATTTGAACACATAAAACAATATCAATACACCATTAAAATGATTTGTAAAGTCAAAATATCACAGAAACACTAATAACAGAAAAAATATTTTAGTTTTAAGCCACTTTATTTATACACATATAACAATTCGACCGGTTTCGGTTAAACTTAACCTTCTTCAGGAACGTATATATATATAATATATATATATATATATATATACGTTCCTGAAGAAGGTTATATATAATATATATATAACGTGTATATATATAAACTTAGTTTATATATATACGTTCCTGAAGAAGGTTAAGTTTAACCGAAACCGGTCGAATTGTTATATGTGTATAAATAAAGTGGCTTAAAACTAAAATATTTTTTATTTAAATTATAATGTCAAGCTACAAAGTGATTGCTTCCTTCGATAAACTAATAACAGAAGGTTTGCCTAAATAATGATGGAAGCTTTTTGTTGATTTGATTTTTGTATCATTTCATTGTAAATATTAATTTATAATAATTCTATTTTTATTCATGAAAACGAACGATCAACGAGCTAATACAACAATTAGTGGGAGAAGTAGAAAAATATCCCGTTTTATATAACTTCACCACCTTGCACACCACACACAAAACTACCGATTTGGATCACTTGTAAGTGGCCCGCGTATGCGGAGCTGCGTCGCACGAGTTGGTAAGAGTTGGTAACCGGCTAGTAATTTCAATCACAAACCAGTTCAGTTTCTTTTGAGTATCTCCGTGTGCACACGGCCTAAAGCAATAAAAAGCGAAGTTTGTTTGATTTCATGTTTCATGAAATATTTTACAAGCGAGTATCTGAAAGACTTAGTCCTGATGTTATTGTTACACATAAATAGAAATTGGGATCGATTAGTTCTCGTTGGTATGTGAAAGAAAAAAGGTACATTAAATCCGTGCTGTCTATAGTGCCATTGTCAATTTTATAAATAAAAAAGTTATGGAGGGTTTGTTTGGGGATTAGAGTTTTGTATTGTGCAAATAACTACGCATTTTGGACATTATAAGCATAAGAGGTAGAAAATGAAATCATTAATGTAATTACAACATTTTTTATCTATTAAAATGATTTTTTTTAAATATTAAAAAAATATATATAGGGTCCGCCAAATAACTTTTTTTTTTTGAAAAAAGGGCGCAAAACATCGAGTGTAGCTTCGGCTGTGTGGCACGTAGCGCCGTCCTGTTGAAACCAAATGTTGCCAATATCCTCCTCTTCAATTTTTGTGAACAAAAATTCGTTCAACATGGCCCGATAACGATCGCCATTGACTGTAACGGCCACTCCTTGCTCATTTTCAAAGAAAAATGGCCCAATTATGCCTCTGGACCAAAATCCGCACCAAACAGTGACTCGTTTTGGGTGTACCGGCTTTTCAATGTATGCGTGCGGGTTTTCTGTGCCCCAAATACGACAATTTTGCTTGTTTACATACCCGCCAAGATCAAAATGAGCTTCATCCGAAAAGATGATTTTTTGGCAAAATCGGCATCTTCTGTAAGTCGATCGCAGGCCCACTCAGCGAAGCGAAAACGCATTGGATGGTCAGTTGGCTTCAACTCCTGAACCAATTGGACTTTGTATGGCGTCATACCAAGGTCTTTATGCAAAATTCGTCTCAATGATGTCTCCGAAATGTTCAATTGTTGAGAACGACGGTGAATTGATGTTGATGGCGCTTCACGCACACTTTCTGCCACAGCATCGATATTCTCGGGTGTACGCACTGTTTTTGGCTTTTCACGCTTTGGTTTATCGATGAGGATGCCAGTTTCTTTCACTTTTTTCACAAGATAACGAACATACGGAGCTGACGGTGCTTCTCTTCTTCCAAAAACCGTACGCAATTTTCGCACACATTCTGCAACATTACCATGATTTTCAAAGTAATGTCGCAATATTTCCCAGCGTTGTTCAAGCGTATACACAACCATATTCGCTCAGCGGAAGGATAAAACTAATTATCTGTCAAATCAGACATGAGCTAAGTGTTACCATTCACGAAATAAGCACTAGTTGAAAAAAAAAAAGGTATTTGGCGGACCCTATATATTAACCTATCCCTGTATTTATAACTGTTACTGCCATCTATGAACATTTGGCCAAACTCATTGTGATTTTAGGGTGAAATTAAATGAAATATGTTTTTTGTCGTTGCAGGATCTCTGTTTGGAGATGATTGGTCAAATATTATCGATCTGGCGCTACCCGCACACAATATCTACGAGGAGATTAACAAAAATCTTAAACAAAAGGTAAAATTAAAAAAAGTAATTGATATTTTCAGTGCTTCAAATGCTTTCTTTCCAAGGAATATAAAATGTTCTATTTCCGTTTGAGCATCTTTCAAGATCCTTTAAAAACAAGATGTTTACTGTTTACTATTAAAAAATAACAATACCATAATTAGCTCAAAGTATATTGTGCCTTTTCACATCTTAATCATAAAGCATAGTAAATATTAATAATTGAGAAACTCTCGAATGGTGTTTTCTGAGGTCATGAAATTGCACAGAACTTTCCCTTTCAACACAACCATTTTCATATTTTACATCTTGAGCTACGAAACTTTGAAATATTAATGTAAATTTAAAATTTCAATTGTTAATAACAAAAAAATAGGTTTAATAAAAGAGGGTTGATTTTGAAAGAAGGGTGAATGCAGGAAACTCCATTAATGGGACGCTGTTGGTGCAAATGAAAAATTGTACAGAGAAGCGATGCTAGCAGTACACAATGAAGCGCTTTTACCAACCCTAGTGTATGGCAGAGAGAGATGGAACTTGGAGAGGAAGGATGAAAATAGACTGAATGCCGTAGAAATGAAATCCCTGAGGCGTATGTGCGTAGAACAGTGTGTAACCGTGTTGAAAATGTGGGTATCCGGAAAGAATGCAAGGCTGATGTAAGCATAATTAATTGGATTAAGAAATCGACTCTTAGATGGTTTGGGCACGTAGAGCGAATTAACAAAGAAAGTAGTGTGAGAAGAATATATTACTCGAAAGTGAATGGTAGAATGAGTCGCGGACGCCCGACCAAGACATGGTAAGATCAAGTGAATCAAATACTTGAGTCGGGCCATGTCAAGAGTCGAAATAACAGAAGAGTATGTATGAGACGATGTATGAATGTGAATGAAGTTAAGCATGGAGTGTGTGCCAAAAAAGAGTTATTTGGCGGTTCATCCTCTCTGCCTACCGCTGCGGAGAAACGGCGTTATGGTTAGGTTAGATTAGCTTAGGTTAGGTTATCTTTTGTTAAGTTAGGTTTGTTTAGGTTAGGTTAGGTTAGGTTAAGTTAGGTTAGGTTAGGTTAGCATAGTTAGGTAGTTATTTAGTGAGTTTGGGTTAAAATATTAGTCAAAAATAAAGTCGAAATAAAAAGTCGGGTAGTAAAGCTACTCATCTGTATTCTATACTATTTTCATGAATGAATGGAAAAAGAAGTCGAGACGGACGCCCGAGAAAGACATGGCACGATCAAGTAAATCAAATACTTGAATCGGGTCATGTGAAGAGTCAGAATAACAGAAGAGTATGTATGAGACGATGTATGAATTTGAATGAAGCAAGGAGTGTGTGCCAAGACAGAGTACCACGGCGGTCCGTCCTCTCTGCCTACTCCTGCGGAGAAACGGCGTTATGGTTAGATTAGGTTAGGTTTGATTAGGTTAGGTTAGGTTAGTTAGGTAGTTATTTAGTGAGTTCGGGTTAAAATATTAGTCAAATTCGGGTAGTAAAGCTAAGTTATTATACTACTAATACTTTATTCTATACTATTGTCATTTAAAATTTAAATATACAAATGTATGTATCATAGTATTCATCACTTCTTTTGATAATTTCAGTCTATCGGTGGAAGGAACGCTTTCAAAAGCGCCAGCTTGCTCCTGCAGCGCCTGGGCCTGGAGGACCTGAAGGAAACGTTCTGGAGGGACTCCGCCTTCGACAAGTCCTGCCCCACTCGACTGGTTGACTTCTGCGGCAACGGGATAGTGCAGGTGTTCACGTGCAACAACATCAGCCTGCCACTGCTGCTGGATGCGCACGAGGCCGTGATGCGCGCCAAGCACGCCGAAAGCAAAGTGCGCTTCCGGTCCAACAGCTTCATCATCCGAGAAGCGAACCGTTACTCGGGTAGGTTTATTCTATGTTTGGTTTGCGTCTTCGCTTTTAACAGATTGCTCGGGTTTGATTATCTGCTAAGCCGTCGTTTAGCAACGATATACAGTCGAACTTGGTTTTAACGGTCACGGCCTTAGAGTATACTAGAGGTAGCCCAAGCCAAGGCAGTGAAGTCAGTTTTGGACTTGTTTTTGATGATTTTAACATGACTCGGCGCAAATAGGCGTGGCTAAGACTAAGGCTACGGTATTTATACATCCATTCATATCACATATCGACATAATGTTTTTGTGTATTCGTATAGCCACCTTTTCACAGTATTTTTATCAACAAAAATATAGCATCTAACCTAAAAAACCGTTTAGTTGTGTCAAATTTAGTGGCAAAATAAAAAATGTGGGCGGAGTCCCGCCGTTAACCAGCGAAGATAGCCAGCTTAAGATCATTGCGACAGTATATAAAAGCGGTCCAAGAAATTTGTTGTCTCTTTCTCTCTCATGGTGTACGATGTAAAAACTCGGAAAAAGTGATTTATTACAATTTTGGATGGGTTGGGCAAAACAAATTAGCTATCCCTCCATATATTGTTACTTCAAGGTCACGGCTATAGTAAGAATAATATTTGGACGATTTTTGTGGCGCCGTTTTTGTGAAAAATCACCCCAAAAGTGCTGTACAGATCTTATTTTCTATCATTACATATTGATTCCTAGTTTAAATAAGAAAATATACAGGAACATACTGAATGATGTGTTGATGAGCAATTACTTAATGATGTGTTGGTTCGGGATTATTTTCATTCAACCGTGTGGGGTTATAACGAGGTCGCTTCACTGATATAACGTCCAAATAATATTGTCAACTCAATGCGCCCGGGTATGGGAAAAAAACTCAATTCTCATCTCCTTCTAAATCCTATAATTAAAGACAGTGGATACGATACAAATAAACATACATTTTACATAGTGAGGCATATCGGTCGACCACATCGAAATTGGAGCTTGTGGAATAAAATCAATGTCGAGTAACACTCGACATTGGAGTGTAGAGAGTTAATATCACAATGATTTCGTATATCAAAGCAGCTGGCCCATTATTCTTGCCAAATAAAATATTGTAACAATTAATGACATCTCTATTGCAGCCCTGGATGTGGCACTAACGGAACTTGGCTCCCTGCTGGCCATAGACGCTCACCAGCTTAACTCCGAGGGAGTTGTCTCTTTGAAAGTGTCCCAGACAGCTAAGAACCCGGGACATAAGGTTGCCCTACAGCTACTCACCGCCATGCGGGACCTGCCAAGGTAAGGATTTTTTAAACTCTGCACATTAATAAGCAACTATTTTCACTTATAGGCAATTTTGTTGACTTAACACGTCGTGTGCCGGAGGTGCCTATAGGCACCAGGCATTCGATGTTTTTTTATTTATTTTATGGATTCTTTCGTAATTCTCTGCTATATAGCTGGGGCTTATTCAAATATCCCTCATAATGTCTATCTAACTAGTACTGCGGCTCATTAGGCGTTATTACTATCACCATCTGATGGTTCTATTTAATTGACTGAATTGAAGTTTACATTAGTGAGTTTTTAGGAAAAAGGTCTTAACTGGATAAAAAACCCTAAGTCAGGCATTCAATATTATCTTTTCAGGAGTTTTTGACCTGCAAACCCTGTTTTCGCATATTTTAATGAACCGCAATCACTTGTCCACAAAACAGTCAATCCATAGAGATATTTAACAATGCGTTAAATTCGGTACAAGTCAAATAATAAATATTTGAAGTTTGCTTACGTCAGTAGGATGGAGAAAAAAAACGATTTTCAAAGTGACATAACTCTTTTTATTTACAGAAAAACCTCATGGAATTTCATTTTTATTTGGAAGTTAATTTATTCAGCCATACGAAAATATAACGAAACGACATCAAAATTTCGCATTTCTCAATCAAACTTTTTTTAGTGACATGAGAGAGAAAAAAAACAATTCTCTGAATATAAGTAGCAATTCCAGAAAAACCACTTATACCACAAGTATTCAATTTTTAAGAATACATAAACACGTTATCTGAGAAGTTAGCGTAATTGACTAAAACATCATTTTGTAAAACACAAATGAGTTTATACGAAATTACAGTCAGCAAGGTACGATGGAAATTGTGCCTTGCGGGAATCTGGCATTCCAAAGATTAAAAGTCAACCATATTATTGGCTTACCTATAAGTTTTAAGTTTTTCTGTTGACATTACTATTGGCAGTCGAAATATAGAGTTATCTCTGTAATAAAATAAAATAAATCAGTTAACTTTGGCAATGGATTAACGAAATTGGTGTTTTGTTTAAGTTTATTTGGCTACTAACTGACAAAAAGTATAAAATGGCCAAATTTGTGTCAATTCATTAATTTATTTATAATATTTTTTATTGTCACTGTGCTGTGCGGGTACTGGCTAGTGTAAGTAATTAGTGTGAGTATATGTGTAAGTAACATAATTCGAGAAGTTGTCCAAATATTTATAGAGAACTTCTCGAATTATATTAAAAATGAATTAAAATATAAAAGGCATGTTTTAGTATAGCACAATTGATCTGCAAAAAATATTTAAAACTCTAGAAGCAATTGGAAACAAAAAAAAATCATTAAATAGACATATGTATGTGTAAAAATATTAGAAAAAATGAGTGAGAGAAAAGATGTGTGTGGTGGTGTCCCCAAAGGATCAATTTTGGGGCCGACGCTTTATATTATATTTTTATTAATAATGAAAAAACTATTTAAACATGTTAAACATTTTGTATTTGTTGACAATGAACAATTATCCATTGCTATCGAACGTATTTAAAAAAATAACAGTAAATACCGCACAAGAGTTCCGACTGCTCCCAACTGTCCAGAGCCAGTGAAAATATGGTATCCCCAATCGGGGTATGTTGTGAGGCTGAAGGTAGTGGGAAGGGAAATGAGATGGGGAGGGGAAATAGCTGGGGAAGAGGAAGGTTGGGAAGTACCTGGCTATTCAGATCTTTTCACGAAACTCGGCTAAAGCCATTTCAAGCAACTTTTCGATTCAGAATGGTGGTCTTTAACCAGGGCGATACTCAAAGTATCTACAACTCTGGAACGTGCCGCAAATATACGTTATATTATTTTATATGAATTAAATGTGTTATGACACATTTTAATTTGATAAAAAGTATTGGCGCAGGCCGGGTTTGAAGCCGCGATCTTTGGATTCGTAGTCGAGCGTCTTACCACTCGACCACGGAGGCCGTCAATGCAATTAGACTTCACGGCTCTGCTCAAATGGTCTCATGACGTAAAAATAAATAAATAAAACAAATTGATGCACTTTAGAACTCCACATGCTACAGTTATATCCCATAACTTTACTTTTATTCATCAAAACATTTTGCAGTCATGCACATGTGAACGTATTGAGCTGGCAAATGAATGCGTTTATTTGGGAGTGAATGTTGATTACAACTTTAAATGGGACATCAAAATAAACAAAATTTGTAAAAGGCTACGGGCAATAGTAGGTACACTATACAAATTGAAATGTTTTGTTCCTGTGAGGATATTAATTATTCATTTGTCACTCGCAGAATCAATTTTTCGGTATGGAATATCCACTTGGGGACATTCTTGCAAAAACTTATTTAAATTATTCAGTTCAAAATTCTATAGTTAAATTAATAGTTAAAAATACACACATTCTCGCAGAGGCGAAGCATTTCACTGTCGTATCAGAATGTCAATATCTTGCCGGTGCGGTGAATGGAAGAAGAAGTCGAGGACGCCCGAGAAAGACATGGCACGATCAAGTAAATCAAATACTTGAATCGGGTCATGTGAAGAGTCAGAATAACAGAAGAGTATGTATGAGGCGATGTATGAATGTGAATGAAGCAAGGAGTGTGTGCCAAGACAGAGTTGTATGGCGGTCTGTCCTCTCTGCTCCCCCCTGCGGGGAAACGGCGTGATGGTTAGTTAGTTAGTAATAGTATATACATGTCTTAAGATGTGTGATTTATAATAATATGTGAATTTATAATTAATAAAATAATATGATTTCCATTGTATTATATTTGCTTTTGTATTAACATTGTATTCAAAATCCTGTTGCTAAACTACTTAATTATAGTTTAACGGAATGATGATATTTAAAGAACAATATAAATAAAATAAAGTAAAAAGTTAATTCAAGTTGAATTACAGGCAATTGTACTGTCTTATAGACCTTTGAGTTATTGTTGTACAAACATTAAATATCTATGTGAAGATGATATTTCTTTTTTTCTGTTAAATTGTGTTGGTCAGATTTTTAATGATTAATGATTAATAATAGAGCTATTAAAGAATACCCTTCAACCAGTTTACTGTGTCAGGGTTTTCCATTGTATCCCATTACCTAATGCCTGTTTTTCTACAAATTTACTACAGATTTCCCAGTATGCTGACACACGTCAGGAGATCCAGTAGCATCTTGCTGATATCTCGAACAATATCTTATTTGCAGTTATTAGGTGTACAACTTTGCTACCGCCGTTTTTTGATAACTAGGCTTTATTGCAAAAAAACTTGTCATACATTTATGATTCAAAGCATTGTCCATCGCTGGCCACTACTTGCTTCTTTCTTTTATCCGGGCAGTGTACGAATCCCGCGTTGAAAAAACTGGTCATCTTGTGAAGCGATCCACGAATGATCCAATTTTTTTACTTCTTCGTAAGACCGGAAGTGCTGTCCAACCAGGTCGTCTGCCATTGATCGAAACAAGTGATATTCAGAGGGAGCAACGTCTAAAGAATATGGCGGGTGGTAAAGAACTTCACATTCCCATTTCAACGTTTTCAAGTATGTCTTGACCACCCTCGCAACATGGGGTCGAGCATCGTCATCGTGCACCTCCCGCAAATGACGAGAATTTGGCTCGTAAACTGGCATTTTAAATCGACAATAACTTTATGATGCAGACACAAATCGATTAATCTTTCTATGGGGTTATGTTGACATATGTCTAAGTTTATTGTATGACATCTATAGTCTATTTTTATACCGCTGCTTACCGCTAAAGCCTTATATAGGAAAACTATGGATTCAAAGTTGTACACTTGATAGTTTATTCATTATCTTTTCAATGTTTCAAAATCGTTAAATGGAAATAAATTGGTGTTTTCAAAATGATAATCGTGTTATTCTTTTCAGGCTTGCATACTACTTGACTGCTGACAAGTGGAGGCTAAAGCTCTTGGAAACTGATGGACCTATCACCGTAGGATCTTCGTGGGCCTATGCCAGAAGGAACATCTCTAAAGTGTCTCCTACAGACAAGGGCTATCTGGGAGATGTGAAGATCTTATCCAATAAGCCTTACATCGGGTAAGATATTGCTTTTTCTTTAAAATTATCATAACCAACCATTACATCCATACGCAGAAAATTACATCCATACATGGCCTGTTCAAAAGAAAAGGTGAATTTTGAATCTTCGCGGGCTGTGTACATTTGATTATCGATTTTTTTGTTTTTGTTATGTTGATACACATATTTTTATCATATGTTAGCATTATCAGCCATTTTGGATTAGTGGTTTGTTTTTGACAACTGGAAAGGTTGGTCACGTTTTTTGTGTGTTCTTCGATTTTTTACTTTTGAAAAAAAATAATCAAAGAATAAAATCCATGATTGGTTTTTCCACAACTCCAGGACGCTCATCGTCATTAACATCTTCTCGGCCTTCTGTAAAGCGCTTGTATCACTTATAAACACTTTTTTGAGACAAAGTAGACTCACCGAATGCCAGTCAACATTTTAAGTGCGTTGGAGCACTTTATTCCATTTTTAACGCAAAGTTTAATACATATTCTTTTTTATTTTTAAAGTGGAAGTTGATTAAAATTTACCTGTAATTAATATATTTTTATTTCTTTCTTCTTTTTTCCAGCAACTTCCTTGGTGTAGTCCTTAAATATCAAGTATTGGACGCTCTGACCGAAGAACTCTTCGACCCTGACGCAGATATTGTGAAACACATTTCAGAAGGAACTCCAAAGATCAGGTAGCATTTCGTGTTACTTATGTAGTTTTAAGTGCAGCACAATTGTGTGTTTCTATTCTAGAAAGCTAAATCAATAATTGCTATTCATATTCTAACTTTAATCCTTGATTCGCTTTGTGATTTAATCACGAACGAACCTATCATTTAATCAATTTTGACTGATTTCTAGGGACATGATGGCCAAAGGATTCGCCCAGGAGTGGTCCACAATCATCAAGGACTTTCTGAACATTAGAGATGTTCGGTCAGATTCACTTCTAGAATACTTCCAGCCCCTTAGTGAATTTTTGAATTCTCAACTCGGAGACACGCCCAAAGAGGAAGGCGAACTGAAAGAGGACTATTACGTCCAAACAGACGACAAAAGCCCAGACGTAGACGAGTACGACTTCCCCGACAGTTCTGAAAATGAAAAAGAAGCTGTAGTCACTCCCGAGCCAGAATTTTACACAGAAAAAGCAGAAACTATCGAAGAAAAGCCAGAAGAAGAAAGCAATGATCTGATCGAGTCTCACAAAGAAGGAGAGCAGAAAGACCAAGACAATCCCTTCTTGGTAGCGAAGGACTCCAATGAGGCAAGTCCAGCTGCTTCTTCAAGCGACACTTTAGGTAGACAGGGAGGTCCACAGACGGCTGTAGGACCCTTGGCTTCCAAGATACCATATGCTTACATCGGTCTCGGAGTCCTGATTCTGATCGTCCTCATCATAGCCATGGTTATCGTCAGGAAGAGGTACAAGCACAAGAAGGAGCTGGAGAGAGAAAGGCGCGACGGAACGGCCTGAGAGTTCTACGTCTGAGTGAAGTGCTCAAAAGATTGGTGAAGAATTAAGACTTCCAACGTAGAAAGTAAAGTGCGGGTATGTTTAAGGTGAAAGTGATCTAGTGGAGTGAAGGTAAAAAGCCTGTCAAGGGACTACGCAATATTGACCGTTTTATTCGTGCCCTGAATGGCATTTACAAAAGTATCAATAGGTTTGTCAAATGTACTTTTAACTGTATTGGCTTATTTTCGGCCATCCCTAAAACACTGTCTTGAATTGAATAGAAATTTTGATTGCATAATGCAATTAATAAATTTGCTTTACCAATAACAATAATTATTTTTAATTTTGAAGCTGTTACTTCGTGGTGGAACTCCATTTTAATGATTTAATAATACATTTTTTTAAAACTTTATTCCACTATTTTTTATTAAGACCTGATTGGTTTCACATTAAATATTAAGTAAATCTATGGTATATACATATACTATTAACGTCCGGAATAGATGCTTATTAAATTTACAAGTATATCATAGTGAACATTTGTTACTAAGGGTTTTGTTTTATTGCTGACAGGGGAGGCTTTACAATAACATTCAAAATACCTTCGGGTAGTCTTATTACCTTCTGGAAGACGGGTTACATAGTGATGAGTTAGATGCGTCTGTGTTTTTTTTTTAAATTATATAACGTCTATTGTTGTCAGCTTTATTTATAACAGTTGGCTATTTTTTAATTTACGCTTCCATTTTCCCTTCTCTGTTTGCTTAGTGTATTTTATAGAAGTTATGTTTACATTGGTGGATTGGTAAAATATCTTTTCACAATAATAAAAGGTACACATCAGGGTATTATATTTTGTTGTACTCTCAGAGCAATGATGTACAAGAGAGAGCGCTGCTGTAGTCAGTTTTTATGAGGTTTGCCGGACTCAGCTAGAACGGGCGTGGCTAGGATATTTATACATCCATTCATAGCACATGTCGACATATTTTGTTTGTTTATTCGTATTGCCACTTTTTTACAGTATTGTTATTGACAAAAAATATAGCGAGTAACCTAATAAGCCGTTGAGTTATGTTCATTTATTTCACTTATCAAAACGTGTGGACGGAGCCAACAGAGACGCGGATAACAATACTTTAAAGCGGTGTGATAATTTGGGAGATTTTGCTGTCTCTTTCTTTCTCATTGTGTACGACGTAAAAACCCTGAGAAAGTGATTTATCCCAAATTTGTATAGGTTGGGTAAAAAGAATTAGCTCTCTCTCCACATATATTGTTACTTCAAGTTTGTACTACTATTACTTACCAGTCTGAAGAAGCCCATCATAAGGTGAAACCGGTTAGGTCTTAATAAAAAATGGTGGAATAAAGTTTAAAATTTAGCATTATGAAATCATTAATAACAATTGTTATTTTATCCGTCTAGTGAGAACTAATTTTATTGATTGCAAACATAAAAAACTGGAACATATGGTTGGTTTATTAGTCCTACGTACCTTCTTTCTTTCTAAAATAAATTGGTCAGGGTTGCTTTGAACGTTGACAAATAACTTTCTAAAAGCACCTTGTACATTTTTGTTCATCTTAACCCAAACTTGAATAATATTTTTTTTATTGTTGCTTGAATATTCATTTGTGTTACTAATGTAGATTTCGATACTAACAGAACAATGTAACATATAATAATACATTTTGAATTTATCATTAGCGATTATAGTAGTTAAATTTCGTACAGAGGCCAAATATAGGGAATGATATTTTATTTGTAAGTTTAACCCTAGATACAAAATGATAAGGTTTGTTGGTTTTCTATAATTTTTTTGAAAATTAAAAACGAAACCGATTTGTATTTCATCGTTGCTTGTTCTTTTTAATAGCGACCTACTTTTGAACAATTTTATTTGAATTATTTTAACATTGTTCAACAAAAAACATTATTCTTAACCTTTATGTGACTGACAGGGTATCCCGGTACCCTTTCCGGTTTTCAAAATAGATTTTTTAATGATACAGTAAGTCTAACCGGCTGAAACTTCCTGACTTCTCCACAATAGTGAACATTAACAATTAAAAATAACCATTGGATATATCGAGGGTGGTGTGTGAGCGGAAAACGCAAAGTAAAACTTACACCTTCTGATGAAAGGGTATCCAGGTACCCTCATGTGTTTTTTATGGAATTTCAAGCTTGTTCATATTTACTAATAATTTTATCTTATTTTAAATGATAATGATGATGTACTGTTGTGTTCCAAGTACATTACCTGTATCCTTAATACTATTTCAATCACCTACTGAATTAAAAACACCAAAAATGTGGTACTGGGTGAAATTCCTATCCACTTCCTCAAGTCTTGAACTGAGTCGAAATGTATTACGTCACAAAAGTAGTCAAGCAAACTTCAGAAAATTATATACTTTAAAAGAAACCTTCATATCAATTTTAAAAAGGTGTAGTTTTCTTCAGTCACATAAGGGTTAAAGTTATTATTTACTGTAAAAACTTTTTTTTAAATGTGAAAAAAAAAACTGTTAAAATAAAATTGGTAAATTTTCCTTCAAACTTACTTTTCTAACAAGTTTTTTTTGTGAAATTAACAATCATCGTGATTTATTAAATAAGCGAAGTGAAATGAGCTAAATATTAATATCGTGTACAGGAAATAAACTCTTGTAGGTTTAAAAAAATGCATGATTTTTTGATAAATTATTTGTATGCAGGGAAATGTCAAGTAAATTAGTATGTGTCCAAGGAAATATTAAAATAATACTGAATGTGCTTTTATTTTAATTAAGTCTAAAACATGTTAAATGTATCATGTCGACGGGTTGAATTTGTTATGTGCTAATATTCTTACATTTATAGCTTTCTCCCTTGTAGTAGGTATTTATTTGTATAAACAAAAAGTTTTTTGTTTTAAATTCATTAGAACTAATTAATTCATAAATCTGCATGCATGTGTTATGCCTGGATTAACATAGATTTAATTTATTTCTAATCTTGTTTAAATTGTTGTTTGTATTGTATATTTCTGATAAGACAAGTAAAAGAGGATTTTTTTTTCAGAGTTTGAAAAATCACCTTTTTCTTCTAGTGGATTTTTTTTTGTTAATGTTTCATTGCGGTCTTCAACCTAAACAATTCTTTCGGCAAAGCATTTATTTTTATTTCGCTCTAAAACAACAAAGAAAAATTTCTAATTTTGTGATTTTTCCACAAAGGGTTGGCAATTACTATTTTCATACTCAGTTTTAATAAATTTAAAAAAACTCTTCAAAATAAATATTGTTTTTTCCGTAAAAAAATTTAAAAATTGAAAAAATAATCATTACAAAAAAGTCAAGGCACACCCCTGGTAGGTAGGTACTTATAATAAACGAATGTTTTACAATAGGTCTAACACACGACTCACCCTAAAAAGATTATACAATCTTTTTAATACAAAGTTCATGCTTTAGTTCAGTACTTTTTAATATAATATCGATGTTACCAAAATAACATAAAATTACTTAAATATGTTTACATTATATTGTAATGTAAATAGTAAAATTATAATTATTAATTATTGTGACATTAAGGCGGGTTTTTAATATAATTGTTTTTATTTTACAGGTAATATTTTCGGTTAGGATCATTTTGTCAAACAGTCTTTTTTTAAAGTTATTGTTTTGTAATATTGTCCCTCTAGTAGATATTAATTTATTTAGTTGATAAAAATATCTGTGTTTTGGATAATAAAATAAAAAATATTCATTTTTCAATAAAATTTATATTTCTTTTCTGCCTGTTTAATACTATATTACTGTTCTTCTTCTATGAAGTAAAAATACAGGGTGCTATTTAGCGTTGGAAAAAACTTCAATGTTTTGTGAATGCTTCGCGAATCGCTAGTTCTTTAAAATGAACCCTTCGCAGTGAACACTTCAATTGAAGTCGAATTCGCAAAATAGAGATTTTAATTTATCCGGTTATTTGTTCAGTTCCGAAAAAAACACGTCTTAGTCAGTAGGGACTTGAAAGTGTAAAGAACTGGAACTGGTTCATCGCCTAAAAAAACACGTACTAGTTGGTAGGGATTTAAAAACGAAAAGAACTGGAACTGGTTCCTCGCCAAAATGAAAAAAGTACTAGTCGATAGAAATTTGAAGGCTTTGAAGTTCAACTTCACAACTGAACTGCTGCAAATTGAAGTAGTTCTTTGTAATCTAACTTCCTTTGAAGTATTTGTTAAATGAAGTTAATGAAATAAATGAACCCTAAAATGAACTACCAACTTCAATTGAAGTTTTTTTTCAATGAACAATGAATGAAGTAGGAACTGTTGCCAAAAGAGGTAGTTCTTTAAAGTAGTTCTTTCAGAACGGTCACAACGGTAGTACTATTCGTAACTACGTTCCACGTTTATTGCCAAATAGAATTCTTACATGTGAATGACGGATCAATTCAAACTGACGAACAGTGACGTGTTTCCCTGTGCCCTGTGGAACGACTTAAAACCATTTTGGCTGCGTCTGTTTTAGATCGGTTCAAAGCGAAGAGGCGGCACAACGCGCGTGGTGCGCTGCGCGCATACCAATCACATGGCTGTTTGCCACGCCAGGTGTCAGCAATGAACGATCGGTAAGATTTTTCTTTGGGAAGTTGAATCTTAATATTTTTACTGAATTTAAAGAACTATTCGAAAATTCGCCAGTGAAAAGCACAGACCACACTTATTCGTAAGTAAATTTATTCAGCCCTACCAAAATATAATAAAACGATAAAAAATCTTCACATTTCCTAATCGGACTTGTTTTAGTGACGTGAGGGAGAAAAAACCAATTCTCCGAATATAAGTAGCTATTCCAGAAAACCACTTGTACCATTAACATTATTATTTTTTTTCGTCCTCGTGCAAATATAAGTAGGTATTCACCCTAAAATAATAAAAAAATAGAGATGGTCGATATTCTTGTCTCGGTTAAAAGGAACCGTCTATGTTATTTCTCCGAGGAACCGGTTACAATTTTTCGCAAATAAAAATGGAAAATATCCATGAATAATTTCAAATCGGTTCCACAGATTCAGTGCTTTTCGTTATCAGAATGTCTTTAGCAGCCCCCCCCCCCATGAAATAAAAAAAAACACACAGGAATCCTTTCTTGATATTATACTATGGCTTAAAAATCATCTTTTTGGAACCTTTTTGGCACCAGAAACCGGTTCCAAAAATAATTGGTTAAATAACCGGTTCCTCGCAACTCACCGGTAACTGGAACAGTGACACCCAATTCTGATATCAACCATTCCTAGGATGCAGTGTTTTCGTCCAAAGATCTACCATAGGGTATGGCCTTAGAGGTGGTCGATATTTCTGTTCCGGCTTAAGGGAACCGGTTCCAAGACAGTCACTGGAACCGCCGATATTATTTCTCCGAGGAACCGGTTCTGGACACTAAATGCTGTTTGGCTTAAAACATCCCTTTCACGAGTTCCACAGACGCATTGCTTTTCGTTTTTCGAACATTGATTCATTTTTTTTCCTAATAGCTTAGTCTATTAATATATCAATAGATGTCGTTGCATGTACTCGTATACACTATATAAAATAAATTTCTCAAATATGAATCTCAGGGACCAGGAGCACAAGATCTTTTCCCTAAGAAAACACTAATGTAAAAATAAACTCAGTCAAGTAAATAAAACCATCAGATGGTGATAGTAATAAGGCCTAATGAGCCGCAGTACTAGTCAGATAGTCATTATGAGGGGTATTTGTATAAGCCCCAGCTAGTTAGTAGAGGATTACGAAAGAATCCATAAAATCAAAAAAAAAAGACCAGGAGCACATAAATCAAAGAAGCCTAATGAATTGGTTTGGTCTACTCAACAATAGATGTCGTATAGTATGTCATGTAAATATAAATGCTATGAAATAAATTACTCACATTTGAATCTCAGGGACCAGGAGCACATAAATCAAAGGAGTGTAATGAATTATTTTGGTCTACTCAACAATAGATGTCGTTACACGTAAAATATAAAATATAAATGTTATTAAATAAATTTCTCACATTTGAATCTCAGGGACCAGGAGCACATAAATCAAAAGAGCTTAATGAATTAGTTTGGTCTACTCAACAATAGATGTCGTTACATGTTATAAATACTGTAAAATAAATTTCTAACATCTGAATCTCAAGGGCCAAGAGCACATTAATCAAAGAAGCCTAATGAATTGGTTTGGTCTACTCAACAATAGATGTCGTTACATGTAAATATAAATGCTATAAAATAAACTACTCACATTTGAATTTCACGGACCAGGAGCAGATAAATCAAAGGAGCTTAATGAATTAGTTTGGTCGTTACATGTTATAAAGACTATAAAATAAATATCTCACATTTGAATCTCAGGGACCAGGAGCACATACATTTTGAAATTATTTAAATTTGTAAGTTAGGATGTGAGTGTGAAATCAGGTTTGTACGGCTTAAAAGTTTAGTATGCACTTTAAAGTTATATTAACATGCAATAAACTTTAAATGAAAGTTGTTTCAAACATTTAGATTGCGATATCTGAAAGCTGTGGTGACTTTTGTCTTGAACGGCCTGGTATCAGAAGTCCAGTATGCTATTGCAAAATATTGACATTTTTAAACGTCAACCTGCGCATTTGTCTTTTGAAGTCAGAGATGAGCTAGCATTAAATATTGTAGTGTTGTTAGTTTCAAGTTTGACCACCTGCATGGTCTGCAGTGGGAAGAGGCTCGACTACGAATCCAGAGGTCGCGGGTTCGAACCCGGCGTGCGAAAATAAATTTTATTTAATTAATATGTGTCATAACACATTTAATTGATGTAAAAAATATAATATAGAATATTTGCGGCACGTTCCAGAGTGGTAGATACTTTAAGTATCGCCCTGGTGAAAGACCACCATTCAGAATTGAAACGTGGCTTGAAATGGCTTGAGCCGTGTTTGGTGACCAGATCTGAATAGCCAGGTACTTCCCAACCTTCCCTTTCCTCATCTCCTTCCCCTTTCCACTACCTTCAGCCTCACAACATATCCCTATTGGGGATACCATAGTCTCACTGGCTCTAGATGGTTGGGAGCAGTTGAGACTCTTGTGCGGTATTCACGTAAAACAATGGACCTTACAATAATGCTGTGTATGTCAAAAGTAGAGCAGCCACTAATAATCCAAGCAACATTTGTTGCGTCTACGACTCGTTCTTGTGTTCAACAGCTCGATTGTTGAATAATTTGCCAGACTCTTTGTTTCCAGCCTTTTTGTTTGAGTCTTCCACTAAAAAGTGCTGTAACCTTGAAGTAACAATATATGGAGGGATAGCTAATTTGTTTTACCCAACCCATCCGAAATTGTAATAAATCACTTTTTCCGAGTTTTTACATCGTACACCATGAGAGGTGGACCGCTTCTATATACTGTCGCAATGATCTTAAGCTGGCTGTCTTCGCTGGTTAACGGCCCACATTTTTTATTTTGCCACTAAACTTGACACAACTAAACGGTTTTTTAGGTTTGATGCTATGTTTTTGTAGATAAAAATACTGTGAAAAAGTGGCCATACGAATACACAAAAACATTATGTCGATATGTGATATGAATGGATGTATAAATACCGTAGCCTTAGTCTTAGCCGCGCCCATTTGCGCCGAGTCATGTTAAAATCATCAAAAACAAATCCAAAACTGACTTTACTGCCTTGGCTTGGGCTACCTCTAGTATACTCTAAGGCTGTAACACTGATCTTGGATCGACTGAGTGTCCATCTTCGCTTCTTCAATAGATGCATTTGATTATTTTTTTTCGAGTCAAGTATTCTAATCCTTTTTAGAAGCAAACTACCGCCTTCCTTCATGCTCTGATATATTCTGCATTAGGGGCTATTTCACCACTTCTCAATAAACTACTATTCATTAGATAACTCTAATCATCGGAACATTCGTTAGTTGTCTCCTTCCGCAAGTTTGGCTGGCAACGCCGCTTTTTTTCAAACCTTATCCCGTCTGCTGTCACGTCTGTCAATACAATGCCGATTGCCGTTTTTTCTATCATAAACATAAACTAACTTTCACAACACAACATTCGCGCGCGAAGCTCATTACATCCCTCTCACCAAATAGTTAAACGCGTCTCTATATTTAAATAAAACATATTTCTATTTTATAATTTTATTATTAAATTATATTAGTGAAGTGCATTGAGGAGTGTCTATTATTGCTTGGTGAAGGTTGATAGTTTGTAAGCATGAACATGTTGTATGTGGGTATATTGTACTGCCAAAGGGTTATTGAGAGGTGGTGAAATAGCCCCTTAGTCTCAAATCGTGTATTTCAAATTTATAAAACAAAAAGTAAATGCTAGTAATGTAGCCTGGCACGTTGTTGTGAGTCACATGACCGGGGGCGCGCCGCACTGAGTGAGGCATCTCAAAACCCTAATCTCTTCATCAAAACGTTCGTCATCTAGACGTGGAAAGTTTAATTGGAAAATTTCGCCGAAGAAAAAATCACGTTAAAGTATTGCGCAATCCATGATTCAATATAACCTCAAATTTGTATAGGTTGGGTAAAAAGAATTAACTCTCTCTCCATATATTGTTAATCCTAGACTCCATCACAAAACTACAAATTTATACGTTATTTGAAATGGCTTAAGCTTTAGTAATTAAATCTTCATGGCGAGGTGCTAACGACCCTTTCTCTTTACCCTCCCATATAACTCGCCTTATAACACTTTCCAAAAAAAAACGCCTGATAATTGCACATAGCTCAAGCCGGCCTCCGTAGTCGAGTCGTTGAGAGGTTCGACTACGAATCCAGAAGTCACGGATTCAAATCCCGGTGTGCGCAAATAAATTTTATTGAATTAATTTGCGTCGTAACACATTCAATTCCTAAGAGCAATAATATACAATAGAGAGCCCTGCTGTAGTCAGTTTTGATGAGCTTTGCCGGACTCGGCTAGACCAGGGTGTGACTAGGACTAGGACTAGGGTATTTATACATCCATTCATAGCACATGTCGACATAATGTTTTGTTTATTTGTATAACCACTGTATTTTTTATCTGTATTTCACAGTATTTTTTAAACAAAACTATAGGATATAACCTAAAAAAAACCGTTGAATTATATCCTGTTATGTCCTGTTATAAAACGTAGTGGGCGGAGTCGCCGGAGACGCGGGAGACGGAGAGCATGCTTACATACCAATTCATTTTGAGTTCATTTTGTTCAATTAATTAAATAAAACAGTAAAATGTCCCTTCTCTCTCTCACAGTTTACTACCTAAAAACGCGGAGAAAGGGATTTATCTAAAATTTGTATAGGTTGAGTAAAAAAATTTAGCTCTCTCTCCATAGATATATTGAGTCTCAACTGCTACCAATCTTCTAGAGCCAGTGAGACTATTGCATCCCCAAAATGGGTATGTTGTGTGGCTAAAACTAGTAGGGAGGGGAAGGAGATGAGGAAGGGGAAGTACCTGGCTATTCAGATATGGTCACCAAGCACGGATATAGCCATTTCAAGTGACGTTTCAATTCTGAATGGTGGTCTTTCACCAGGGCGATACTAAGAGTATCTACCACTCTGGAACGTGCCGCAAACATACTATATTTTATTTTATATTAATTAAATGTGTTATTACTCATTTTAATCAAAATAAAATGTATTTGCGCACGCCGGTTTTGAACCCACGACATCGGGATTCGCAGTCGAGCGTCTTACCACTCGACCATGCAGGCCGTCAAATGAATGTATATTCTTGCTATGAAATCGGTTCTTTTAAAGATAAACATAATCTGCGTAAATCTCAGTGAACACACACTTACCAACGTTCAGTCCATGAACAATGAAACCGATAAGTGTAGTGCAACAATGCCAATGTCATTATGGAATGAGCATTTTCCGCTCTAAGCGAGAAGGTGGCATAGATACAACTGTATTCGTCTGTATTATGTTGTTTTCTGTCACGCTATACCGGTAGTTTGCACTGGTAGTTTGAATTGCAGCATTTTCCCCCACTAAACCAATTAAACTGTTCAACAATCAACGCGTAGCGTCTCGTATGATTTTTTCAATCAAATTATCATTTCATAACTGCAAAGCTCACGCCGAAAACTATTTTACCACCTTTTGACTACTAGGTCCCAGACAGGTCGATGAAATAGGATATCTAAACGTTAGAAAGAATTTCGATAAACATAGAAAAGAATACTTTAAAGGAGATAGCCGTGTAGTTCTCACATGGTTGTGCAAACTTTTTAACCAGTGTTTAGAGGAGGGTTACACGTCATTACATTGAAAATGGGCTGTGATCATGCCTCTGTAAAAAAGGTAAAGGGTCACGCATGGAATGTGGGAACCATGGGGCTTTAGCCTACTAAGTTCAGTTGGCAAGCTGTATGGTGGAATATTGATTGAAAGGGTAAGAATGAAAACAAAAGATAAAATACGGGACGTCCAAGGTGCTTCCACGAGTGGAAGGGGGTGCATGGATCAAATTTTCTCATCGTGCATTCTTACATCCCTGTCAAAAAACCGAAACCTTTTCTGTGCTTTTGTCGATTTGCAAAAGGCGTATGATCGAGTTGATGGGGAAGGTGATAGGTAAGAGGAAGGTTGAGAAGTACCTGGCTATTCAGATCTCATCACCAAACACGATTAAAGCCATTTCAATCAATGTTTCGATTCTGAATAGTGTTTTTTTACCAGGGCGATATTAGAGTATCTGCCACTCTGATGGGCAAACAAAAAGTAATAAAAAAAAGGTTTTTTGAAAGGTGCTAATACGAGTTCACCCCTGTTTCAAGGCATTTCAAATCAATTTTTAAGTGCAATAATTATTGATAAAAATAATAAAACACACGAGTTGTACTTGTGGAGTACGAATGAACCAAATGTCTCCATCTTTGAACAAAACTCCTAAATGCACGAACACTACTTAAATAACGGTTTATGAGATTATGTTTTACTTTATCAAAAAAACCTTAGTTTTATCTTTTCGCTATGGCAATTCTATTAAAATAAAATATTTCCGCAATCGCAAGAAATCGTAAATAGTTCTGATAATATAAATCATATGAATGCATGATTAAAGCAAGTAGCCATAAGAAAATATATGCTAAAAATTTAGTGTAGAGCAGGGTATAAACTTTGTGGCAAAACTAAAAATAATTGATACAAAAAGAAAACCCCACTCAAAAAAAGTGTGTGCCATCAAAAATCCACCAACTATTTTTCATGAGTGTTATACTTCGAGTACATAGAGTGGTACCTATCCAAGGCAGTGTAGTCAGTTTTTGATGATTTTCGCCGGACTCGGCAGACCTGGGCGTGGCTGGGACTAGGGCTAGGGGATTTATACATCCATTCATAGCACATGTCGACATAATGTTTTTGTTTATTCGTATAACCACTTTTTCACAGTATTGTTATCAACAAAATATAGCATACAACCTAAAAACCGCTTAGTTGTGTCCAGTTTAGTCGCATAGTAAAACATGTAAGCGGAGTCCTCGGAGACGCGGGAGACCAAGATCATCCTTACAGTACATAAAAGCGGTGTGTTATTTTTGTTGTCTCTTTCTCTCTCATGGTGTACGACGTAAAAACCCCGAGAAAGTGATTTATCCCAAGTTTGTATAGGTTGGGTGAAAATAATTAGCTCTCTCTCCATACATTGTTACTCCAAGGTAATAACAAACTAGGTTGCCCAATGCTGTTTTTTGCGAGTGCATAATATTGCCAGAACTGCGTGCACGCCGTATACTCAGCGCGGCGGGCACAAGGTCCAACCTTCGATAGGAAACCGGGGGTAAGCAGTTTTATCGCAGCGTCGGCAGTAGTCAGGATCTAGTGGTACCTGGAGCATAGGACTCTATCGTATCCGGGTCATATCTACACTTTCACCGATGCAAATTAGTGTATTTTACCTGGATTAACTTGTAATTTAACACCATGAAGGTAAGTAAAGAAATTCATTAAAAAATTACTTATAAAATTGATTTGAACTCGATCGTTAATTAAACCTTGAACTTGAACTAAATACCACCAGCTTTGAGGGCAGGCAGATAATACAGTAAGACACACATTTCAAATGTCAACAGAAGCCTTCGAATTAGTTTAAAACGACTTATTCTAAAAAAATATTATTGATTTCATGATATTTTTTTTTAAATTTCAAATAAAAGTAACTTTGTTTTGATAACACGTTATTAGATACATATACCAACCGGTTTCGGCTCTACCTGAACCATCTTCAGGGTTAAACAAATATGTATGAAATTTAATACATATTTGTTCAACCTTGAAGAAGGTTCAGGTAGAGCTGAAACCGGTTGGTTTATGTATCTGATGTGAAGTGGTGTCAAAATAAAGTTACATTTATTTAAAATTTAATTATGTCTTACCACAAAATTAGTGCTTCATGTCAAATATTTTTTTTACTTGAATACCGCATAAGAGTCTCAACTGTTCCCAACCGTCTAGAGCCAGTGAGACTATGGCATCCCCAATTAGGGTATGTTGTGAGGCAGAGGGTAGTGAAGAGGGGAAGGAGATGAGGAAGGGGAAGGTTGGAAAGAACGTGGCTATTCAGATCTGCTCACCAAACACGACTAAAGCCATTTCAAGCAACGTTTAATTCTGAATGGTGATCTTACATGAGGGCGATACTTAGAGTATCTACCACTTTAGAACGTGCCGCAAATATACTATATATTATTTAACTTACGAACCATCACGCCGTTTCCCCGCAGGGGTAGGTATAGAGGAGGGACCGCCATATAACTCTGTCTTGGCACACACTCCTTGCTTCATTTACATTCATAAATCGTCTCATATATACTCTTCTGTTATTTTGACTCTTCACATGACTCAATTCAAGTATTGGATTTACTTGATCGTGCCATGTCTTTCTCGGGCGTCCTCGACTTCTTCTTCCATTCACTTTCGCATCATATATTCTTTTCACCCTCCTTTCTTCGTTCATTCGCTCTACATTCCCAAACCATCTAAGCGTCCCTTTCTTGATCCTATTCATTACACTCACATCAGCCTTGCATTCTTTCCGGATATCCACATTTTTAATACGGTCATACATGGTTTTACCGCACATACTTCTCAAAGATCTCATTTCTACAGCATTCAGTCTACTTTCATCCTTCTTCTACCAGTTCCATGCCATACATCAGGGTTGGTATAAGAATTCCATTGTGGGCTGGTAGCTTCGCTTCTTTGGACAATTTCTTATTTGCGCCAACAGCGTTCAAACCTCCATTAATGGAGTTTCCTGCGTTCACCTTTCTTTAAGAGTCAGAATAGCAGGAGAGTATGTATGAGACGATGTATGAATGTAAATGAAGCAAGAAGTGTGTGCCAAGACAGAGTTATACGGCGGTCCGTCGTCTTTGCCTACCCCTGCGGAGAAACGGCGTGATGGTTAGTTAGTTAGTTAGGTGGTTTAAACAATTTTTATATGTTTTATTTATAAATATGGCAAGCCACAAAGATGATGCTTTTTACGAATATGATTTTATGTTAGCTTAAATTGGGTTAAGCCTTGTTTGGTGACCAAACTCCGAAACTTCCTCTTTCTCATCTCCTTCTCATTCCAGCACCTTCAGCTTCCAATATACCTAGGTATTTTTCAAATTTAAATAGCTGTAATGCTTCTTATGTGAACACATACACTTTGTTTATAACCACTTTATTATTTAATATTATGTCTACCGGTTTCGGAAGTACCCTTCCATCATCAGGACAATATTAAATTAACCTTTATCCGCCCTGGTGAGCACTAAATTTTCTTCATCTAAAATTCTACGAATGTTTTCAATGTGTATATTCTCCATATTATTGACCTTTGTAATTTTTGTTATTTGATGTTTAATGATTTCCGCACTTTTATATTGAAATGCTTTAGGTTGATTGGTTAATGCACTTTCAATATCTACTGCCTCATTTTCAATAGCATTATGAATATTATTATTATTATAATTTAAGTTATATTTTAAACCTTTAGATAATAACTTCATCTCTTCTGGCAGAAACACATGTGGAGATACATTCTGCACACAATCAAAAAATGTATGTTTTGGAGTATCTGGAGAATGTATATGATGTAATGTGATCATATAAAAAATTATATGATTACATTCATGAAACATCACGTTGCAAGAAGGTCACATATAGTCGAGTCGTTTAAATAGATTGTGGGTAAATGCCACATTTTCAAACGTCCATTTTCTGTTTGTTTATCGTTGTATGTAGTCCTTAATCGTTTCCCATCGAAGAACGTGATGTACTGACTATTGAATCAAGCATAAAATAATTGACTGATTTTCCTTTCACGAAATTGTGTTACCATTTAGAATTGCGGTCTTTTACCAGGGCGATACTGAGAGAGTGGCGGGAGTGAGATACCCTCTGGCACGTACCGCAAATGAACCATATTTTATTTAGTATCAATTAAGTGAGAAAAAATACCAATTTTATAAATTTGATTTATTTGGGCACGCCAAGATTTGAACCCGTGACCTCTGGATTTGGAACCAAGGACTTTAACCCCACTGCCACGGAAGTCGTGATGGCGACATAATTTTACCGTACAAAGCAGAACATAATTTGATTTCCCCACTTGGAAACAATTATATATTTACATTTTATTTTTTTTTAAAGAAAGACAAACATTCCCGGGTTACGAATAACCTGACAATATTTGAAAAAAACTCTTACTGCCATCATAAGAAGAGGAAGATGTTGCTTGTGCAATGATGGAGGACTTAGCCAGCAGAGGAATTGAACGCACGCCCGGGTGGGAATCCGACGCGTTTGTCCACTCAGCTACCGACCGGTCAAATATACATATTAATGAAACTCCAGGACTGAGTTGTTGGGCTAAAAAAAACGCGTTTAAGAAGCGAAGCTAGCACTCCACAATGGAGTGCTCATACCAACCCTGATGTATGGCAGTGAGGCATGGCACTGGCAGAGGAAGAATGAAAGTAGACTGAATGCTGTAGAAATGAGATTCATGTGGCGTATTTTCGTAAAACCACGTATGACTGCGTTGAAAATGTGAATATCCGGAAAAAATGCAAGGCTGATGTAAGCCTAATGAATAGGATTGAGAAAGATACGCTTATGGATTGGGCATGTAGAGCGGATAAACGAAGAAAGGACTGCGAGAAAAGTAAAGTGATAGAAGTGGTAAATGAAATACTTGATTCGGGCCATGTCAAAAGTCAGAATAACAGCGGTCGATCCTCTCTGCCTATCCATGCGGAAAATTCGGCGGCGAATTCCAAAGTGATGTGATAGTTAGTTAGTTAGTGTTCATGTGCTATAAGCAGTAATTTTTTACGGGTTAAAGTAGGTGTGTTCAAAGAAAAAAAAGTTACGAATATAACTATTGAAATTGGCACAACAACCCAAGCGAGTCGCAAAAATAAACAATAGCCTAACTAATATTTGCTTTCGCTCAACATTCCTGCCTATTGTCAACTGAAAATGTACAGTGTTTAAATCAATCTTTTGTTTCTTGATTGTAGTCAATTCTAGTTGCAATAAAAAATAATATAAATATGTGGGTTCCATGATTTTTTCTAACAAAAACTGATTTGGGTTTTTCTTCTTTTCAGTTAATCTACCAATTGTGTATTCTTCTCGTCCTGTCGATTCAATTCTGCACAATTCTCTCCCAACCCCAACCCACGAAATGGACAAGAATGCAAAAAAGCGACCCGCCAATGGAAACGGCAACTTTTGGTTACGAGATTCCGACAACCAAAAAGACGATATACAAAAGCTTGAAACCTCGCTTGGCAGAGTCTTCACTTGACGATCCCCCACTACAATACTCTCCAAGCACTGTTTCTCGTGAAACACATCAGTTTGCTATGCCTACTCGTGGAATCGCTAATTATTACAACCAAGATCCCGAACAAAAAACTACCCCACCCAAACAAGAAGTTGACACAGAAAACAACAATACTCCTACAGTTACCAAAGGCAGCAACCCAGATCTGAAACGTGAAACTGATCCAATGAAACAGGAAATTAGCACAGAAAGCAACAAAGCTCATGCACTTACCGAAGTCAACACCCCAAATTCCACACTTGAAACTGACCCACCGAAACAGGGAGGTAGCACAGAAAACAACAAAACTTATGCAGTTACCGAAGTCAACACCCCGAATTCCACACTTGAAACTGACCCACCGAAACAAGAAGTAACCACAGAAAACAACAAACCTCATGCACTTACCGAAGTCAACACCCCGAATTCCACACTTGAAACTGACCCACCGAAACAAGAAGTAACCACAGAAAATAACAAAGCTCATGCAGTTACCGAAGTCAACACCTCCAATTCCACACTTAAAACTGACTCACCGAAACAAGAACGAAGCACAGAAAACAACAAAGCTCATGCGGTTACCGAAGTCAACACCTCGAATTCCACACTTGAAACTGACCGACCGAAACAAGAACGAAGCACTGAAAACAACAATGCTCACGCAGTCACCGAACTTGAAACTGACTCGTCAAATGCAGAAGGTACAGAAAACAACACAATTTCGACATCATCTGCCACACCTTCTCCAATTGTCTCACCGTCAGACAGAAAAAAAGATTTCGTTCTTCAGGAATCGGCATATCTTACCAAAGCTTCGTTAAAAGCGCCCATCACAAACGGAGGAGAATTGGAGAAAATTGTGAATGAATACAACGTCGATGTAAGCAAGCGATGTGCTGCAGCCAATGAAGCCGATTTAGTTCATATGCTGGATGTGTTCAACAAAGCTAAACTTAACTCTATGGTAAGTTTTTTTCATTAGCTTTAAACAGATTAGGTAATATCCGAGATTTTTTTACTAGAAGTTTTTTATTCAACGTCTATTATCCCAACTATTCCCAACGGTCTAGAGCCAGTGAGACTATACTCGTAGCATTCCCAATCGGGGTATGTTGTGAGGCTGAAGGTAGTGGCGAGGAGAAGGAGAAGAGGAAAAGGAAGGTTGAGAAGTACCTGGCTATTTAGATCTGGTCACCAAACACGGCTAAAGGCATTTCAAGCAACGTTTCGATTCTGAATGGTGGTCTTTCACCAGGGCGATACTTAGAAGATCTACCACTCGGGAACGTGCCGCAAATGCACTTGTTATTATTTTATATGAATTAAATGTGTTATGACGCATATTAATTCAATAAAAGTTATTGGCGCACGCCGGGTTTGAACCCGCGACTTTTGGATTCGTAGTCGTGCGTCTTGCCACTTGACCATGGAGGCCGTAGGACCCAACCGTCTAGAGCCAGTGAGACTATGGCATCCCTAATCGGTGTATTTTGTGAGGCTTAAGGTAGTGGGGCAGAGAAGGAGATGGAAAAGAGGAAGAGGAAGGTTGGAAAGTACCTGGCTATTCAGATCTGGTCACCAAACACGGCTAAAGTCATTTCAAGCAACGTTTCGATTCTGAATGGTGGTCTTTCACCAGGGCGATACTTAGAGTATCTACCACTCCGGAACGTGCCGCTAATATTATTTTTATTATTTTACATGAATTAAATGTGTTTGCGCATATTAATTTAATTAAAAAAATTGGCGCACGCCGGGTTTGAACCCGCGACCTTTGGATTCGTAGTCGAGCGTCTTACCCCTCGACTATGTAGGCTTTCATCCATTGACCTTAAAAATAAAATTACACAGCTTTTTGACCTCTAGCGAGTACCATTGTACAAAAATAATAATATTAACTTTTTATATAGCAGATGTGCTCTTTTTTTACCTTGAGGTCTTCATACCAACATTTTAACTGTCCTCAATATAATTTACTTTTCTTTAATTTAACAAATTTGTTTATATGAATTTTTACGTTTCATTTAGATTTTTAGACCCTTAGCTTCTAGTAAACTGTTTTTTAATCTGTTGATGTACACATGCGCTGTTGTACCCATATCTGAACCCTTTTCTCTCATGATTTATGATAACGTTCATGATTTTAGATGGTTTAAATTTGTATACATATTAAATATTATTTTCTCCTTGTTAAGTAGTTTTATTAGCATAATAAATTTAGTATGAAGCGTTATTTGGATATTAGAAAGCACCGTGGGTTTTTCAGGTAATAAGTAGGGCCGTATGCTGGTAGACAGAGAGGACGGACTGCCATATAACTCTGTCTTGATACACACTCCTTACTTCGTTCACATTCAAACATCGTCTCACACATACTCTTCTGTTATTCTAACTCTTCACATGGCCCGAATCAAGTATTTGATTCACCTGATCGTACCATGTCTTACTCGGGCGTCCCCGACTTCTTCTTTCATTCACTTTCGCATCATATATTATTTTCCACTCCTTTCTTCGTTCATTCGCTCTACATGCCAAAACTATTTAAGCCTCCCTTTCTTGATCCTATTCATTACGCTTACATCAACCTTGCATTCTTTTCGGATATCCACATTTTTAACAAGGTCATACATGGTTTTACCACACACACGCCTCGTGGATCTCATTTCCACAGCATTCAGTCTATTCTCATCCTTCCTCTGCCAGTTCCATGCCTCACTGCCGTACATCAGGGTTCTAAAGCACTCCACTGTGGACTGCTAGCTTCGCTTCTTTGGCCATCTTTTATTTGCACCAACAGCGTTCAGTCCTCCATTATTAAAGCTTCCTGCATTCACCCTTCTTTCAGCGTCCTTATATTTTTAATTCAATTTCAATTTTTCAATAAAGGAACAAAGGGAAAACATGGAATTTGAGATTATTGCATATTGATAATAATCGTGAACTATTTTGATTGACTAGACACAATTAAACTCGGACCTCGCCAATGTGAAGGCTATGTACTGGAATAAGCTGAAGGACCTACCAGACGTCGGGCAAACTCCCCTTGTTGATAAGATGTTCCACGAAATAGTTGACTTGGTTGGTCCAGCATGTCTTCCGACTGCAGAATCGCAAGAAGTAAGTCCACTGTTTGAATTTCAACCATATTTCTGGCAAAAGTGTACAGTTAAAACAATGCGTATATTATATGCAAAGGCAAATCGTTAAATTTAAGATTACTCTCGTGACGTCTTTACATATGTGAATGCTTGGAGTATATCCAAGGCAGTGTAGTCAGTTTTTGGGCGTGGCTAAGACTAAGGCTAGGGTATTTATACATCCATTCATAGCACATATCGACATAATGTCTTTGTTTATTCGTATAACCACTTTTTCACAGAAGTGTTTTCAACAAAATTATAGCATATAACCTAAAAAACCGTTTAGTTGTGTCAAGTTTAGTGGCATAATAAAAATTATAGGCGGAGTCCCGCGGTGACCCAGGAGCCTAAGATCATTGTGACAGTACATATGTATTATATTTGTTGTCTCTTTCTCTCTCATGGTGGACGACGTAAAAACTCGGAGAAAGTGATTTATTGCAAGTTTGTATCGGTTGGGTAAAAATAATTAGCTCTCTCTCCATACATTGTTACTCCAAGTGTGAATGTGATTTTACCTCAGAGCAATAATATACTAGGATGGATACCTTGTGTAGTCAGGATTGTTGATTTTTTCCTCGCTCGGGCGTGGGTAGGGCTAGGGTACACTCTACACAGGAGGCTCCTCAAAGTAATAATATACTAGGAGGGATAGCTTGTATAGTTAGGATTGTTGATTTTTTCCTGACTCAGGCGTGGCTAGGGCTGGGGCTATGGCTAGGTTATTAATACATCGACTAGTAAAACATGTCGACATAACGTTGTTTATTTGTATAACAACCTTTTCACAGTATTGTCATCAACAAAAATATAGGATATAGGTTCGGAGATCGCGCTTTCGGAGCATCGGGGCCGAAGGCTTGGAATAAACTCCCTCCGGAACTAAGATGTATAACGAGCCCAACAGAATTTCGGTCCAAACTGAAAACTTACCTTTTCAGACTCTCATATCCTCAAATTCATTAAAAGAATCTCAACATAATCTGTCTCTCGACGAATCACCTTTAGATATACAAATTTTAACCAAATCCTGTACTGTACGACAAATTCAGAAAGTCCATGTTTTAGATTCGCTCCCATGCCCTAAATAAATTTAAAAAACATAATTTTAAGTTAATAAGTGTGTCTATCTGATGGGACTTGCTAGGTAAGTATGTTCCTGTTTATTTTCTCATTTCAACTAGGAATTAATATCTAATAATAGAAAATAAGATCTGTACAGCGCCCTTGAGGTTATTTTTCACAAAAACGGCGCTATACAAATCATCCAAATATCATTATTATTATACAACCTAAAAACCCGTTGAGTTTTGTCCTGTCATGTCGCATTGGATGGTCTGAAAACTTAGCTATCATGGAGAGCATTCATTTCTATGTTCCTGATGGTTATCTTCGCCATCGGCAGCATAGGTTGTTTTATCTCCCGGCCTGCAGGACCAACTTGCCAATGGTCATGCCGGTGGGGAGGACAATCATGTTGTTTAATCGAATCGCTTCGGATGTCGATATATTTTGCATAAATGAAGCTTCGTTCAAACGACAAGCATTCCTGCTATTTGTATAATTATTCCTTGGTTTTATTTAATTTATTTTTTTATACATCATTTGGATGAAAAATTATGTTCAAATTGTTTTATTTTTTACTGTTTTATTTTTTACTGTCTTTACTTTGCATTCATTGCAATTTATATTTTTTTAGAATTAATTGTTTTATATTTATGAATATTGTGTATTAATACACTCGCTTTATTTAAAAACGCCTTAAAATAAAAATTTTGTAATGTTTTTTAAATAATAAATAACTGAATAACAAAACGTAGTGGGCGGAGTCGCCGCAGACGCAGGAGACGTAAAACATGATTACATACCGAAAAGTGGTGCAATAATATGTGACGACTTGTCTTATCTCTTTCTCTCTCACGGTTTACGACGTAAAAACCAGGGAATGTGATTTGTCGTATTTTGGTCGGGTAAAAATATTAAACTCTCTCTCCATATATATTCTTGCTCTGAGGATTTTACCGATCTACTTTAAGTCAGTGGTGGACTGTTCACAAAGTTTTCGTGAAAAAAAAACACATGTATGTAATTTAAAACACATCATCAAATAGGTTAATGAGCAAGAAAGTAATTACTACTCGTATATTTGTTTTGTGTGTTCATTACAGTTCCAATTCACAAAGGCCGCTCTTGAATTAAACTACAGAAAGCGCACAATAAATGTTACCGAAGTAAATGGAGAGGGTACGTTAAGAAGGGAAATACGCGCAGATGGTGAGTTTTAAATAATTTTTTTTCGAAGGAAGCAAAAACTTGGGGGTGTGACATTGTATATTAAGCAAAATAATGCACTTTGTAAAACACCACTCTATTTGAGTTAACCGCCAACCAGGTGTTTGCTTTTTTCAAGCTTCCTCAGGGTTTTTACATCAACTTAAAGGCTGATTCACGCCAACGTCCGGTTCCGCTCAGTGCCGATATTGTTCCGCAAGAAAACTTATTGATATGGTATGAATATCAATCAAGGAGTATGTGCCAAGACAAATTTGTGTGGCATTATATCCTTCTGCCCACCCTTGTGATATTTAACTACTTATTTAGTTAAATAATTATTTCGAAGTGTAAACATACTTACAACGCAGTTTTTTTTTTTAAACCACTTTTTTATCACTAAATAATATTTTTATTAATTATTAATAATATTATTTGGTGATAAAAAAATGGTTAAAAAAAAAAATCTGCGTTGTAAGTATTTTTACTCTTCAATATAATTATTTAACTAAATAAGTAGTTAAATATCACAAGGGTGGGCAGAAGGATATACTGCCACACAAATTTGTCTTGGCACATACTGCTGGATTGATATTCACACCATATCAATAAGTTTTCTTGCGGAACAATATCGGCACTGAGCGGAACCGGACGTTGGTGTGAATAAGCCATAAGAGATACAAGATATAGTAGAGGGAGACAGAATACATACAGAGTTATACATATGCACAGTAATGAATGACAGAAAGAGATACAAGATATGGTAGAGATAGAAGGTATATCTCTGTAATTATGTCTCTCTCTACTATTTCTTGTATCTCTCTCTTTCATCGCTGTCCTATATATATCTATCTGTTTGTAATGTTAATTAATTGATTTAAAAGCCCTGAAAAATCTTGAGGAAAGCGAAACCTGGTTGGCGGTTAACTCTAATAAAGTGGTGTTTTACAAAGTGTATTGTTTTATTTAATATTAAATCATATTTTACATTTCACCTAAATTACCTTTGTTTTTGTTTGAAACAAGGTTTTCACAGCAGAACAAACACATTGTAAAAAGTGCGCCCCACTGTTGAATTTGGCAGCCACCTCTGATCTGGAGCCCCTAAATACCTAAAAAAACCCTTGACTCTGTGCAGTAACGGGCGGTCTGTTTGATAAATTCTCCTATCTTAACAAACGGATTGCAATCTTTGGAGCACAGACTTTAGGCTGGAATGCTGTCCTTGTTCTACCGGTATGTCAATGGGAGATGCTTCGAGGAACTTGCATCGGTGATCCCTTCCGCACCGGTGCACAACCGGAAAACTGGCCAAACGCGCGCCTAACATCTGTACTCGGTTGACGTTCAACACAAACATAGGTCGATTCTACGACTTATGTTTGTGTTTAACTCAGCTGTCGAATGATTTGTCGGCATCTGTATCTCCTCTCTCCTACAACATGGGCCTGTTCGTGACCCAGGCTCACTTCTTCCTTTCCTCTAAAAGACCCTCCACACAGCATACCCAAAAACGACATAGGTCCTAAGGGAAATCATATCCCTCAGGGCCTCCTGTGTGGAGTTAATGTAAAAAAAACCTAAACCATAAAACTTTATACCAATGTAATTATTTTTAAGACTGAGGTCTGAATCCGCGTTGATATAGTAATTTTATATGTGACTACCCCACAAGAGTCAAATCACCTGGAGCCAGTGGGACTATCGCATCCCCGATTTCGGCAAATGTTGATGGCAAAGAAAGTGGGAAGGAGGAAAGAGCTGAAGAAAGAGACGGTTAAAATGTACCTGTATATTTAAATTTTGACCTGTCGGTAGCTGGACTCTCATCCGGGTGTCGTGGGTCCAATCCCTCTGCTGGCTAAGTCCTCCATCATTGCACAAGCAACATTTTCCGCTTATTTTTATGGCGGTAGGAGTTTTACAAATATTGTCAGGTTATTCGTAATCCAGGAATGTTTGTCTTTCTTAAAAAAAAAATAATCTTATCATTAAATACGACAAAAACTATTTCTAGCAAGGTTTCTCTTCTGCATGATAGACTATGCTGAAAAACTATAAACAAACCACATGGACAAGGTGTAGGAAGGTATTAGTTATTGCATCGCTAGTGACCTACTCTAATCAGTGTTTTTTTTAATTGCAGTTGTGGATGCAATCCTAGCTGCAGAAAACAGGACCTACCAAGATAAACTTTACTACTGGACCAAGTGGCACATGGCTACGGATGACCAAAGCGAAGAAACCTTTGTAATCTATTCCCAAATTCTCAATAAGGCTGCTAAAAACCAGAGAATCAAGAACGGAGGCGAGATAGCGAATAGAATCTTCCACGACCCTCAGCTGAACGTCACAATCGCCAACCTATGGGAACAAATCAAGCCAACAATGAAGATATTACACAATTTTATCATCAAGAATTTGAAGGAACATTACGGCAACAGCTACAAATATAACGGAGTTCATATTCCTGCACATTTAACTGGTAATTTTGATGATTTGGTCAAATTATAGACCACGATCGGTTAGGATAAAAAAAAAAAATGGGCTGTTTATAAATGGCCGAAATATGATAGTGGGTGCTTTAGACAGTGCTAATACCATCCATTTTTCACCAATTTCACTTATTCTTTAAATTGTTGTCGTCTTATTGAGCAAATCAAAAAAGCTTCTCTTGTGTTATACTCCAAAGCTTTATTGATGACAATGGTTTTTTTTTTGTTTTTGATTTTATGGATTCTTTCGTAATCCTCTGCTAACTAGCTAGGGGTTATAAATACCCCTCATAATGTCTATCTAACTAGTACTGCGGCTCATTAGGCCTTATTTCTATCACCATCTGATGGTTGTATTTAATTGACTGAATTTAAGTTTACATTAGTGAGTTCTTAGGGAAAAGGTCTTTACTGGATAAGAAAACCCTTGATGACAATGGAAATGACGTTAGAGGCTGGACCTAGCTCATTGACATCGAAATACATGACGGAAAGTACATGCTGCGGTTTTAGGCAATAATTATAATAATACTTGGCTAATTTATTTAGCACCATTTTTGTGAATTATCACCTCAAAGGCGCTTTACAAAACTTAAAAGCTATGGCAAAATTTACCATAAACTATCTAAATACCTAAAGCTATAGCTAAAATAACCTTACTGATATTTACATAGTAGTTATTTACATTTGCGCGGGCTGTGAAAAATTTACTAACTTTTTGTTTAGCAGTAGATCGAGGATCGCGAATCACTGCATGAAGAGATATTTTTATACTGGTGAGTTAAGATGCTGACGAGTTAGCCTAGCTGTGTCAATTAGGGCAATTATGTTATTCTCTTATTTATGGATATGATTTTCTGAAAAAATGAGTTTTGAGTTTGGCTGTGAACTCTGTCGAGTCTTTTATCATTCTCAGATCATGTGGTAGTCTATTCCAGGCTTTAGGACCTGACACTCCTGCAGCACGCTCTCCGAACTTAGTGTCTAGTGTGCGCTTTGGTTCCTTCAACCTACCGATAGACAAACGGGTTTATATATATGACTTTAAGGATAGAATCATGATACTAATAGTGTATAGCCGAGTGGTAAAATGCGCCGGATTTGCACCTAGTCGTCGCGGGTTCAAGATTTAAAGACCTTTTATCATTGCACAGGAAAAAAACATTGTTTTAGGATGAAAGTAAGGAGAAGTCAATGTTCGAAAATCATTACTCCATAAATCGTAAGGTTTTTCGTAACCTATGGAGGTGTGTCTTTCTTCAAAAAATATTATTTTTAGGGAGCCTCCAGGGAAATAATTGGGAGTCTCTTTACCCCATGGTAAAGCCATACCCCTGTTTGGAAGACAAACCTGACTTGGCGGAGGTGGACGTCTACAACGGAACCTACTACGTCTACTGCCAGAATTCCAAGAAACTCACTGACTCCATGAAAATCCCGCGGAACCCGAGGTTCTGCGAGACGCTGATCGTTCCGAACGAGAATACGGGAGATGTCGATTGCCATCCAAAAGGATACGATCTATGTACAGGAACTAATTACGCGTGAGTTATAACACATAAAATTATTTTGATTTACTGGCAAAATACCAGAAACACTTCTGTGCTTTTGTCGAATTGCAAAAGGCGTATGATCGAGTTGATAAGAAAAAAACTGGGATGTATGGAGTTAACACGAATCTTACACGCAATTGCGTCCTTGTACGAGGGAAGCGTTGCATGTGTTAGAGTGAACGGTGATTTTACGAAGTGGTTTAACATCACTAAATGTGTAAAACAAGGCTGTGTAATGTCACCGCGGTCGTTTAATTTATACATGGATAGTTGTATGCAAGATTTAAAAGGTGTGGGATTGGGCGCGAAAATGAACAATCTGAAAGTAAGTTGCCTATTGTATGCTGATGGTGCGGTGCTGATTTCTGACAAGATGGAAGATCTACAGTTTTTCGTATCTAGAATGAAGCGAGTTTTTATGCAGAATGAGTTGATGATGAATGTAAGTAAGTCCAACGACATGGTGTTTGAAAGAGAGAGAGAACAAGAACAGCGTGCAATATAGTTGTGAATGATGAGTACTTCGATCAAGTGGATGAGTTTTTGTATTTGGAAAGTATGTTCTACAGAATCTGAAAGGCTGATGAGGATATTGAAAGAAGGGTGCATGCAAGAAACTTCAGTCATATATGAATCACTGCTGTTGGCGCAAATAAGAAATTGTCCAAAGAAGCAAAGCTAGCAGTCCACAATGTGGTGCTTGTACCCTGATGTTTGGAAGTAAGGCATGGAAATAGCAGATATAAAGTAGACTGAACGCTGTAAAAATAAGATCCCTAAGGTGTATGAGCGGTAAAACCACGTATGACCGTGTTAAACTACCTTTATTTTATCCTGCGCATATTGAAATTAACTTATCTTCGTTTACTTTCCAGAGTGCCAGTGTGCTTTAATAATAAGAAATACGAGCAAACTGCCCATGTGGAGATGGAAAAAATGTTTTATGCAGCAGAATATAAGCAACAACCATTTGTCTTGAGGAAGGCTCCACATCCAGGTAACGTGGATTTAAACATTGTTTCAATATGTTACACGCTCAGAGAGAAAAGAGATCTTCCGCAATGAAAAAATGCTAAACTAACCGCTAGAACCATTTAGTAGACCGACGTGATGAAATGCTCCACGACTATATCTAAGCACAATTTTTTCGATATTAACTGGCGTTGGGAAAAATTTCAATGTTTTGTGAATGCTTCACGAATTGCTAGTTCTTTAAAATGAACCCTTCGCAGTGAACACTTCAATTGAAGTCGAACTCGCAAAAAAGAGATTTGAATTTATCCGGCTATTTGTTCAGTTCTTTTTGGAACCTGTTCCTCGCCGTCAAAGGAACTGGAACCGGTTCCTTGCCAAAATAAAAAAGTACTAGTCGGTAGCGCTTTGAAAGTGAAAAGAACTGGTTCCTGGAACAGGCTTTGAAGTTCACCTTCACAGCTGTACTGCTGCTAATTGAAGTAGTTCTTTGTAATCTAACTTTTATTGAAGTATTTTTTCAATGAAATGAATGATCGCTAAAATGAGGTACCAACTTCATTTAAAGTATTTTTTTTATGGTTTTAAAGTTTATTTTGTAGAACTCCATTTTAATTTTTAGGTTTTTTTACTTTTATTGAAACAATAATTATTATTATTTTAATTTTTATAAAAAAACAGTTTTTAGTTAAAAGCTCTGCGATGTAATTATTTTTACGCGTGACAGCTGTTTCGCCTTCTGAGGGCATTATCAAACTATTGTATAAATAAAAGTAAAAAAACCTAAAAAAAAAAAAATTAAATAAAAAAAAAATTTAAAAAAATTTATTTGAAGTATTTGTTCAATAAATCGAAGTTATTGAAATGAATGAACTATTAACTTCAATTGAAGTATTTTTTCAATGAACAATGAATGAAGTAGGAACTGTTGCCAAAAGAAGTAGTTCTTTGAAATAGTTCTTTCAAAGCGGTCACAACGCCAATATTAACTATTGAAATAATATCAATAATTTTCAACTAAATTATCAGTAATTGTTTTAAAAAAATTGAAGCTTCAAACGGATCTTGCTGTACGTAAGCTATGTATCTGGGTGAGTAGGTGTACTGTGTAGTAATGTCTCGGCCTCAACTCTGATTGAGAAACCTATGACAACTAAGTATTTTTTTTAAATCAACGTAATTTTAGGGTTAGAACAAGGAATTGCACTCTTGTTCGCCTCGCAGACTGAGAAACTTAGTCTCGGCGAAGGTCAGACCGGTGAAGAAGACGAACTGAACCTGATGATGCTCGAAGCTCTGAGGATCTTGCCGCAGCTGCCCTACGCCCTTTCTCAGGAGAAGTTCCGCGCTGATGTGATCTCCGGCGACATAGCTCAGACCAAATGGAACAAACACTGGTGGAAACTCAGGTAAAAAAAGCCTTGTATTTGTGTCTTTAAATAAGAACCACGATAATTGTGACAGTGATATTAATAAGGCTGGTTGGCCCGGCTATAAATTTACATAGACAAGTAAAGCGTTGAAAAAGGCGCGGCCCTGAGCCGAAAAGCGCCTGGCACAGATTACATTTTTGGCGCCTCTTGTATACAAAAAAAATCACCTTTATACAAAGTGTCATCACTGCTAACCACTCCTTTTTGGCAGGTTTCCCTTCTAAAAATAACTAAATGTAAACTAACAGATTCGAAAACCTAACATATACCAAAATGATTAGCAAGTAGCTAGAGGTTTTTACTGCATTGTTTCTATATTCTAACTCAAAAGATATATCAGAATCTTTAAATATGTTTTAAATTCGTGTGCATTCGCACTGTGAAAAGAACGTCATGAGTTAAAATGGGTGGCATTCCTGGAAGAATGCGACAGCATTATAAACTCACGAGGCGCTGTCTTGTTCTTTCGTTACAATAAGTTTGCGCCAGTTTTTCAACGGTGATTTTTTCATTTGAATCGAAGGTAGATACCAGCTGGTGTCAAATATAAGCCGAGTGGCGCTAATTTCCATTTCGCGCCGTCGGGGCGGGAGGTTAAGAGTTCGATTGCCGTTCATGGATTATACGGTTTTAACTATAATATATAGGCGCGTGAAAAATAACTGTAATTAGGTACCTACTATAACCATCTTGGCGATTTGCCGCTTGGAGCGGAGTGCTCAGTTGGTTTGCGCCTACACAGAACTGGCCCTGATTGACAAAATCTATTAATTAACCCATCGAAACTCTAACCAACATATCGAACAGTTGCGTAATATTAAGCTTTCACCGATATTGCTACACATATGGAGGCTTTTATGTAGAATAAGTTCGGAGTGTTCAAAGTAAGAAACAAATAGATAATATGATTTATAATCTAAAGCGGAAACGCAATACGTAAATTAAAAGTGAAATACCAATACGTGTACGCAAATTTTTAGATACTCTAAGTATCGCTCTGGTGAAAGACCACCATTGAGAATCGAAACGTTGCTTGAATGGTTTTAGCCGTGTTTGGTGACCAGATCTGAATAGCCAGGTACTTCCTAACTTTCCTCTTCCCTATCTCCTTCTTTCTCCACTACCTTCAGCCTCACAACATACCCCGATTGGGGATGCCATAGTTCCACTGGCTCTAGACAGTTGGGAGCAGTCGAGCACAAGATATTCACCATAAAAAAAGATCAAATAGAAATAGCTGTCAAAATACATACCTACACCAGATTGATGAAAATGATTAAAGAATAACATTTTTATTATATTTCTGATAGTAAGCGTGGCGTTGTTTCATTGATTTATTTAAATTATATAACTTAAATGTAGAAAGTTTTTTTTGTAACTAAACACAAAAACCGTAAAAACATAATATAAAAAAAAAATAATAATAAAAAGTATAGTGTAACAAAATACAGTTATTGTACAAAAAAAAATCTACAAACAGAAGGATGATTAATGAGTTTATTTTATTAAATTAGCAGAATAAGCAAACACTTTGTGGATTGACTTTGTGGATTGATTTTAAATATAATGGGGAAAAGAGAGATATCTCTCTTTTCCCCATTATATATATATATATGCACATTTCTCTAAGTTCATTAGTATATTTTTAAGTCCCGATGAAGATTCAGCAGAATCGAAACTAGTTGACTTATACAAAAATAAAGTGGATTGAAACAAGGTGTGTTTTTTTATTTAATTAATCATGTCGATTATTACATTATTACATTATTATTAGTACATTATTTAATTAAGTTTTTATTTTTGTAACATCAATATTTTTTTTATGATTTTCAGGAAGGAATACGAAGGGATAGAACCAGCGTACCACGCTATCGAAGGAGAATTCGATCCAGCTGCAAATTATGACATCAACCTTGAGAACTTTCAGTATAAGTGAGTAGCCTATATATAAAATGAACATATCTCAATACGTTATTAAAAATAATGTCGAGCAACCTAGATGAATTAAATAATGTAGATACGTTACTGAGACAACGCGCGTGGATGCACTAAACAGAGTCCGCGAGACATGCTGAGATTTACTGCGTTTAGTATCACACAAACATTCGTTCGACAGACAAGCTGTGAACAGAAACTCCTTTCTGAGAAAAAAATGCCTTGAGAGGTGTAAAAATCATTCGGGAACAAAAAACATAACCAATAAAACCGCAATGGTTCACTCATGTACAGGAACGAGGGCATTTATAACACATGCGAAATCGCATTTTCCGAAAATTGTAAACCATTCTTAAAAATTTGATTTCAGACATTTTCTCGGTATAATAATGCACTACCAGCTGCTGCAAAGCTCGTGCGCAGGTTCTATTACAAAACAATGCACTAAGGACAAGGACAGTGTGAGGAATATCCAGAAGCCTTTACACCAATGCAGCCTCATGGGAAAGGCAGATTTCGGAGCCAAAATCAAGTAAATACAATAGTTATTAAAATTTCAAAACGTAATGATGCACGGAAAGTGTTTGTTCCTTTTTGGTCCACTTATCAAGAGAAACCACGTCATAATATGATTTTACCCTCAGAGCAATAATATACAGGAGGGAGCGCTTCTGTAGTCAGTATTGATGATTTTCGGCTGACTCGGCTTAATCTGGGCGTGGCTAGGACTAGGGTTAGGGTATTTATACACCCATTCATAGCATACGACGACATAATGTTTTTGTTTATTTGTATAACCACCTTTTCACAATATTGTCGGCCTGCATGGTCGAGTGGAAAGACGCTCGACTACGAATCCAGAGGTCGCGGGTTCGAAACCCGGCGTATGCAATTGATTTTATCATGTCATAACACATATAATTGATATAAAATAAAATATGGTATATTTGCGGCACGTTCCAGAGTGGTAGATACTCTAAGTATCGCCCTGGTGAAAGACCACCATTCAAAATTGAAACGTTGCTTGAAATGGCTTTGGCCGTGTTTGGTGACCAGATCTGCATAGCCAGGTACTTCCCGACCTTCCTCTTCTTCATCTCCTTCCTCTCCCCACTACCTTCAGCCTCGCAACATGCCAGTCTCACTGGCTCTAGACGGTTGGGAGCAGTTGAGACTCTTGTGCGGTATTCACGTAAAACAAAAAAATATATGCTATGAATGGATGTATAAATACCCTAGCCCTAGTTCTAGCCACGCCCAGGTCTGCCGAGTCCGGCAAAAATCATCAAAAACTGACTATACTGCCTTGGATAGGTACCACTCTATGTACTCTAAGTATGCATGTATGCTGTGAGCTGTGTGCGCGTTCAAGTAGGTCCTTCGTGTTATTATCTTTCTTGGTATCTAGGCAGTGCTTTGACAGAACAAATTCAAGCCATCAGCGACATCTGTTGGTACATATATATAGCTCTTATTAGTTCATATATAGCTCTCACTCTATACATTGTTTCTCTAAGGTCTAGGCAGTGCTTTTGTAGAACAAATGCAAGCCACCAGCGACATCTGTTGGTACATATATATAGCTTTTATTAGCTCATATATAGCTCTCTCTCCATACATTGTTTCTCCAAGGTCTAGGTAGTGCTTTTACAAAACAAATTCAAGCCATCAGCGACATCTGTTGGTACATATATATATATATAGCTCTTATTAGCTCATATATAGCTCTCTCTTCATACATTGTTTCTCCAAGGTCTCGGCAGTGCTTTTACAGAACAAATGCAAGCCATCAGCGACATCTGTTGGTACATATATATATTATCAATTCATTCTCTGCATGTATTTTGTTCTAAAGTTTCCGTTTTATTGTGTCCAGGGCAGCACAGGCTCTGGGCAGTTCTGCAGACTGGAGAGACATCTGGAGAAATTTAACGGGTACTGATGAGATAAGTGCCAGCGCCTTGATCGAGTACTTCAAACCTGCCACGGACTACATGACGGAGCAGACCTACGACCATTCCTCCTTCTGGTGGGCGATACTCGTCGCCATCATCATTATCATCATCGTCACCATCATTGTCGTGATCTACGTCATCAGGAAATTCAAGAGCAAGCAGAAGAAGAAGGCGGATAATGCGGCCAATGATAACCCCGTTGCGGCAGAAGAGGGGGAGGTCGGAGACGATGGAACTTATAAAGGACTTGAGTCTATGGACTTGGGAGAAGGTTCCGGAAAATGAATCAGAAATTCACCGTACAATAATTCAAACTTAATCGCTGCCATTTTAATATGCTTGTTCATATGGTTTTTAGCGTAAAACCACCCTATAAAAATTAAGTGAATAATCTATTCAAATTAATATTTCATAAGTGTAACAAATCAATATTAAATCAGTAACACCCTTATTCAAATTGTAAACATCCTGATCGAAATAGATTCCTTTTATTTCTAACTTATCTTTGACAGAGTTAAAAATCTAACTAACTTTCTAATCATCACGCCTTTTCGCCACAGGGGTAGGCAGAGAGGACGGACCGCCATACAACTCTGTCTTGGCACATATTCTTTGCTTCATTCACATTTATACATCGTCTCACACATATTCTTCTGTTTTTCTAACCCTTCACATGGCCCGACTTGTTTGATTCAGTTGCAAACAAAGGAGTAACTAACCAACCATCACGCCGTTTCCCCGCAGGGGTAGGCAGAGAGGACAGACCGCCATAATACTCTGTCTTGGCACACACTCCTTGCTTCGTTCACATTGATTCATACTCTTCTGTCATTTCGACTCTTCACGTGGCCCGATTCAAGTATTTGATTTACTTGACCGCGCCATGTCTTTCTCAGGCGTCTCCGACTTTTTCTTCCACTTTCGCGTCATGTATTCTTTTCACACTCCTTTCTTTGTTTATGCACTCTACATGCCCAAACTATCAAAGCGTCTCTTTTATAATCCTCTTCATTACGCTTACATCAGCCTTGCATTCTTTCCGGATATCCACATTTTTAACACGGTCATACGTGGTTTTACTCACATACGCCTCAGGGATCTCAATACGTTTGCTAAGAAACTTCGGAAAGTATTATTTTAAAAAAATAGTTCGGTGTGTAAATAAAGATGATATTATCACTAATTTTATTTAAGTATTTATTTTAATTAAAGTAAAACAATTTGAATTTATCATGTTTGTATTTATAACGTTTCAGAAATAAATTAGTGAAAGGTGTTTAAAACTCTGGGTTGGTTGTAAGAAATTGCCAACTGGCAATAAACAAAGAACATTGAAAACTGTTTCAATCAAGGAATATGTGTTGCCAGTATGGCACAATCATTAAAAATGACAGATTATTAATCATTTTTATTTAACCGGATAACTATTTATTTGTTATTTTTAAACATTTTGCAAATCTGTAACCAGAACACCAATCATTTTCAATAACGAATAAAGTTTTTTTATGTTGTGCAATAATTATTTAATCAAATGCTTAAGTTAAATAAAACCATTAATCTACAAAAAAAAATTGTATTAGGGTTTAATTTAAATTATGTATCCCGAAATAAAGTGAATTACACCCCTTAAAGCTAAAAGATTAAGGCTTCAAAAAATATGACCATGTTTATCTATGTAAAATGTATTTTCCATAAATTTATTACAAATGGAAATGTTGCTTTCGCGACAAACCGATAATTATATGCATTCACTTATCATAAATCATTATTGATCTTGAAGTGACAATATATGGAGGGAGAGCTAATAATTTTTACCTAAACTACACAAACTTGCAATAAATCACTTTCTCCGGGGTTTCACGTCATACACAATGAGAGAGAAAGAGACAACAAATTTCATAGACCGCTTCTATATACTGTAAGGATGATCTTAAGCTCCTGGTTCACCGCGGGACTCCGCCCACATTTTTTTATTATGCCACTAAACTCGACACAACTAAACGGTTTTTAGGTTATATGCTATATTTTTGTTGATGAAAATACTGTGAAAAAGTGACTTTACGAATAAACAAAAACATTATGACGATATGTTATATGAATGGATGTATAAATACCCTAACCTTAGTTTTAGCCACGCCCAGGTGCACCGAGTCAGGTTAAAATCATCAAAAACTGACTTCACTGATTGTAATCAATAATTTTTCACAAAATATGAAACAAAAGGAAACAAAATAATAAAAGATAAAATGAAAATAAATAAAAATATATTAGTTCTCGACTGAGACTTGAACTCAGAATCTCTACTCTATCTGAAAGTAACGACCTTACTTTATTTTTTATCAATCTCATATTTTCATAAAAATAAAACAATTTTATATTTTCGTAGAAAGCAATCACTTTGTGGTTTGACATATCTAAAGATGTGAAAGCATAACTTTGTACAAGATCACGGATATACTTTTCATTTTTATGACCGACCGGTTTCGCTTAGCCTAAGCATCATTAGGGAATAAATTTAAGCCACACAAAAAAAACAAAGTGTGTGGTTAAAAATACTCATACATACAGAGAACTAACTAACCATCACGCCGTTTCTCCGCAGGGGTAGGCAGAGAGGACGAACCGCCATATAACTCTGTCACACACTCCTTGCTTCATTCACATTCATACATCGTCTCATACATACTCTTCTATTATGCTGACTCTTCACATGACCCGATTCTAGTATTTGATTTACTTGATGGTGCCATATCTTTCTCGGGCGTCCTCGACTTCTTCTTCCATTCACTTTCGCATCATATATTCTTTTCAGACTCCTTTCTTCGTTCATTCGCTCTACATGCCCAAATCATCTAAGCGTCCCTTTTTTTAATCCTATTCATTACGCTTACATCAGCTTTGCATTCTTTCGGGATATCCACATTTTTAATACGGTCTGACATGGATTTACCGCACATTCGTCTCAAGGATCTCATTTCCACAGCATTCAGCCTACTTCCTAGTAGATTTAAATTTCCCTTTTTTATTTATTATTTTGTAATTCTTGGAAACCTACCTACTATTTTGAGGTTCTATACTTAGATAGTGTCTTGGATAAACCAACCAATTTCATTTACGGAAAATCTTTCGACTTCTTGCAAAGACCATGCTCGATTAGAGCTTTGCGTGTCAATACAAAGATGGCTACCTAAAAAAAAATTAAACAAAAGCTTTGTGTAAGTCCCCGGATATTATTTTACTTTTTATGACCGACCGGTTTCATAAAATTTATTATTATTCTTTAATCACCTTTTCAGTTGCCGTTTTGTCTCTTTCAATTCATATTATCTGTCTCTTTTTCTCTGTTCCTTTGTTATAAGTTATTTTTATTTATTATATGAATACCACGCAAGACTCCCAACTGCTCCCAACCGTCTAGAGCCAGTGAGATTATGGCATCCCCAAATAGGGTATGCTGTGAAGCTGCAGGTAGTGGGGAGGGGAAGGATATTGGGAAGAGGAAGGTTGGAAAGTACCTGGCTATTCAGATCTGGTCACAAAACACGGCTAAAGCCATTTCAAGCAACGTTTCGATTCTGAATGGTGGTTTTTCACCAGGGCGATACTGAGAGTATCTACCACTCTGGAACGTGCCGCAAATATACTTTTTATTGTTTTTATATGAATTAAATGTTTTATTATACATATTAATTGAATAAAAGTTATTGGCGCACGCCGGGTTTGAACCCGCGACCTTTGGATTCGTAGTCGAGCGTCTTACCACTCGACCATGGAGGCTGTCAAGTTATTTTTTGTTTTTTTACTGTTTCTATTATTTTATTTTATAATTTGTTCTTCTTCTGGAAACTCCATTATTGGAGGACTGAACGCTGTTGGCGCAAATAAGTAATTGTCCAAAGAAGCGAAGCTAGCAGTCCACAATGGAGTGCTTATGCCAACCCTGATGTATGGCGGTGAGGCATAGAACTGGCCGACGAAGGAGGAAAGTAGGCTGAATGCTGTGGAAATGAGATCCCTGAGACGTATGTGCGATAAAACCATGTATGACCGTATTAAAAATGTGGATATCTGGAAAGGATGCAAAGCTGATGTAAGCGTAATGAATAGGATCAAGAAAGGGACGCATAGATGGTTTGGGCATGTAGAGCGAATGAACGAAAGAATATATGATGCGAAAGTGAATGAAAGAAGAAAACGCCCGAGGAAAACTTGGCACGATCAAGTAAATCAAATACTTGAATCGGGTCATGTGAAGAGTCAGAATAACAGTGGAGTATGTATGAGACGATGTATGAGCGTGAATGAAGCAAGGAGTGTGTGCCAAGACAGAGTTGTATGGCGGTTCGTCCTCTCGTCTTTCCCCTGCGGGGAAACGGCGTGATGGTTAGTTAGTTGGTTATTACTAGTTTAATTCGATCTTGCATAGATCTAAATAGTCAGGTTCCACCCAATCATCCTCTTCCTCATTTCCTTTCCCTCCCCACTACCTTAAACCTCACAAAACTCTTTTCAATAAAGAATCACTTTCTCAGAAAAATAAAAAAATTAAAAAAATGAAATTTTCCAAGAAAATCAATAAAATATTTAGGTCTCAGAAAGCATTAGGAGCCAATGTGTTTATCAGCAAGGTTAATTGCTGCTTTTTTATACAATCTGCAGGTTACCCTTCGCATTATACAGATTATAAATCTATACATCGCAGCTCATCCATTGACATTGCACGATCAATTATTATTTAAACAGTTTACTTTATCTGAATTACATTGAATTTCATGGGTTTATTGCGAATTTCCCTTGCTGGGGGTTTTAGTTTGATTTTATTTTTATAAAGTGAATATCGTACAAGAGTCCCAATTGTTCCCAACCGTCTAGAGGCAGTGAGACTATGGCGTCCTCAATCGGGGTATGTTGTGAGGCTGAGGTTACTGGGGAGGGGAAGAAGATGGGGAAGAAGAAGGTTAGAAATTACCTAGCTATTCAGACCTGGTCACCAAACACGGCTAAAGCCATTTAAATCAACGTTTCGATTCTGAATGTCTTTCACCAGGGCAATACTTAGAGTATCTACCACTCTGTATATATATATATACATAGCCTGTTCAAAATAAAAGGTGAATTTTGAATTTTGGCGGGCTGTGTACATTCGATTATTGTTTTTTTTTTTTATGTTGGTACACGTATGTTTATCATATGTTAGCATTATCAGCCATTTTGGATTAGTGGTTTGTTTTTGACAACCGGAAAGGTTAGTCACGTTTTTGCGTGTTCTTCGATTTTTCACATTTGAAAAAATGGATCAAAAAATAAAATCCATGATTGGTTTTTCCACAATTCCAGGACGCTCATCGTCATTAACATCTTCTCGGCCTTCTGTAAAGCGCTCGTACCACTGATGAATACTTTTTTGAGACAAAGTAGACTCGCCGAATGCCACAGTCAACATTTTAAGTGCGTTGGCGCACTTTATTTCATTTTTAACGCAAAATTTAACACATATTCTTTGATCCATTTTTTTTCACAAGTAAAAAATCGAAGAACTTACAAAAACGTGACTAACCTTTCCAGTTGTCAAAAACAAACCACTAATCCAAAATGGCTGATAATGCGAACATATGATAAACATATGTGTACCAAAATAACAAAAAGGGTCCAGTCAAAAATAAAATAAGGGGAATAAAGTTATAAATTTGTTTTTATTTAATCATTAAAATGGAATTCCACCATGAATTGACAGTTACAAAATTAGAAATAATAAAAAAAAATCGATAATCGAATGTACACAGCCCGCGAATATTAAAAATACACCTTTTCTTTTGAACAAACCTCGTATATTGTTGAGTGGTTCTTACTCTAAGTATCCACTCAGTACATATATATATATATATATATATATATATATATATATATATATATATATATATATATAAATATATTTGTGGTTATTAAATAAGTAGAAAAATTTCTATTTCCTTGTTTAAGACACAAGGTTCCTGCTTGTGTTTTTTTTTTTAATAAAAGAGTGTAAAATCATCTTGTAAATAAATAGGAACTGCTTATACTCGTGTGATGTTTTCTTTGCTTCATTGTCACAAGTGAATCGCGAGAAATAATGACTCCTTGACCTTTTCTTTGAGTGTTTTTATGTATGTTTCAAATTGCAAATGTGTCAATGTGTGTTTACGTTAAAATAATAGCAAAATTATCTAGTTTTAATACGTTCACATGGTATTATATTAACGACTGAATAAACACAGCTTTACCAAACGATTTATAAAACACTTGCATCATCACCGTTAAAGAGGAAGTGGATCCAATCTCAGTGGTCGCTTTCTACGAAATTATTATCTAACTAACTAACTAACTAACCATCACGCCAAAATGTATTTAAAAATATATAGATATCTGTCTTAATTAGGTACCTAATTGTGTTTTCCACTTTTAAAATTCTCATACTTATTTATATCAGCATTAATATTTGATTTATCTCTAAACAAAGAAACATTAATTTTAAAAAATTATTTCATTAAAAAAAACTTAAGTAGGTAGCTTATTGTGTTTTCCATTTTCAAAATATTCTACCAAAACAAACCTTCCTCTGTGGAATATGTAATATGTCCGAGAGCGGTATATGTATGGCTAACCTCAATACAACATGGCGGGTTCAATGTTTTTTATACTATTTTTTTTTAATTATAGCAGGAGTTTTACATTTTGGATTTCATTCAAACTACTCTCTAAGCCTTCCTGTCACTAATAAAAAGAAAATTTGTTATTTTAAGCGAAATCGGTCTAGTAATTTTTAGAGAAAATCGAAAACAGAAAAACATTCATTTTTATTTAGAGATATTATTATATGGAACTTATGAGACATAATTTTGAAAACGGCTTTTTCATTTATTTATATATTTAATAACGGGCCATTGTCCAATTAGGAACAAATACATGACACGAAATGGGAAAGAAAGAAACAGAGAAAAAAACAGCACATACACAATCTTTTTATGAAGTAATGAAAAAAATATGCATTTGAAATAACATTTAAGTCAAAGGTTTTGGTAGAGTCGTAAAGAATGACAAAAATCATTTTGACTGCTGCCAAAAACTTCAAGACCACGGCTTGAGTTAACAAGTCTCGACATTCTGGACAGTAGAGAATGATACCCATAGTTAGTAGAGTGTTGATTGAGGAACAGCAATTCATCGTTTCTGAGTCTACGGCAAGGAATGTTGAACTGGATGATTTGCAACAGAGAAGGTGAGTGAATAATACACTCTAGACTATAATCTTTCTTTTCGTGACCACATTAATAGTGTACCTAATAAATCTAAAACTTCTTGGCTTCATCAAAAGAATTGCATGTGACTTTAAGAATATAAAGACCCTAAAAACCCTTTACTGCTCATTAGTTCGCCCTCATCTAGAATATGCTAGTTTAATTTGGTCCCCTTTCTATACCGTTCATATTCATCATATTGAATCTGTGCAACATCGCTTCTTACGCGGTATTGCATAGAGATTAGGGCGAGAAAGAGGCGATTTAACAATTATTGAAAATGTCTTCAAAAAAACTTTGATTTAATTTTCATTTGCAAAATTATTAATTGTTTTATTGACTCACCTTCTCTATTGCAACTTATCCAGTTCAACATTCCTTACCGTAGACTCAGAAACAACGAATTGCTGTTCCTCAATCATCACAATACTAATTATTGGTATAATTCTCCAATGTCCAGAATGTCAAGACTTGTTAACTCAAGCCATGGTCTTAAAATTTTTGGTAGCAGTCTAAATGAATTTTGTCATTCTTTACGACTCTACCAAAAATTTGACCAGATCATGGCTTGAATGTTTTTTCTAATGTTTATTTTGTCCCATTTTTGTCATCGCTTAATTTATTATTATGTATGTGCTATTCCTTCTCTGTTGCTCTTTTTTCCATTTCGGGTTTTATATGTATTTTTTGTAATTGGACTTTAGTCCGTCAATTTATAAATAAATAAATATGTATTTTTCAGCTATTCTAGATCATTTCTGAACCCCTTGAATGTAATACATCAGGCTTATTTTTCAGGTAATATTAATTAAAGATACGATAAAATGATAATGCATGCAAAATACAACAAATCGTTACGTACGTAGGCATCCGCATACGAGAATGTACGTAGTGTTTGCGTGTGACTGGGCAAGGATGGGGTAGGACTTTATGTATTGTGCCATCACCAGTGAACAAAGAATTGCAAGAAGTGTGAAGTCTATCGATTTGAAAGGAAAAATATTGTCTCCAAAATACACAACATATTCGAGTCCTAGACTTCAAGTGTGTTGCCTATTGTATGCTGATGATGCGGTGCTGATTTCTGACAGTATGGAAGATCTACAGATTCTCGTGTCTAGGATGAATCAGGAATGTATGCAGAATGACTTGATGATGAATGTAAGTAAGTCCAAAGTCATGGTGTTTGAAAGAGAGAGTACGAGAACAGCGTGCAATACAGTTGTGAATGATGAATAATTGGAGCAAGTGGATGAGTTTGTGTACTTAGGAAGTATATTAACGAGGGACGGAAAGGCTGATAAGGACATTGAAAGAAGAGTGAATACAGGAAACTTCATTAATGGAGGACTTAACGCTGTTGGCGCAAATAAGAAATTGACAATGGAGTGCTTATACCAACCCTGATATACATCATCCCTGATGCCATACGGCAGAGAGAATGAAAGTAGACTGAATGCGGTGGAAATGAGATCCCTGAGACGTATGGGCGGGAAAACCATGTATGACCGTATTAAAAATGTGGATATCCGGAAAGAATGTAAGGCTGATGTAAGCGTAATGAATAGGATTAAGAAAAGAACGCTTAGATGGTTTGGGCATGTAGAGCGAATGAACGAATAAAGAAGTGTGAAAAGAATATATGATGCGAAAGTGAATGGAAGAAGAAGTCGAGGACGCCCGAGGAAGACATGGCACGATCAAGTGAATCAAATACTCGAATCGGGTCATGTGAAGAGTAAGAATAACCGAATAATATGTATGAAACGATGTATGAATGAGAATGAAGCAAGGGGTGTGTGCCAAGACAGAGTTGTATGGCGGTCCGTCCTCTCTGCCTAACCCTGCGGGGAAACGGCCTGATGGTTAGTTAGTTAGATTCATTTTAAAATATGATGATAATAAAGGCAAAAAGCAGCTAACGTGACTAACCTTTCCAGTTGTCGAGAACAAACCACTAATCCAAAACGGCTGATAATGCTAACATATGATAAACATATGTGTGATAAACCAATATGACAAAAAAAATCGATAATTGAATGTACACAGCCCGCGAAAATTCAAAATTCACCTTTTCTTTTGAACAGGCCATGTACATTGTTTTTGTGACATGTGTTAATTAAATACAACGTTTTTGCGGACGCCGGGTTTGAGCCCGCAACCTCTGTATCCGTAGTCGAGCATCTTACCACTCGAACACGGAGGCCGTCAAAAACATACCTCAAACTGACACTATTCAAAACCAACATGCCACCAAAACAATTCGAAACGTCAAAGGCTGTCGTTTACTCAAACGCATTTTATTTATTTATTCATTAACACACTTCTACGGGTTCGCGTCTTCGGTGGCCGCTCACCAATACACGCGTCGCTAACAAGAGCACGTCTGAGCAGCGAATTAAGTGGCATCTAGCAAGGTACCTGGCCACATTCGGCACCGAGCGCGGGGTACAGTGCAGCGCGAAGATTTAAGTCTCGCCCCACCGTTGACAAACTATCAGTTACACGCAGACCGCCAGGCGGGTTGAACGGAATCCACCCAAGCGAACGGAAAACGGAAAAACGGAAAATTTTACCGCGAGAATATCCCGATTCAGAACTCAGTCAAAGTCTGTATTTAATTGTTTTTAAACCCCATCGCGAAGTCGAATTAGCAGGGTGGTGAAAATAACATTTCTTGCTAATTGCAATACATATTTTAAACGAATTTTATCCGGTTCGTTCTTCACGATGGCACAAAATGCCAGTTGAAAACTTTTATGGTACCATTTGAACGTGGACAGTGAGTCGAACTTGTGCAGTTTGTAAATTGGAAGAAAAGCGTGGGGTAAGTTTCAATTTTTTTGTTTTCGTTAAAGATATAAAACCTATGGAAAAAAATGCAGTATTTTGTTAAAAAGTTTTCTTTATTAATTGAATATTTCGCTAGCATACAAATCAATTCCAAAGAGTTATAAAAACTCACTCTGGGACAAGGGAAATTAAAGGACTACATGCGTTACAGCAAAATATAAAATAAATAGTAATCAAACTAACATAAATTATAAATACAGTATAAATAAATTGGTAATTAGTATTAATAAACGATACAACTAAATTATAAATAGAATCAAACGGAAAAAAACCTTTAAGTGCAGTAAATGTAAAGAAGAAAACTGATTTGGAAATTAGATGTTTACATCTTTAAATGAATTCAAAAAATATTCTTTTAACGCATTATTTTGGATTTTTTTATTTAGTTGACTGTTTTCATATTTATCTGGAAGCGAGTTATATAATGTGTAGGCAACATATTCCAAAGATTTTATCCCATACTTTGTGGTGTGTGTAAGTGAAATGTGAACTTTATTGTCATTTCGTGAGTTATGTTGGTGGATGTCTTTATTGTAAAGGGGTTTGATGTTAGTGTGCGTTGTTTGCTGAGTAATTTGTAGAATGGTGCTTGTGATTTCATATTTGGGGAGGATCTTGGGAGGATGGTTAATTATTTTTTTACGTACAGCATTTTTTTTATCATTTGATTTATGGTTTTTCTACGGAGTTATGATTTTATCTGTTTAGTTTTGAAAAATGTTTGAGAGTTTTAATCATAACAACAAAAGCGTTGCATCAACAGTAACTTCATATTTTCTTTCTCTGTTTCTATAACCCGTTATTTTTATTTGTATTTATAAGATGTAACTTGCTTTATTTATTGTTTAAGTCTTCTTAAATATTTATCATTGCAATGATTAACCTTATTATATCATTTGTGTACCCTGCATCTGTCGTGACATAGGAATTTCCTAGTAGACAGACATGGAGCAAATCCTTAAATTTTGTATTCACCAAGATTGATAATAAAGAATAAATTCATATGGCGCAGTTTTATTAAATTATATACGCCCTCATGGACTTTTATGTAAAAGCTGCTGTGTAGCAGTGTGATATATAACGTAAAATAATAGTGTCATAAAAATAACATTGAGTAAATGATTAGCACCCAAAAACATAATTAAGTTAATAGAAATATTATAATGCAAACTAACAGTAATATTTTTGAAAGAGGTATGCTACTATACCCTTCTTGTAACTAGATTCAGTATAGTTGAATATATCTACTATTTCTGCGAAAGAATTACCCACTGTATACAATCTAGGTACAAGCTAGTATTTAAATGACTTAGTCCTGATATTATTGTTACATTAAGAAAGAAATTTATGATATTAACCTCAAGTTTTAGTTGTCAAACGTGGGTACATCATTTTAAAACTAACTTTAATTTAAACGAAGGATTGTGTAATTATCATCACGTCTTTAAAAGATTTGTCCATCAATATTTTATTATCAAATTTAATCAATTTGTAAGTTTTTTAAATTCAAATCTCATGCCTTCTGGTTGCATCATCAAAGGAGGTTTTCACAGTTTAAAGGGTGTTTTAACTTTAAAACAATTTTTATAATTTGCTACTTTACATAGCGCCATTTTTGTGAAATATCACCACAAAGGCGCTTACACTACTTAAACCTTTATATGGCATAATGATGGGGCTTGGACATTGAACCTTTTTTTTGAAAATATATATTTTTGGCAGTTATTAGATAAAAATAAATATATTTATGTTTGTACTAATTCGAAAAAAAAACTGTGCTCGCCCTCAGGATTTTCTAAATAACATCTAAAACGTTAAATTTACAATGCAAATGATTATTTTTCTATGAGTAGAATCAGAAAAGATTCAAACATGAACCGTAAAAACGATAATTTAAATCACAAAGAGTGGTAAATACTCCAAGTGTCGCCCTGATGAAATACAACCATCCAGAATCGAAACGTTACTTGAAATTGCTTTAGCCGTGTTTGGATACCAGATCTGAATAGCCAGGTACTTCTCAACTTTAATTTTCCTCATCTCCTTCCCTTCCCCACTACCTTTAGCCTCACAACATACCCCAATTGGGGATACCTTGGAGAAACAATGTATGGAGAGAGAACTAATTATTTTTATCCAACCGATGCAAACTTGCGGTAAATCACTTTCTCCGGGTTTTTACGTCGTACACCATGAGAGAGAAAGAGACAAAAAATATAATACTCCGCTTCTATGTACTTTCATAGTGATCTTGGGCTCTTGGGCTCCTGGGTCACCGCGGGACTTCGCCCATATTTTTTATTATGCCACTAAACTTGACACAACTAGATGTTTTTTTAGGTTAGATGCTGTATTTTGGTTGATATCAATACTGTGAAAAAGTGGTTATACGAATAAACAAAAACATTATGTCGATATGTGATATGAATGGATGTATAAATACCCTAACCTTAGTCATAGCTACGCCCAGGTCCGCCAGGTCAGGTAAAAATCATCAAAAACTGACTACACTGCCTTGGGTAGATACCACTCTGTATACTCTAAGGGGGATACCATAGCCTCACTGGCTCTAGACGGTGGTTGTGGCTAAACTAGTAGTTGGAATTTTTCACCATGAAATTTGTTTACTGACGATTTCTCTCCTTCATTACGCCATAGTATATAGAATCGATGTTTTCATTGAACTGGCCAATGTTTTGAAATGACCTCTTGCCGTTTCAACCAATTTTCCAATCATTACGTCTGACGTTAAACAATGGTGTTATTTGCAATAAATACAACACACAAGGCGCTTGCTTCAGATTATACTGAAACATTCTCAGTAAACTTTCCGAAATATCTACGGAATAACGTAGTTCTCGTTCGCGTTTATAATGCGCGGCCTGTTCAAAAGAAAAGGTGAATTTTGAATTTCCGCGGGCTGTGTACATTCGATTATCGCTTTTTTATTTTTGGTACACATATGTTTATCATATGTTAGCATTATCAGCGATTTTGGATTACTGGTTTGTTTTTGAAAACTGGAAAGGTTAGTCACGTTTTTGTGTGTTCTTCGATTTTTTACTTTTGAAAAAAATGGATCAAAGATTAAAATCCATGATTTGTTTTTCCACAACTCCAGGACGCTCATCGTCTTTAACATCTTCTTGACCTTCTGTAAAGCGCTTGTACTACTTATAAACACTTTTTTGAGAGAAAGTAGACTCGCCGAATGCCACAGTCAACATTTTAAGTGCGTTGGAGCACTTTATTCCATTTTTAACGCAAAATTTAATACATATTCTTTGATCCATTTTTTTCAAAGTGAAAAATCGAAGAGCACACAAAAACGTGACTAACCTTTCCAGTTGTAAAAAACAAACGACTAATCCAAAATGGCTGATGATGCTAACACATGATAAACATATGTGTACCAACATAACAAAAAAAACGACAATCGAATGTACACAGCCCGCGAAAATTCAAAATTCACTTTTTCTTTTGAACAGGCCTCGTACTCTTCTGTTATTCTAAGTCTTCACGTGGCCCGATTCAAGTATTTGATTAACTCGATCGTGCCGTGTTATCCTCGGGCGTCTCCGACTTCTTCTTCAATTCACTTTTGCATCATATATTCTTTTCACACTCCTTTCTTCGTTCATTCGCTTTACGTGCCCAAACTATCCAAGCGTCCCTTTCTTGATTTACTTCCGATTTACTTTAAGGCATTTTCCTGTATCTTTCATAGGTGAAGTTTACTGCCTTTAATATGGTAGAGCCAATTATCAACTATGAAAATGAACAGCGTACTTAAAAAAACAATAAAACATTAAATTTATCATTGCAAGTGTCATCCATGTTAGTAATAAATTAGATTCTACGAGCGATAATATAGTCAGGTTTATCGTAAATTTATTTACCGACAATAACAATGACCAAAGAGATTGAATATAAATAACTGTCAAACTAAAAAGGTATTAACAAATGAAGCAGTACTAATTATTTAATCGATCTATCTTTATCTATTACATATTATAATTCAATATAAATTACATAATAGAAGTTTGCCACTCACCATATATTTATATTTCATATATTTATTTATTGAGGCATGGAGCTGGCAGATGAAGGATGAAAGTAGACCGAATGCCGTGGAAATGAGATCCTTGAGACGTATGTGCGGCAAAACCTTAAAGTAACAATATATGGAGTGAGAGCGTAGAAATCGAACTTACACAGCCCGGTAAAATTCAAAATTCACCTTTTCTTTTGAACAGGCCATGTATTGCCAGTAAAATTTCTCATTATTATTTTATCACGTTCAAAGTTAACGTTTTGTCTTTTTTATATGAATAACGCACACGAGTCTCAACTGCTCCCAACCGTCTAGAGCCAGTGAGACTATGGCATCCTCAAATAGGGTATGTCGTGAGGCTTAAGGTAGTGGAGAGGGGAAGGAGATTGGGAAGATTGGAAAGTACCTGGCTATTCAGATCTGGTCACCAAACACGGCTAAAGCCATTTCGAGCAACGTTTCGATTCTGAATGGTGGTCTTTCACCATGGCGATACTTAGAGTATCTACCACTCTGCCGTTTTCATTTCATGTTGTCTCACTCACTCTGTTCCTTTGTTTTGATTTAAATGTTATTCTTTTCTCTCTGTATGTATGAGTAGATATTACCACACACTATGTATTTTTTGTGTAGTTTAATTTTGTACCCTGATGATGCTTAGGCTAAGCGAAACCGGTCGGTCATAAAATTTTTAGTTAAATCTGCGCTCATATGCAAAGTAATTATTTCATTTTTATTAATCATTATTTGACCGAGCTCAGTGAAGTAACAGAATATTTTTTCACATTCCACTGCAGGTAGTTGAAATTATCTATTGTTACAATAGCTATATTATGTTATGTCAACTTCCGTGACATAAAGATTAGGGCTGTTAATTATTATGTACACATTCGAATAAAAATGTTATAGCCCATGATTTGGATATAAAAATACTAACTGTTTAAGGTGATCTTAACAAGAGTCGCCATAGCACGTAGCACGTAGAAAAACAAATAATCAATAAATAGAACACATACACTTTGTTTTTAACCACTTTTTTATTTAATATTTTGTCTACCGGTTTCGGAAGTACCCTTCCATCATCAGGACAATATTAAATTTATCTGAAATACAAAATACTGAGATAAATATACATATTTAGGAGTTGGAAGGAGAAGGAGTAATTGAGGATATTATGGGAATAACAGAGCGGTTTATTGGAAAAATATTTAGGATAGGACTATAAGATAAATTAATTTGATTGTTTAAAATATTGCATTTACTGTTTGGTGATTTTCTAATTTCTAGTGATAAAAAAGATAGACAAAATATTAAATAAAAAAGTGGTTAAAAACAAAGTGTATGTGTTCTTTTTATAAATATGGCAAGCCACAAAGTTAATGCTTTTTACGAATACACAAATAATCAATTTTATCAGACTATTAAGATACACAAAAATCACCAAAAGTCATTGGGGTTTTAGCCTTACGAGTTCTGGCCGCATCTAGGAAACGCCTCAACTCCTGTCTGTCCCCTGCTGTCTCCCTCCAGTTTCGTATGCCACGCCTTACCATACATATTCACAAACTAGAACATAGATTATTTTTAAATAACGTAACAAACTGGTATAACCTTAGAAACAAAGTGTATGGAGAGAGAGCTAATTATTTTTACCCAACCGATACAAACTTGCGATAAATCACTTTCTCCGGGTTTTCACGTCGTACACTATAAGAGAGAAAGAGACAGCAAATATAATACTCCGCTTCTACGTACTGTCACAATGATCTTGGGCTCCTAGGTCACCGCGGGACTCCGCCCACATTTTTTATAATGCCACTAAACTTGACACAACTAAACGGTTTTTTAGGTTAGATGCTATATTTTTGTTGATATCAATACTGTGAAAAAGTGGTTATACCAATAAACAAAAACATTATGTCGATATGTGTTATGAATGGATGTATAAATAATGTGGGTAGTAACTAATAGACTATCCAAGATCCTTTAATATATCTCTGTCTCTTTCTATCGAGTCAGTATAAAGTCAACCGTTCTGACTACACTGTTTCGCAAAGGTACCTCTCCATGTCTTCCAAGCGTCTAGCATATATATTATCAACAGTTTTATTCCGCAGTCTCTCGCAAGCGATTAACCAAACAGTGCGTATTAAAAATACGACCGGGACAAACGACAAATCGTCGGGACGTATTTTTAAACCCAGATAATTCCGGTCAGTCGGGATGAATGATGCTGCGTGCGCCCTTGAGATGATTCTTCACTAAAGCGGCGCTGTATAAATTATCCATATATCAAAGTAACAGTCCACTATGCCCAATGATACGGTGTTGGCATTCACGTCGTCCAGTCATCCTGGCTCACTTATTACTACACTCCTTCTAGCTGCTGTTTTCAGAGTGGTAGATACTTTGAGTATCGCCAGGCCGAAAGACCACTTAAATAGCTTTAGCCGAGTTTGATGACCAGATCTAGAGTTTGATCCAGAGTGGTAGGTACTTTTAAGTATCGCCCTGGTGAAAGACGGTGCATTCAGAATCTAGACGTTGCTTGAAATGGCTTTAACCGTGTTTGGTGACCAGATCTGAATAGCCAGGTACTTCCCAACCTTACTCTTCCCCTCCCCACTACCTTCTGCCTCACAAAATACCCCGATTGGGGATGCCATGGTCTCACTGGCTCTAGACAGTTGGGAGCAGTTGGGACTCTTGTGCGGTTTTCACATAAAATAAATAATTTGACAAGATCTGGATGGCCGCGTACTTCCTATACTCCATCTTCTTCCCCTCCCCACTACCTTTAGCCTCACGGCATACCCCGATTGCGGTGCTATAGCCTCGCTGGTTCTAGACGGTGGCGAGCAGCTGGGACCCTTGTACGTTATTCACTATAAAAAAATCAACAACCTTCGAAGGTTTTTACTATATTTCCGAAAGCTACATATCGTCGCTGTAAAGGCAAAAGGGCTTAAGCGACACTTTGATAATAAAATTAGTTAAACATGCAGTTTTGATCAGTTTTTTTTTCTCGTGTGATTCTGAAAACTTTTGTGGCCCTTCAGCCATCTAAAATATATTTACGATTTGGGAGAAGGCTTGGCTCAAGCGACACAAGTTTGGGCCAAAATCCAACCAAGTACTGAAGACTTACGAATTTATTGTAAAACGAAAACAAACTGTTAGGTGCACTGTTGTAAACTAACTAACCATCACGCCGTTTAACCGCAGGAGTAGGCAGAGAGGACGGACCGCCATACAACTCTGTCATGGATCACACTCCTTGCCTCATTCACGTTCATGAATCGTCTCATGCATACTCTTCTGTTATTCTGACTCTTCACATGACCCGAGTCGAATATTTGATCTACTTGATCGTGTCTTGTTTTCCTCGGGCGTCCTAGACTTATTCTTCCATTCACTTTTCCATCACGTATTCTTTTCACACTCCTTTCTTCGTTCATTCGCCCTACATGCCCAAACTATTTCTTGATCCCATTCATTACGCTGACATCAGCCTTGCATTCTTTTCGGATATCCACATTTTTAATACGGTCATACATGGTTTTACCGCATATACGTCTCAGGGTGCAAATTCTGTTGTAAATTTCCCGAAATTTCCTTTACCTTTCCGGCAATGATATATACGACCATATAACACCCTCCCATAACCTTCCCTTGTCGATCAAATGTCAGATTTCAACTAATGAGAGGATCTTGCAAGTGAAGTAATGACGCTTAAACAACGAATTTAAAATGTTTTTCTTGATCTGAATCTATCCCCAGTCTCACCTTGGTTGCAATCACTTAAGTGAACGCTTTAGTTTATATTATAATTAACATCTTGGTTGCAGCCGATCTGCCATTACTAATCATTTACACAATTACCTGAGCACACACGAGATCACCTGTCGTCTACTTATATACTGAGATGATATTATATAACTCCGAGAGGTTTGTTAATCACTTGCTAATAAAATTATATATAATCTTGAAGTAACAATATATGGAGAGAGAGCTAATTATATTACCCGACCGATACAAACTTGCGATAAATCACTTTCTCCGGGTTTTTATACGTACTGTCACAATGATCTTGGGCTGCTGGGTCACCGCGGGACTCCGCCAACATTTTTTATTATGCCACTAAACTTGACACAACTAAACGGTTTTTTTAGGTTAGATGCTATATTTTTTTTGATAACAATACTGTGAAAAAGTGGTTATACGAATAAACAAAAACATTATGTCGATATGTGATATGAATGGATGTATAAATACCCTAGCCTTGGTCTTACCTACGCCCAGGTCCACCGAGTTAGGTAAAAATCATCAAAAACTAACTACACTGCCTTGGATTGATACCACTCTATATACTCTAAGTATTTAATGTAAATGTTCACAATTATCCTACGAGAAGTTGTCATGATTTTAGGCTTCCCAACACGAAACTTGCGTGTACCCAAAACAGCGTGTTTTACAAAGGTCAAAAAAAAATTAATAGTTTTCCAAATGCCTTAAAAGAAGCCCAATTTTCGTAGGATTTCTGCTGAATATGTTAAAAAAAACCTATGATTCTCAAGATTACTAAGATTTCAATTTATATCTGCTGTATGGTAACCTTATGTGCTTTGTTCTATTATTGTAAAATGTTTAAATGTTTTTCTTACTATATTTGTGAAAAAATATATATTTGCATACATCTAAATAAAAATACTAAAATAAACCAATAAACAAACAAAAAACGTCCTTAATTTGATTTGTTTCGGTTTTCTCCTTACTTGTATCCTTACAAGTCAATGTCCTTACTATCTACTGGAAACCATATACTCATTGTCAATAAAATATTTATTGTTCTTTTGTTACTTGTTATATTTACACTGTTTGCATTTTTAGAATCGTTTACTTATAATACTTGCATATTAATGTTTTAAGTACCAACATGTTAACTGCCCTCAATCTAATTTCCTTTTCTTTGATTTAACTAATATTTTAATATGAAATCATACGTTTCATCTAAATTTTTACACCCTTAGATTCTAGTGAGTTGGTTTTTTTTTTAAATCTGTTGATGTGCACATACACATGGACATATTAAAACCTTTTCTCTCATGATTTATGATAACGATCATGATTTTAGGTAGTTTTAATTTGAATACATTTTATATATTATTTTCTACTTGTTAGTTAGTCTTATAAGCATAGTCTCAGAGCAATAATATACAAGAGAGAGCGCTGCTGTAGTCAATTTTGATGAGTTTTGCCGGACTCGGCTAGACCTAGGCGTGGATAGGACTAGGGCTAGGGTATTTATACATTCATTCATAGCACATGACGATATATTTTTTTAAAATAAAAAATAATTTTGTTTTAAGCCACTTTATTTATACACATATAACAATTCGACCGGTTTCGGTTAATCCTAACCTTCATCAGGAACGTATAAGTATAATTTAGTTTATGATGAAGGTTAGATTAACCGAAACCGGTCGAATTGTTATATGTGTATAAATAAAGTGGCTTAAAACAAAATTATTTTTTATTTTAAATTATAATGTCAAGCTACAAAGTGTTTGCTTCCTTCGATAATATATTTTTTTGTTTATTCGCATAACCACTTTTTCAAAGTATTGTAATAGACAAAAGTATAGCATATAACCTAAAAAACCGTTGAATTATGTCCATTTATGTCGCATATGAAAACGTTTGGGCGGAATCAACGGAGACGCAGGGCACTAAAAACATCCTTACAATACTTTGAAGCGGTGTGATAATTTGGAGAAATTTGCTGTCTCTTTCTTTCTCATGGTGTACGATGTAAAAACCCGGAGAAAGTGTTTTTTCCCAAGTTTGTATAAGTTGGGTAAAAAGAATTAGCTCTCTCTTCATATATTGTTACTGCAAGGCAAGAGCATAGTTAATTTCGTATGAAGCGCACTTGAGGTGAAATATCACATATTTAAGTTCATTGATATTATTAAAGTTCATATTCTTGATAAAACGGATTCAAAAGTAGGCAGCTGCTTTTGACGAGATTCGTTTACTCGAAAACCTACCTGTGTGCTCCAAAGTTTGCAATCCGTTTGTTAAGATAGTTGAAGAAGTCTCGTTTGCGGAAGTTTCGCTTCGATTTTGATTTTCGAATACCTATTTCAAATGATTTACTTTGTAAATCATTTATTGTCATCATTTTATTGACTTCCTCGAACGATACGCACAACTGTGTTTCACGTTTTTTTTTTATATCCGTACATCACGTAAAGCTACGGTTGGCGAACATTTCTGTCACGTTCGTGACTCGAGAACATGTGTTATAAAAAAATCGTATTATTATTCGCGAACACGACATGTGTTCGTGATTTCAGACATAAACAAATATTAAACAAACTCTCGAGAGTACCCCAGATGTAGAGATGGTCGATATCAGAATTCAGTGTACCTGCGGTTCCAGTTACCGGTGACTGGCGATTTAGAAGAACCGGTTATTTATCCAGTTCTTTTTGGAACTGGTTCCTGGTGCTAGAAAAGTTCCTCCAAGAAGATTTTCACATGTTCCGGAAACGAAAGGAACTGCAAATGTGGAACCGGTTCCTCGTCAAAGGGTTCTTTCCGCCAAAAACCTATTGTGCCCAAAAGAGGAACCGGTTCCTCGGACAAAGGATATCGATTTTAATTTGCCATTTTGATTTGCGAAAAATTGGAACCGGTTCCTCGGAGAAATGATATCGACGGTTCCAGTGACCAGCTTAGAACCGGTTCCTTTTAACCGGGTCAGGAATATTGACCATCTCTAGTAGACAGTCGATACGAGTACATGAGAACGGGACGCTTCTACGACTCGTTCTTATTCCCGTGTTCAACAGCTCGGCTGTGGAATAATTTGCCGGCCTCTGTGTTTCCTTCCTTTCATCAACATGGACCTCTTCAAGACCCAAGTTCACTGCTTCCTTTCCTCAAAAAGATTCTCCACACAGCATCCCCAAAGGTGACTTCGAGGGAAGCTATTTCCGTCAAGGCCTTCGGGGTGGATTTGGTGAGAAAAATCAGCGATAGAGAAAAATCCACATAAATGTTCTGATACGAAAATATGTATTGAAAAATAAATTGTTAAATTTAAGTCGTTTTCCCGCAGGGGTAGGCAGAGACCACACTCCTTGCTTCATTCACATTCGTACATCGTCTCATAATTACTCTTCTGTTATTCTGACTCTTCACATGTCCTGACTTAGATATTTGATTCACTAGATCGTGCCGTGTCATCCTCGAGCGTCTTCGACTTCTTTTTCCATTCATTTTGCGGCATTTATTCAATCACACTCCTCTCTTCGCTTATTCGCTCTACATGCCCAAACCATCTGCGCGTCATCCTTGAGGTGATTTTTCACAAAAAAGGGCTGTACAAATTATCCAAATATTATTATTATCATCTAAGCGTACGTTTTTTAATCACATTCATTACGCTTACATCAGCCTTGTATTCTTTCTGGATATTAACATGTTTAACACGGTCATACATGGTTTTACCGCACATACACCACTCTCATTTATACAGCATTCGGTCTACTTTCATCCATGCTCTGCCAGTTCCATGCCTCACTGCCATACATCGGGATTGGTATAAGCACTCAATTGTGGACTGCTAGATTTGCTTCTTTGTACATTTAAGTTTGATTAATAATACAAATAAATTGATTCCATTCTTATTCCATTAAAATAACAAACATGAAAAATCTTATTAATGTTGATACTTGTAGTTTCATTGACCTATACCTACGTTAAAAAATACAATAATAACATTGCTTCACATTTCGTAATATCCGATCAACAATATTTAAGAATTACTAAAGCATTAGAAAAGGAACAAACTCAGGCCATTGTGTTGAATTAATTTGACGATGATTTACCGTCTGTTTGTATAAGGTTGTATATTTTATGTACCACTTTCTGTAATTTACTAAAATCATCTGGCTTCTCACAGGGCCGGACTTACAACATTTTAAGTTAGTTGAAGAAATAATAATCTAGGCACCTTCTTTAACGCTGTCCTTTAAACAAAATGTTATGATAAAAAAACTTTAAATAATACAATCGTCAGTAATCCTTTAAATCTAAAAATTAAAATCAAATCGAAAATAAAAGGGTGTCCGCAGAAACATTTATTCGATTAAACTCCAAGCAATCAATTACTCGTATATCTCTCAATTTATAAATACAGTCGAACTTGGTTATAACGATCACGAGGCCATAATGAGCAATTACTTAATGATATGTTGGTTCGGACTTATTTTCATACAATCGTGTGGGGTTATAATGAGATAGCTTCACTGATAAAACGTCCAAATAATATTGTCAACTCAATGCGCCCGGGTATGAGAAAAAAACGATTCTCGAAACAGTTGAAGAATGTCATAAAGAAGACAAAGAAAGGCGCCCGTCTGGCACGGCGGCACGTTAAGGGTCAGCACCCAAAAATACACACTTATTGGCTTTCTAGTAGAAGCAAAACTACAAATTATTTATCTGTTAATTCTATACGGGTAGTTAGAAAAATGTCTAGGTTTCCAGTGAATACAATTCTTAAACCGTAATCTTTAAATTCTTTATGAAATGCATACTGGAATTTCAAGTAAATCGTTCAAAAATGCCTTCACTGGTTTTCAAACTGCACCTTTTAGTGATATTTCAGTATGTTTTTCGTAGAATGTAAAGGATTACAGTTAAAAAATTGTATTTATGGGAAACGTCAGACATTTTTTAACTACCCATACAAAAATTGCAGATAAATCATTCGTAGTATTGCTTCTATTATAATGCTACAAAGTAATGTTTAGCGTCATATTGAGTGCTGACCTTTAAGGAGGGTTTATAATCCCCGATAGTTATCGCTCTGAGAATCATTTCTATCCAGTACTGTGCGTAGAATTTATTATTATTATTACTGTTATCATAAATTAAATCATTTCGTTGTTAGTTAAGCGTGATTTTAGTAATAAAAAAATGTTGCTTTATAATATGCAAGCTTTCACACCCTGGCGTAAATATCGATATTAGTAGGTAGGTACTTTTTTATTTACCTACGTTTGTAACGAGCAATTTTGGCTGGTCCCTTCGCGCTTGTTATAACCAAGTTTGACTTATATATATATTGTAATACATATAGAATTATAGAAGAAAATAAATAAATTCACTATTAACTCGTATATTTCAGTTAAGTATTTATGAAGAGTTCGTTTTATCGACATCCTTAAATCTATTACCAATATTATGCAGTCGATTTATAGGTATGTGAAAATAAATATTAATAAATATTAATAAATATTAATACGCCGTAGATTAAAGTATATAGTTAGTAATAAGATCGAGCTTAGAATTTAATAATTGTCCATCACCCTTGAGGTTATTTTTCACAAAAACGGCGCTGTACAAATTATCCAAATACTAATGATTTAATAACACCAACATTTTAACATTATTCCGTTATTTTTTATTAAGTCGTTACCGGTTTCATCTTATGACGGGCATCTTCAGAATAGTAAAATAAGTCCGGCACTGCTTTTGTGACTTTACTAGGGCAAAAGTGAAACGCAGAGCAACTGTCAATCAATGAAAGTCTGTTTGGTTTTGTTTGACATTTAGCCAAATGGTTTGACACAAAGCTGATCATTCGCTCCGGCAGGAAAGCGTAGAACTAAAGAATGGCGGCCGCGTATTCCGACCGATTCATTTTGATTATCTCGTATAACCAGAATATCGCTGTCTATCATTTTTTGCGAGTGCATATCACAAAACAGTACCTACACAACACAGTACCTACATAACACAGTACACAATACTAAATACAACCTTTTTTATTGCACCTTTCGTTCGGTGGGCTAATGTAAATGTGCAATTTCTTGAACGTTATTAGTATTACATAATACGCATTGCGCAAGAACGAGTTTTTTCGTACACAATGTAAAAAATAGTATTTTCTCCGTTTTAAATGACTTTTATTAAAAACAAAATGTTAAGGTTTTTTTTTGTTTAATTTTTATGGACGAAATAAATAAAAAACCGTTTCCCTTGTAAAAGTTCCGTCCAAAATCGTTTCGCTCTTCTAAATCTTATGATGTAGATACTACTAAGTGCCTATATAATAGTAATGCTTCAAAAGTATTTGAAATATCAAAATTTAATCAATTTTCCAATATATTTTCAAATTATTACAGAGTCTTAAATTCTCAGAGCAATAATATACAAGCTAGAGTGCTGCTGTAGTCAGTTTTTATAAGGTTTGCCGGATTCGGCTAGACCTGAGCGTAACTAGGACTACGGCTAGGGTATTTATACATCCATTCATAGCACATGTTGACATAATGTTTTTGTTTATTCGTATAACCACTTTTTCACATTATTGTTATGAACAAAAATATAGCATGTAACCTAATTAACCGTTGAAATGTGAACATTTATTTCGCGTATCAAAACGTGTGGGCGGAGTCAACGGAGACGCGGGACACGAAGAACATTCTAACAATTCTTTAAAGCGGTGTGATAATTTGGGAGTTTTGTTGTCTCTTTCTTTCTCATGGTGTACGACCTGAAAACCCGGAGAAAGTGATTTATCCCAAATTTGTAAAGGTTGGGTAAAAAGAATTAGCTCTCTCTCCATATATTGTTACTTCAAGGGTATATACTAATAATAATATTTGGATAACTTGTACAGCGCCGTTTTAGAGAAAAATCACCTAAAGGGCGCTGTTCAAATCTTAATTTCTAGTTAATATTAATTCCTGAATTAAATAAATATTTATTTAAATTAAGTAACAGATAAAATGTACAAGAACATATATACCTGGCAGGTCACTTCTGATAAACAGAATCACTTTATTATTTTAACTTATGTTTGAGCTGATATTTACGTACATTTTTTTAGGGCATGAGAGCAAATTTACAATATAATATATCAAAAGGTGATCCGTCGTTCTGTAAGAAACTCTATGTATCGCCCTGATAAAAGCCCACCATCGCTACCAAATGAAATGGCTCCGTGTTTGGTGACCAGATCTGAATAGCCAGGTGTTTCCTGATATTCCTCTTCCCCATCTTCTTCCGATCCCCACTACCTTCAGCCTCACAACATACTCCAATTGAAGATGTTATAGTCCCACTGGATTAGGACCCTTGTGCGGTATTCACTATAAAACAAATCAACAAATATTAACCTAGTAATTGCAAGAGTATTGTTGCATCCGAAGTTTCGATACAACACCGAATATGTTTTCAGCTTCGGATGAATTTTGAAAATAGTGGACTGTAAAAACGATAAACTACTGCTACTTGATGGAAGTGTCTAATTATAGATGTGGATAGATTAAGGACTGAAGGAAATAAAGGAAGCCAATTCACTCACCGATGAAGTTGATGTTTGGAGTTCCTACACTCTTCTTAAACAATTACATTATTGACGAACACGAATACACCACACTGACTTAATTCTTCTTCATTCACAAAACCACATTTATTTTTAAATTATTTTTAAAGCAACAACAAAACCGACGAACAAGCAACAGGTTTTTCACCAAACTCTTCTGTTTTTTGAGTGTCAACTGTTTTTTAACATAGTGTTGTTGAATAAGAAATAGAAAAGCGAAATGGCGGGAAAGGTAGGAACTGGATAAAAAACAAAAATGTTAAATTATCATTTTGAAATGCAACAAGTATGAACGAAAGAAATACTCTGATATTTGAACTCTCATTACTGTCCAGGCAGTCCACAATGCAGCCAATAGCAGTCCACAAGGGAGTGCTTATACCAACCCTGATTTATGGCAGTGAGGAATGGAACTGGCAGAGGAAGGATGAAAGTACACTAAATGCTGTGGAAATGAGATCCCTGAGACGAATGTGCGGTAAAACCATGTATGACCGTATTAAAAATGTGGATATCCGGAAAGAATGGAAGGCTGATGTGAGCGTAATGAATAGAATCAAGAAAGATGGTTTGGGTATGTAGAGTGAAAGAACGAAGAAAGGAGTTTTAAAAAGAATATACGACGCGAAATTGAATGGAAGAAGAAGTCTAGGACGCCCGAAAAAGACGTGGCACGATCAAGTAAATCAAATACTTTAATCGGGTCATGCGAAGAGTCAGAATAATAGAAGAGTATGCATGAGACGATGTATGAATGTGAATGAAGCAAGGAGTGTGTGCCAATACAGAGTTATATGGCGGTCCATCCTCTCTGCCTACCCCTGCGGAGAAACGGCGTGATGGTTAGTTAGTTAGTCGTTACTGTTTGTCTCCGGGTTATTCATTAGGCAATAATGACATATTACCTAAGAAACGATCGTTTAAAAATCCATCACGGAACCTATTTCTCAAACTTACGTAAAATTCACTTTTGTCCCGTACTACGTTAGAAGAAAACGACAGTTTAAATGTTGCGTCAACGCTTTTTATCAGGAAAACCTTTTTCCTACTTTATAATAAATCCTACACAATTTAGTTGATAGCCCTGATCTCCTGCAATTCCTATTATTCCAAGTTCCGAACAGCAGACAGCCGTGTAGGTTTCTTTTTCCTTGTTGTAATACCAATTCAAAACAAAACTCTTTCATTTGCAGGTTAATAAATTCATTCAATATAAATTATTACCACATTGTCATTTTCAACTCAACTATACGTGACATTATTTTTTTTTCGATGATGTGTAACGTGTAGGAGATCAACACAATGGTGAGTTCACACAAAACTTAATGCTATTTGATCACCTACTTGAGTACACCGCTGAAAGGTAACCCCCCCCCCACGAATTCCACTGATATAGTTCTTTTTTATCGTCTTTGAAGATTCCTGTCACACCAGAACGATGTGATGATCTAATAATGCAGTTTTATTTTAGAAAATTTAATTGATTTAATGGATTAGTGGTTTATTTTTGAATATGTCGTGGCGCTTTCGCAGCTGCCTGACGTGTTTTAGTCTTTCTTGTTATTTTTCGCCAAATAAGTAGGATATTTCACAAATCACTTCTTTAAAATTCCTGTACTGTATGACAAATTTAAAAAGTCCATTCTTTTAATTTCGCTCCCATGCCCTAAATCAAAAAAAAAATTAAATTAAATAATAATCATAATTTTAAGTTAATAATTGTGTCTATCTGATGGGACCTGCCAGGTAAGTATGTTCCTGTATATTTTCTTATCTAAACTAGGAATTAATATGTAATGATAGAAAGTAAGATCTGTACAGCGCCCTTGAGGTGATTTTTCACAAAAACGGCGCTATACAAATCGTCCAAATATTATTATTATTACACAATGCTTCTAATAACTTTAATATCTCTATAACCATCATAAATACTGGCTTCAGATTTTAGGTATTCCTCCATAGTACATACATTAACGCATTGAATGAAAAAATAGTGTTTATGTTAATTAGCACTTATCGGGCACATACGAGATATTTTGTGAAAATCGGGAATTAATTCACCAATACAATCAAACGTGTGCTAGTGTGTGATGTAGGTATATTCATTAAAAAAAAACACTATGGGGTGCGAAGATACGCGAAGAGTGTGCGGGGAGATACGACGCTATTAACATCTCACTCTTACTTGACTTCACTATATGGGAACCCAAGAAATGGAATCTCAATTGGTAGTTATGCTTTTTCCTTCTAGATACATAGCGCGCTCGGGCTACTGGCAATAACTTTCGGGCATCTCTTGGAGGTGACCCTCTTGCCTATTTTGAGAACGTCAGCCGATGGTTTTTTCATGATTTCAGCTTTTAAATTTCAATTATTATCATTTTTGACATCAAACACGATTCATTTTAGCGATTGGCAATGAATATTCTTATTTTTCTGATTTAAATCGCATTTTTTTACCTGTGTGATGATTACACAGCGCCGGAATGCGAAGAATAGCACAGTAAAGGGAAGGTTAACCAAAAATCCATGACCTAACTGCACCCAAACTAGATCACTGAAACTAACCTCCCATCTGCTCCCGTCCTTCTCCCCTTTATCCCATTCCCATGTTCCCGTCCACTTTTCTCTCCCCCCACAAACTTGTTTTTATTTATTATTTTTTTATAGTGAATACCGCACAAGAGTTCCGACTGCTCCCAACCGTCTAGAGCCAGCGAGACTATGGTATCCCTGAATGGGGTATATTGTGAGGTTGAAGGTAGTGGGGAGGGGAAGGAGATAGGGAAGAGGAAGGTTGGGAAGTACCTGGCTATTCAGATCTGGCCACCAAAGACGGATAAAGCCATTTCAAGCAACATTTCAATTCTGAATGGTGGTCTTTCACCAGAGCAATACTCTGGAACGTGCCGCAAATATACTTTATATTATTTTGTATCAATTAAATATGTTATGACGCGTAATAATTAAATGCAATTTATCTGCGCACGCCGGGCTTGTACCCGCGACCTTTGGATTCGTAATCGATCGTCTTACCACTCGACTACGCAAGCCGTCAAAGTTAAGTTACAAAAATAAAACAAAAACTTAATATTGTCACACTTTATTTATCATTTCATCGTCATCCGTGGAAAATGAATAATTAGCATAATTTATTAATTTTATTATTATATACGTGTGAATTATTAATCTGCTGTTAATTATATTTAAAAAAAAAAAAAAACTACTTGGGTGATAAAACTATGCAAAACCCGACTCGCTCGATTGTGCTACAGTGACAACTGCTGGACCGAAAAGCAATCAACCAACAACTGAAACTTGCTTGTGATTATTAACATCTGTCACGGATCACCGAGTGGAATAATTTCATTTCGGACAATTTACGACCCCACTCATCGGAGCGAAACGCCAAATCGAGTAATGTAACAAAGTAGGACACCATGTATAACATGCATCGAAAAAAAAAAAAACAAAACGCCTGATGGATTTCAAAGAGATAATTTGTCAGGTTCTTAACTTCTTGTTTTTCATCCAATTCCTACCTCATCCAATCATTTCACTATATTCGGTTTCGTTCGTTGGTGTCTCGTTTGGTCGTTCGCTTTGTTGTTGTTCTTCAAATAATAGTACACAATTGTTTTTGTTGTGGTGTTCGTTAATAATACAATGTGAAAAAAAAATGAAGAACTTAAACATAAACTTCATCGGTGAGTGAATTGGTTTCCTTACTTCCTTCATTCCAAAATCTCTACACATCCATAATTAGACACTTCCATCAAGTAGTATAGTTTATCGTTTTACAGTTCACTATTTTCCAAATTCATCTGAAACTGAAAACACATTCGGTGATTTATCGCAGCTTCAGATTGTGCCCGTTACTGTACAATTTAAATAGAATTCAAAAGCACGTCTAACTTACAATACAAGCAATTTATCAATTGTTTCTAACAGAAAAGTATTTGTGATGGATGTGTGTAGACAAACACATTTTTTATTCAGTTACGAGGGGTAATAATAGGGTACGTACAACCAGAAGGGGGTGGTGCATTTGATCTTGCTTATGAAAGCGTTTTCATGACACAATCTTAGGTCTTTAATCTTTTAGGTCGAAAATGATAATAAAATGAATTAAAATGCAATCCAAAATGATTCCTATTGCTTTAAACCTATACGTAAATGTTTTCTGGTCGTAACACTCACCAATTTAGTTGTTTTTTCTAAAATATAGCAACAAATCTGAACTATCAAATGTTGTAGTTGGTTTTTTTAAAGTGTATACCGCACAAGAGTCCCAACTGCTCCCAACCGTCTGGAGCCAGTGGGACTAAGACATCCCCAATTGGGGTGTGTTGTGAGGCTGAAGGTAGCAGGGAAGAGAAGGAGATGGGGAAGATGAAAGTTAGAAAGTGCCTGGCTATTCAAACGTGACTAAAGCCATTACAAGCAACGTTTCGATCATATCTAGTATCTAGCACTACTATCTAGTATCTAGCACTCTAAAAACGTACTTGGAGAGCTTTATATTCATAAAATTTCAGTTATATTTATCTACGACATCGCACAAAACTCTAGTTTAGAGCGACATTAAAACTTGCCCCCGGAACGGGAGTGTCTATTGAAATGTTCAAAATTTAAAAAAAGATTTTTTTTAAATTACTGTCGATCTAATAGGGTACCTTTCTATTATTTATTTGAGCAGACTTTATTCCATATTTTAAGTGGGTAAGATTAAAGAAACTAATATTTTATCTTGGCTAGTCAAGTTACATTTCGTGATTTTTCACAGGTAACAATAATTAGTTAGCTATGTAGACTAAAGATTATTTAAAATACGAAGCATTCAAAAATAATTTTGTAAATGCATTTATTAATTTATAAACTAACGGACTATTGTCTTAAAAAAACAACCGAGAAAGAAAACAGCACACATATAATTTTGTAACGGAACAATGACAAAAAAGGACAAAATATACATAAGATAGGACATTCAAATCAAAGCCAAGGTCAGAACATTCAACGCTACTAGCAAGTACGGAACGCAGTCTGATACTACGTTTGTTTCGTTCATACACACATATTCGATGAATGTCTATCCTTGTCATACGTGATGATACATGACCGATATTTGAATGATGAATTTACTGGTAACGTAAGTGTGTTTGTTACTTGCCACATTTTGTGTTAATATTCTAAGGCTATAACGTGTCTATATATTTGTAACGTCATTGACATATATAATATTATTTGAAGCAATAATAAAAATAGGACAAAATATACATAAGAAAGAACATTCAAATCATAGTCAAGGTCAAGTGAAAGTTTTGGTAGGGTCGTAAAGAAAGACAAAAATCATTTAGACTGATACCGAAAATTTCAAGATTATGGCTTGAGTTAATAAGTCTCGACATTATGAACAGTGGAGAATGATACCCATAATTAGTAGAGTGATGATTGAGGAACAGCAATTTATTGTTGGCAAGGAATGTTGAACTGAGTGAGATGCAACAGAGAAGGTGAATCAATTGTACAATTGATAATTTTGAAAATGCAAATTGAATCATTTTTTTCTTACGCTTTTCTAATGAAGAAATTTTCAATTTTTGTTCAATTTCATCATTTGAATAATCGCGTCTTTCTCGTTCTAATCTCCATGCAATTCCGCGTAAGAAACTATGCTGTACGGATTCAATATGATGAATATGAACGGTATAGAAAGCAGACACAATGACACTGGCATATGGGGATATATACCTTATTCAAATGCAATAATTGATTATGCAAGCCTACGTTAAAATGCACATTTTATGTATGAATTTCGCCATACAAATAAATAATAAATTTAATAATAATAATAATAATATTTGGACGATTTGTATAGCGCCGTTTTTGTGAAAAATCACCTCAAGGGCGCTGTACAGATCTTACTCTCTATCATTACATATTAATTCCTAGTTTAGATAAGAAAATATACAGGAACATACTTACCTGGCAGGTCCCATCAGATAGACACAATTTTTAAATTAAAATTATGATTATTATTTTAATTATTATTTATTAATTAATTAATTTATTTTTTATTTTTTATTTTTTTTTATTTAATTTTTTTTTTATTATTATTATTTATTTTTTTTTAAAGTGATTTGTGAAATATCCTACTTATTTGGCGAAAAATAACAAGACTAAAACACGTCAGGCAGCTGCAAAAGCACCACGACATATCTAACAGGTTATATGCGCAGGCAAAAAGAAGAACTGATGATTGTATTGAATTGACGAAAAAAGGTCGCCTGCCGGTTACCGGGCCGGCGGTCGAAGGGACGAAACATGTGGCAAATGGTCATCGTGTGACGACCATTCTCGGGCTGTGGCACTGCATTTAAAAAAACTGATATTTGAAGATTCAAATATTTTCTTAAAAATCGAAATTACGTCGAAACTAGTCACTTTAAAATTATTTAGAGTTTATTCACTTAACCTATACACAACAACGGTAATTTAGTGTAATTTTAAAGAAATAATTTGTAAAATATCCTACTTATTTGGCGAAAAATAACGAGAAAGACTAAAAACACGCCAGGCTGCTCCGAGAGCGCCACGGCACACGTAAATGTACCCATGTAAGCATTTTACGTATTTCTTCAAAAATTCGTCAACAAACGGAGAAGCTACCTTCAATCATTTATTAAATTTACGCAGAACTTACTGCTGTAAAGGTACTGTACCATATTGCTGATGGTGTTTTCACCTTTGCAAGGTTGGCAACGTGCCAATACCTCGCGTACCTTAATACGGATATGACGGTTATCACAATGGAATAATTACCCTGCACTTTGCATGATTCCAACAAACTAATTACTTGGTATGCAATATGTATAACTCTGCGGTCACTTTATTACGTGCGCCGTCGCAGAATACATACGATTTCATACTCGGTAGAATATGGCCACTAATGTTTTTTAGATTATTATTTTTTTTAGTGAATACCACAAAAGAGTCCCAACCTCAGAGAAATATATACAGGAAGGAGTACTTCTATAATCAGAATTTATGATTTTTGCCTGACTCGGGCATGACTAGGACTAGGGCTAGAGTATTTACACATAATAAACTCCCTCCAGAACTAAGATGTATAACGATCCCAACAAAATTTCGGTCCAAACTGAAAGCTTACCTTTTCAGACTCTCATGTCCTAAAATTCATTAAAAGAATCTCAACATAATCTGTCTCTCGACGAATCATCTCTAGATATACAAATTTTAACCAAATCCTGTACTGTACGACAAATTCAGAAAGTCCATTTTTAATTTCACTCCCATGCCCTAAATCGGAAAAAAACCTAATTATAATTTTAAGTTAATAAGTGTGTCTATCTGATGGGATCTTAGTTTATTTCTGTATATTGTCTTACTTAAACTAGGAATTAATATGTAATAATAGAAAATAAGATCTGTACAGCGCCCTTGAGGTGATTTTTCACAAAAACGGCGCTATACAAATCATCCAAATATTATTATTATCTATTCATAGCACATGTCGACATAATGTTTTTATTTATTTGTATAACCACTTTTTCAAAGCAATGTTATGAACAAAAACATAGGATATATATATCCTGTTATGTCGTATAACAAAACGTAGTGGGCGGAGTCGCCGGAGACGCAGGAGACGAAAAACAAGCTTACATACCAAAAAGCGGTGCGATATTATGTGACAACTTGTCTTGTCTCTTTCTCTCTCACGGCTTACGGCGTAAAAACCCGGAGAAAGTGATTTATCGCAAGTTTGTATAGGTTGGGTAAAAATATTTAGCCATACCTCTTTATACCGTTACTCCAAGTGAAAACCTAATACACGAACCAAAATCATATAAATAAGTTTCCATGTGGCCTGACCACAGTTTGACAATGGCCTTAAACGCCGAAACAGCTGTCACTATAAATACAAACTTAAACTAGCAGAGGTAAATAATCAAATATTCAGTAAAACCAAAAAATGTTGGCAAACCAAAACTTTTTCACACCTAAATTGGACGTAGTTATGCAGAAAGCGTCCAACCCACAATTCGCCAAAATCCAGCTTAACACGTTTTCCTTTAGACGAATTCGAGAAGTAAACATCCAAGCTCTAATGCAATAGATTTTTTTTTAAAATCAAATATTCAGTAAAACCAAAAAATGTTGGCCAACCAAAACTTTTTCACACCTAAATTGGACGTAGTTTTGCAGAAAGCGTCCAACCAACAATTTTCCAAAATCCAGTTTAACATGTTTTCTCATAGACAACTTCGAGATGTCTATCTGGTGAAAACATCCAAACTCTAAATGCTATGGAATTTTGGTAATTCATTTTTTTACTAAAGCACATTGCAAATATTTTACTTAAATTGAAGTTTAAAAACATTAAAATCTAGGAAAACATAGAAAATACTTTTTATTAAATAAATAAATCGATGTATTATAAATTACTTATTTTTATTGATTCCCAAAAGAAAAACTCTGATTTTCACTTCACAAATGCCGTTTATGAATATCAATGCTTTTGTATGGTCATATTTTCAAACGCCTTTTTTTCGGTTTTATCTTTTTGGGGTTGGATGCTTTCTGCATAACTAAGTACAATTTAATAGTGACCTGAAATATAAAATGCTCATTACAATACAAATATTTTTTTAATCTTATTTAACCTTTATGTGACTGAAAGGGTACCCAGATACCCTTTTCGGTTTTCGACATAGATTTTTTTAATGTTCCAGTAAGTCTAACCGGCTGAAACTTCTTGAATTCTCTACAATAGTGAAAATGAACAATTGAACATAACCGTTGGATATGTGGAGGGTTGTATGTTAGTGGAAAACGCTTAAGTATAATTTACATCTTCTGATGACTGAAAGGGTTCTATGTGTTTTATATGGCATATTAGGCTTGTCTGTATTTGTTAATTGTTTAATCTCGTTTTAAATGATAAATATGATGTACTGTTGTGTTCAGAGTACATCACCTGTATCCTTAATACTATTTTTGATCACCTACTGAATTAAAAAAAAAAACAAGAAAAGATGGTACTGGATGAAATTCCTATCCACTTCCAGGTATTGAACTGACTCAAAATATATTACGTCATAAAAGTGGTCCAGCAAACTTCAGCAAATAATATATTGTAAAATAAACCTTCACATCAATTTTAAAAAGGCGTAGTTTTCTTCAGTCACATAAGAGTTAAAAACTCTCTGAATACTTGATAATAAACTAATAAAATAGGTTACCGTAGAATTACCTTTAATTTAAAAATAATTATTAATGCAAAACTCAGCTGATTAAAAGATTTTTGCTACCGCGTAAAATTCCAGACTTAACTACCAGCTGCTAGTCTAATAGATATGTAAAATACGCTGTAATCGTATGACAGGCAGGTACTTCTAACTCATCCTTGTCAATAATACGAAACACCTGTCTAGGTAAGGTATTTTATATTAGTTCGAGCAAGCGTATTTTGTATTCTATTGTGCTCACAAAACTAGTACAGAGTTCTTTATTTATTATTTTTATCGTGTATTCGATGAAGAGTTCTATTTATAATGAAAATTAAATAATGACTTTGTATTGGACCACAGGTTTTATTTTAATTTTTATGACATCAGGCTACAAAATTAAACTAAACAAAAATTACAGTATGTGGTTTCTAATTTTGACACTGTTTATTCTTGGTGGAACTCCATGTTGATGATTTTAATAATACCAATTAAAAAAATAAATAAAATAACATTTTTAATCCACTTTTTGTTTTTAATGGTAACATGGAATAAAGTTTTTTTTTAAATGGTATTATAAAAATCATTATAGTGTGTGGTTATATGGAAAATACTCATACATACAGAGGGAGAACACAATATAAAATAAAATAAGAGAACAGTAAGAAAACAAAATAATTAAATTTAAATTATGGCAAAGTAACAGGAAAAGGGAAGAAAAAAAATCTGTGATCTTATACAAAGTTATTTTTTAATTTTAAATAAATATGTCAAACCACAAAGTGATTGCTTTCTACGAGAATATAGTTCTATTTTTAATTAATTACTAAGAAAATTTTAAAGCACACAATATTTTTTATTGTTGGAATATCGAACAAGCGTCCAGCTGCCCGGAGCCGGGGAATAATGGCATCCCCAATCAGATTTTGTTGCGAGGCTGAAGGAATTGGGGAGGGGAAGGAGATGGGAAAGAGGAAGGTGTGAAACTAGGTGACCATATTCAAGGTCGGGCCATGTCAAGAGTCGCATAAAAAAGCGAAGTTTCTTTGATTTCATGATTCAAGAACAGTGAGGCATGGAACTGGCAGAGGAAGGATGAAAGTAGACTGAATGCTGTGGAAATGAGATCCCTGAGACGTATGTGCGTAAAACCATGTATGACCGTATTAAAACTGTAAATATCCGGAAAGAATGCAAGGCTGATGTGGGCGTAATGAATAGGATCAAGAAAGGGACGCTTAGATGGTTTGGGCAAGTAGAGCGAATGAACGAAGAGAGGAGTGTGAAAAGAATGTACGATGCGAAAGTTAATGGAAGAAGCAGTCGAGGACGCCTGAGAAAGACATGGCACGATCAAGTAAATCAAATACGTGAATCGGGTCATGTGAAGAGTCAGAATAACAGAAGAGTATGTATGAGACGATGTATGAATGTGAATGAAGCAAGAAGTGTGTGCCAAGACAGAGTTAAAGACGGGCATATTCAGACTGGTTCAGTCTGAACCTTATGACAGGCATCTTTATATTAAAAATTGAATATTATCAGAATCATTTAATTGAGTTCTACCACGAATTAACAGTTTCAAAATTAGAAATAATTAAAAAACATCGCTGTGTTTTAAAAAATGATTAGATATTAAAATATTTGGTAATCAAAACAAAATAACTCCATTTTTTATAATTTTAATTAATCAGATTTAATAATGTTATTATTAAGTTCTTCTAGTTTTATTTTAAGTGCTTTAATGGCCTTTACATTCGAAACAGCTATCACCTGGCAAAATTCAATCACAACATTATTAAATTTCATTGAATTTAAAACCGATGACATTGCAACACAAATCGTCACTCTGAATAAATTATTTCTGGAGATATTTTCAATTTAACCTTACTCTGACTACCAAAGGACAAATTAACAATGGCACTTGCAGCGTGCAATGTGCCCGGAAGAAGACACTTTGACGGAAACGAAGAGTCAATAGGTAACCTTAGAGGACCACATCGAGTAAACAATAACAGCACAATCAAACGTGAGAAAAATGCATAATGCTGGTAACAGTCGAAGGTTCGTGACATTTTGTGAATGAGTGTGCCATATCACTGTACGAGTATGTTAATTCAATGCTTCTCGATATTGGAGCGGGTGTTATTCGTTGATGAAGATTAACTAGGACAGTTTTTGACAGGGACAAACCTTAAAGCAAGGTTTGTCCCTATGGTGTCCGTAGTTGTCTAATAAAATAAGCAATTTGTAGAGATAATTATTATTGCTACTCGCTACAAATAGATATTGGAAAATATATTATTTGTGAAAATTAAATAATAACTCTGTTTAAGACCACAGATTTATTTTTTATTTTTATGACCGACCGGTTTCGCTTAGCCTAAGCATCATCAGGGTAAAAAAATAAACTAAACAAAAAATACGAAACGTTCGGTCGTACATACTCGTACATACAGATGGAGAACACAATAAAAAATAAAATAAGAGAACAAACCAACAAAAATTTAAATATTTTAAATGATAAGTTACAGATAAGATCACAGTTTTATAATGCCCCCAGAAGGCGATACAGCTGTCACGCGTAAAAATAATTACCTAGCAGAACTTTTGACTGAAAATTGTTTTTTTTAAATTTGAAATAATAATAGTTATTGTTTAAATAAAATTAAAAAACCTAAAACTCAAAATTGAGTTCTACAACTTTAAAACAATAAATTAACAATTTAAAATTATAACAAAAGAACAGGGAGAAAAAGACAGACAATATGAAATGATTAGGCTAAGCGAAACCGGTCGGTCATAAAACTTAAAATAAAATCGGTAGTCTCTTACAAAATTGTTATTTAATTTTCATTAAATATATCAAACCACAAAGTGTTTTTCCTTTTACAATATTTTTTTAACCTTTTATTTATTCAGTATTATTTGTTCTTTACATTTACATATTATTTTTATATTTAGAATGCAAGGCTGATGTGAGCGTAATGAATAGAATCGAGAAAGGGACGCTTAGATGGTTTGGGCATGTAGAGCGAATGAACGAAGAAAGGAGAGTGAAAAGAATGTATAATGCGAAAGTGAATGACATGGCACGATCAAGTAAATCAAATACTTGAATCGGGTCATGTGAAGAGTCAGAATAACAGAAGAGTATATATAGAACGATGTATGAATGTGAATAAAGCGAGGAGTGTGTTCCAACACAGAGTTATATGGCGGTCCATCCTCTCTGCCTACCCCTGCGGGGAAACGGCGTGATGGTTAGTTGGTAAGTTATTTTCATTTACAACATTTTTGTACCTGTTATTTAATATTCCTTTTTATTTTCTTTTACAATATTTTTGCACTGCTTATGAGTTTATTGTTTAGAAAAAAAAAATGACAATGTTTGTGTAAAAGCCTTTAACGGACGTAAATAAATACGAGTATATTTGTGAAAAACAAAGAGAGAGAGTCAACAATAATTATTATTACCTTTTTCCATCTTTTGCAATGTATTGATGTAAAATTGTTTTGGAAAAATAAAATTCAAACCAAAAATATCTACCCATGGCAGTCCCATACAGTTCATGAAATGAAAAGTCATTATTACTAAACGCTGTGTCATGGTTCATACCTGCAACCTTCCTAATCAAAAATGCGTAGACCATTGTGCTCTGGAGGTCGCAGTATTTTCGTCTACAGCCTGCAAGAAAAGAGAACGTAACCCATCTGTTCTGAGAAAAACATCCATGGAAAAACCAATGGTAAAAATACGGATCATCCTAGTATCAGTGTTATTATTATGTTATCAGCATTAGTGATGGGAATAATCGAAATTTCCGTGTCAAAAAAACTTCAATAAATAATCGACTGGTGACTGAGAATGAGACACGAAGGATATCCACTCAAATGCATTTTTTATAATCGTTGGACGCCTTAGAGTACATATAGTGGTAACTATCCAAGGCAGTGTAATCAGTTTTTGATGATTTTTGCCGGACTCGGAAGATCTGGGCGTGGCTAGGACTAGGACTAGGGTATTTATACATCCATTCATAGCACATGTCCACATAATGTTTTCGTTTATTCGTATAACCACTTTTTCAGTGTTATCAAAAAAATATAGCATATAACCTACAAAACCGTTTAGTTGTATCCAGTTAAGTCGCATATGAAAACATGTGGGCGTAGTCTCCGGAGACGCGGGAGACCAAGATCATCCTTACAGTACATAAAAGCGGTGTGTTATTTTTGTTGTCTCTTTCTCTCTCATCGTGTACGACGCGAAAACCCGGGAGAAAGTGACTTATCGCAAGTTTGAAAAAATAATTAGCCCTCTTTCCATACATTGTTACTCCAAGTTGGACGCCATTATAAAAAACTTTGTTCACACATTCATTTTTTTTCATCATTTTTGGACGTTACGTGTCTTAATGAATATCACAAACGTTTTTGAAAGAATTTTAATGAATTGAGTATTTCATTTACGTCGATTTACTGAATAAAATATTTTTTAAATATAATATTTTAAATATTATCTGTCATATGTATTTAATATTCTCTCGGCCAATAAAATTGGGTATTGAGCCTTGGTGTCATAGCGTCTTTGAAAACTCACACTGACACTTTGGTAAAAAATGAGTTACATATGCAGTTTTGATTAGTTTTTTTCTGAATCGAATGCTCTGACTCTTATTTGATTCTGAAGACTTTTGAGGCCCTTCAGCCATCTAAAATAAATTTACCATTTGGGTGAAGGCTTGACTCAAGCGACACAAGTTGGATTCTTTTAGATTTTTGGCGTTTCAGGTAGATAACTCAGTGAGAGCATTGAGTTAACTTTTTTTTTTAAATTCCATTTTTTTCAAATGGCGCTTCAGTCTTTTTGCCTTTCCGGCGACGGCATGTAGCCTAATGAAGGACAATAGACTAAAGATGGTCGATATTTCTGTCCCGGTCAAAAATAACCGGTTGCAAGCCGGTCGCTGGCACCGTCGATATTATTTCTCCGAGGAACCGGTTATTCCAATAAAAATATCCGAACCAGTTCCAGTTCTTTTCGTTTTCAGAATTTCTCATGCAACCCCCCTCCCTTCCTTTTTTTTTTGAGGAACCAGGAACCGGTTCCAAAAAGAACTGGATAAATAACCGGTTCCTCACCGGTCACCAGTAACTGGAACCGCGGGTACAACCAATTCTGATATCGACCATCTTTACAATAGACTATTAGAAAGGTTATCATAAGAAGAAAAAGCAGTCGTAAAACGGATCAGCACCCCCAAACAAAATAAATGCTCGTAGAAATAAATAATCGAAACGAGGGGATAATGTCGATTAATTGGCGTATACTTCGATTACCGCCATCACTAATCGACATTATTGTTATCACTACAGACTTAAGATCTCGGAGTAAGAATATCTATGGAGAGAGAGAGCTAATTTGTTTTAACCAACCTAAACAAATTTGCGATAAATTACTTTCTGCGGGTTTTTACGTCGTATACCGTGAGAGAAAAACAGACAAAAAAAATTGGCAAACTGTCACACAGTTTCCATGTTTACATGTTCTATGACTCCTGCGTCTCCCGGGACTCCGCCCACACGCTTTGATGTGCAACTAAACTGAACATAACTCAACGGTTTTTTAGGTTATATGGTATATTTATTTTCACAAGAATACTGTGAAAAAGTGGTTCTACGAATAAACAAAAACATTATGTGGACATGTGCTATGAATGGATGTATAAATACCGTAACCCTAGTCTTAGCCACGCCCAGGTCCAACCGAGTCAGTAAAACCTAGTAAAAACTTTTTTTATGTATAGTTTTTGTGTTCAATTTGTAGAACTCCATTTTAATTTTTATTTAATTCAATTGAATTAAATTTAATATTATTATTATTGAGTTCTGCTATTTAAAGTTTTTTTATTTTTTGTTTTTAGTGACAGCTGTTTCGGCGTTTAAGGCCATTGTCAAACAGTTTGACAATGGCCTTAAACGCCGAAACAGCTGTCACTAAAAACAAAAATAATAAAACTTAAAATAGCAGAACTAAATAATAATAATATTAAATTTAATTCAATTGAATTATATAAAAACTAGTAAAAACTGACTACAGATCGATCTACAGCGTTACCTCTTGTATATTATTGCTCTTAGCGTTGCTATTCACGCATAGTGGAAAAATACGGACGTGATTCATCCGCCATTCCTGTTTTATAAACAATACATTTAATATTCAAAACATGACCATCTACAAGGAACTGCGCTTTGGGGCTTCGTACGTAGGTACCTTGACTTTAAATAAATTGATTGCCCATTAGACCACGCATTAGCAGAATTCTAATAACACGGATTGCGTCAAACATTTTGTTAAAGGCATGGCGTCCATAGCCCCATTGTGACATCTCTCCTTTTTCTATAAACAACATCTTGTATTATGGTTTGTGGGCCAGTGTTTAACAGAACGGTGAATAATGGCGCTATAAACACAAAATATTTGTAATATTTCTTCTTTTCGCGATTGATAACATCCACAACTGATTATAAGAAGAGATTATATTTTATAAATACTAGTGTGTGCGTTGTGGAATAAAGCAACTCTATTTGCATAACTAAAATGCATAATTTTCGTAGAAAGCAATACTTCAATTGATAATTCTTGGATAAATACCTGTGGAAACTGATTTTTTTGGTCCTTTGTTACTTCAGTTGAAACAACCAACAACTGCACATATAGTCATATAGTTTTTTTTTAATATTGCACTAAATTCACCTAGATAATTATATATTTTAAGCTTTTTGTCTGTCAATTCGACTGACAGTAAACTACTGTGAAGTTAGTAATTTATTGAAAAAATGATTACACTGCTTTTAGCACGCCCCAAATCATATGTTCTTAATAACAATTGTTTGTCTCTTTTTCTCATATGTCTATAGAAACGAGCATAAAGAGAGAGCTATATTTTGCGAGTATGAACGATTTGACTCATAATTAGGACAATCTCTCTATATTGTTACTCTAAGGTCCGACCATAGGGCATGCTAAACATGGCATGATTTCTGCTGCGGCAGTATTTCTTAGGCACGAATAAGCAGTGCCATACCAAGAGGTATGGACAGTCGATTAAGTGGTTTATAACCGCAGTAGGCTGGAGAGTGGATCAATCATCATGAGGTGGGGTACTCCCTCATCTTGGAGAGGGTCTAGAAAAAGTTAAGACTAACCTACTGCCAGTAGGTTGTCTTTCTTATACTTACGTATTGCTACGTTCACTATCTCACTCCCTCTAATAGTGCCTAAAATCTTCAGGAAGCAGTGAAAATAAACGTGTTATTGAAAAAAAGTCAGGTTGTCTTTCTATACTTTTGTGATACAGAAATAACACGGAGTAAATGATTAGCACACAAAAACCTAAATAAGTTACTAGAGATGTTACAATGGAATAAATTAAAATTAGTATTTTTGAAAGAGGTATGCTACTATAGCCTTCTTGTTACTAGATTCAGTGCAGTTGAATATATTTACTATTTCAACGAAGGAATTACCCACTGTATGCAATCTAGATACAAGCGAGTATCTAAATGACTCGGTCCTGATATTATTGTTGCATTTACAAAGAATTTCGGATCGAGTAGTTCTGTTAGGTACACGGAAGGTAATCAAGCTAAGTAAATCAGGGCCGTCTATAAAACCATTAACAATTTCAAAAATAAAAGTCAAATCGTAAATAAGCCTTCTGTCTGAGTGTTGATAATTTTAATTATTTATTTTAGTAATTGTAATTTATGGTTTCTGTTAGTAGACCGAGTTTGTAATTAATATGTCTTATTGTTAATCATCTAGGTTGTTAACTGTTGTTTAAGGCTTATTTCAGGGCATGAAACAGAAGAAAAATAAAGGTAGACTGAATGCAGTTGAAAAGAAAAAAAATGGGGTTAAACTCTTAGATTAATTAAATAATGTATATACGTTACTGAGACAACGCGCGTGGATGCACTAAACCAAGTCCGCGAGACATACATGAGATTTACTACGTTTAGTTTCACACAAACATTCGTTCGAAAGACAAGCTGTCACTAGCTGCCACAAACGCGTCGCTGTAGGCTCCTTTCTGCGAAAAAATGCCTTAAGAGGTGAAAACATCATTCGGGAGCAAAAAACATATTTTATGGAGTTTCTTTCCATTCATAATTACCCACAAATCACTTCTTATTGTTTAAATAAATACAATCATTCGGAAGGTTTTTAGGTACTCGAACGGTGTGAGATAGTGAATGCAGAAATACATAAGTGCGTGAAGACAACCGCGGCTAGTGTCGCGATACCCGATTATAACAGTAGCGTGGGACGTTCATATAGCTATCTCATCCGTACACACATATTCTTTGAATAACTATCCTTTTCATGAGCGGGGGAAACGGAAAACAAGACGGTACTAGTTGTGCTACATTTTTCGTAAGATTTGTATGAATATGACGTGTCTTGTATTTTATGTCTATGTATCGGGGTATTTTTAATGACGTATAATCAATCATCATCGCCTCGCTCACTTTTAGCACGTATCTACGTTCTAAAATGACACCGTTTCACAAGGAAATCATTGAAAAAATCCATTATCTTTTTTCTAACGTATCGACATGTATTATCCAAGCTTTGAAATTGTTCACTAACCTACTCACGTATACGAGGTCTGTTCAAAAGAAAAGGTGAATTTTGAATTTTCGCGGGCTGTGTACATTCGATTATCGATTTTCTTTGTTGTTGTTATGTTGGTACATATATGTTTATCATATGTTAGCATTATCAGCCATTTTGGATTAGTGGTTTGATTTTGAAAATAGGAAAGGTTAGTCACGTTTTTGTGTGTTCTTCGATTTTTTTGTTTTGAAAAAATTGGATCAAAGAATAAAATCCATAGTATGTATGAATGGTAACGAAGCAAGGAGTGTGTGCTAAGACAGGGTTGTATGGCGGTCCATCCTCTCTGCCTACCCCTGCGGGGAAACGGCGTGATGGTTAGTTAGTTACGCCATAGTTTATGGCACAGATATAATCGACGTGACGTTATTATTTCACGATTGCAGTCAACGTAATTTTTGCGGTTAAATATTACGGCGTGCACGAAATCGCAAGTGAACAAAACCATTAACTCCCACCGGCAAATACGGTGTACGATGATAAATAATAAAAGAGAATGAAGCGTAATGCTTTACTGCAATATTTGATGATTACTGACGATTATGTCTTGTTACCACAAAGGGCACGGTAGCACATCATCTAAAATTAACGCTATAAAAAAATCAAAGAGACAAGTAGTGAATTGTTTTGTTTTTAAAATTAGAATCAACTTTAAAGCATTTAAACATTGACATGAAGCACTCACTTTGTGGTTGACACTTAATTAAATTTGAAATAAAAGCATATTTGTTTTAACACCTTCTTACGCGGTATTGCATGGAGATTATGGCGAGAAAGAGGCGATTATTCATATAAAGAAATTGAACAATTATTGAAAATGTCTTCATTAGAAAAGCGCAGGAAAGACTTTGATTTAATTTTCATTAACAAAATTATTAATTGTTTTATTGACTCACCTTCTCTGTCGCAACTTATCCAGTTCAACATTCCTTGCCGTAGACTCAGAAACAATGAATTGCTGTTCCTCAATCATCACAATACCAATTATTGGTATAATTCTCCAATGTCCAGAATGTCAAGACTTGTTAACTCAAGCCACGGTCTTGGAATTTTTGGTAGAAGTCTAAATGATTTTCGTCATTCTTTACGACTCTACCAAAACTTTGACTAGACCATGGCTTGAATGTTCTCTCTTATGTGTGTTTTGCCTTATTTTTGTCATCGCTTCATTTATTATTATGTATATGCTATTCGTTCTCTGTTGCTCTTTTTTCCATTTCGTGTTTTATATGTATTTTTTTTGTATTTGGACTTCGTCTTCGTCCGTTAATTTATAAATAAATAAATAAACACCACTTTATTGGACTCATTCACCAACCGGTTTCGGCTCTACCTGAACCTTCTTCAGAGTTTGCTTTGCATTTAATTGATAAAGATCCAATGACTTTAAGCTCGTATATATAGACACGTTATAGCCTTAGAATATTAACACAAAATGTGGCAAGCAAAACACACACGTTACCAGTAAATTCATCATTCAAATATCGGTCATGTATGACAAAGATAGACATTCAGAGAATATATGTTTATGAACGAAACAGATCCGAAGTTCGGACCGAGTTCCATACTTGCTTGAAACGACCTCAAGCGACGCGTGACCGCTTAGTACTAAATCGGCTTAAACACCGGTCACACCAACTAGCGTGATGATTGCTTGCCACTTTGAGAGTGCTACAACGTGTCTATATATATATATATGTAACGTCATTGTACAGATCACTATTTTCATAAATCTTCTGGAATAGATGTACTCCATAGAAATGGGATAGGTCTACGCCTAAATAATTATAATAATCAAAGTAAATAAATCCCTAAAAATTATTGAAATTAACTTACTTAATAAGCGACGATTTATCCAGTAGCTTAATTTTAAACATGCTCCCCTTCCACTGCCCTACCCTTACTCTTACCACCCCCCCCCCCCCCGTACCTAATTCCACCTGAGTTGACGTCATGTTTTTCTGTTTTAATTTAGTACATATTTATTCAACCCTGAAGAAGGTTCAGGTAGAGCCGAAACCGGTTGGTGTATGTGTGCAATAAAGTGGTGCTAAAACAAAGATACTTTTATTTCAAATTTAAAGCGTTTATGCTTATTTATTATTAAATATTTAAATTATATTAATAATCTACAAATATGAAACATAAAAACATAACATGACCATTGTTTTTTTTAGTTGCAAACTTTTTTCTGTTTCTGATTATTCATGTTATTAAAATGTTTTATTTTTATACCTTTTGGCATCGAGAACTGCTTTTAAAGTTTCATTTTTAGCTATGATGTAACAAATTTCACTACGACAATAATAACCATTACGATTCCAATTTAAAAATGCAATTTAACAAACAAAAAAATGCATTTCATATTATCTGTCTCTTTCTCTCTGTACCTTTGTTATAATTTAAATTAAATTCTTTTTTTTTCTTGCTGTTCTCTTTTTTTATTTTGTATTGTGTTCTGTATTTTTTATTTAGTTTAATTTTGTACCCTGATGATGCTTAGGCTAAGCGAAACCGGTCGGTAAAAACTTTAACCCCTGGTCCGTAAAAACTAAATCACTGGTCCTATGTAAAGTAATTGTTTTCTACGAAAATATTTACAAAATACAGTTTATTCAATGAAAATGCTCGTGAGTTATCCGTTTTTTTCCGCCTGGCAATATTAGCGCTCTTGCGGTGATTTTTCTTTCACGAAAACGGCGCTATAAAAATCAGCCAATTATTGTTATTAAGGCTTTCATATAATTGAAATTTAATTAAACTCGCGAAAAAATCTGCAATTGCGTGGCGTATTTAAAAAGTTTGCATTCAAATTCAACAGTTTTAATGAAATCACTAAACGGCGCTATAAAACATTGACCTAATATTAGTTTCAATCATTAATTATCTTAGAGTATATAGAGTGGTATCTATCCAAGGCAGTGAAGTCAGTTTTTGATGATTTTTACTTGACTCGGCGGACCTGGGCGTGGCTAAGACTAAGGCTAGGGTATTTATACATCCATTCATATCACATATCATGTCCCGCGGTGACCCGGGAGCCTAAGATCATCGTGACAGGACATAGAAGCGGTGTATTATATTTGTTGTCTCTTTCTCTCTCATGGTGTACGACGTAAAAACCCGGAAAAAGTGATTTATCGCAAGTTTGTATAGGTTGGGTAAAAATAATTAGCTCTCTCTCCATACATTGTTACTCCAAGTTAATTATACTGTTTTATTGTTATTGAAGGTGTGTAAGTAGATTTATTTGTGGATTAAATTGTAATCTTCTAGTTTTTTTTATTCAATGATTCTTATACTAACTCATTATTATTCTTTGTTTTATATTACGGCATTACTGTATTATGCGAAATGTATTAATACATAATATGTAAAATGATAACTTAATGAATAAATACTGATTTTCTTCTACAAAGGACCTTTGTCGCATATTGTGCTTTCATGCCCTACAGATTGTTTACGTTATCGGCGTAAGAATTTTAAAATTATTGCGAATTAGAATGTAAATTATTATTAATATGTATATAAGATGATTCCATTGTCAAGTTACTCACCTTGACCGAGCTTTGATAGATTTGATATCACCTTCATTTTGATAGCCTCGCTCAGGCAAAAACTTTTCTGGGTCAATCTTAATAATCAAAGCTAAGCTTTATTTTTATGCTCGTCACCACAGCAAAACGATAAAATTATTTTTATTTTTAATTAAAATCAGAAAAGGCCATAAAATTAAAAAAAAAGTCAATAATCACAGCCGAGACACGAACTCGGATCCTCTTAGGATTTGTTAACTGAAATTTTGTACCCTTATTTTCAGGGAGAAAATAAAATAAAACCTAAAATTTATTAACATAAATCTAGAAAAAAAATTGCTACAGCCGAGAATAGAACCCCGATCAACTGCTTGGAAGGCAACTATGCTATCCATTACATTATCGAGTATTTTAAAAACAGCGGCACACATTCATTATAAGCACAGAAAATAATCGATATGTATTTTGAAATTTTAGAATGTTCACAATCGATATTGCAGAGTTCATAATAACGTTATTACGCACCTGTTGACTTTTTATAAACTATACTACAGTATCATGAACTATACTATTGATTAAAATTAATGAATAGATGATTCTTAGAAGTGCCTTGAAATAAAACCGATCTCGCCAATCTACCTAGGCCCTATACAGTCCAATACTTGGAGTAACAATATATAGAGAGAGCTAATTCATTTTACCCAACCTATACAAACTTGGGATAAATCACTTTCTCCGGGTTTTCCCGTCGTACACCATGAGAAAGAAAGAGACAACAAAATTTCCCAAATTATCACACCGCCTTAAAAGTATTGTGAGAGTTTTTATTCGTGTCCCGCGTCTCTGTTGACTCCGCCCACACGTTTTGATATTTGACATAAATTGACATAACTCAATGGTTTTTTAGGTTATATGCTATATTTTTGTTTAAAACAATACTGTGATAAAGTGGTTATATGAATAAATAAAAACATTATGTCGATATGTGCTACAAATGGATGTATAAATACCCTAGCCCTTGTTCTAGCCACGCCCAGGTTTAGCTGAGTCCGGCAAAGCTCATCAAAACTGACTACAGCAGCGCTCTCTCTTGCATATTATTGGTCTGAGGTCCAATAAATTTGATTACTGGCTCAAAAAGAATTACGATATTTGAAGATTATCGACCGGTTTCACCAGAAGTAAGAAAACATTGATCTTACTTCGACCACACAGACACGTCCATAGCGTAAATCTTTCAATTATATCTTCAGTGACTATAATAAACTTAGAGCACATAGAGTTGTATCTACCCAAGGCAGTGTAGTCTGTTTTTGATGATTTTTGCCGGACTCGGCAGACTTGGGCGTGGCTAGGACTAAGTTTAGGATATTTATACATCCATTCATAGCACATGTCGACATAATGTTTTTGTTTATTCGTATTACCACTTTTTCACAGTATTGTTATCAACAAAAATATAGCATATAACCTAAAAAACGGTTAAGTTGTGTCGATTTTAGTCGCAAATGAAAACATGTGGGTGGAGTCTCCGGAGACGCGGGAGACCAAGATCACCCTTACAGTACATAAAAGCGGTGTGTTATTTTTGTTGTCTCTTTCTCTCTCATGGTGTACGACGTAAAAACCCTGAGAAAGTGATTTATCGCAAGTTTGTATAGGTTGGGTAAAAATAATTAGCTATCTCTCCATACATTGTTACTTCAAGATAATAAACATAGGTCAAGCAACAGTAAAATTGTGTTCTGGTTACGAATCGACAAACTGGAAAGGATTGTTAAAAAAAAACACTTATTTTTCTCATTATTTTTATTCGACGTGACACATATTAAAGCGATATAACGAGAAGAAAATAAAATACGTGATTCAATCAGCATTTTACAATTGAAATGATATCAATTAAAATCAAATGATGCCAACGACATATCGAATCATTTCACTTTTAATGATATTCAATTCTAACGACAGTTTTTTTGGTTAATGTCCGTCGTCTGCGAGATATCTCGTATCTGCCTGAAGGCTTCTTATTTAGTAAAAACGAAACCTTAACGGGTACTTCTACCTGTCGGTTTAGCTATGCACGATCTTCACAAAGCAAAAAATAATTGTGTTTCAAATAAGAATACCGCTCGTTCATTTCGCAAGGATAATTATTGAATATTTATAAATGCCTTTGTCAAACATTTGTCATCAAAAGTGTGAAAATATCCACAAAATAATGGAATAACCTTCCGGTTTATTATTATCGTCTATTCTAGAAACATTTTTGTTCAAGTGCGTCTTCAGAAAAAGAATTCAAGACCGTTTGTTTGAATACTGAACAAAACACAGTAAAAACATGCTATACCCATTCGGCGTTTCATTGTTAATGTTTGTCGCGGAACGACGTCTACCAGTAAATCACCTCTCTGGGATCTTATTTTTTTACGTTTTTTTTTTGTGAATACCGCACAAGCTCCCAGCCGTCTAGAGCCAGTGAGACCATGGCATCCCCAATTGGGGTATGTTGTGAGGGTGAAGGTGGTGGGGAGGGGAAGGAGATGGGGAAGAGAAAGGTTGAAAAGTACCTGGCTATTAAAACCTGGTCACCAAACACGGCTAAAATCTTTTTTTTTTTTTTTTTTTTAAGAAAGACAAACATGCCCGGGTTACGAATAACCTGACAATATTTGAAAAACTTTTAGTTTTTTTTTTTTTTTTACATGAATACCGCACAAGAGTCTCAACTGCTCCCAACCGTCTAGAGCCAGTGAGACTATGGCATCCCCAAATTTGGTATGTTGTGAGGCTGAAGGTAGTGGGAAGAGGAAGGAGATCGGAAAGAGGAAGGTTGGGAAGTACCTGGCTATTCAGATCTGGTCACCAAACACGGCTAAAGCCATTTCAAGCAACGTTTCGATTCTGAATGGTGGTCTTTCACCAGGGCGATACTTAGAGTATCTACCGCTCTGGAACGTGCCGCAAATATACTTGTTATTATTTTTCAATGAATTAAATGTGTTTCAACACATGTTAATTAAATAAAATTTATTGGCGCACGCCGGGTTTGAACCCGCGACCTTTAGATTCGTAGTCGAGCGTCTTACCACTCGACTATGGAGGCCGTCAACTCCACGCAGGAGGCCTCGAAGGAAATAATTTCCCTCAGGGCCTATGTCATCTTTGAGGATGCTGTGTGGAGGGTCTTTTGAGGAAAGGAAGGAGTGAACCAGGGTCTTGAAGAGGCCCATGTTGAAGGAGGGAGGAAACACAGAGGCCGAGCTGTTCTCATGTATTGAGTGTGCACCAATGATTGGCGAGTTTCCCGACTATGCACCGGTACCGAAAAATCAAATTTGACCGGTCGGTAGCTGAGTGGAGAACGCGTCGGATTCCCACCTAGGCGTCGTGCGTTCAATTCCTCTGCTGGCTAAGTCCTCCATCATTGCACAAGCAACATCTTCCGCTTTTTATGATGGCAGTAGGAGTTTATCAAATATTGTCAGGTTATTCGTAACCCGGGAATGTTTGTCTTACTTAAAAATAAAAAAAAATGACTCAATTTCCTCGGAGCATTTTCCATTGAAATACCGGTAGAATGATGACCTGACGTCTGTGACAGTGAAAAACGGCCGGTATTTTAACCATAACACATCCTTGGCGATGGTCATGCCGTAGAGCATCTCATATTGCAGCGGCTGGCATTGAAGGATGACGTGCTGCATATGATAGAGAATGATGCTAATCGTCTTGTTGTCTCTGGCGGTATTGCCGGGCAGTTCTAACACCTTGGCGTACTTGCCATTCTTCAGCTGTCCGTTTTTTTAGAGAGAACACAGTTCTCTTTCTTCTTCATTGGAGTCCCGATCCCCTGATTCGAACCCGTTAATTTTCCTCCCTCATCACTGCCAGTCTCTCGGCAGTCGATTACCCTGTGTGAAAAAATCCCTCTGCCAGCCGTTCAGTTTTTTGTCGACTTCCTGCGCACCGACCAGATTATGCCATCTGCTCCGCTTCCTACGATGGACGTCCATCCGTAATAGTGCTATGCGTATAAAACTATAGTGCGGTAAGCACTTATACTTAACACAATGTATTATGTTACACATTATCTAACTGAAATTTATAGGTCAATGCAACTGTTTTTGCAACATGTTTACATCTAGAGATATGACACTTTGAAGTATCTATTTAACTATCGAAAGATAAGATAAGGTCTCAATTGTCCTAATTATGTATTATTTTATTTATTTATATACTGACGGACTACTGTCCAATTACAAAAAAATACACAACACGAAATGGGGAAAAAGAGCAACAGAGAAAGAACAGCACATACATAATCTTTTAATGAAGCAATGACAAAAATATTCATTTGATACAACATTCAAGTCTAAGGTTTTGGTTGAGTCGTAAAGAATGAACAAAATCATTTAGGGGCTATTTCACCACCTCTCAATAAGCTCTCAATAAGAGCTACCCATATGATAGCGTATGTTATCCGTTTCACCACCACTGCGTAACGCTATCCACCACGTAAAGTGTCTGTTAAACTATTCACTGCTCAAACCTACGATTTGCTGCTACCCAGTAGTTAGTACCTATCTACTGGTTTAAAATGGCGGCGAACTGTTTTGACACTTGACAGCTGGCGGGTTTAGTAGGCGAGTTTTCTGTTAAAGTTGACTTTTTACTATAATTATGGAAGTGGTTGAAGATCCAAATATCATAAACGAACAGGACATGGCGGAAAGACATAGACGACGTGTTTTCAGAGCCAGAGTCAATTTTTTATACGTTTATTTAACGGCATTGTATTGACAGACGTGACAGCAGACGGGATAACATAATTAGGAGCTAACTAACGAATGTGAAACGCTCGCCAGCTTAACGCCATGTTATTCCGATGATTAGAGTTATACAATGAATAGTTATTCAACAGTTTATTGAGAGGTGGTGAAATAGCCCCTAACTGGTACCAAAAATTTCAAGACCATGGATTGAGTTGACAAGTCTCGACATTCTGGAATGTGAACAATGATACCCATAATTATTTGAGTGATGATTGAGGAACAGCAATTCATTGTTTCGAAGTCTACATCAAGGAATGTTAAACTGGATGATTTTACAAGTCTCGACATTCTGGAATGTGAACAATGATAACCATAATTTGTTGAGTGATGATTGAGGAAAAGCAATTCACTGTTTCGAAGTCTACGGCAAGTAATATTAAGCTGGATGATTTGACAAGTCTCGACATTCTGGAATGTGGACAATGATACCCATAATTAGTTGAGTGATGATTGAGGAACAGCAATTCATTGTATCTAATTCTACGGCAAGGAATGTTAAACTGGATGATTTGGAACAAAGAAGGTGAAATATACAGCAGATAATCTTTTTGAACAGCAAAAACTGTGAAACGGGGAACTATTTTACCATCAAATTTGTTAACATTTTTCTGACTTTGGCTTCTAGGTCAATACCTACGCCATTTCCATCATGGGCGATGTTGCTTTGAAATATTCATTTGACTCACAAAAATAAGACGACAAATTGCTTGTTTAAAATTTTTTTAATGCGCAATAAGAAACTTGAAACTAGGGCAAAGCCGGGTTGTAGGTAGCTACCTAGTAGAATATTATAAAAAAATACATAGTCACTATAACCGCCATATAGAAGCTATTAGAAAAAAAGATTATTCATCTGTCTGTTTATAAATTCGAAGGTAAACAAAAACAATAAAAAAACACGATGAACTTCTAGGAAAACTAAAGGATAATTATGTCATTGTGATATTCATACCTTGAAAAACATATGTGTGTATGTGCGTATAATAGATATTTAATTAAATGTGCGATAATCAACATGCATCATTTCAATTCAATGTCATCATCGCTTACTCGTCAAACTGTTACATAAAAAATAAATAAACACAGCCTTCGAATCTTTAGATACGGAAATATTTCGATGAACATTAACGAGATTTTTTAAATTTTCTATGGGTGTGCAATTAATAGAAGTGAGGCCGTGACCTGAATATAATTTATAAAAACGTGTCTATAACCAGTCTACGAAATTGAAAATCTTCTGTAGCCATTAATCATAACATGATTGACTAGAATCTGGTTGTTTTGAACATTGAACGTTTATATTCAAGTCATACGGTTGTTTGAAGTGAATTAACAATCATTGTGGCAAGTTCTAATTTGGACCGACAACCTTTGCAGCCTTCGGTGAGTTTTTTATTAGTTTTAATGAAGCTTATCGTTTTGTAACGATTCTTTTTTTTATCAGATCAGGAAATTTATTATCCGTGAAATATTAGAGAGGACATGCATTAGGTTGGAAAAAAATTGAGGTTTTTATCAAAATGTTCTTGAAAATATAACATTTCGTCTGACCTTACCTTTTGAAAAAAGCATGCAATATGTAGTTACCACACGCCAATTAGGCAAATAATAGAACTCAATAATTTTAATGACAGCTCCACATATGCACCATGTTTAGAAGGTTTCAATATTTTTTTAAGGCTTTGAAAAGTGTTTCGTGATAAAATTAATCAAAGATTTATTATACCAGGAGGGTAAGCTTTGCGAAACAGTGTAGTTAGGATTGTTGCTTTTTTCCTGACTCCGGCGTGGCTTGGGTTCTCATGGACACACCTTTTTATATCCATTCATAACACATGTCGACATAATGTTTTGTTTATTGATATAACCACTTTTTCACAGTACTAAATATAGAATTTGACCTCAGAAACAGTTATGTCGCATAAGAAAACATAGTGGGAGGAGTTACCGGAGACGCGGGAGACGGAAGACATGCTTAATTACCTAAAAGTGGTACGATATTATGTGATAACTTGTCTTGTCTCTTTCTCTCTCACGGTTTACGACGTAAAAACTCGAAGGGATTTATCGTAAATTTATATGTAGGTTGGGTAACAATATTAAGATCTCTTTCCATATATATTCTTACTCAAAGGTTGGAAGACAGCTTTGATAAACACAAGCTGTCCAGAAGTAAAGTGCACTTACTCCGTAATTCTAGATGATGAACAAGGATAAAATATCAATAAATTTCATTGAAAATCCATTGTTTAAAGATGCATAAAGTAATGATTTGAATAATACCAATTTTTTTTTTTTATTCCATTATTTTTTATTGAAGACCGGACCGGTTTCACCTTACGACGGGCATCTTCAGACTGGTACAGTTTTAAGTAAATCTATGACATATATACTGTTAGTGTCCGGAATGGACGCTTATTGAGTCTCATAGTGAACATCTGTGATTTTGGGTTTTGTTTTATTGCTGACAGAGGCGGCTTTACAATAACATTCAAAAATGCATTCGGGTAGTTTTATGACCTTCTGAGAGACGGGTTACCTGGGGATGCGTTAGATGCGTATGTTGTTTTTGTTTGATGTATGTTATATTAATGAGTACATAAAGTACTTTGGCGTACGGTTTCGTTAAATACAGATCACACATAAAGGCACGAAAATGTCACTCTTCATTTTTTTCATCTCATTCTCATTTTCTCTCTTCATCCGGCGTATTTTTGTTTTCTAAGATTCTAGGAGTTGAGTGGCAGGTTTAGAAGAGAATAATAATAATATTTGGATAATTTGTATAGCGCCGTTTTTGTGAGAAATCACCTCAAGGACGCTGTAAAAACTATATTTTGTTTGAATTTCAATAAATATTGGTGAACATAGAACTATAATTATTTCTAATTTTGTAACTGTTAATTCATGGTGGAATTCCATTTTAATGATTTAATACTGACATCCCAAAAATAATATATAAGCCGGAGAATAAGAACAACCTGCACTAGTCTGAAGATGGCCGTTATAGGCTGAAACCGGTCCAGTCAAAAAATAAAAAAGTGGAATAAAGTTATAAATTTGTTTTATTAAATCAATAAAACTATAATATCATTTTTTTCTACAGAAGCACTCGGGAAGTAACCAATTTTACGTATAGAAAAATAAAATATGGCCCTTACCACTTGTGTTTTTTTTATTAGAGTGAATACCGCACAAGAGTCCCAACTGCTCCCAACCGTCTAGAGCCAGTGAGACTATGGCATCCCCAATTAGGGTGTGTTGTAAGGTTGAAGGTAGCTGGGATGGGAAGAGGAAGGTTGGGAAGTACCTGGCCATTCAGATCTGCTCACCAAACACGGCTAAAGCCATTTCAAGCAATGTTTCAATTCTGAATGGTGGTATTTCACCAGGGCGATAGAGAGTATCTACCAGTTTGGAACGTGCCACAAATACGAGTATACTATAAACTAACTAAGTTACTAACCTTGGAGTAACAATGTATGGAGAGAAAGCTAATTACTTTTACCCAACCTATACAAACTTGCGATAAATCACTTTCTCCGGGTTTTTACGTCGTACACCATGAGAGAAAAAGAGACAACCAATATAATACACCGCTTCTATGTACTGTCACGATGATCTTGGGCTCCTGGGTCACCGCGGGACTCCGTCCACATTTTTTATTATGCCACTAAACTTGACACAACTAAACGGTTTTTTAGGTTATATGCCACATTTTTGTTGAAAACAATTCTGTGAAAAAGTGGTTATGAATGGATGTATGAATACCCTAGCCTCATTATTAGCCATGGCCAGGTCCGCCGAGTCAGGTAAAAATCATCAAAAGCTGACTAAACTGCCTTGGATAGATACCACTCTATATACTCTAAGTTACTAACTAACCATCACGCCGTTTCTTCGCAGGGGTAGGCAGAGAAGACGGACCGCCATACAACTCTGTCTTGGCACACACTCCTTGCTTCCTTCACATTCATACATCGTATCATATATACTCTTGTTATTCTAACTCTGGAACGTGCCGCAAATATATTGTACATTATTTGATATTAATTAAATGTGTTAATATACATATTAATTAAATTTGCCGGGTTTGAACCGGCGACCTCTGGATTCGTAGTCGAGCGTCTTACCAATCGACCACGCAAGCCGTCAGTCCTTATTTCGTGTCTCGGTTTCTTAGAATGTAAGTACATCTCTAATTATTTAACAAGACAATGTTATGGTCTTTGATTACATACTGTATTTTCAGTCTGTTTTTATTGCATCGTGCAAAAATCTGACCGCATTTGACCACACGGCCATGTGCCTGGTCTGGCGGTCGAAAAAAACCATCTGCAATTTATGATAAACAGAAAAAAGACAATTTGAAAAAACAAAACTACACTCCATTTCCAAAATTGTTCCTACGGGGAAGCAAACTTTGTTTTTTTCATGGATTTCATAAGATATCAACAGCAAAAAATATTATTAAAACTTTAATATTAATGCTTAGTATAGAGTGGTATCTACCCAAGGCAGTGTAATCAGTTTTTGATGATTTTTACCGGACTCGGCGGACCTGGGCGTGGCTTAGACTAAGGCTAGGGTATTTATAGATCCATTCATATCACATATCGACATAATGTTTTTGTTTATTTGCATAACCACTTTTTAACAGTGTTGAAATCAAAAAAATATAGCATCTAACCTAAAAAACCGTTTAGTTGTGTCAAGTTTAGTGGCATAGTACAAAATGTGGGCGGAGTCCCGCGGCGACCCAGGAGCCCAAGATCATTGTTACAGTACATAGAAGCGGAGTATTATATATGTCGTCTCTTTCTCTCTCATGGTGTACGACAAAAAACACGGAGAAAGTGATTTATCGCAAGTTTGTATCGGTTGGGTAAAAATTATTAGCTCTCTCTCCATACATTGTTTCTCCAAGGTTCAATGAAGGTACCCTTAGATGATTTGGGCACGAAGAGCGAATGAACGAAGAAAGGAGTCTGGAAAGAATAAATTATGCGAAAGTGAATTAAAGAAGAAGTCAGAGACGCCCGAGGAAGACCCGGCTCAATCAAGTTAATAAAATACTCGAGTCGGGCAATGACTAGAGTCAGAATAATAGAAGAGTATATATGAAACGAGGTATGAATGTGAATGAAGTAAGGGCTGTGTGCCGAGATAGAGTTGTATGGCGGTCCGTCCTCTCTGCCTACCCCTGCGGAAAACGGCGTGATGGTTAGTTATTTAGTTAGTTAAAAAAGCTAAACATATATACATAATATGGTGTCAGATACTGTAAGTATCGCCCTGGTGAAAGACCATCATAAAGAATCGAAACGTTGCTTAAAATGGCTTTATCCGCGTTTGGTGTCCAGATTGAATAGCCAGGTACAACCGAACCTTCCTCTTTTCCTCCCTACTACCTTCAACCTCACAATATACCACAATTGGGGATGCCATAGTCTCACTGATTCTAGACAGTTGGGAGCAGTCGGGCCTCGTGTGCGGTATTAATTATAAAAAAATAAATTATAAAAATAGGTATCAAGAATTTTTTAAGCTTAAGAAAACATCAAAAACATGTTAATGAGAAGATAAAGATATTTTTTTATAAACAAAAAGCAATAAAAGTAAGCGATAGGATTAAATGAACACAGCGTGATGGTGATAAATTTTGCCAAGTAGAAAAAATTATATATTTTGATATTCGTTACACAATGCTAGATCATACAACAGACATTTTGTTTATTTATTTTATTATTTAAGGAGAAAAAACCTCAATAATTTACAAGAGAGAGCGCTGTAGAGAGAGCTGTAGTCAGTTTTTACGAGGTTTGCCGGATTCGGCTAGACTTGGGCGTGGATATGACTAGGGCTAAGGTATTTATACATCCATTCATAGCCCATGTCGGCATATTATTTTTGTTTATTCGTAAAACCACTTTTTCACAGTATTGTTATCAACAAAAATATATACGTGGCCTGTTCAAAAGAAAAGGTGAATCTTGAATTTTCGCGTGTACATTCGATTATCGATATATATATTTTTTTATGTCGGTACACATATGTTTATCATATGTTAGCATTATCAGCCATTTAGGATTAGTGGTTTGTTTTTGACAACTGGAAAGGTTAGTCACGTTTTTATCTACCACTCTGGAACGTGCCGCAAATAGTGTTTGTAATTTTTTATTATATTATATAAATGTACTTTTTATTATGTTAATATGAATTAAATGCGTTATGACACATTTTAAATAAAAGTTATTGGCGCACGCCGGGTTTTAACCCGCGACCTTTGGATTCGTTGTCGAGCATCTTACCACTCGACTATGGAGGCCGTCGAAAGAACACCCTGGTGAAAAAACACCATTCAGAATCGGAAAATTGCTTGAAATTAGTTTAGCCGTGTTTGGTGACTAGATCTAAATAGCCAGGTACTTCCAAACCTCCCTTTTCCCCATCTTCTTCCCCTCCCTACTATCCTCAGCCTCACAACATACCCCAATTGGGGATGCCTTAGTCTCACTGGCTCTAAACGGTTGGGAGCAGTTGGGACTTTTGTACGGTATTCACTAAATATATATTTTAAATTATAGTTTTTATTTTAAGTGGTAGCTATTTCACCGTTCAATGCCATTATCAAAATGTGGTTAAGCCAGACGATAATAGTCCTAAACGTCGAAACAGCTGTCACTAAAAATAGCAGAACTAAATAATAATAATATTATGTTTAATTCGATTGAATTGTGAAAAAAAATGGAGTTCTACGAATTAAATACAAAAACTATTAACATTTTTTACTAAGTTTTTATCTAGTACAGCTGTTCGTTTTCTCTGATCTACAATCTCGTATTTCACATTTGCATCTACCTCAAATCGAATTAACGGGGTAATTTAAAACGTGCCACCAACAACCTTCTGAACGCAGGAGAAAAAACACTTCTGCCTGAATTATAGCTGCACCGTATGAATGAAAAAAAATAGCACATATCGATTAACTGATTTGCAACAACCTTCATAATAAACTTTTTGTGGAAGTCCTATATGCAATCTCTGTTTTATTTTTTTTAAATTCCCTTCTCTTAACACGTTCATTACTAACGAAATTTCGTAAATATTAATTCCATATAAATGACGGATTAATTCAAACTGACGTACAGTGACGGGTTTTCCTGTGTCCTGTGGTACGACTCAAAACCACATGGCTGCGTCTGTTTTAGATCGGTTCCAAGCGAAGATATATATTATTTCTAATTTTGTAACTGTTAATTCATGGTGGAATTCCATTTTAATGATTAAATAAAAACAATTTTTTAACTTTATTCCACTTTTTTATTTTTTTGACTGGACCGGTTTCAGCCTATAACGGCCATCTTCAGGCTTAAGATATATAAATATATTTATGTATATAAATATATTTATGTAGAACAATTTTCTCGGTTTATGTAGTCCATAAAAGGACTTTTTAACTCCTGACGTTTCGGACAGATCACACTGTCCATCTTCAGAGGCCTTATGTCTTGAGTTTCTGTCTCAAACTGATAGCTTTCGCACGTCTGTTTGGTCCAGAAGCTAAAACTTAAGTGAGTGCATAACATATATATATACGAGACATGTTCAAAAGAAAAAGTGAATTTTGAATTTTCGCGGGCTGTGTACATGACTATCGATATTTTTAAAATTATTTGGTACACATATGTTTATCATATTTTAGCATTATCAGCCATTTCGGATTAGTGGTTTGTTTTTGACAACTGGAAAGGTTAGTCACGTTTTTGTGTGTTCTTCGATTTTTTACTTTTGAAAAAAATGGATCAAAGAATATGTATTAAATTTTGCGTTAAAATGGAATAAAGTGCTCCGACGCACTTAAAATGTTGACTGTGGCATTCGGCGAGTCTACTTTGTCTCAAAAAAGTGTTTATAAGTGGTACAAGCGTTTTACAGAAGGCCGAAAAGAAATTAATGACGATGAGCGTCCTGGAGTTGTGGAAAAACAAATCATGGATTTGTACATATTAAAGACAAACATTCCCGAGTTACGAATAACCTGTCAATATTTTTCATAATAAGCGGAAGACGTTGCTTATGCAATGATGGAGCACTTAGCTAGCAGAAGAATTGAACCCACGACGCCCGGATGGGAATCCGACTCGTTTGTCCACTCAGCTACTAACCGGTCAATATGTATATAAAATATTTTTTATAGCCACGATACGTTGAAACCGCTAAGGGCAAACCATAAAATGTGGAGTCAAGTTTTATATTTGTTTTGATAAAATTATCACTCAGTGCATTGTTCACATAATGCAATAATACATAACAAATGTTGAATCATCAAACAAATTTAGCAACAAACATAGATATTATGGCAAATAATGAAGAGTTAAACACTATAAAATATAAATAAATACTAAGAAATAAACCAGTAGAGTCGTATTGCAGTTGTTAACAGATAATTGCTCCCTCTTTTTGTGAACTGAAGAAATGAAATAAAACTAGAATGAACTAACAAACTAACTAACCATCACGGTCGCGCCACTCCCCCACTTTTTTCAATTCCATGACAATTTTTTTTTTTTCTTTTTCAATAAAGAAAGATGAACATTCCCGGGTCAAGAATAACCTGACAATATTTGTAAAACTCCTACTGCCATTGTAAGATGCAAAGGTTGCTTGGGCAATGATGGAGGACTTAGCCAGCAGAGGAATTGAACCCACGACACCCGGATGGGAATCCGACGCGTTTGTCCACTCAGCTACCGACCGGTCATTTTTTTTCCATACTTTTTCGATAGGCGTTGAATGCACAACGATGTTGCCAGCGCAATAGACAGCAACAATATCCTAAGATGTTGGTAATTTTTAAATGATTTAGAGAATATTTTAAGTAAATTTAAATAATATCTTTATTTTCACGGCGTCTCTTCAGAGATGGCTAACTAACTAACCATCGTGCCGTTTCCCCGCAGGGGTAAGCAGAGACGACGGACCGCCATACAACTCTGTCTTGGACACCCACTCCTAGCTTCGTTCTTATTTATACATCGTCTCACACATACTCTTCTGTTATTCTGCTTCTTCCCATGGCCTGATTCAAGTATTTGATTTACTTGATCAGGCCATGTCTTCCTCAGACGTCCCCGACTTCTTCTTTCATTCACTTTCACATCATTCATTCTTTTTGGACTCCTTTCTTCGTGCATTCGCTCTACATGCCCAAACTATATAAGCGTCCCTTTCTTGATCCTATTAATTACACTTACATCAGCCTTGCATTGTTTTCGGATATCCACATTTTTAACACGGTCATACGTGGTTTTAATCACGTACTTCTCAGGAATCTCATTTCTACAGCATTCAGTCTACTTTCATCCTTCCTCTGCCAGTTCCGTGTCTCACTGCCATACATCAGGATTGGTATAAGCACTCCATTGTGGACAGCTAGATTCGCTTCTTTTGATGTTTTTTTGGTTGCGCCAAAAGAGTTCAGTCCTCCATTAATGAAATTTCCCGCAGTCACCCTTCTAGTAGAATGAATCATATCTTAAAATAGATTAATCTGGTAATTTTGTGCAAATAAGTTAGATCTTGGAAATTTTACGAATACCTCACGTTCAAATGCATTTACACATACTGTAGGAATATAAATTGTTGTATTACGTAATTATAATATGTATAATGACGTAGTTTTCCCACCGCATTTCCCGCTAGATCCACGTGTCAGATATCTACTGGGCACGTGTCCACAGATGATTGTAAACTGGTGTTGTGGAGAATTTATGAATACAAAAAGAAATACACACCTATACTAAAAGTGGTCACAACAGCTGTATTGTTTTTTAAGAAATATAACCCATCAATAATACCGGTCGGTAGCTGAGCGGACAAACTCATCGGATTCCCAGCCGGGCGTCGTGGGTTCAATTCCTCTGCTGGCTAAGTCCTCCATCATTGCACAAGCAACATTTTCCGCTTATTATGATGGTAGTAGGATTTTTTCAAATACTGTCAGGTTATTCGCGACTAGGGAATGTTTGTCTTTCTTTAAAAGAAAAAAATATATATATAATTTGTAGAACTCCTATATAATTTAATTTAGTATCATTATTATTTAGTTCTTCTAGGTTTAGTTTACATTTTTAGTGACAACCATTACGGCGTTCAATGCCGTTTTTAATTGTTATCACTAAATAGGGTAAAACCTTAGAGTAACAATGTATAGAGAGAGAGCTAATTCTTTTTACCCAACCTATACAAATTTGCGATAAATCACTTTCTCCGGGTTTGTACATCATACGCCATGCGAGAGAAAGAGACAACAAAAATAAAAAAAACACTTTTATGTACTGTAAGGATGATCTTGGTCTCCCGCGTCTCCGGGAACTCCGCCCACATGTTTTGAAATGCGACTAAACTGGACACAACTAAACGGTTTTTTTAAGGTTATTGTGGAGAAGTCAGAAAGTTTCAGCCGGCTAGACTTACTGGAACATCAAAAAAATCTATGTTGAAAACCGAAGAGGGTACCGGAGTACCCTTTCAGTAACATAAAGGTTGAAAATATTTTTAAAAAAACCTACATTAACACCACACAGGAAGCCCTGAGGAAAATAATTTTCTTCGGGGCCTGTGTCATCTTTGGGGATACTGTGTGACGGTCTTCTTGGGGAAAGGAAGGAGTGAACCTGGGTCTTGAAGATGCTCATTTTGTAGGAGGGAAACAACACAGAGGCCGGAAAATCGTTCCACAGCCGAGCTGTTGAACATAAGAACGAGTCGTAGAAGCGGCCCAAATCTCGACCGTGTATAGATGTTAGACGCGCGTTTGGCGAGTTTCCCGTCTGTGCACCGGTGCCGAAGGAATCAATGACGCAAGTTCTTGCAAGCATCTTCCATTGAAATACCGATAGAACAAAGATAGAATATAAAATATATATGTAGCAGTCTAAGTAATTTTTGTCCTTGAAGTAACAATATATGGAGGAAGAGCTAATTATTTTTACTCAACCTACGCAAACTTGCGATAAATCACTTTCTCAGATTCAAATAAAAATATAGCATATAACCTTAAAAAAACCGTGTGAAAAAATGGTTATACGAATAAACAAAAACATTATGTCGACATGTACTATGAATGGATGTATAAATACCCTAGCCCTAGTCCTAGCCATGCCCAGGTCTTCCGAGTTCGGCGAAAATCATCAAAAACTGACTACACTACCTTGGGTAAAACAGATTTAAGAAGCGAAGCTATCAGTCCACAATGGAGTGTTTACACCAACCCTGATCAGTGGCAATGAGATCTTTGAGACGTATGTGCGGTAAAACCATGTATGACCGTGTCAAAAATGTGGATATCCGGAAAGAATGAAAGGCTGATGTAAACGTAATGAATAGAATCAAAAAGAGACGCTTAGGTGGTTTGGGCATGTAAAGCGAATGAACGTAGAAAGGAGTGTGAAAAGAATATATGACGTAAAATTGAATCGAAGAAGTCGGGGACGCCCGAGGAAGACATGGCACGATCAAGTGAATCAAATACTCAAGTTGGGCTATGTCAAGAGTCAGAATAACAGAAGAGTATGTATAAGACGATGTATAATGTAAATTAAGCGAGGAGTGTATGCCAAGACAGAGTTGTATGGCGGGCTATCTGATCTGCCTACCACTACAGAGAAACGGTATAATATTTAGTTAGTTCGTGTAGATAATTTAAACTAACTAACTAACCAGAGGTAGGCAGAGAGGACGGACCGCCATAAAACTCTGTCTTGGCACACACTCATTGCTTAATTCACATTCATAAATCGTCTCATACATACTCTTCTGTTATTCTGACTCTTCACATGACCCGATTCAAGTATTTGATTCCACAGCATTCAGTCTACTTTCATCCTTCCTCTGCCAGTTCCATGCCACATTACCATGCATCAGGGTTAGTATAAGCACTCCATTGTGGACTGCTAGCTTCGCTTCCTTGAACAATTTCTTATTTACGCCAACAGCGATCAGTCCTTCATTACCTGGAGTTTTCTGCATTCACCCTTCTTTCAATATCCTTATCAGCCTTTCCGTCTCTCGTAAACATACTTCCTAAATACACAAACTGACCCACTTGCTCCAAGTATTCATCATTCACAACTATATTGCACGCTGTTTGCGTACTCTCTCTTTCAAACACCATGACTTTGGAATTACTTACATTCATAAACAACTCATTCGGCATACATACTTGGTTCATCCTAGACACGAGAAACTGTAGATCTTCCATACTGTCGGCAATCAGCACCGCAATGTCCACATTCAATAGACAACATACTTTTATATTGTTCATCTTCGCGCCCAAGCCCACACATTTCAATTCTTGCATACAATTATCTATGTACGAATTAAACAACCACGGCGACATTACACCTTTTGTTATTTTAAACCACTTCGTAAAATCACCGTGCAGATAATTTATTTAAATACAAGTCTGTGAGTTTCTATGTGGCCTAGTCACAGTTCTATATTAAATTAAATTTAACTATAAAAATAATGATAAAAATACGCTTGATTCTCAAACGTTCATTCGGAAACTTGAAACTTTTAATAATTAAACGGTTTTCTTTTGATTTTCCTATACAACAAAAATGTAACACTTTGTTCCAAAAATTGACGTACGTGTTTTAAATTTAAATGTAATTTTCCGTAGTACCTACTTTTACGTACTACATAATAATTATTTTAAATAATATGTAACTATTACCGAAGAGTTTCTTGTGTATCCAAGCGTTGAGTATCTTCTCTCATAACACGTAGACGTAAAAAAAATGAAGTCTTATGTAAACTATGTTTACTTAAATGCCTAATTACTCAAGTGCTTACATAGTTAGATTCGTTCTTTGCACACCTCAGATTTGCATGGTCATTGTCAGTTCAGCAAAACAGCCTCAATGATATTGCGAGAAAAAGGCTATTGTCCAACACACAAATTACTATAATGTAAATGTTTTGTTTCTCACACCAAATATCTTGCTTTGCGGAAGAGATGCGAGAGAGATGCAAGGCTGATGTAAGCGTAATGATAGGATCAAGAAAGAGACGCTTAGACGGTTGAACATGTTTAAAAAAATATATATATTTATTTATTTATTTATTTATTTATTTATTTATAAATTAACGGACTAAAGTCCAATTACAAAAATACATATAAAGCACGAAATATAAAAAAAGAGTAACAGAGAAGAAATAGCATATAAATTGAGATAAATGAAGCGATGACAAAAATAAGGCAAAATAAACATAAGAGAGAACATTCAAGCCATGGTCTTAGTCAAAGTTTTGGTAGAGTCGTAAAGAATGACGAAAATCATTTAGACTGCTACCAAAAATTTCAAGACCATGGCTTGAGTTAACAAGTCTTGACATTCTGGACATTGGAGAATTATACCCGTAATTAGTATTGTGATGATTGAGGAACAGCAATTCATTGTTTCTGAGTCTACGGCAAGGAATGTTGAACTGGATAAGTTGCAACAGAGAAGGTGAGTCAATAAAACAATTAATAATTTTGTAAATGAAAATTAAATCGAAGTCTTTCCTGCGCTTTTCTAATGAAGACATTTTCAATAATTGTTCAATTTCATCATATGAATAATCGCCTCTTTCTCGCCCCAATCTCCATGCAATACCGCGTAAGAAGCGATGTTGTACGGATTCAATATGATGAATATGAACGGTATAGAAAGGGGACCAAATTACACTAGCATATTCTAAATGAGGGCGAACTAATGAGCAGTAAAGGGTTTTTAGAGTCTTTATATTCTTAAAGTCACATGCAATTCTATTGATGAAGCCAAGAAGTTTTAATGATTTATTAACTACATTATTAATGTGATCACGAAAAGAAAGATTATAGTCTATAGTGACACCAAGATCTTTTATAGATCTGACGGTAGATAAGGAGACACTATTTATAAATAGAACATATATACTTTGTTTTTAACCACTTTTTTATTTAATATTTTGTCTACCGGTTTCGGAGGTACCCTTCCATCATCAGGACAATATTAAATTAATCTGAAATACAAAATACTGAGATAAATATACATATTTAGGAGTTGGAAGGAGAAGGAGTAATTGTTTTTGTTATGGGAATAAACAGCTCGGTTTTTTTTTTTTTTTTCCAATTAAACCGCTCTCCTTCCAACCCCAAATATGTATATTTATCTCAGTATTTTGTATTTCAGATTAATTTAATATTGTCCTGATGAAGGGTACTTCCGAAACCGGTAGACAAAATATTAAATAAAAAAGTGGTTAAAAACAAAGTATATATGTTCTATTTATAAATATGGCAAGCCACAAAGTTAATGCTTTTTACGAATATATAGACACTATTTAATTTATAATTGAAGAGGATCGGTATATGAGTTCTATGAAATGACATAATTTTACATTTATCAATGTTTAATTTTAGGCAGTTAGTTTCACACCATTCATTAAATGAATCAATATCACTTTGGAGAATAATACAGTCATGAAAAGATTTTATTATTTTAAGGATCTTATTGTCATCTGCAAAAAGCCAAAAACGCGAGGAAGAAAATACTTTAGCAATGTCGTTAATAAATATGTTAAAAAGGAGAGGAGCTAGATGGGCACCTTGGGGTACTCCAGACGTTACTTTAATATTAATAGATTCAAAGTTATTAATTTTGACTCTTTGTTGTCTATCATTTAAATAAGATTTGAAGAAAGATAATAAAGGATTTCTAATACCGATAGCATGAAGTTTGGCGATAAGAATTGAGTGATTAACTTTATCAAAGGCTTTAGAAAAATCCGTGTAGAGAACATCTGCCTGAGAGTTAACTTCCAGAGCGTTAACAATGGTATTAGTGAAGGAAAGTAAATTTGTTGTGGTAGACTTAGCAGATCTAAATCCATGCTGTTCCTCAATCAGAACATTTTTAAATACGGGGGTAATTTTCTTTGTAATGATGGACTCAAATATTTTTGGAATGTGGGATATAATCGAAATTGGTCTGTAGTTTTCAATGTTGGACTTGTTACCAGACTTAAAAATAGGCCTAATATATGAAATTTTCCATGAGTCAGGAAATGAGCCAGATGAAAGTGATAGGTTAAATAAGATAGAAAGTGGCTTAGATAAGATGTATTTACATTCTTTCAATACAATTTCAGGAATTCCATCAGGGCCAGTGCTATTCTTACTAGATAGATTTTTTAACGAATTAAATACATCTAAAAGTGAGATTTGGCAATTATTCAAGTCAACATTTTCTGTATAGTTGTATGAAGGGGTGGTGCACGATATATTAGAATAAACAGAGAAGTGTTTGGCAAAGAGGTTAGCTATGTCAAGTCCGTTTGTGGCATGAGTTTCATTATAAAACATACTTGAAGGGATATCATTTTCAGTCCGCTTTTGTGCTACAAATTGCCAAAATTGTTTTGGGTTTAGTTGTAATTTTGACTCAGTGACTTCTATGAAGGATTTGTAGCACTTAGCTGATTCAACTTTAGACAATTCCCTAAGATTACTAAATTTTTGGTAATGCCTTAAGTTGCCTGAATCTTTAAACAATTTGTGAGCTTTCTTTTTTTCAAATATCAGCTGCTTCAGCTTCATACTGAACCATTTAGGAAACTTAGGTTTGGAGTAGATTCCCCGTGGAACAAATAAATTTACAGCATCCGTTAAACATTTGTTAAATTTAAGTACAGCATCATTAATATTAGAATTGAAAAATAGAGATGACCAATCAAACTGGGCAAGATATCTATTCATGCTGACATAGTCGCCATCATTAAATTTGTTGTAATAAGAAATACATGGATTTAAAGAATCAATTTTGAAAAAAGTTTGTAACTTTTATAGATAGAGATGGATGGTATTTATCGATTGGTAACAATGAGTCCGAAGCTTCATATACAGAGACACTAGGCATACTTGTAAAAAATCAAATCGAGACACGAACCCAGAGAATTTATTATTGAATTTACTTGGAACATATTCATATAGGCGAAGAAATTCACAATTGTAGTAGCTTGCAAGGAAAGAGTACCACTAACAGTTTTCACACCTAGGTTGTCATTTGTCCACAATAGTTTAGGTAAATTATAATCTCCACAAATAAATGTGGAATCGGAATTTTTAGACACGCGTTCCACTAATTCAGTATGTGACTTATACACTTCCAAAGGAGAAGAGGGGGAATATAGACACAACCAAGTAAAAGTTTTTTGCTACCAAGAAGAACACATATGAATAATTGATCAGAAACATTATTGGAGGATTCAATAATATGACAAGAGTATTTTTTGTTAACACATATCATGACTCCACCTCCTCTAGACTTGTTTTTGAAGAAGAGGAGCGGTCACTACGAAAAAATGTTGTAATCAAAAAATTCTAGTTCAGCCGATGCAACATTATCGGACAACCATGTTTCACTAAGAAATATAAAATCGTATTGGCATACATTGATGTTACATCTAATGGTTTTTAATTTTGTATTTAAACCACGTACATTTTGATAATAAGAAGAGAAATCATTATACACGAGACGACGTTTTTCGTTCAATCTAAAAAATTTACACGAGATAGTTCGCGTCGCTCGGCAGCTTGGCGGGCGGGGCAGTCTTTCGATCCAGTGTTGTGGGAGGCCGGTTTCCGGAAGAAAGTGCACGTGGCACATACTGGGGTTTTATCCTTTTTAGGGCACGCATCGCGGTTGTGTCCAACTTTAGCACAGTGAGGACAGGTGGCTGATTCTGCTTGACATTTCGAAGCTATGTGGCCATACAACTGGCAATGGCCGCATTTAAGGCTATCGACCCAGTCTCTGACACGGTGCAGTTACCAGTCTACTGCCAGCTTGGAGCTCGATATTAAAGAATGCCTTACAGATGGAGGCACTCTAAATATATGTATGCAGTTTCCAGTGCGCGGGCCAGACTTGTGGGAAAATGATATTTCGGCTTTAAGATTGTCCAATGTGAGACCGGTGTCATTTAAAGATTGGTGATGGATGGCATTAATAATCACATCAGCTGGGGTATTTTTGCGGTAAATCGTGGATAGCAATGCGGGGAAGGCGATTTGGGGGGACCGTTGCTTTGAGGCCAGCTTCAGCTAAACCTGAAGCATTAGCTAGTTTACGCGCCTCAGCTGAAGTGCTAGGGTGTATTAACACCCCACCACTTTTCAATCCTCGCATTCCAGTTACCCGAATGCCCAGTGTTGTGGGATTAATCGCGGTCTTCAATTTTTTTATGGTAGCTTCTGAAGTTGCCTGGATGTTGCCGGACGGGAAAACCAGAACTGACGGTCTAGAAGGGCCAGGAGCAGCATTATTTCTAGTTATTGGTGGCAAGCAGGGATATTGTGAGGCTCTGGAGTCAGAAGAGGGGCAGCTACAGTATTCCAGGCACGGCTTAGAGCACTTGGTTGCTGACTGGAGCTGTGTTTCGTGGTGAACACTGATAGGGCTCCTTCTAGCTTGCCCATTTCAAGTGCCATCATATTCGATATAGAGAGAACACTAATCAGCTCCTTTTGAATTCTAATTTGCTGTTCCTTAGTAGCTCTGCATGATGGATCAGAAATGATTGCCATCGCAGCTTGGACCCTTTCAGATAGCTGTTTGACATAGTCAGCAGTATCACAGTTCGACACACTTTTTAGCTCATTTTCAGGAATGATAGTGGACACTTGGACTGGATCGGTATTTGATGGAAGAACATCATTATCATCTTCATCATCAGAAATTCGATCAAAAAGAGTACGATTTGATTGTCCAGGGGGTGTACGCTTCATTTTTGCAGATTGTGGTTAGTTAAAAATTAGGAATAATATTTTAAATAAAAGTAGTTTTAAATTTTACCAAAAGGCAAAAAAGAAAAAAAAAACAAAAAAAAATAGTTCCAGATGGATTCGAACTTACGCTCGGGGAGTCTATTATTATAATATGCCGGAATGGGCGAGTTGACCGCGCGGCCAAATACAGCTCTGACGTAGTCGGGAATTAAATAATATATAAGATGAATTTATGTCAAAAACAATTGACAGTTCGGTTTTGATTATGTTTAATTTGTCACTTTAAATTATATTTAAGGGGTAATTCATGAATATGAATACTTTTTTATGCATTCGGATTTATCCATAAATTTCCGCACTTTATTTGAATGTATTTTTGTACTTTTTAAAATTATTATTGTGCACTGCAAAACAGTACCGTTTGACAGATCGTGATGTTTACTTTTCAAAACACTATTTGGATGTAATAATGCAGCAGTAATATGTAATTATTTCACTGATCTATCCGACACACTCACAATAATAATAAAAACTTAAAAGGCACTTAGAATATTTGTTAAAACCATCAAATTTCATTTGATTTTACGCACCGTGAGTAAACACAACATAGTATTGTTATAGTAAGCAAGTAAATTGTATATATATATATGAATGCCGCACAAGAGTCTCAACTGCTCCCAACCGTCTAGAGCCAGTGAGACTATGGCATCCCGAAAATAGGGTATGTTGTGAGGCTGAAGTTAAAAGGGAGGGGAAGGAGATAGGGAAGAGAAATGTTGGGAAGTACCTGGCTATTCAGATCTTGTCACCAAACAAGGCTAAAGCCATTTCAAGCAACGTTTCGATTCTCAATGGTGGTTTTTCACCAGGGCGATACTTAGAGTACCTACCACTCTGGAACGTGCCGCAAATATACTTTTTATTATTTTTGTATGAATTACATGTGTTATGAGACATATTAATTAAATAAAAGTCATTGGCGCACGTCGGGTTTGAACCCGCGACCTTTGGATTCGTAGTCGAGCGTCTTACCACTCGACCATGGAGGCCGTCAAGAGTAGAGCGAATGAACGAAAAAAGGAGTGTGAACAAAATATATGATTCGAAAGTGAATGGAAGAAGAAGTCGGGGGCGTCCGAGAATTAAATACTCGAGTCGGGCTATGTGAAGAGTCATAATAGCAGAGAAGTATGTGTTGGATTTCAAATAGACAATTTGTTAGGTTCTCACCTTTTTGTTTGTCATCCAGTTCATACCTGTCCCGCCATTCGATGTTGTATTCAACAACACTATGATATAAAAATTAGAAGAAGAAGAAGTTTTTTGGTGAACAACGGTTTTTTTGCTTCTTCGTCGTCGGTTTCGTTGTTGCTCCCAAAACAATAAGTCAAAAATAAATGTGGTTTCGTAAATTAAGAATATAATGATTTCAAGAATTCCAAACATAACTTCATCGGTGAGTGAATTGGCTTAGTGAATCCTAAATCTACCCACATATATAATTAGACTTCCATCAAGTAGTATTTTAGTTTATCGTTTGACAGGGCATTATTCAAAATTCATCCGAAGCTGAAAACGCATTCGGTGTTATATCGCAGCTTCGGATGCAACAGTATGTATGATACGATGTATGAATGTGAATAAAGCAAATAGTGTTTGCAAAGACAGAGTTGTATGGCGATCCGTCATCTCTGCCTACCCCTGCGGGGAAACGGCGCGATGATTAGCTAGTTATGTTGAAAGATAACGTTGCTGAACAATCGATAGGAGATCTAAATCCGTTAATGGAGTTTGGAAAAATATTTTCCAATATGAGCACAATGACGTTACATATATAGACACGTTATAGTCTTAGAATATTAACACAAAATGTGGCAAGCAAAACACACACGTTACCAGTAAATTCATCATTCAACTATCGGTCATGTATGACAAAGATAGACATTCATAGAATATACGAGTATGTGTATGAACGATACAGATCCGAAGTTCGAACCGCGTTCCATACTTGCTTGAAACGACCTCAAGCGACGCGTGACCGCTTAGTACTAAATCGGCTTAAACACCGATCACACCAACTAGCGTGATTATTGCTTGCCACTTTGAGAGCGCTACAACGTGTCTATATTTATGTAACGTCATTGTATGAACACAAATAAACCATCCACGATCCATTGACAAGGGAAGAAATTAATATTTTTAACGACACATTTTCTTTTTTAAATAATGAAAAACATTCCCTGGTTCTCCTCTTATCGCCATCATGATAAGCGAAAGATGTTGCTTGTGCAACGGTGGAGGACTTAGCTAGCAGAAGAATTGAACTCACGACGCCCGGGTGGGACTCCGACGTGTTTGTGCACTCAGCCATAAACCGGTCAAAAACAATAAAAAAATTATAATTTGTGTATTATTGACCCGGAGCCAGTGGTACTATATAATCTCGAATCGGGGGGTATGTTATGAGGCTGGAAGAGTAGGAATGGAAAGAAAATGAGGAAGAGGAAGGTGGGAAAGTACCTGGCTTTTTAGATCGGGTCACCAAACATGGCCAAAGCCATTTAAACCAACGTTTCGATTATGAATAGTGTATTTTTTTACCAGTCTGGAACGTGCTGCAAATGTAATATATAGTATTGATATTAATTTGAAGTGTAATAACTTGTATTGATCAAATACAATTAATTTTTCCACGCCAGGATTCGAGCCCCGGACAAATATAAAATAATTATATTCAATAATTCGCAATAAAAGAACAAACGAAAAAAATTGTATCCTGAAATATGTATTAAAAACAAAACAAAAACAAAAATGTTTGTTTTCAATAGAATCATTTTCAAACGTCAATTTAAAAGAGAATATTTATTTAAACGATTTTTCGTCCGAAAACAGAATCTATCTATAGTATTAATACGATAAGCCGTCTTCTGTGCGTAATTTGAAAAAATACAAATGCCAATTTTCGCTCTTACGTAAAAAAGTCTCGAGTTTTATTCCGATTACGCTACTTTAAGATTTACTCACTATGTCCCTTTTGACGTGTGGGTAAAGACTAAACTGTTCTGTTGTCTATTTATTTCTAAAGCAAAAATGTATGTTCTATTAAAGAAGGTTACGGAATTCGGGGTATTGACGTTTATCGTATGATATATTTTTAAAAGGACAATCGTTATTATTTCCAAAAATCACAATACTAGTAATAATGCACCAACGTAGTTTAAATCAATTCAACCACAATGGTGTCAATCATGGAGGCACATCCGACGTGATAATAATATAGTAGACGCGTCCACTTTATCATTTACATCCAACAGGTCGGAAAATATTTAAAAAAAATGGTCAAACATAATAAAGTCGTTTTGATGATAAAAAATAATCGAGCATTTATAGCATTGAAATGACGTGTTATTCTTACGGCATTCGAGAATAATTACAAGAGATACCTATATAAAATCTAAATCCGTTTTTCTTTAATATAAATAAATATATATATTTACATGTATATAAATTTTTATTTTTTTTCGAATTACAGACTGTATATGTCCATTTTCAAAACACAAGAAAGTAACATAAAAGTAAATTAAGAGATATTTTTAACATGTCTCTTGAAATCTTTAAGGTTTACGTTGAAGATATCAAGATACATGTTATTTAGTAGTACCATACCCCGTGTCATGCTGTGCTGGGCCAACACGTCTGTTCTGGAGTACACCGCAGATCGTGGTGTCGCCCCTGGCAGTAGTTGTTTGGCACAAACAACTTATTGCATTCCAGGAGGTATGGATTGTCAATCAAATTATCACCATCCAACGGATATCTCAACCGCTCTTAACCGTCTGGAGCCAGTAGGAATGTGGCATTCCCGATCTGGGTATGTTGTGAGGTTGAATGCAGTGGAGAGGGGTAAGAGATGGGGAAGAGGAAGGTTGGAAATAACTGGCTGTTCAGATCTGGTCACAGAACACGCATATAGATATCTTGCCGCAAATATATTATATTATTTTATATGAATTGAATGTGTTATGACACATATTAATAAAAATATATTTAATGAAAGTCAGATTAGTATAGTTTGTATTAGACCACAGATTTAATTTAAAAAAATGATTTCATACTCTAATTTTATTTTATACTGTTTTCTCTCTCCGTGTATAAGTATAACCGCACACTTTGTATTTTTTGTCTAGTTTAATGTTCTTAAACCAGTCGGTCATAAAAATTCAAATAAAATCTGTGGTCTTGTACAAAGTGATTTTCATTAAATATGTCAAACTACACAGTGATTTCTTTCTACGAAAATATAATATATTTATATACGAGGCCTGTTCAAAAGCAAAGGTGAATTTTGAATTTTCGCGAGCTGTGTACATTCGCCTATCGATTTTTTTGTTGTTGTTATGTTGGTACACATATGTTTATCATATGTTAGCATTATCAGCCATTTTGGATTAGTGGTTTGTTTTTGACAACTGGAAAGGTCAGTCACGTTTTTGTGCGTTCTTCGATTTCTTACTTTTGAAAAAAATGGGTCGACTTACCACTCAACCACGGAGGCTTTTTTGCTTTGTACACAACATAAACGATCATTCAATTACGTGAACTAGTAAAAAGGTTTGGATGTTAGTCCGTTTTGAGAACTTCAGTTTTAATCCTTTGATTAAAATGAAGCAATCATCCACTTGCAGGACAAACGAAAGGATAATGACTGACTTATTATTCATTTTGAATTGCCGAGATGGCCAACAATAATGCAGTGGGTTTATTTCTCGGAGTAAGGATATACATGGAGAGAGAGCTAAATATTTTTACCCAGCCAATACAAATTTGCGATAAATCATTTTCTCCGGGTTTTTACGTCGTACGCCATGAGAGAGAAAGAGACAAGAAAAGTCTTCACAGAATATTGCAGCACTTCTAAGTATGTTAGAATGTTCTCTGTCCGCGCTTACTTCACATCATCGAGTCATATAACTTATGTCAACGGATTTTGAGGTAGTTTCCTATATTTGTGTTTATTAAAATACTTACAGTGGTTATACAAATAAATCAAATATGATGGTAATATGTGCTATGCATAAATGTTCAAATAAGACCAAACAAAGTTTTTAAAACATCACTTTTCAGAGGTGTTTCAAGAGTTTGAGTTTCATATGTTTGACCGAACTTTAGAATTATCACATTTTTAATGATATAAAGAGATAAAATCAACAAAAACCTTTTTTATAATTATTTAGGCAAACCTTCTGTTATTAGTGTTTGTGTGATATTTCAACTTTACAAATCATTTTAATGGTGTATTGATTTATATTTTATTTTTTTAAAGAAAGACAAACATTCCCGGGTTACGAATAACCTGACAATATTTGAAAAACTCCTACTACCATCATAAGAAGCGGAAGATGTTGCTTGTGTAATGATGGAGGACTTAACCAGCAGAAGAATTGAACGCACGACGCCCGGGTGGGAATCCGACGCGTTTGTCCACTCAGGTACCGAACGGTCGTAATATTGTTTAATGTGTTCAAATATGTTTATCAAAAGTGTTCGAATTCCGTGTGGGCGGTAACTAATAGGCTATCCAACACCCTTTAACACATCTTTGTCTCTTTATTTCGAGTCAGTATAAAGTCAACCGTCCTGACTACACTGTTTAGCAAAGGTACCTCTCCATATATTCTTACTCCACGGTTTCTTTACATCGAATAAATGCACTAGCCATAATTTGAAAATGACGCCGAACCCATTTTCCGCTGAAAGGTTGTCAGCTGCAATGAATTCAAATTACCCGTCCACTTCAAAAGACCTAAAAATATACGAGCATTAATAGGAACACGTGTTTGATTTCATTTCCTATTGTTGATAAAGCTTCCAATTAACAATAGGGGTTAAATAGCGAAGGTAGCTCGAGGATATTGGATGATGTTTGCAGTTTAGATGATAGAACTTAATTCGGACACGCTCGGTGGATGGACGGAGAAAATAGTGAGAAGACAAAGACGAAGCCTTATAGCCTAGTGGTCCAAAGCACCAGATTTGCATCTAGGCATCGCGAGTTCAATTCACCACATGAGAGTTGGGAGAATTAAAATTTAAGTTACTAATACCTTGAGGAGGTTTATATTTTTTGCAGTCATGTTACAAATCAAATAATCTAGTCAGAAAGTTTTAGATGGCAGTAACTAACTAGCTAACAAACACGTCGTTTCCCCGCGTGGTAGGCATAGAGGATAAACTGCCACACAACTCTGTCTTGGCACACACCCCTTCCTTCATTCACATTCTTAGAGTACATTGAGTGGTAACTATCCAAGGCAGTGTAGTCAGTTTTTGATGATTTTTGCCGGACCCGGCAGACCTGGGCGTGGCTAGGACTAGGGCTGGGGTATTTATGCATTCATTCATAGCACGTGTCGACATAATATTTTTGTTTATTCGTATTACCACTTTTTCACAGTATTGTTATCAACCAAAATATAGCACACAACCTAAAAAACCGTTTGGTTGAGTCTCCGGAGACGCGGGAGACCAAGATCATCCTTACAGTACATAAAAGCAGTGTGTTATTTTTATTGTTTCTTTCTCTCTCATGGCGTACGACGTAAAAACCCGGAGAAAGTGATTTATAGCAAGTTTGTATAGGTTGGGTAAAATTAATTAGCTCTCTATCCATATATTGTTACTCCAAGTTCACATTTATACATTGTCTCATACATACTCTTCTGCTTTTCTGACTCTTGACATGGCCCGACTCCAGTATTGGATTCACTTGATCATGCCATGTCTTCCTCGGACGTCCTCGACTTCTTCTTTCATTCACTCTCACGTCATAATATGTTCGTCTCACACATCTTTCTTCATTCCTTTGCTCTACATGCTCAAACCATCTAAGAGTTTTTTCTTGAACCTACATTAGCCTTGTATTCTTTCCGGGTATCCACATTTTTAACACGGTCATACGTGGTTTTACCGCACATACGCCTCAGGGATCTCATATCTACAGTAAAAGTGACAGTCTAACCAGATATAATATGTATGAATCATTGTGTGCCAAGACAGAGATGTCTGGCGAATAGCCATATTTGCCCACCCTTGTATATTTCGTGATGATAAGCGAGTCAGCTGTAAAAAATCTGTCATCACTTTAGGTCTCCGTGGTCGAGTGGTAAAACGCTCGACTACAAAACCAGAAGCCACGGGCTCAAGCCCGGCGTGCGCAAATAAATTTAATTTTATTAGTACATGTCAAGTTACATATAATTCATATTAAATAATATATAGTTTACTTAGGGTTTTTTATCCAGTTAAGACCCTAAGAACTTACTAATGTGAACTTAAACTCAGTCAATTAAATACAACCATCAGATGGTGATAGTAATAAGGCCTAATGAGCCGCAGTACTAGTTAGATAGACATTATGATTATTATATTATTTGAATAAGCCCCAGCTAGTTAGTAGAGGATTACGAAAAAATCCATAAAATTAAAAAAAAACATATATAGTATATTTGCGGCACGTTTCAGAGTGGTAAATGGATTTATTCGTATTTGGTGACCAGATCTGAGTAGCCAGGTATTAAACTTCCTCTTCGTCATCTCCTTTTCACTACCAACAGCCTCACAACATACCCTAATTGGAGATGCCATGAAGGCTCTAGAAGGTTGGGAGCACTTGGGACTCTTGTGACCATAAAAATATAAAAAAGAAGACAATGACTCAATTGTGTTTTTATTGAAATTAATGTATTCATTGCATTTTAAATGTACGTTTTATAAAAAGATGAATCTGCTGAAATGTGAATCAAAAACAGTTGAGTGACATCGATGATTAATTACTATTTGTTTCTTGCAGGGATCAAGATGACGGAAGCTGTAGAAGTGAATGGCGCAAAGCCACCAAAGGCCATAAAAAACGAAGCGATAACCGAAGCGCCCAGCAACGCGAAACAAATCACCGATGACAAAAAGCGGTCGTTCAGCGAGTCCGCGCGATGGCGATACAACAACCTCGCGGAGAAGATCAGGCTGCTGAGGGCCAACATCACGGTGGAGCCCATGCTGGCCTGCTACATCATGCCCAGCGTCCTGGCGTCCCTCGCCACGCAGAACCTCAACCTCGAGAAGGCCTGCAGAGTCAACCTAAAGTTCGACACGCACATCTGCGACGCCCTGTCTGCGAGGAACACCGCCAATTACACAGCGGAAGAAAGCGAAGTCCAACAGCTAGTCGCCCAGATGCAGGGGTGGAAGACGATCCTTCAATCAGCACTGCCCTGCTTGCTGATCCTGTTCTTCGGAGCCTGGAGCGACAGGACGGGAAGGAGAAAACCTTGCATGCTTCTGCCCATAGTCGGGGAGTTCTTGACGAGCGTCGGTCTGATCGTGAACACGTACTTCTTCTACGAGCTCCCCATGGAAGTGGCTGGGGTGACAGAGGCTCTATTCCCTGGTTTAACCGGGGGGTGGTTCACCATGTTTATGGGCATCTTCAGCTACGTGGCGGACGTGACGACGGAAGAGACGCGGACTCTAAGGATAGGTGTGGTGAATCTGTTTTGTTCCCTCGGCGTTCCGGTGGGCATGGCCCTCAGTGGAGTTCTGCTCAGGGAGATAGGATTTTACGGAGTGTTCAGCATATCAGCCACCCTCTATCTCGTCAGTTTTTACTACGGTTACTTCCTTCTGGAAGAGCCTAAGAAGACAGCTTCCAAGGTAAGCAAAAAAAACGAAACCTAACATGGTTGACCAAAACCTTTGTAGAATCAATGGCATATTTTCACTTTTTCTCTGTCTCTCGTGTCTAGATTGAACCTCGAACTCTCGAACTAATATATGAATAGTTTCTCGTGTCTAGGATGAACCAAGCATGTACGAGTATGCAAAATGAGTTGATGATGAATGAAAGTAAGTCCAAAGTCATGGTGTTTGAAAGAAAGAGTACGAGAACAGAAACAGTTGTAAATGATGAATACTTGGAGCAAGTGGATGAGTTTGTGTATTTAGGAAGTATGTTTACAAGAGACGGAAAGGCTGACAAGGATATTGAAAGAAGGGTGAATGCAGGAAACTCCATTAATAGAGGATTAAACGCTGTTGGCGCAAATGAGAAATTGACTAAATAAGCGAAGCTAGCAGTCCACAGTGGAGTGCTTATACCAAACCTGATGTATGGCAGTGAGGCATGGAACTGCCAGAAGAAGGATAAGAGTAGACTGAATGATGTGGAAATGAGATTTTTTGATCAATAATAATTAATGTACACTCCTCTTCCATACACAAGCTTTTGCTTCTAATCGAAGAGTACTATATTATATTTGAAAAAAAAAATATGTATCATTATCTGATTTTAATTAACATGTGAAAAATGTGAAAAAAAAAAAAAAAAAAAAATAAAATAAAAAAAAAAATAAAAAAAGTGAGATCCTTGAGACGTATGTGCGGTAAAAACATGTATGACCGTATTAAAAATGTGGATGTCGGGAAAGAATGCAAGGCTGATGTGAGCGTAATGAATAGGATCAAGAAAGAGACGCTTAGATGGTTTGGGCATGAAGAGCGAATGGACGAAGAAAGGAGTGTGAAAAGAATATATGATGCGAAAGTGAATGGAAGAAGAAGTCGAGGACGCCCGAGAAAGACATAACACGATCAAGTAAATCAAATACTTGAATCGGGTCATGTGAAGAGTCAGAATAACAAAAGAGTATGTATGAGACGATGTTTGAATGTGAATCATGCAAGGAGTGTGTGCCAAGACAAAGTTATATGGCGGTCCGTCCTCTCTGCTTACCCCTGCGGAGAAACGGCGTGATAGTTAGTTAGTCTCTGTCTGTTAATATTTTTGCGTCTCTATTTATCTTGTGACAGTTTCAAACGATAAGTCTTAGGCCAGGCTCGCACGGGTGACTTTTGTCACGGCAACAGTTCCGTCACCATCTCTAAATCTTTCGGAGTATATGGAGGTCCGCGCACGCAGCGACGTGACATCAGGGTGACTTTTGAGTGACGAAACTGTCACCGTGTCTGTAGAGAGTACTTTTGTATGGGCGCTCGCGCACGGGTGACAGAATGTCATTCGGTGACTCATCCGCCTGTTCGAAATCCATTGCCGGAATGAAAGGGTGACGGGCGATAGTCACTCACCGTGTGCGTGCTCGATTGGAAGACAGTGACACTGACGAAACTGTTGCCGTGGCAAAAGTCACACGTGCGCGCCTGGCCTTCGGCTCCCTGCGCACGGAGATACTCAAAGTAAACTGATTACGGACGCAAATTACTAACCAGTCCGCGATGAGTTTGAACCTTTGTAATTAAAGGAGACGGTGCACACGGCGCTACCGTCACTAAAGTCACTAACGCTTTAGTAACAAGTTGCTAGGAAACCGTTTGATTAAATACATCAACGTTTCTTGTCACATCATTTTATTTTATAACATTATAGTATATATTAGTTTTATGTGCATATTTTATATTAAATATCTAACCAACTAACCATCATGCAGTTTCTCCGCGGTAGGTAGAGACGACGGACCGCCATACAACTCTGTCTTGGCACACACTCTTTGCTTCATTCACATTCATGCACCGTCTCATAAATACTCTTCTATTATTCTGATTCAAGTAATTGATTCACTTGATCGTGCCATGTATTCCTCGGGCGTCCCCAATTTCTTTATTTTATATTAGTTACTTTGTACATTTAAGTTTACAAGTATCTAATTATTTCATTTTCTTTTTGACTAATAATATTTTAAATTAAACACTACTTATTATTTTGGTTTACATGCATTTTAAATAATTTTTACAGGCTTTTTAAAATTTATTGATAGGCATAATTTTGATGGTTTCCGGCAGCGCATTATACGATTTCATTCTTTTATATAGTAAGCTGTTTTGGGTGTTGGCTTTATTCTTTTCTGGTAGTCTAATTTCTTTGCATGCCCTTGTATTATACTTGTGAATATCAACATTGTAGATAATTTTGTCAGAAAAATACTCTGGTAACAAGTTGTTCTTCATTTAATGTATAAACATCAATGTGTTCAATGTCAGCATCTGTTTAACTTATCTTCTTCCATTCACTTTCGCATCATATATTATTTTTACACTTCTTTCTTCTGTCATTCTCCGACTCTTAGATCAGCAACGTCATCGGCTATCGGAAGGCTGATAGAACCCAAACGCAATCCAAATACTAAGTTTGGAGATCGCGCTGCAGGAGTATCGGGGCCGAAGGCTTGAAATAAACTCCCTCCGGAACTAAGATGTATAACGAGCCCAACAGATTTTCGGTCAAAACTGAAAACTTACCTTTTCAGACTCTCATATCCTAAAATTCATTAAAAGAATCTTAACATAATCTGTCTCTCGACGAATAACCTTTAGATATACAAATTTAACCAAATCCAGTACTGTACGACAAATTCAGAAAGTCCATTTTTTAATTTCGCTCCCGTGCCCTAAATCGGAAAAGAACATAATTATAATTTTAAGTGTGTCTATCTGATGGGACCTGCCAGGTAAGTATATTCTTGTATATTTTCTTATTTAAACTAGGAATTAATATGTAATAATAGAAAATAAGACCTTTACAGCGCCTTTCAGGTGATTTTTCAGAATAATGGCGCTATACAAATCATCCAAATATTATTATTGTTATTTGCTCTACACGCCCAAACCCTCTAACGTCCCTTTCTTGATCCTATACATTACGCTTCCGGGTATCCACAGTTTTAGCACGGTAATTCGTGGTTTTACTGCACATTCATTATAATATTATCGCTTGTATTTATTTTATGTATATAATTTATATTTTTATATCATTTCATTTTTATTCACGAAAATGAACGACCGATAAGGGGATACAAAACTTAGTGGGAGAGGTAGAAAATTTTCGTTTTATATAACTTCACCACCTTGCACATTACACAGAAAACTATCGATTTGGATCACTTCTGAGTAGCCCGCGTGTGCGGAGCTTCGTCACTAAAGAGTTAGTAACCGGTTAGGAATTTCAATCACAAACCAGTTGAGCTTCTTTTGAGTATCTCCGTGTGCATACGGCCTTACCTGTTTAAAATGTTTTAAAACTGAATTCGCGTTTCCCCAGGAACAACTGACCCAAGTGCAAACCACGTGGGTGCAAGACATAAGGAGTTTCTTCGACCTGAACCACGTCAAGGAGACCTTCACCGTGACCTTCAAGAAGGGCCCTGGATCCCGCAGGCTCAGGGTCACAATGCTCATGATAGTCGTGTGCGTCGTCATAGGACCTCTGCACGGTGAGTACCCTTTTTACACACGCACGTAATATTACCTTTCACAAAAACTTATACCGCAGCACAGTTACGTGTTATTTTCTCTATTTGTTTGATTATTCTCTATTTGGTCATAGTGAACCATAGAGTTGGTAGAGAAGTATCTATCCAAGGCAGTGAAGTCAGTTTTGACTTGTTTTTGATGATTTTAAACTGACTCGGCGCACCTGGGCGTGGCTAAGACTAAAGCTAGGGTATTTATACATCCATTCATATCACATATCGATATAATGTTTTTGTTTATTCGTATAGCCACTTTTTCACAGTATTTTTATCAACAAAAATATAGCATATAACCTAAAAAACCGTTTAGTTGTGTCAAGTTCAATGGCATAATAAAACATGTGGGCGGAGCCCTGCCGTGAACCAGGACCTTAAGATCATCCTAACAGTATATAGAAGCGGTCTATGAATTTTTTTTTCTATTTCTCTCTCATGGTGTACGACGTAAAAACCCGAAGAAAGTGATTTATCGCAAGTTTGTGTAGGTTGGGTAAAAATAATTAGCTCTCCCTCCATATATTGTAACTTCAAGTAGTGAACCTATGACTGGTTAGTAGCTGAGTGCACAAACGCGTCGGGTTTCCATCCGGGCGTCGTGGGTTCAATTCCTTTGGTAACCAAGTCTTCAATCATAGCACAAGTAACTTCTTCCGCTTATTACGATGGCTGTCATACTCCGTCCACATGTTTTATTATGCCACTAAACTTGACACAACTAAACGGTTTTTTAAATTATATGCTATATTTTTGTTGATAATAATACTGTGAAAAAGTGGTTATACGAATACACAAAAACATTATGTCGATATGTGCTTTGGATGGATGTATAAATACCCTAGCCTTAGTCTTAGCCACGCCCAGGTCCACCGAGTCCGATAAAAATCATAAAAAACTTACTACACTTCCTTGAATAGATACCACTCTATATACTCTAAGAATAGAGCAGATAAACATTGTTTATAACTACTTATTTATTCAATGTCATGTCGACCGGTTTCGGAAGCACCCTTGCATCGTCAGGACAATATTAAAATTAACCTAAAATACAAAATACTGAGATATATATTGTATACATATTTAGGAGTTGGAATGGGAAGGAGAAGGGGTAATTGAGTTTCTATAGGTTGGGTAAAAATAATTAGCTCTCTCTCCATACATTGTTACTCCAAGGTTCTATTTATATATATGGTAAGCCACAAAGTAAATACTTTTTACGAATATGTAAAAAATAAATCATTTGTAGTATTGCTTGTATTAGAAAGCCAAACAGTGTATAGTTGTGGGTAAATAACAGATAAATTAAAGCATTAACTTTTTTATCTCGTCAAAAGAAACTGCGGAAGAGAAATAGCGTTAAGCTTAAATACATAAAGCCTGTAGCCGAAAATATAACGTTAACAAGAAATTACCGCAGCGCGAATTTTCTCACAGACATTCTCCATTATAATAATTAGGAAACGTAATCACAGTGAGGTTTTCTCAAATACACGTATGCAACTACAGAAGGTCATTCTAACATAAAATAAAAGCAAGCACGTTATTATTGCACTGAACAAGGAAGCTTTCTTTATTTTTTCAAAGCTTTTCTCTCGTGTGTTTCTGAAATTGTATATTATTAAACTTATTTATTTATTCATATTATGTTAGATCCTTGAAAGAAGAATACACATGGAGAGATAGCTAAATATTTTTACCCAACCTATACAAATTTGCGATAAATCACATTCTAAGAGTTTTTACGTCGTATACCATGAGATAGAGAGAGAGAGAGAGAGAGACAAGAAAAGTCTTAACGTAATATTTGCAGCACTTAGTATGTAATAATGTTCTCCGTCCGCGCTAACTTCACATCATCAAGTCGAGGTATAACTTACGTCAACGGATTTTGAGGTTATTTCCTATATTTGTGCTGATTAAAAACTTGCAGTGGTGATACAAGTAAATCAAATATTTTGGTGATATGTGCTATGGGTGAATGTTCAAATAAGATCAAACAAAGATTATAAAACATCACTTTTCAGAGGTATTTCGACAGTTTTTTTTATATATTTTTAAGCGAACATTAGAATTTTCACATTTTTAGTGATATAAAGACATTAAATCAACAAAAAGCTTCCATCATTATTTAGCCAAACAACAGAAGGTTTGGCTAAATAATGATGAATTTTAATGGTGGTTTGTTTTTGACAACTGGAAAGGTTAGTCACGTTTTTGTGTGTTCTTCGATTTTTGACTTTTTGAAAAAATGGATCAAAGAATAAAATCCATGATTTGTTTTTCCGCAACTCCAGGACGCTCATCGTCATTAACATCTTCTCGGCCTTCTGAAAAGTGTTTATAAGTGGTACAAGCGCTTTACAGAAGACCGAGAAGATGTTAATGACGATGAGCGTCCTGGAGTTGTGGAAAAACAAATCATGGATTTATTCTTTGATCCATTTTTTTATTAAAGTAAAAAATCGAAGAACACACAAAAACGTGACTAACCTTTCCAGTTGTCAAAAACAAACCACTAATCCGAAATGGCTGATAATGCTAACCTATGAAACACATATGTGTACCAACATAACAACAACAAAAAAATCGATAATCGAATGTACACAGCCCGCGAAAATTAAAAATACACCTTTTCTTTTGAACGGGCCTCGTACACATTAAAAATGGGGTAATTCGGATAATACAATTTTTATCTCCGCAAATTTTATGAATTGGTACTAGACCTTTTTAAATATTTCGCACCGCGCACAAGTCACCCTGTACAAAACCCCGAAATAACCATTATATTTCGGACGCTTGAAAAAATTGAAGAATATAAAATGACGGAAAATAAATACACACTACTTAATCGAAAAAAATATGTAAATAATCATTAGTGTCTTTTTTAACGTACGACAGGTAATGGCACCCATACACGCAACGCGATGTATTATCCGAAGGTCGTGCACTTGACAATGGCAATACTCATCATACCTGTAATTAGCCGGCATTGTTGCCATCCGTGTGTGTGTGTGCCTACTTTATTGAGCAGACTAGCAACATCCGGATCCCGATGATTACCGGCGAACAGCGACCACTTCGTTTGACGACGAGCACATAATAATTATGTGTTTTTTTTCAATTACTACGCAACGTTTAATTTTGGAAATGATTCCTGAATTTCCAAAATGGCAATTTAAAATTAATGTCTTTTTTATCCAAACAAATCACACTTTGACTTGTTTATACTGGTGAATGATTTATGTAATTCCGATAGGAATGACGAGAGTGAGAAACAGTGATTTGTCTTATTTCTAATTTTTAAACTGTTCATTCGTGGTTCAACTCCATTTTGATTATTTTAATAAAACCATTTTTTTTAACTTTATTCCACCCTTAGAGTACTATCCAAGGCAGTGAAGTCAGTTTTTGATGATTTTTATCGGACTCGGCGCACCTGTGCGTGGCTAAGACTAAGGCTAGGATATTTGTACATCCATTCATATCACATATCGACATGTTTTTGTTTATTCGTATAGCCGCTTTTTCGGAGTATTTTTATCAATAAAAATATAGCATATAACCTAAAAACCGTTTAGTTATGTCAGGTTTAGTGGCATAGTAAATAATGTGAGGGGAGTCCTGCGGTGACCCAGGAGACCAAGATCATCGTTACAGTACATAGAAGCGGTCTATTAAATTTGTTGTCTCTCTTTTGGTGTACGACGTAAAAACATGGAGAAAGTGATTTATCGCAAGTTTGTGTAGGTTGGCTAAAAATAATTAGCTCTCCCTCCATATATTGTTACTTCGAGATTCCACCATTTCTTATTTAAGACCTGGAAATAAAATAAAAAACAAGTAAAAAGTGATGGGAAAATAGTTAGTGAAAAAAACGGTACGGTCTTAAATAAAAAATTTAAAAAATAGTGGAATGAAGTAAAAAAAATTGGTATTATTAAAATCAGTTATTTGAAATGTTTTTACAGTTACTAGAAAAGTTTACAGCGTGTTTTTTTATTACATAAAATAAGGTACACTGATTTAAATTCAACCAATATAGACTAGTGTTGATTGGGCATAATTCAACTTACGAATACTACAGTAAAGGGAATTAACCTCAACAAACATAAAATATAATGGTGTAAATTGAGATAAATACAACCTTGAATTATTAATACTAGAGGCTTTGAAATTAGGATGAAACAACATAGCTCTAAATTGCAATAATGACTCAGAATTTTCAGATCATTTATTGGAGTATGAACATACATTTGATATTGATAAAGAGTTGAAAATATTACATACATATTGCCAACATACAGAACCTAGCAGAGTTCACACGGGTCTTAAAAACCTAATTGTTTAAAAATCCTACATACAAAACTTATTCAAATTTAATTTCTTTAAAAACGTACCTAATTTGCTTTGTTTCGGTTTTCTCCTTAATTCTATCATTGCAACTCAATGTCCTCACTATCTACTGAAAACCATATACTCATTGTCATAATATATTTATTTTTCTTTTGTTACTTGTTATATTTACACTGTTTGCATTTTTAGAATCGTTAACTTATAATACTTGAATATTAATGTTTTGAGTACCAACATATTATTAACTGTCCTCGATCTAATTTCCTTTTCTTTGATTTGACAAATATGTTAATATGAATTCATACGTTTCATCTGAATTTTTATACCCTTAGCTTCGGATATATATTTTTTTCATGCACTGTTATACCCATATCTGAACCTTTTTTCTCTCATGATTTACCATATGATAACGATCATGATTTCAGATAGTTTTAATTAGTTAATCTTATTAGCATAATTAATTAAGTATGAAGCGCACTTGAGTAAATATCACAAAACTGCGCTATATAAGTTCACTGTTATTATTATAATACAGATTGTTGGATTTCAAAATGACAATTTGACAGGTTCTTACCATCGTGTTTTTCATCCAGTTCCTACCTACCCCGCCATTTCGCTATTCGATTTTCTTACCCAACAACACTGTGTTCGAAAACAATTGACAATCAAGAAACAGAAGAGTTATGTGAAAAAAGGTGTTCGTTCGTTGGTGTCGTTTGGTCGCTTGGTCGTCGTTTAGTTGTTTGTTCTTTAAGTAAAATTGTGTTAAGTGTTATGATTCGTTGTATAAGAAGAATCAAGAACTTAAACATTAACTTCATCAGTGAGTGAATTGGTTTCCTTACGTCTAATAATCTCTCCACATCCATAATTAGACACTTCCATAAAGAAGTATAGTTTTATCGTTTTACAGTCCACTATTTTCAAAATTCATCTGAAACTGAAAACACATTCGGTGTTTTATCGCAATTTTGGATCAGCACAGGTTGTAAAGCGTCTTTGATAAATAATTGAGAAACATTAGAGATTATAAAAGGTTTTAATATTAGGTCAAATATAAATAATAAGTACAAAAAAGTTTGTGACCAATCTTCTATTGATTTTTTTCTCAATTAAACGATTTCTCCTTATAAAAACCCAATAATTCCCCTACTCCTACTCGTTTCCTCCCCCCTAACCCCTGTCACAAGGTTGATGTTTGGTTTTACTTATACAACTGGTACACAAATCTTTCTGATAAAGTGAACATTGCTGTTAACCAAACACGTTGATTCCGTATTAAATAAAGTAATACAAACTATGGTATTTGTCTTTAGTAAAATTATGCTCATAACATCTCTGACTTTAAGCAATACAAAACTACTAGAGATGGTCTATACAGAATTGGGAGTACCTGCGGATCCCATTACCGGTGACTGGCGAGGAACCGGTTATTTATCCAGTTATTTTTGGAACCGGTTTCTGGTGCCAGAAAAGACAAAAGTTCCTCACCAAAACAAAGTACTAGCCGAAAATAATCCTCCGCAAGGAGTGATACCCTGTCCAAGAGGCAGTTGAATTGTTATCATAATTTTATTATATGTGTGTTTATTATTATCTTATGTATATTTAGTTTGTTTTTCAAATTAGTTTATTTATCGAATTATGTTATGTATTATTAATATTATCTTTATATATATGTTTGTCATACAACCCCCTATAAAATTAAACTCAAAGTAAAGTATCTTTTTGATAATCCCCTATGAATATGTTAGAGTCAGTAAACTTATTGTTTAGGAACTCTGTAAATAATATTTTTAAAAAAAAGATTTGAAAACGAAAAGAACTGGAACTGGTCCTCGCCCAGAAGACACGAAAAGAACGGACAACGGTTATCGATATTTTTATTTGCGAAAATTTGGAACCGGTTCCTGGGAGAAATAATATCGACGGTTCCAGTGACGGGCTAGGAACCGGTTCTTTTTAACCGGGACAGGAATATCGACCATCCCTAAAAACTACCTGTCTATAAAATAATGCAAAATTTTCAAATTGTAAATTTAACAGCCACTAATGAATTTATAATACGTATATCTAATTAAATAATGACGTCTCGCGAGTGGTGTATCTAAGATAATGGAAGATATTGTTTAAACTTGACCTATTTCTGCAGCCTCAGTTTGTCGATCCAGATAGAAAATTGAATCCTTCCGGCTACTCAGCGTGGTTACTTGTATAGACTGCGACATGTAAAGGAAGGTATAGTTGAAACTTTGGAGAAACAATGTATGGAGAGAGAGCTAATTATTTTTATCCAACCGATACAAACTTGCGATAAATCACTTTCTCCGGCCTTTAACGTCGTACACCATGAGAGAGAAAGAGACAACAAATATAATACTCCGCTTCTACGTACTGTCACAATGATCTTGGGCTCCTGGTTCACGGCGGGACTCCGCCCACATTTTTTATTATGCTACTAAACTTGACACAACTAAACGGTTTTTCAGGTTATATGCTATATTTTTGTTGATAAAAATACCGTGAAAAATGGCTATACGAATAAACAAAAACATTATGTCGATATGTGCTATGAATGGATGTATAAATACCCTAGCCTTAGTCTTAGCCACGCCCAGGTCCGCCAAGTCCGGTAAAAATCAACAAAAACTGACTACTGCCATGCACGATCAACTAAATCAAATACTTGAATCGGGTCATGTGAAGAGTCAGAATAACAGAAGAGTATGTATGAGACGATGTTTGAATGTGAATGAAGTAAGGATTGTGTGCCACGACAGAGTCATATAGCACTCCGTCCTCTCTGCCTACCCCTGCGGGGAAACGGCGTGATGCTTAGTTAGTTAGTTTTTCATCACAAAGTAAATAATTTCCAAAGTTGATCATTTCAGCGCGATAGGTTCCTTCAAAAGTGTTTTGTGGTGTTTAATCAGTTTAACAGATGAATTAATTGCATGTTGTGAAAGATTCATTGCATCAAACAAAAGTTCGACAGGTATTTTTGTAAAAACACATTCAACAAAGAAACACAACAGTCGTGAAAATTTGTCGTTACAGAATTAACTTTTTCAGACAAACAATGCTTAATAGATTTGGAAACTTCGGCTGGGGTTAACAACATTTGATATCCGTTAAATGTCCTTGCCTTGACTGTTGTTGAAGCAATTCGGACCTCGCTTCTTGCAGGACCCACAATTGAACGTAGTTATGCAGAAAGCGTCCAACCCAAAAAAGACGAAACTGAAAAAAAGACGTTTGAAAACATGACGATAAAAAAAAAATAATATGCGTAATCGGCATTTGTAAAGCGAATGTCCGTGTTAATTTTATCTATGAGCATTGTTTTAAAAAGGTTATTCATAATCTATCAATGTGTTAATTTAAAAAAAAATGTATTTGTTATGTTTTCCTACATTTTATATATTTTTTTACATAAATATAGCACAAGAGTATCAACTGCTCCCAACCGTCTAGAGCCAGTGAGACTATGACATCCCCAATAGGGGTATGTTGTGAAGCTGAAGTTAGAGTAGGGAGAGGAAGGAGATGAGAAAGGGGAAGGTTGAGAAGTTGTTTTTAAACTTCAATTTAATTCAAATATTATCGAAAATCTATTGCATTTGGAGCTTGGATGTTTTCAGCAGATATAAATCTCATATTTATATGGGAAAACATGTAAAACTCGATTTTGGCAAATTGTGGGTTGAAGGCTTTCTGCGTAACTACGTCAATCAACCGTTCGAAAAATCTTTACATTTATTATTATTTAAGAAGGGTCCCTAATGCCTCTCATCCGGGGTCAGCATTTGTCTTAGAGCATTCAATTTGGTACAAAATTATTCATAAAGAAGCCGACAAGCTTTACAATTGAAGGATTTTTGTAGTAACTAACTAACTAACCAACCATCACGCCGTTTCACCGCAGGGGTAGGCAGAGAGGACGGACCGCCATACAACTCTGTCTTGGCACACACTCCTCGCTTCGTCCACATCCATACATCGTCTCATACATACTTTTCTGTTATTCTGACTGTGTGGCCCGATTCGAGTATTTGATTCGCTTGATCGTGCCATGTCTTCCTCGAGCGTCCCCGACCTCTTCTTCCGTTCATTTTCGCGTCTTATATATTATTTTCACACTCCTTTCTGCTCTGAAAGGGCTCTTTTAGCAGTTGCCTATAATTGAACAGGTGAATAAGTAAAAGGTTCCCTACGTATATCTAAGCAAGTACTAAACGAAACATGCTAATAATGAAATCTTATGTGTAAGTCACTAGTTATAAGTTATACTCAGAAGTAAGTTACTAGCTATAAGTTCTTATTGTAAGTCACTAGATGAAAATATTAGTTGTAAACCATTAGTAATAAAAATGTAAGTTATTAGTTATAAGCTTGAAGTAACAATATATGGAGGGAGAGCTAATTATTTTCACCCAACCTACACAAACTTGCGATAAATCACTTTCTCCGGGTTTTCACGTCGTACGCCATGAGAGAGAAAGAGACAACAAATTTCATAGACCACTTCTATATACTGTCGCAATGATCTTAAGCTCCTGGGTCACCGCGGGACTCCGCCCACATGTTTTATTATGCGACTAAACTTGACACAACTAAACGGTTTTTTAGATTATACGCTATATTTTTGCTGATGACAATACTGTCAAAAATTGGTTGTACGAATAAACTAAAACATTATGTCGATATGTGATATGAATGGATGTATAAATACCCTAGCCTTAGTCTTAGCTACGCCCAGGTCCGCCGAGTCAGGTAAAAATCATCGAAAACTGACTACACTGCCTTGGATAGATACCACTCTATATACTCTAAGGTCGACCTCTACCAGTTAGTGGTTGGCAGCCAGTTCTTGTGAGATTTCCTCGGCATTTTCGCCCACAGTGGCATAGTTAGTGTTGCTTGTATGTATTTCCTATGCGGTAGTCAAACGCTCCAATCTATTGCAGATTTGTGCAACTCTCGCTTGTTGAAAACTCGGCAATTTTACATTTCGTAACCCTCCGCAGTGTTGACATGCAAAATTTCTGATGGATTGGCAGACAAATTGGCCAACAGGCACTAGATAATGAGAAATTTAAATTGCTTCGATATAAATGGAAAATAATAACATTGGAATCTACTTTAATTCCCATTCATTCGGTCTAGTTTGGTGAATGTATTGAGATTCACTTGCACATGAAATTTAATTTAAATATTTATTTATTAACTTTTTGTTTCTTAGATTATTTTTTACATTACCTACCTCACTAGGTCATCAGAACCTATTCTGAGGTAAGTGACAGTGAGTACAAGTAGAATAATATTTTTTTTAAATATGATATTTGTTACACAATGTTAGATAATGCAACAGATACTTACCGTAAAACTCTCTTGATACCATATAAGATACATTGACAGTAGGTAAAGTTGCAAGGCACTAAATCCTATAATTAAAGACAGTGGATACGATACAAATATACAAACATTTTACATCGTAACAATCCTACAATTGTTTATGTGAACACATTACATTTTTTACCTAAAGAAAAAACCAAAAAAATGCTAATTTTAAAGTAGTATATAATAATAGTGGATTTAAAAGAATTATTATAGAATTATGGTGCAATATTTAAATATGGTAATATCGTGTTATTATGTAAGAGGAATGTAATTTTTTAAGGTCGAGCATTTTACAAAGCTAAATAAATATTATAAATAAATAAATAAATATTGTGTAGTATAAAGAATAAAATACTTGCAGGAAAAGCAAAAGGGCTGAAGCGCCATTTATGGAAGTTTACACCAGAGCACTGAAAGTCTTCAGTACCTGGTTGGATTTCGGAAAAAAAGTTAATTCAGGTAACTCAATGCTCTCACTGAGTTATCTGAATCATCAAAAAGTTTTAAAAAACCGTGTTGTTGTGTCGCTTGAGTCAAGCCTTCTCACAAATGGTAAATATATTTTAGATGGCTCAAGGGCCACAAATCTTAATAATCAAACGAGAGTCAGAGTGTTCGATGCAGAAAAAAAACTGATCAAAACTGCATGTTTAACCAACGTGTAGCTCAATCCCTTTCGCCTTTCCAGCGACGATATAAATTTGAACGCGATAGTAAGACCAAAAAATAGTTGAAGGATAGGAGAGGGTTTGTTGCGGTTTAATATAATTAGCATTGCTTTATTTTGGAAAATTTGCAGACGTTTTTATTTTATTTATAGTGAATACCACACAAGAGTCCCAACTGGTCCCAACCGTCTAGTGGCATCCTTAATTGGCGTATTTTGTGAGACTGAAGGTAGTAGAGAGGAGAAGGAAATGGGGGAGAGAAAGGTTGGCAAGTACCTGGCTATTCAGATCTGGTCACCAAACACGGCTAAAACCATTTAAAGCAACGTTTCGATTCTGAATGGTGGTCTTTCACCAGGGCGATACCTTGAGTATCTACCACTCTAGAATGTGCCGCATATTTAATTTTAATTTCGACCAGTACCCGGGCGTCGTGGGTTCAATTCCTCTGCTGGCCAAGTCCTCCATAATTGCACAAGCAACATCTTCCGCTTATTATGATGGCGGTAGTTTCCAAATATTGTCACGTTATTCGTGACCCGGCAATGTTTGTCTTTCTTTTTTAAAAAATAAAAAAAAAAACAGAAATTTATAAAATAAAATATATTTGCGCACACCGAGATGAACCCGCGACCTTTGCATTCGTGGTGAAGCGTCTAACCACTCGACCAGAAAGGCCGTCTACTGTGAACTTACAATATTGTTTAATCCTCCCTTCAATACGGGCCATATTTATATTGGTTCAACATGGCACCAAAACAATTCAATTGATTCATCAGAGATCAAAAAACCTCTGAGATTATTCCAGATTCATCGCAATAGCACTCACCAATTTGCTTGTACTTCGATTTACTAGCGATTTATCACGTTAATCATTCGTTTAGTCATTTTAAAATGACTCGTATCAAAATAGTTACAGCCAGTGAACAGAACATCCCTAGAAGTGCAAATGAATTGAAAAAAAACTCTGTCGACTTTTAAGCCCCAGATAACCAAATGGAATTTATGAACAGTGTTAAAGATAAGGATTTTGAAAGAAGGGTGAATGCAGGAAACTCCATTAATGAAGGACTGCACTCTGTTGGCGCAAATAAAAAAAGTCAAAAGAAGCGAAGTTAGCATTCCACAATGGAGTGCTTATACCAACCCTGATGCATGGAAGTGAGTCGTGGTACTGGCAGAGAAAGGATGAAGGTAGACTAAATGCTGTAGAAATGAGATCCCTGGGGCATTTGTGCGTAAAACCACGTGTGACCGTGTTAAAATTTGCATATCCGGAAAGAATACAAGGCTGATGTAAGCGTAATGAATAGAATCAAGAAAGGTACGCTTAGATGGTTTGAGTATGTAGAGCGTATGAACGAAGAAAGAAGTCTAGAAGATGACAAGATCAAGTGAATCAAATACTTGAGTAAGGCCATGTCGCATGAAGAACACACAACAGAAGAGTGTGTATGAAACTTTTTTAGGTGAATACCGCACAAGAGTCTCAACTGCTCCCAACCGTCTAGAGACAGTGAGACTATGGCATCCCCAGTTAAGGTATGTTGTCAGGCTGAAGGTAATGGGGAGGGGAGGGAGATTGGGAAGAGGAATGTTGGAAAGTACCCGGCTATTCAGATCTGGTCACCAAACACGGCTAGAGCCATTTCGTTTGGTGGTCTTTCACCAAGGCGATACTCAGAGTATCTACCACTCTGGAATGTGCCGCAAATATACTATATATTTTATTTTTTATGAATTAAATGTGTTATGACAAATATTAATTTTAAAAATAAATTTTCGCACGCCGGGTTCGAACCCGCGACCTCTGGATTCGTAGTTGAGCGTCTTACCACTCGACCATCAGGCCGTCAAAATGCATATTTAAGCGTAATAAATAGAATAAAAAAGGACGCTAAAATTCTTTGGGCGTGTAGAGCGAATGAACTAAGAAAAGAGGGTGTGAAGTGTCGGGGACGCCCGAGGAAGACATGGCACGATCAAGTGAATCAAATACTTGAGTCAAGCTACGGGAAGAGTCAGACAAGCGGAAGAGTATGAATGAGACGGTGTATGAATGAGTGTGTACGAAGTAGAGATGGTCAAAAGGAACCGCCGATATTATTTCTTTGAGGAACCGGTTCCAAATTTTCGCAAATAAAAATATCGGTATCCTTTGTACGGACAGAATAAAATAATAAACAGAGAACGGTCTCTTCGTGGTTTTTGGGCGAGGACCAGTTCCAGTTCTTTTTGTATTCAAATCTCCGCCGACTAGTCCTTTTTTTTGGCGAGGAACTTTTGTCGATTTGCTAGTATTTTTCGAAAATTCGAGGAACTTTTCTGGCACCAGGAACCGGTTCCAAAAATAACTGGATAAATAACCGGTTCCTCGCCGGTCGCTGGTAACTGGAACCGCAGGTACACCCAATTCTGATATCGACCATCTCTAGTGCTAAGACAGAGTTGTATAGCGATCCGTCCTTTCTGCCTACACCTGCGAAAAACTGCGTTACGGTTAGTAAGTTAAGAAAAAAATCATAAATTTGAAAAAGTTTGATCAATTTCATTCCAAGTCAAACACGTCGGCGATACACTTCTGTCGGGGTATCTCTTCAGTGGACGCTGGACAGGCGCAAGGCGGAGGAAATGACGTAGCGTGTAATGAGCCAGTCGAGGATTGTCAGAGACAGGTAATCACCCTCCTTCCTTATTCATCAGCGAACTTGCGGCGAACGGGCTACGGCCGCGAGAGATGTTCCCCGAATTCGATCACTGCCAGCCAAGGCGCCCATAACAGTGCCACTGGATTATCGTGACGTCATTTTTATAACAGTATCACTCATCTACGTAGTAGTTACTCACCCATAACGAAGAGTTATTATGGTATGGGAGTAATAGCTATTTTCAGGGACTCAACCACGCATGTTATTTAGCTCCACTACGAAAAAAGGATGGGTGAATTTTTATGTAGTTTTAGTGCTTATTTTATTATAATACAATGATTCTGGAAAAAATCGGAAGAGTCCAGAAAATACACACGCTACTAATATAAGTAGTACACGTACTACCCATTTATGATTCCAACGTTATTTTTGTCTGAAATGCTCGACATCCACACCCTGTAAGCCCGTCGAGAAATGTTTTTGGGTGAACATTTTTACAAGTTGCTATATGGAGGTATGCATAACCCATGCGTACTGAAGAAGATCAACTTGTTTGTTCCAAATAGCTATAATCGTTCGAGGTATCACATGTTGTTTTATACGTCGAAGAGTCGAACATCCTCATATCAAAACACACCCATAAATAAGGCGGTCCAACTACTCAATGAAGCTGCATCGACCTTAGACATCTTTAGATGTACGTATACACAAATCTACGAATATCTCTCAACATGTGTAGAAGGAGCAAACGTAACAGCAACATACGTGTATTTCTATATTTATAAATTAACGGACTAAAGTCCAATTCCAAGTCCAAAAAAAAGACATATAAAAAACGAAATGGAAAAAAGAGCAACAGAGAAGGAATAGCACATACATAATAATGAATGAAGCGATGACGAAAATAGGACGAAATAAACATAAGAGAGAACATTCAAGCCATGGTCTAGTCAAAGTTTTGGTAGAGTCGTAAAGAATGACAAAAATCATTTAGACTGCTACCAAAATTTTTAAGACCATGGCTTGAGTTAACAAGTCTTGACATCCTGGACATTGGAGAATTATACCCATAATTAGTATAGTGATGATTGAGGAAGAGCAATTCATTGTTTCTGAGTTTGCGGCAAGGAACGTTGAACTGGATAAGTTGCAAATGAAAATTAAATGAAAGTCTTTCCTGCGCTTTTCTAATGAAAACATTTTCAATAATTATTCAATTTCATCATACGAATAATCGCCTCTTTCTCGCCCTAATCTCTCTATTATCCTCTCTTGCATATTTTTTTTCGTTTACCACATTAATTCGTATTATTTTTAAATACATTTAATACATGTGACTACTTGCTAAATATTCAAATAACTCCTTTGAATGTATTTTTTTCTTTAAAAAAACAAACATTACCTAGTTACGAATAACCTGAAAATATTTGAAAAACTCGTACTACCATCGTAACAAGCGGAAAATGTTGCTTGGCAATGATGGAGGACTTAGCTAACAGAGGAATTGACTCCCACGAAGCCCGGGTGGAAATCCGACGCGTATGTCCACTCAACTACTAACCGATCATATTTAATGTGGTGTTTAAATAAATATATTTAGTTTCTTTTGTTACACTATGTATACGATTAACATGCATCTGTTTTATTATCTTCTATTCAATGGTGTTATACTGGATCAATTATTATGTTTATCTATTATACATTCATTTCTTTTGTACCACTATCATTTACCTCTTCTATGGTTGGTGAATAACTATATTTTTGAGATCTCTAAATAAAAACATAAATATGTGCCGAGATGAACAAAAGATTTAAAGTTAAAAGAAAAGAGGGTAAGGATTTTATTAGAATGGAATAACGGATAACAAACTTTCCACTTCAAGTTGACACTAAGTATAAACCAGAAGAACAAGTATTTGAATGGTGAAACGCAATGAAGGAACCTTCATACATACGAGTGAAAATTGTTTTTTCTTAGAAAATCGACAGGAAATCAATGGAATGAAGATTTTGATAAGGTCAACAACAACAATGCCCCAGTAGCCGGAAAAACTGGACGTAGAAAGAGTCAATGTTAACCTTGAACTAACAATATATGAAGAGAGAGCTAATTCTTTTTACCCAACCCATACAAATTTGGGATAAATCACTTTCACCTGGTTTTTACGTCGTACACCGTGAGAAAGAAAGAGACAACAAATTTCCCGAATTATCAAACAAAAAGCTTGAAAAAGTCCCAAACTTGTGTCGCTTGAGTCAAGCCTTCTCCGTGGTCGAGTGGTACGACGCTCGTCTACGAACCCGGCGTGCGCAAATACGTTTTATTTAATTAATATGTGTTATAATCATAACAAATTTAATTCATATAAAATAATGTAAAGTATATTTGCGGCACATTCCAGAGTACTAGACGCAGTAGTGGATACAGAGTAGTATTGCTCTGGTGAAAGACCACCATTCAGAATCGAAACACTGCTTGAAACGGCTTTAACCGTGTTTGGTGACCAGATCTGAATAACTACTTCGGTACTAGGTACTTCGCGGCTTTCCTCTTCCAATCACCTTGCCCTCACCGCTGCCTTCAGCCTCACAACATACCCCTGTCGGGGATGCCATAGTCTCACTGGTTCTAGACGGTTGGGAGCAGTTGAGGCTCTAGTACGGTATTCACTATGAAACTAGAAAACTTCTGGACAGCTGGACCGCGTTTTGAACAATGCAAGAACGCAATAAATCCAGAGTTAAATTCAGAGTGACAGCGGAGTAGGTTTTAAGTCATTATCCACTTGTGGTTTCCCTTAACCCGCTTCATTTCTCAAGGATGTTTCAGTATTTTGAAAACGTCACCGCCAATCTTGCAATTGAAGCCATCTAGCGCTGTTTACATAGTAAACTAGATCTGACCAATGTTTATCACGCATTTTCCGCATGTTGAATTAATCACATACAAGCTGCTATACCGGTACCTAACAATTTCTTATTACAGTAATTTAAATTCTGATTTAATTGCGACTCCATCATTTTAGGACAATTATCTACGGGTTTAATATCAATGCTAATATCGTCGATGGAAAGAAAATGGGCTTGAGCGACACTTTGGTCCATAAGTAAAATATGCAGTTCTGATCAGTTCTTTTTTCTGCATCGAATGCTTTGACTCTCGTTTGATGCTGAAAACTTTTGTGGCCCTTTAGCCATCTAAATAAAATATGTTAACCATTTGAGAGAAGGCTTGACTCAAGCGACACAAGTTTGGGATTTTTTTTAGCTTTTTTTCGCTTCAAGTAACGCAGTGAGAGCACTGAGTAACCTGAGTTAACTTTTTTTCAAAAAATCTAACCAGGTACTGTAGACTTATAAATTTTATTTTAAAACAAAAAAACTTTAAGGTTCTCTGGTGTAAAATTACCAATATGGTACTTCAGCCCTTTTGCCTTCCCGGTGAAGATATGGTATCGCACTCGAGTTGATTTTTCACAAAAATGGCGCTATACAAATTATCCAAATATTATTAATATTATCTTTGTTATTTTATGGCAAATTTCTAATTAATTTGAATGGTACCTTTTGGGAAACAGCACCTTCAATATGTTTATTCAAAAATATACCAAAAATACAGTTATATACCAAACAGTTTAAGGATACGAATGATAGTGGCACAGTAGGAATGAATGTAGATAAACATAATAATTATTCTAGTATAACAAAACAGAATAGAAGATAATAAAACAGATGCATGTGAATCTTATATTTAGAATAATGTAAGGTAAAACTTGTACACGCATAGTATAACAAAATAAACAAAAATAATTCATTGACACCCACATATAATGAGATAAGTCGTCTCTTGAGGAGTTAAATGAATATATGGTAAGAAATTTTATTTTATATTAGTTCCTTTATATTGTAAGCTGTTTTGGGTGTTGGCTTTATTCTTTTCTGGTAGTCTAATTTCTTTGCATGCCCTTGTATTATACTTGTGGATATCAACATTGTAGATAATTTTGTTAGAAAAATACTCTGGTAACAAGTTGTTCTTCATTTTATGTATAAACATCAATGTTTTTTTTATTTTTTTTTATTTGATTTATTTTGTTACATACATTTAAAAATTACAGAAATAATAAAAATAATGTAGACATAACAAAAAAAATCCCACATAGGCAAAAGCCAGTGCGTGGGTATACTAATTCAAATCATAGTTATAGCTCTCTATAGTTACATTTTACAGTATAAGGTACATTTCAATTAAGTAAAAAAAAAAAAAAAAATAATAATTTTAAAAAAAAAATATATATATATATATATATATTATTGTTATTATTATTTTTCTTTTTTTTTTTTTTCAAATTCAAAATCACAACAGATAAGTTAGTTAATTTTTTTTGAATTTAGCACTTATAGTATGAAGAGGCTGGTATCTTTTGCTTTTATCCAGTTTTTTATTACATATTTGTATGTATTTAAGGAAGTTGTATTTGAACACTTAAAATGTAATGAAAGTGAATTATACATTTTTGGGGCAATGAAGTATGCATGTCTCTGCGCAAGTCTAGTTTTGCAGAGAGGTATCTCCAGTACATTATTTATTCTTTTGCTGTAACGATTTTCATTTTTTGCAAATAGTTTACTTCGCGAAAATATGTACTTTAGGCACTGTATACAATAAATTTTTCTTATATCTAAGAGATCAGCTTCTTGGAATAATTGTATGGAGGGGTATGTAATGTTTTTATGCAACATTATTTTTATTATTAATTTTTGAGATATTTCTAATGGCTTAATATGAGTATTATAAATACCCCCCCAACCGATTATTCCATAAGATACTGATGACTGAACCAATGCATGGTACACCAATTTCATTATTTTTATGTCAACTATGTTATTTAATCGTTTAAAAATGTAAGTTAAATATCTTAGTTTATTTACAAGCTTTTCTACATGATTCGTCCATTTGAGTTGGCTATCTATTGTAATTCCTAAATATTTGACTGTATTTCCCGATTTCATTTCTACACAATTAGAGCATAAAATAGGGTTGCAGTTATTGTTATGGAACCTTATATTTAGGTTAGTTAGAGGTGCAGCCTTTTTGGTATTATAGAATTGAATATAAATAGTTTTTTCACAGTTCAGAGTTAAAAGGTTTTGGTTGAGCCATTCTTTGACAATGGAGGTGCATTTATTAGCATTTTCAGTGACTTCGTTCCAGGATTTACCATGTACTGTGATTGCAGTATCGTCAGCATATGAGAATAGTTTTCCCGAAATGTTAATATTACAGAGATCATTTATATAAATTAGGAACAATAACGGGCCGATAACTGTTCCTTGTGGAACCCCATGTCTAACACACTTTGGTTTACTAATATGAGCACCAATTTTTGTGCATTGATGGCGATAAGATAAATAATTTTTCAAAAGGGAGAGACAGTTATTTTTAATTCCTAAATTATTAAGTTTTCCAATCAGTATATTATGATTGACGGTATCGAATGCCTTTTTCAAGTCTAAGAAAATTGTTAGGCTTTTCATATTTGAGTCAAGATTACTGTATATATTTTTCGTTAGATTAAATAAAGCATCATCTGTACCAAGACCTGATCTAAAACCATATTGATTATTCAATGTCAGCATCTGTTTAACTGTCAGCCAATTTAGTTCCTCTGACATTTTAGCTACTTTTGAGTATCTATTTCGCCCAAGTATAATTCTCATTGCTCTATTTTGGAGAATTTGAAACTTGTTTTGTTCTTTGTCGTTACACAAGAAAAGAATCGTTGAACAGTAATAAAAATGTGGAGCAATAATGGAGTTGTATATGGTAATTGCTGTTTTTCTGGAAATTTTTTCCGAATTCTTCCCAAAAAAGAAATCTTCTTCCCAATTTTCTTCTGTGTGTACTCAGCATGTTTGCTAAAGGTTAGTTTTGCATCCAATATAACTCCTAAGTATTTCATATCACTTACATTTTCAATAATGTCACCATCAATTTTAATGTTGCTTTTACTGCATGTTTTCTTGAATCCAATTATCATACATTTTGTCTTTTTTGTATTTAGTTTAAGTTTATTCATTTTAAGCCATCTTGATACATTATCTAGTTCATTATTCAAAGTATTTATTAACTCTTCGTAATTATCTCCAATTATGTATATGAGTTTATCATCAGCAAATAGTCGTACTTTGCACTTTGAAAATATTTTTACCATTTCGTTAATATAAATAATGAACAACAAAGGTCCGAGGACTGATCCCTGCGGTACTCCTTAATTATTTTGCAATGGTTTTGAAAATTGATTATTTACTTTTGTAACTTGTTTTCGTTCTTTCATATATTCTTTTATTAATTTTAAAGCTACATCCGAGAAACCAAATTCTTTTAGTTTTATCATCAGTATTTCTCTATCTATGGTTTCAAATGCCCTTTGAAAATCCAAAAATATCGCTAAGATAAATTTGTTATCATTTATTCCTTCCTTCCATTCTTCAACAACCACGTATAATGCTGTTTCACAAGAGTTATTGGATCTGAATCCAGATTGTTCTTGATATAAAATATTGTGTTTATCTAAGTAATGCAAAATTTGTTCCTTGATTATAACTTAAATTATCTGTTCATATTTTGGTAATGTGTTGATGTTAATGGTGTAACATAGCATAAAACGAGGTAAGAATTTAACTTACAAAGCAAGAAATCTGCTTTGAACTATAGTTAAATTACTTTCTAGTAATTTGCATTGATAAAATAAATGATTTTATAATGAAATGAAAAAATAACTTTGTATAAGACCACGGATGTTATTTTATTTTTTATGACCGACTGGTTTCGCTTAGCTTAAGCATCATTAAGGTACAAAATTGAACTCAACAAAAATACATAGTGTGCGGTTGAGGGAGAACACAATATAAAATAAAATAAGAGAACAGTGAGAAGGTGATTAAGGAATAATGAGAAATTTTATGAGTTTCTCAAGAAATATACCTAATATTGGACTACAGGAAAAATTTAACTGATTATTAAGAATATGACTATTAATTTTAATGGCTTTCTTTTTTTCTAGTGCTTCTAAATTATTTTTTAATCTGTTGCCATGACCATTTTTGTGAAGAATATGAGCACCGGTGCTTTTATTGAAGGTACGATTTTTGTCAATAAGATGGTTGGCGAATTTGAAAAACCGTGGTTATTTAAATATCTAAGATGTTCTTTGATTTTATAAAAATAAATGATTTTGTATTTAAAGATGTCGTAGACTGTAATTTGGTTAAGATCTGTGGGATAAACTAGTAAGAAATAAGATTAAGAAAAAATAAGGGGAAAATCCGTCAAAATTTACACGAAAAGAAAATTATATGTTTCAGAATTTAGTTAGTATAAAATCTAGGATTTTTATTATTGTTTTTTTTTTCATTTATTAACTTTTTATTTCTTAAATTATTTTTTACATTACCTACCTCACTAAGTCATAAGAACCTGTTCTGAGGTAAGTGACAGTGAGAACAAGTAGAATAATTTTTTTTTAAATGATGATATTTGTTACACAATGTTCTAGTTTGTTATGGTGAAGAATTTCAAGTGCTATTTTAGGAGGTCTTCAATTTCCTTGCGGTCCTTACTCATTAGCCATTTAGTAATGTTTTGATTAAAGGTATTTTATATTGGTGATGGCTACAGTCTGTGGCGGGAGTTTGTTGTAAGTGTGAGGCGCGATGTACATATGGTGTCTTTGTGCAAAAGCTGTATTGTATTTAGGTACTAAAAGTCTTTCTTGTTGTTTGGCCCTTGTATTTTTATTATGTGTGATATAAATTAAAGATTTTGAAGAATGAGTTATTTTTAACACTATTTTAAGATATAACTGTCTGATATTGAGGATTTCTAAAAGTTGAAAGAGTGGCGTTGTTGGGTGCTGTTATTTGTTGATTGGATGTAATTTTCCGAAGAGATGAGTTTTGAGTTTCACCCTGAATTCTAATTATCTATGTAGTGCTGGACACGTAAAACCATTCAAATTAGGTTAATCTAATTAAAGACACAAATTTAAATAATAATAAAAAAAACATGAATGAACACGGAAAAGCAGGTACTGTACGAAATGCAAGCATTTTTTCTGTGAATTATATTCATTAAAAAAAACTCCACAAGGCCACAACTTTGTGTTTCTACGAGACAATTACATTTATAATCTAGAACACGATAATTGGTAGTAAGGTAAAATCATTGGTCGCTGTCAAATAAAACGTAAAAAATAGGGCAGCACATTAAAATGATATTCCATGCAATTATAAAACCGGTACGTATATTATTATTTAACAGTTCGTAGCAATAAATATTAACAATTGGATAAATATTTATGCTACAATTATATTTATACACTTTGTGGATTTCTATCGCCTCTTGTGTCTCTGGGTATCGGATTAAAGCATGGTTAATTAATTATCAAAGATTAATTAATGATAAAAACAATAAAACTATAAATAATGTATACGTTTAAAACATTTAAAAAAAATCTAAATCACTTACAGTTTTACAAGTTACTGATTTATAGATTAAACAAGGCTTTATACTAATAAACGAAACCTTTTTCCAATTTTGAAACTGATAATTCGTGGTGGAACTTCATTTTAATGATTTTAATAATACCAAATACAACTTTATTCCATTTTTATTTATTTAAGACATGACCGGTTTCACCTTATGACAGGCTTCTTCAGACTGGTAAAATTTTAAGTAAATCTAAGGCATACTATTAGGTCCGGAATGGACGGGTATAGAGTATAGAGATTCATGGTGAACATGTGTGACTTTAGATTTGGTTGTATTGCTGACAAAGGCGGCTTTACAATAACATTCAAAAATACATTCGGGTAGTTTTATTACCTTCTAAGAGACGGGTTTACGGTAAATAGAGGAATAAAGTTAATAAAATGGTTTTATTAAAATCATTTAACGAAAATTTGTGAACATGAATTTAAATATAAAATATGTAAATATGCCTTCATGACGTATTTACATATTTCTGGCGGCCTTCGTGGTCCAGCGGTTAATATCCTTGACTACGAATACAAAGGACGCAGGTTCGAATCCCGGCGTGAGCAAATACATTTTATTGAATAAATTGCTTTATTTCACAATTAATTCATTAAAATAATATAAAGTATATAGCAGCGCGTTTCATAGGCGTAGATACTCTGAGTATCACCCTGGTGAAATACCACCATTCAGAATCAAAACGTTGCTTGAAATGGCTATAGTCGTGTTTGGTGTCCAGATCTGAATAGCCAGGAAAGTTTCAACCTTCCTCTTCCCCATCTTTTTCCCCTTCCAACAGTCTGAGCCAACAGGCGGTTGGGAGCAGTTGGGACTCTTGTGCGAATGAAGGGTACTTTGATAAATTGATTTGGTAGACCTTACGAAAGTTTCTTTCTGAATCTGCTGTTTTAAAATGGAAGGTTTTTTTTTAATACGTAGATACTAGAAATATGTTATATGAAACATTTTCGAACGTTAAACGAAGCCTTTGTTTTATGCAGGCCATTCGAAATTCTATCTATGGTAGTATTGGCGAGGGTGAAATATATACAACACATAGTGAAAAGGATTACAAGTAACACAGTAAGATTTTGTAATAAAATTCAACTTTTATCAACCAAACGTAAATTTTTATAACGTTAAAAATATGTATCAATATCAACCCCACATTGCGAGTCTTCATACTTCATCCATTACATAAAAAAATGTCTTAAATCGTATTGACTAAAGTGATACATTTCCAGGTTACAAATAACTTGACGATATTTAAAATCTTTCTAGTTCCACTATTAAAAGCAATAATAATTTATTGTGCATGCTGGGGGACTTAGCTAGGAGAGGATTGAAGCCGACGCATTTGTCACTCGGCTACTAACCGCTCGAATTGTATAGTTTATTTTATTCCAAACGATACATTTTATTTATCGAAGGAAGCAATCACTTTGTAGCTTGACATTATAATTTAAATAAAAAATATTTTAGTTTTAAGCCACTTTATTTATACACATATAACAATTCGACCGGTTTCGGTTAAACTTAACCTTCTTCAGGAACGTATATATATATAAACGTTCCTGAAGAAGGTTAAGTTTAACCGAAACCGGTCGAATTGTTATATGTGTATAAATAAAGTGGCTTAAAACTAAAATATTTTTTATTTAAATGATAAATTTTATACTTTGACATGAAGCACTCACTTTGTGGCAAGACATATTTAAATTTTAAATAAAATTAATTTTATTTTGACACCACTTTATAAGAAACAAATACCAACCGGTTTCGGCTCTAGCTGAACCTTCTTCAGGGTTAAACAAATATGTATTTGAACGATCACGATGAACTATACATATTTGTTCAATCATGAAGAAGGTTCAGGTAGAGCCGAAACCGGTTGGTATATGTATCTAATAAAGTGGGCTCAAAACAAAGTTACTTTTATTTGAATTTTTGATAGATTTTATTTTAAACTACAGCGGTGTGGGCCATATGACTCACTTTCGCAGACCATTTTTAAAAAGGGGCGGACGATCTAAGGTTAAGAAAAAACTAATAAATGACACAATGAAAGGAATTTTTTTTAAATTATTCATTTTACAATTTTCCTGTTAGTTATTTTCAAAATAAAGATTTTTTGGCATTCTTAGAATTGCACAAGGTGGTAGGACATAGACCGGCGGGCGTCGTGGAAATAACTGACTAATTTAAAAAAAAAAACTATGACGGCTTCCGTGGTCGAGTGGTTAGACGCTCGACTATGAATCCAGAGGTCGTAATAATGTAGCAAAACAAAGCTAAGAGTATACAGATAGCGATTTAATTTGGAAAAAACATTACAGTTAAAGCTATTCACTTATTTAACATAACGTGCTCCAATGTATTACATTGTACTTGACCTAGGGACATATTAGTGGTCAACGAGTGGACAAACGCGTCGGATTCCCATCCGGGCATCATGGATTCAATTCCTCTGTAAAGTCCTCCATCATTGCACAAACAACATATTCCCCTTAGAGTAGAAAGAGTAGTCCCTATCAAAGGCAGTGTAGTCAGTTTTTGATGATTTTTACCGGACTTGAAGACCTGGGCGGGGCTAGGACTAGGGCTTGGGTATTCATACATCCATTCATAGCACATGTGGATATAATGTTTTTGTTTATTCGTATAACCACTTTTTCACAGTATTGATATCAAGAAAAATATGGCATATAACCTAAAAAACCGTTTAGTTGTGTCGAGTTTAGTCGCATATGGAAACATGTGGGCGGAGTCCCCGGAGACCAAGAGCGTCCTTACAGTACATAAAAGCGGTGTAATATTTTTGGTGTCTCTTTCTCTCTCATGGTGTACGACGTAAAAACCCGGAGAAAGTGATTTATCGCAAGTTTGTATAGGTTGGGTTAAAAGAATTAGCTCTCTCTCCATTCATTGTTTCTCCAATATCTTCCGCTTATTATGATAGTAGGAGTTTTTAAAATGTTGTCAGGTTATTCGTAACCCGGGAATTAAGAAGACTTTTTTCTTTAAAAAAAACATAAATTTAATTGCATATTTAAAAATAAACAACACGTTTTTACTTTTATTGTGAGAAGATATCATTTTCGGTTAGAGCTTTTCATCTGATTGGATATTAGGCTGTATAATTATAGTGCAATGCTTCGATGCATGCAGTAATTAAGAACCTACTAAAAAAATATACAAAACAGGTAAAAAATATACTCGAAATTTTAAACTATAATTACTAACGTGTGAATAAATTGACAATTGTTTTTTTTATATATTTCACTGCGTCGTAAAACAATAAACAAACATTATTCAGCGACATATCACAGATTGTAGATTAAAAACCAACAGGAAATGACTTAAAATACAGAACTTGATAAAAAGCTTTGTTTCTTGAATAATAATTTGTTAGTACCATTTTTTTAAACTTCCTACAAAAAAATTAATTAAACACATAAAATTAATATTATGACAATAACAATTAAGAAATAAAATAATTAAAAGAGTCGTGGATTAACTTTTTTTTTTTAATATTTAATTGGGTTTTTTTTTTTTTTTTGGTTTTTACTTTTATTTAAACAATAATTATTATTATTTTAATTTAAAAAAAACAGTTTTTAGTTAAAAGCTCTGCGATGTAATTATTTTTACGCGTGACAGCTGTTTCGCCTTCTGAGGGCATTATCAAACTGTTTGATAATGCCCTCTTTTAACTAAAAACTGTTTTTTTAAATTAAAATAATAATAATTATTGTTTAAATAAAAGTAAAAAACCTAAAAATTAAAAGGGAGTTCTACAAAATAAACTTTAAAACCATAAATAAAAAAAATAAAAAAAAAAAAAAAAATAAAAAAATAAAAAAAAATTTAATTGGGAGATTTATTATTTAATGAGATTGAAGAACTGATTAGAAATCAACGACTCTATCCAAGAAAAACAGATTAATCACACTTTATGATCAAACCGCAATATTATTGATTGCACGAAACGTGCGGAAGATGGAAATTGTTGTATTTCATTATTGATTTATTGATATGATTTAATAAAACAAATTTGTAACTTTATTCCACTTTTATTATTTTGACTGGACCGGTTTCAGCCTATGACGGCCATCTTCAGACTAGTACAAATGTTTGTTAACCTACGGCTTATATACTATTTTTGGGGATGTTAGGGGTAGTAAACAATGATTTTACTTTAATTATATTCATCAGTATTGTTGCATGATTTTAATAGTTACAGGGTAAAAGTTACTTTTAATTTATTGGTATTACTATTTTATATATCTATCTGGAATATTTATTTATTTTATTTGATATTTTCCAGTCAAAATAATAAAAGTGGAATAAAGTTACAAATTTGTTTTATTAAATCATTAAAATGGAATTCCACCACGAATTAACAGTTTCAAAATTAGAAATAATTTATTGATATGCTTAAAAAATATTGAATTGAGTTACTAATACTAATTGCTACTTGGTTGTAATTAACTCAAAATCGAACGTGTTTCATTTATTTTTCTGCACAAAAAGTCATGCCCTGTTAAATAATTTATTTCTGGTGTAATTTATTACTTGACAAGAAAACAGTGAGCAGTTCAATTAATATTTTTTTAAATGAGAATTTAATAATAACTTTGAATAAGACCACAGATTTTAATTGAATTTTAATAACCGACCGGTTTCGCTTAGTTTTTGTTTTGTACCCAGATGATGTTTAGGTTAAGCCATACCGGTCTATCATAAAAAAATAAATAAAAACTGTGGTCTTATACAAAGTAATTTTTTTATTTTCATTAAGCACGTCAAACCTAGAGATGGTCGATATTCCTGTCCCGGTTAAAAGGAACCGGTTCTAAGCCGGTCACTGAAACCGTCGATATTATTTCTCTGGGGAACCGGTTCTTTTTGTTGGCAAATAAAAATCGATATCATTTGTCCGAGGGACCGGTTTTTTGTTGATTTGCTAGTACTTCTTTTTCTGGGGGTATTTTTTTGTTGATTTGCATTTTCGATTTCAAATCTCTACCGACTAGTGCTTTTTTTCGGAGAGAAAGTTTTGTCGATTTGCTAGTACTTTTTTGGGGAGGAACTTTTGTAGATTTGCTAGTCCTTTCCGATTTGAATATAAAAATCTCCTTCGTGGAACTTTTCTGGCACCAGGAACCGGTTCGAAAAAGAACTGGATAAATAAGATTTTTTTTAAATACTGTTTTATAATTGTATTCACCGGAAACCTAAGACATTTTTGAACTCTTTGAAATGAACCCTTCGCAGTGAACACTTCGATTGAAGTCGAACTCGCAAAAACGAGAATTGAATTAATCCGGTTATTTGTTCAGTTCTTTTAGGAACCGGTTCCTTGATAGTTTTTCGAAAATTACTATCAAATCGACAAAAATTCCTCGCCAAATGATGTACTTCTTTATAGGCTTTAAAGTTCAACTTCACAACTGAACTGCTGCAAATTGAAGTAGCAACCTCACTTCCATTGAAGTATTTGTTCAATGAAATGAAATGAACGAAGTTTGAACTGCCGCAAAATTAAATGAAATGAATGAAGTTTGAACTGTCGCAAACTGAAATAGTTCACACGGAGCAGTCAGAACGCTAAAATAAACTACCAACTTCGATTAAAGTATTAGTTCAATGTACAATGAAGGAAGTAGGAACTGCTGCCAAAAGAAGTAGTTCTTTGATGTAGTTCTTTGAAGTGGTTATTTGACGTAGTTTTTTGAAGTAGTTCTTTAAAGTAGTTCTTTGAAGTAGTTCTTTGAAGTAGTTCTTTTAGAGCGGACACAACGCTACCAGAAAGTAACGTTAAGTGTCATTTTTTAGTGCTAGGGGTTTTCAAAGGTGTGATGGAGTGAATTTTTTACGATGTTTTATTTATTGATTTAATAAAACAAATACATAACTTTATTCCACTTTTATATTCAATAAAAGTGGAATAAAGTTATATATTTATTTTATTAAATCATTAAAATGGAATTCCACCACGAATTAACAGTTTCAAAATTAGAAATGTTTTATTTAGTAGTATAACGCCTATTTAGGCGTATTACGATATGTATTTGCATGGCCAGCAACGGGGCGCACCTAACAGCCTAGCAGAGGAAGGTGCTTCTAGCGGGAAAGGAGGAATTCGCCCGCTGACACTTCGGCTTACCTTTCGTGACGTAAGACACCTCTTCTCTTGTGATTACTTACGTCAGTGTGTTTTAATTCGTAAATAAACGTGATCTACCTAACCTTAAAGACTATCATTTGACTATTACCTACTACGTTTATTCATTATAGTTCCTTAGTTCTACAGTAGATTGAGATTATTAGGCATCATGTCTGCCCGAATTGTGCAAACATGAAATCATACTAGTAGGGTCACGTGTCCCGTGTTGGTACATCATAGTGATTGAATGATTGCCTCCGAATTTGTAGCGGGAATCGTGCGACGCATCTCGACCGGGGCAGATCATCTCGCGAGATGGAAACTGGGTACATGACTTACATGTACACACAGTCGCTAACCTAACTACTTATCTACGGGCAGCGTTAGACAATATAGAGCGAGGAACGTACATCGTACGGAAAAGAGAGGCTGCATGGTTGAGTGGTAAGAAACAGAAAGAGTGCAAAAGAGGTTTATGCGTTACTTATACATGAGGCAGTATACATAATACCCGTTTTTGTTCCCTTCATTATTTTTATGTGGAATGCTAGATTTTCACACCCTGCAAGCCCGCCGTAAGATATTTTTGGGTAAACATTTTTATAGGTTGATTTCTGGAGGTATTTATAACCCATATACTCGTTTACTAAAGGAGATCAACTTATTTGCCCCAAGTAATTATAATCGTGCGAGGCATCATGTGACGTTTTACACACTGAAAGTCAGAACTTCTTCATACGAAAACACGCAAATATATAAAGCGATAGAACTTTTCAATGAAACTGCATCTAACTTAGATATATTTAGATGCACACATATAGAGTTCTGTCATTATCTCTCGATATACGTACAAGAGATAACCTCTCTTAAATCTTATCCTTTTGTTTTTCATAGCTAACCTTATTTGCGTTATTATATCATATATAGTGCGTCACACTACTTCAGTTTGTACTTATATAACTCCTTTGGATATTTAATACCTTGTCTATATGTGAGGTGTACATAAATGTTTAACTTCTATTTTACACTATGCATGTATCTACAATATTTTTATATCATTCATTTCTTTTTTTGTTTTTATGAGATCTTGTTAAATAAATAAGACGCTCGACTACGAATCCAGAGATCGCGGGTTCGAACACGGCGTGTGCAAATATTTTTTATTTAATTAATGTGTGTCGTTATTGATATAAAATAGTATGTAGTATATTTGCGGCACGTTTCAGAGTGGTAAATACTCCAAGTCTCACCCTGGTGAAAGACCACCATCCAGAATTGGAACGTTGCTTGAAATGGCTTTAGCCGTGTTTGGTGACCAGATCTAAATAGCCAGGTACTTCCCAACCTTCCTCTTCCCAATCTCCTTCCCCTCCCCACTACCTTCAGCCTCACAACATGCCCTATATGAGGATGCCATAGTCTCACTGGCTCTAGATGGTTAGTAGCAGTTGGAACTCTTGTGCGGAATTTACTGCAAAAAAACTAGAAAAGAAAAGAAAAAAAATTTCTTAGAATAAAGATTTGTGTTATGTACCGATATACGTGTAAATATTAATTATGTTTCTAAATGGTCATTAACCATGAATAAATATATGAAAGATGAATCCTTCACGTTTATCTACATTAAATATAACCAATGGGTAAGTTTTAACGATTCCTTTTTGATTTTTAGGCGAAATGGTGGTAATCTACCTCTTCACCAGATTCCGCTTCAACTGGAATGAAGTAGACTTCAGCATCTTCTCGACTTACAGCATGATCACCAATCTCATCGGTAAGTTCTTCTACAACATATAATTCTATCTACCATTTTCGATACATCGGTCAGGTCCTGCGGTGATCTTATCGCGTGTGTAACACGTGTTTGAGAGCAGTGCTTGTTGGAATGTTTCGGTGAGACCCAAATGGTTGCACCTGACATTTATAGATCCTTTAAGAGGGTTCGGCATCGAGGACTTGTCAACCAACTGCCATCTCATGGACTTCGCGCATCCTTGTGTACGTGGATTGCCGATTTTTTGAGGGAGAGGTCCATTCAGACCGTTGTTGACGGTAGCACCTCTTCGTCTCATTTAATTGATATTGGCGTCCCACAGGGATCGGTTTTGTCTCCAACTTTGTTTTGTTGCACATCACCAGGGCATAGAAACAACAACAGCTCGGAGGGTTTTGAAGCAGATAATGAACGATTACCTCGAGAGATTTTCCACTTGGGGTGAGAATTATCTCGCCGAATATAATGTTTCAAAGACCCAATCATATCTGATAACGACTAAAAAGATCACAATGACAATTTAGTCTCCTTCAACGAAAGTAATCTTCCCAACAAGCCTTCCATCGACATGCTTGGCGTAACCTTAAGTGACCAGCTGAGGCACGGGGGCTCTATCAAAGCCAGAGCCAAGTAAGCCTCCCAGAAGTTGGACGTACTGTACAGGGCCCACAGACACTTTAATAGTACACAACTGCTGACCTTGTACAAATCGCAAGTGCGCCCCGCTATTGAATTTGGCAGCCACCTTTAGTCTGTAGCACCAAAATACCCGATAAAAACCCTTGAATCTCTGCAGAAACGGGCGGTCCGTTTGAGAGATTCCCCATTTTAACAATCTTTGGAACACAGACGTACAGGGAATACTGTTCTTGTTCTACTGGTATTTCAGTAGGTAGTGTTTCGATGAAATTGCGTCATTGATCCCTTCGGCACAGGCGCATAGTCGGGAAACCCGCCAAGGCGCGCCCAAAATTTTTACACAATTAACATTTGACACATGGGAACGGGTCGCTTCTACGAATCATTTTTGTATTCAACAGCTCGACTATCGAACGACTTACAGGTTTCTGTGTTTCCTCTCCCGAGAAAGATGGGCTTCTTCAAGATCTAGGTTCACTTTTTCCTTTCCTCAAAAGACCGTGTCTTCAGAAAAAGTGATGCACAACCTTTTTAGCAGAATCGAAACATCAACAATTTATATTCAGTACAAAAATACCATTTTGCGGACAAAATACGAACCTTGGGGTCGAAAATTATATGCAGTTTTCTCAGGCTCTATGGGACCGAATGAAGTGAATCTTTGGGATTCTGCCAAGAACGATGGGCTGAAGATGATTAAATTAAAAAATCATCCAAAAGTAACATTTATTAAAAAAATACCACTTTGCGGGCAAAATTTGAGCCTTGGGGTCGGAAATTAGATGCCGTTTTCTCCGGTTCCTTTTTAAAGCAAATAAAAATTGCGAATATTCATTAAATGATTTTTGGCGAAAAGGTCCTTTTCACGAGAAACCGGTTCCACAGTGCTTTGCATTCCCAAAATATCGCTAGCAACTCCCCCTCCACGATTTTTTTACTGGCAAGGAACCGGCTCCAGTTCTCTTTCTTTCTTTGTAAACCTTTTTTTGAATCTTTTCTTTATAATTTACAAATCTTCGTGGACCTTCTGGCACCAGCAACCGGTTCCAAAAATAACCCGTTCTTTGCCAGTCACCGGTAACTGGAACCCCAGGAACAACAACCAATTTCCGATATCAACCATCCCTAGTTGCTAGTTACTAATTACTGAAATACACAAATCACTTTCTGTACCAAACAGTTGGGACAGTATCCTGTACCAATAAACGCATTGCAAGAAACGCTCATTATTGCAGAAAGATTCGCATGACGAATTTATTTGATTTTCCGTGGGATTTTGTGATTAGACCAAGTTGCATTCGGTCTTACATAAACATGTAACCTGTTCATTGCGAAGTCTCAGCTCTGGGAAAGGTGAGGCGAGATCAATACTATGTTAATAAAACAAACACCTTAGTTCGAAAATAATTTTCTGAAAAGTTGCAAGGTATTCCAAAAAAACTATGATTCATGTCATTATTGGAGTGCGAGTGAATATTAATACAGTGATATTGTTTAAAATAAATTAGTTGAGTCGCTGTTTCTTTGACGGCTTCTTCAAAAGAGCGATAAGCTCTTTGGCTCTGGAAATTTCGGGTTCGAATCCCGACATGGGCACATAAAAAAGATGTTTTAATATACAGAATTAAAATACAGTATTATTATTATTATTATATTATTATTATTATTTGTGTAGCCACTTTTTTACAGTATTGTTGTACACAAAAATATAGGATATGACATAAAAAACCGTTGAGTTATGTCCCGTTGTGTCGCATAATAAAACGTAGTGGGCGGAGTCGCCGGAGACGCGGGAGACGGAAAACATGCTTACATGCCTAAAAGTAGTACTACATTATATGAGAACTTGTCTTGTCTCTTTGTCTCTCGCGGTTTGCGACGTGAAAACCCAGAGAAAGTGATTTATTGTAATTTTTTTATTGGTAGGGTAAAAATATGTAGCTCTCTCTCTATATAATATATTCTTGCTCTGAGGTTGGGACTCTTGTGGGGTGAGCAATAATATACAAGAGAGAGCGCTGCTGTAGTCCGTTTTTTGGCTGTAGTTTTGCCGGACTCGGCTAGACCTGGGCGTGGCTAGAACTAGGACTAGGGTATTTATACATCCATTCATAGCACATGTCGACATAATGTTTTTGTTTATTCGTATAACCACTTTTTCACAGTATTTTAATAAACAAAAATATAGCATCTAACCTAAAAAACCGTCGAGTTATGTCAATTTATGTCGCATATCAAAACGTGTGGGCGGAGTCAACAGAAACGCGGCACACGAAGAACATTATTACAATACTTTAAATGGTGTGATAATTTGGGAAATTTTGCTGTCTCTTTCTTTCTCATGGTGTACGACGTAAAAATCGGAGAAAGTGTACTATCCCAAATTTGCATAGGTTGGGTAAGAAAAATTAGCTCTCTCTCCATATATTGTTACTCCAAGGGTATTCAATATAACTCAATGTTTTAAATGAAGATACTTCCTTCACCATCGCAAAACGTCTTAAAAAATGGGAATGACTCGATCCCACTGGCTACGGCAATTAAAAAACCTACCAAGAAAAACCGACATACAAGCATTTTGTATTTCAAAGGTCCTAATATCCTTGATCTAGAGCTAGGTCATTTTTTTCCACGGCTAACGAAAGACCATGTATTTCCATCAGTTGTGCGAACCACCGATGCATTTTATTGTGCTGCCCGACAAACCGTTGACATTACATTGGAGCTGGCGGAAAAAATGGACCGATACAAATCAATTCGCTTGATCAAACAAAACCGAAGTCAAACAGGCACAATGCATTTTTTGTCCACTCATTTGTTTACACAAGTCGAGGTGGCGTGAACCGTATCCAGGCTAAGGACATATCTGCAGTTTTTAATTGAAATGTGACAAATTGACAATTCACGGATGGCGTAGGATAATGGATAATTAGTGACACATACCTGTTATCTTGGAAACACAATGTATGGAGAGAGAGCTAATTATTTTTACCCAACCGATACAAACTTGCGATAAATCACTTTCTCCGGGTTTTTACGTCGTACACCATGAGAGAAAAAGAGACAACAAATGTAATACTCCGCTTCTACATACTGTCACAATGATCTTGGGCTCCTGGGTCACCGCGGGACTGCGCCCACATTTTTTATAATGCCACTAAACTTGACACAACTAAACGGTTTTTTAGGTTAGATGCTATATTTTTGTTGATATCAATACTGTGAAAAGGTGGTTGTACGAATAAACCAAAACATTATGTCGATATGTGCTATGAACGGATGTATAAATACCCTATCCTTGGTCTTAGCCACGCCCAGGTCCGCTGAGTCAGGTAAAAATCATCAAAAACTTACTACACTGCCTTGGATTAATACCACTCTATATACTCTATGAATAAATCACTTTCTCCGGGTTTTTACGTCATACAACGTGAGAGAGAAAGAGACAACAAGAAAATCGAAAAATATCACACCGAATCATTAAATCGTGTGGACGGAGTCTCCGGAGACGCGGGAGACGAAGAACATTATTAAATACCTAAAAGCGGTGTGATATTTTGTGATTTTTTGTTATCTCTTTCTTTCTCATGGTGTACGGCGTTAAAAGCCGGAGAAAGTGGTTTATCCCAAACTTGTACAGGTTGGGTAAAAAGAATTGGCTCTCTCTCCATAAATTGTTACTCCAAGATTTGAACGAAACAGAAATTGAAACAATTTGAAATGATCAAAATTCATTCAGGCGAAGTAAGAAAGTTGGCATTCGATATAAACGAATTATGTTTCGAAATAATTGCTCGGTTACTAAACAACTGATACCTTCATTATGTAAGTTATCAAAACTCAGTTGGGGGACAGTTTAACGATTACCGTTTCGAAAACAGATAGAATTTGGATATTCACCATAAAAACGTCAATGATACAAAGTGATTTATTTATTCAAGGTTTCGTTGGTGAATAGTTCGATGGTGAAAAGGTCACTTGTTAATTTATTTATTTACAAACTAACGGACTAAAGTCCAATTACAAAAAATACATAACGCGAAATGGGAAAAGAGAGCAACAGATAAAGAACAGCACGTACATAATATTAAATGAAGCAACGACAAAAGAAAAGACCATCTAAACCTAAGAAATAACATTCAAAGTCGCAAAGAATGACAAAACCATTTAGACTGCTAATCGACATTCTGAACAGCGGAGAATGACACTTATAATTAGTAGAGTAATGATTGAGGAACAGCAATTCATTGTTTCTGAGTCTACGGCAAGGAATGTTGAACTGGATGAGTTGCAACAAAGATGATTAGTCGATGATAAAATTAATAAGTTAATAAGAATATAATAAGAACAGGCGGATGTGTCACCGAATGATATTTTGTCACCAGTGCGCGAGCGCCCATACAAAAGTACTCTCTACAGACACGGTGACAGTTTCGTCGCCAGCCAGTGGAACTAAAAGTCAACCTAATGTCACGTCGCTGCGTGCGCGGACCTCCATACACTCAAATAGATTTAGAGATGGTGAAGAAATTGTTGCCGTGACAAAAGTCACCCGTGCGCGCCTGGCCTAAGGATAATAAGAAGAAAACTAGAGAACTGAAACATCAACTTCATCGGTGAGTGAATTGGTTCCCTTACTTCCTTCATTCAATATTCTCTCCACATCCATAATTCGACACTTCCATCAAGTAGTATAGTATTACCGTTTTACAGTCCACTATTTCCTAAATTCATCTGAAGCTAAAAACACATTCGGTGTTTTATCGCAGCTTCGGATCCAACCTTAGAGCAATAATATACAAGAGGTATAGCTGTAGATCAATCTGTAGTCAGTTTTTACTAGCTTTTACCTTGAAGTAACTGACTCGGTTGGAAAAGGGCGTGGCTAAGACTGGGGCTACGGTATTTGTATATCCATTCACAGCACATGTCGACATAATGTTTTTGTTTATTCGTATAGCCACTTTTTCACAATATTTTTATCAATAAAAATATAGCATGTAAGCAAATAAACCGTTTAGTTGTGTCAAGTTTAGTGCCATAATAAAAAATGTGGGCGGAGTCCCGCGGTGGTCCAGTAGCTTAAGATCATTGCGTCACTACGTAAGACTAAGGCTAGGGTATTTATACATCCATTCATATCACATATCGACATAATATTTTTGTTTATTCGTATAGCCACTTTTTCACAGTATTTTTTTCAACAAAAATATAGCATTTAACCTAAAAAACCGTTTAGTTGTGTCAAGTTTAGTGAAACAATAAAAAATGTGGGCGGAGTCCCGCGGTGACCCAGGAGACCAAGATCATCGTGACAGTACATAGAAGCGGGGAATTAAATTTGTTGTCTCTTTCTCTCTTATGGTGTACGATGTGAAAACCCGGAGAAAGTGTTTTTTCGCAAGTTTGTGTAGGTTGGGTAAAAATAATTAGCTATCCCTCCATATATTGTTACTTCAAGGATCCAACAATCTATATATGTAATATTTAGGTTAGAAAATAAATAAAATAAATAATTCTTGATTATAAAAAGGTTGCCATCACTTGCAGTCCGTGTTAACGACTAAGTAACTACTCTGGCAAAATACTTGAGGTACGTTTACAAGGTACTTAACCACATGAAACATATCTATTTGCAGCATTAAAAAGCAATAATATTCGGCAAAATAAACAATTTCTCGCTAACAGTTGGCCCGAAACGAAACACAAAATCGTTAGCCTTTTCCTTTCAATCTAAACAAGTAATCGGTCTCGAATTGAGTAACAACAGATTTAACACTGTTTCAGCGGTTAATGATCCGAAACAACTTCTCGCCTTGTGTAGGTAGGTAAATACCTTTGGTAGGCGGAAATTAACTTGCACAACAATGCTGTTATTGCAGCAAAAAAAACTAACGGTCAATTGAGAAAAAGTAAAACGAATTCAACTACATAATTGTGATTAACACGAAACGCTTTTCAAATGAGCCGTTTTTACTCGTACACTTCCCTACCTAACTACTCTAACGGCGATAAGGATAATTTAAAGGAAAAACAATACTTTATCATGTATTTCTCTTTGTGTAATTTTTTTGTACATTTCAATTCTCGTAAGACAAGTGGAAGAATCATGAACAATAATAAATAATATTAAAATCATGAACACTAGCGTTGTGACCGCTTTGAAAGAACTACTTCTTGTGGCAACAGTTCCTACTTCATTCATTGTTCATTGAATAAATACTTCAATTGAAGTTAATAGTTCATTTTAGCGTTTATTCAACTCAATAACTTCGTTTCATTGAACAAATACTTCAAATGAAGTTGGTACTTCATTTTAGCGTTCATTCATTTCATTGAAAAAATACTTCAATAAAAGTTAGATTACAAAGAACTACTTCAATTTGCAGCAGCACAGCGGTGAAGGTGAACTTCAAAGCCTATAAAGAAGTACTTCAATTGAATTCCAACTTCAAAGTATTGATCTAATAGCCGGGAACCGGTTCCAGTTCTTTTCGGTTTAAATCTCTACCAACTAGTACGTGTTTTTTTGGCGAGGAACCAGTTCCAGTTCTTTTCCATTTCAAATTTCTACCGACTAGTACTTTTTATTGTGGCAAGGAACCGGTTCCAGTTATTTTCATTTTTAAAGCGCTACCGACTAATACGTGCTTTTTCGGCGAGGAACCGATAAATTGAAATTTCTTTTTTGCGAGTTCGACTTCAATTGAAGTGTTCACTGCGAAGGGTTTATTTTAAAGAACTAGCAATTCGTGAAGCATTCACAAAACATTGAAGTTTTTCCCAACGCTAATGAACACAGTTATATAACTGTTTGAATTTACAGGAAAACCTTATGCAATTTTATTGGTATTTGAAAATAAATGTATTCAGCCACACGAAAATACAATAAAACGATGAAAAAATCATCACATTTCTTGAGCAAACTTTTTTTAGTGACATGAGGGAGAAAAAAACAATTCTTCGAATAAGTTATTTCAGAAAACCGTTAAGACATTATCTGAGAAGATAGCACAATTGACAAAAACATAATTAATTACATAGGTGATTGTCATACGATAGTTTTAAGGTTAGGTAGATCACGTTTTTTTACGAATTTAAACACGCTGGCGTAGGTAATCACAAAACAAGAGGTGTTTTCCGTCACGAAGGGTAAAACCGAAGTGTCAGCGGGCAAATTCCTCCTTTCCCGCTTTTAACGTCTTTCCCGCGAGAAATACCTTCCTCTGCTAGGCTGTTAGGTGCGCCCCGTTGCTGGCCATGTAAATACATATTATAATACGCCTAAATAGGCGTTATACATGCATAGCGTTGGGTGTATTGTGTATCGGTATACGCTCCAGTGGCGATTTATTTACGATGGGTCATAAAGAAAGAGGCCTTTCTCTTGTTTACGCCTACTTATTGTCACTAGTGGAAAAGCGACAGCAAATGTTTACGATGATTCTTCTAGTATATTAAAAGTGCACTTACAGCGTGTCTTCTTCGTGCAATTCGACCGGGTGCTGTTGACATTAATATTATAATCTGTTTTGAAGAAACAGTAATTAGCATCCACGCTCGTGCTCGAGAATGTCCCAAATCGGGAAATACTACGAATTGCTGGATACCTTGCATTATTTTTTTTGATACTCCTTTGAATTCAAGAAATGTTTTTTAAAAACATTCAACATTTTTATAACAATGAAATAAAACAACATACATGTGGAAATAAACTTTTATATAACTGACTTCAACACGCTTTGGGCTTCGATATCTGCAGTGTGAAATAATCAGTAATTGTTTTTTTTATTGAAGTTTCAACACGCTGCACGTAAGCTATGTATCTATACTCAGAGCAATAATATACAAGAGAGAGCGCTGTAGAGAGAGCTGTTGTCAGTTTTTACAAGGTTTGCCGGACTAGGCTAGACCTGGGCGTGGCTAGGACTAGGGCTAGGGTATTTATACATCCATTTATAGCACATTTCGACATAATTTTTTTGTTTATTCGTATAACCACTTTTTCACAGTATTGTTAAAAATATATATTTAACATGTAACCTAATAAACAGTTGAGTTATGTCAATTTATTTCCCGTATAATAACGTGTGGGCGGAGTCAACGGAGACGCGGGACACGAAGAGCATTCTAACAATACTTTAAAGCGGTTTGATAATTCGGGAAAGTTTGTTGTCTCTTTCTTTCTCATGGTATACAACGTGAGAATCCGGAGAAAGTGATTTATCCCAAATCTGTATGGGTTGGGTAAAAAGAATTAGACTTGAAGAAGCACTCACTTTGTGGAAAGAAGTATTGGATACATACATATTTGTTCAGCCCTGAAGAAGGTTCAGGTAGAGCCGAAACCGGTTGGTATATGTATCTAATAAAGTGGTGTCAAAAAAAAAAATATTATTTAAAAAGAATTAGCTCTCTCTCTATATCTATATACTGTTACTTCAAGTACTGTGCGAGTACTTTCCCGTCCTCAACTCTGATTGAGAGACCTATTCGACTAAATTTGTACCTTGCGGGAATCCGGCATTCTAGAGGTTAATGGATGGGTCATTCTAGAGGTTAATGGATGACCTATGGGTCACAGAAAATAGAAAATAAAACACAACTTTTCCGAAACTAACTATAATTACTTGTTTTGAACATTCCAGGGACCTTATTCTCCGTGGGTGTGTTCAGCCACCTGATGAAGCTGGATGATGCCATCATCGGGATCCTGTCCTGCATGAGCAAAATCCTTTCTAGCTTCGTCTACGCCTTCGCCGTCAACACCTGGCAGATCTATATGGGTAAGATACTGCAATTTTACAATAGTTGAAGGAATACATGGCCTGTTCAAAAGAAAAGGTGAATTTTGAATTTTCACGGGCTGTGTTACCAGTAAATTCATCATTCAAATATCGGTCATGTGTGACAAAGATAGACATTCATAGAATATATGTGTATGAACGAAACAGATCCGAAGTTCGGACCGCGTTCCATACTTGCTTGAAACGACCTCAAGCGACGCGTGACCGTTTAGTACTAAATCGGTTTAAACACCGATCACACCAACTAGCGTGATTATTGCTTGCTACTTTGAGAGCGCTACAACGTGTCTATATATGTAACGTCATTGCTTACTTCCATGATAATAAGCGTAAGATGTTGCTTGTACTATGATGGAGGACTTAGCCAACAGAGGGATTGAACCCAAGACGCCCGGATGGGAATCCGACGCGTTTGTCCACTCAGCTACTAACCGGTCATTGGTACCGATACTGACCAAAACATTATTATTTCGTTCTATACGTATTTTATAAGTCAAGATATTTTGATGTTTCTCAGAAGTTTTGTGTGATCTGTTCTACAAATATCAATCAATAATTTGAGTGAAATAATTGTTTATTAAAACATAAATTATCTCTTTTTCAGCTCCGCTAGTTGAAATTCTGAACGGAACTTCTTTCATCGCAATGAGATCGATTGTGTCGAAGCTGGTGCCGAGCGAAGAATTAGGTAAGACAAATTATATTCTCATGCTTATTACTGCAATGTGCAACCCACAGAGTTGGTAGAGTAGTATATATCCAAGGCAGTGAAGTCAGTTTTTGACTTGTTTTTGATGATTTTAACCTGACTCGGCGCACCTGGGCGTGACTAAGACTAAGGCTACGGTATTTATACATCCATTCATATCACATATCGACATAATGTTTTTGTTTATTCGTATGGCCACTTTTTCACAGTATTTTTATCAATAAAGATATAGCATATAACCTAAAAAACCGTTTAGTCGTGTCAAGTTTAGTGGCATAATACAAAATGTGGGCGGAGTCCCGCCGTGAACCAGGACCTTAAGATCATCCTTACAGTATACAGAAGCGGTCTATGAAATTTGTTGTCTCTTTCTCTCTCATGGTGTACGACGTCAAAACCCGGAGAAAGTAATTTATCGCAAGTTTGTGTAGGTTGGGTAAAAATAATTAGCTCTCCCTCCATATATTGTTACTTCAAGGTGCAACCTTTATCTTAAATAATGAGAAAATTAAAATAATAGTAATAACAAAAACCATACCCAGGTAAAACAATAGCGCCTGCTTATTGTGGGCTGACAAACGAAAGAATGCGACTGACGACTGATGCGCAGAAACGCATTTTGGTAGGAGGCGGGGTCAGCCGGAGAAAACTAACAATCACCATTGTACGGATTGTCTGATTCACGAACAGCTTCGGCAAAGCTGCGCAGTAAACGAAGCGCCATCCGCATTCTTTAAGTGATTGAGTTCTAACCTACAAAATTATCCGCTATTTATCACTGAACAGATAAACAGAGTGGAAGATACTCTAAGTATCGCTTGAAATGGCTTTAGCCGTGTTTGGTAACCAGATCTGTATAGCCGGGTACTTCTTATTCTTCCTCGTCCCCTACTACCTTCAGCCTTACGACATACCCCAATTGGGGATGCCATAGTCTCACTGGCTCTAGACGATTGGGAGCAGTTGGGACTCGTGTGCGGTATTCAGTATAAATTAATACATAATAATAATAATTCCAAAGAAGTGTCATTCATACAGATTTTAAAAAAAAAACTCATGTCGCTATTTTACATCACTTCGGCTCCTAGGCCCCAGATAGGCCAATAAAACTCATAATCTGTTAAATTTATTTTTTCGATATTTGAGTGATTAACCAGAAGTAAGGAAAAAATTAGCTTACTTCTGGCACACGGACAAGCCCACATTACTCTCCTTTCGGTCTTTTATTCAGTGTCTTCTATCATAAACACATCAACGATAACTTGACACTCGGCTGGAGTAGGTACTCCTGTGGGGTGTAGGCTTGGAGGACGTGAAGAGGTACTTTTGCGAAACAGTGTGGTCAAGACGGTTGACTTTATACTGACTCGATAGAAAGAGACAAAGATATATCAAAGGATGTCGGAGGGCCTATTAGTTACCGCCCACATGAAATTCGGACATTTTTAATAAACATATTCCAACACATTAAACAATATGAATACACCATTAAAATGATTTATAAAGTCAAAATATCACATAAACACTAATAACAGAAGGTTTGCTTAAATAATGATGGAAGCTTTCTGTTGATTTTATGTCTTTATATCATGAAAAATGTGAAAATTTTAAAGTTCGGTCAAAAATGTTTAAAACTGTTGAAATACCTCTGAAAAGCGATGTTTTATTATATTTGTTTGGTCTTATTTGAACATTCTCGCATAGCACATATCACCATCATGTTTGATTTATTTGTACAACCACTGCAAGTTTTTTAATCAACACAATTATGGGAAATAACCTCAAAATCCGTTGACGTAAGTTATGCGACTCGATGATGTGAAGTTAGCGCGGACGGAGAACATTCGTACATAATTAGGAGTGCTGCAATATTACGTGACGACTTTTCTTGACTCTTTCTCTCTCGTGGACGTGAAAAACCCGAAGAAAGTGATTTATCCCAAATTTCTATAGGTTGGGTAAAAATATTTTGCTCTCTCTCCATGTATATTCTTACTTTTTTTTTACAATAACTCCACACAGGAGGCCTTGAGGGAAATAATTTCCCTCAGGGCCTATGTCATCTTTGGGGATGCTGTGTGGAGGGTCTCTTCGAGGAAAGGAAGGAGTGAACTTGGGTCTTGAAGAGACCCATGTTGAAGGAGGGAGGAAACACAGAGGCCGGCATATCATTCCATAGCCGAGCTGTTGAACATAAGAACGAGTCGTAAAAGCGACCCGTTCTCATGTATTGAATGTCAACCGTGTACAAATGTTGGGCGCGTTTGGCGAGTTTCCCGACTATGCACCAAGGTTATTGTATTGTTTGATTCCAGGCAAGGTGAACTCGCTGTTCGGTGTGTGCGAGGCGATGATGCCGCTGGTGTACGGGCCCATGTACACCACGGTGTACTCCGCCACGCTCTCCTCGCTGCCGGGGGCCTTCTTCCTGCTGGGGGGCGCGCTCACGGCCCCCGCTGTCGTCATCTTTGGGTAAATGTCGCTTTTGTACTGTTAGCACAAGCTGCATTCTCGCCAAGAAGCTGCTGTTGTCTGTACGAGCTAACAGAAAGGGCTGGCTAGTATGTGCCAAGACAAAGTTGTGTGGCAGTATATCCTCTCTGCCCACCATTATAATAGTTAAATATCACAAGGGTGGGCAGAAGGATATACTGCCACACAACTTTGTCTTGGCACATACTCCTTGATTGATATTCATACCATATCAATAAGCTCTCATGCGGAACAATATCGTCACTGAGTCTCAGATAAGACCTTCAGATTATTTAATTAAATTTAATTAAAGGAGGCGTTATCACCTACGTTGAGAACCTATGATCTGTATCTGTATATGGCTGTAGGAGTTTTACAAATATCGTCAGGTTATTCGTAACCCGGGTCGTCTTTCTTTTAAAAAAAAGAATATTTATTTATTTTTAATTATTTTACTTGAACATACATTTTTTTATTAGTTGGTAAATTGCCCATCCCACTAGGCATAAGCCTGTGTTGGGATGGCAATTTGCAAAAATGGTTGTTTACCTACATATTAACATGTTAATATCGAAAATATAGTAAATACATAATAAAAATAATACAAGTAAATGACAAATTTGAATATATAGAATCTAAATATTAAGAACTAAATTAAACTTGGTTTTTAAGGCGAGTAATGATATTGATTTTAAAGGAGCTTTTGGTTTGTATGTTTCTGATGGTGCTGGGCAGAGAATTGAATTGCTTAGTGGCGTTGTACTTAAAACTTTTTTGTCCGTAAGCGGTTTTATAGGCTGGGATATTAGAGAATCTTATGTGTGACTGCCTTGAGGTTCTAGAAATTTTCCTTTCTTCAAACATATGGACATTATTAAATTGGTGCAATAGGATATTTTTAGAGTATAGTTGTTTCAAGTTTGGGACTTAATATATTAGGGCGAGTGAATTTTATTGATCTTAACGTTGTGCCCCGGCGTTGTGTAATCATTACACAGGTAAAAATTGCGATTTAAATCAGAAAAATAAGGATATTCATAGCCAATCGCTTGAATGAATTATATTTGAAGTCAACAGTGATAATAATTGAAATTTAAAAGCTGAAATCATGGACAAACAGGCTGACGCTCACAAAACGGGCAAGAGGACCACCTCCGAGGGATGCCCGAAAGCTACTGGCCACTGGCGGTAAATCGTACGCGCTGTGAGTGCAAACTGAGATTCCGTTTCGCGGGTTCCCATATGGCGAAGTCAAGTAAGAGTGAGATGTGAATAGCTTCGTATCTCCCCCGCGCACTCTTCGCGTATCTTTGCATCCCATAGCGGTTTTTTAGAATGAATATACCTACGTCACACACTAGCAGCGTTTGGTTTTATAGGTGAATTTATTCCCGATTTTCACAAAACATCTCGTGTGTGCCCGATAAGTGCTAACTAACATAAACACTATTTTTCATTCAATGCGTTTATGTATTATGGATGAATACCTAAAATCTGAAGCTAGTATTTATGATGATTATAGAGATATTAAAGTTATTAGAAGCGATGTGTGGTCATTATACATCACAGTTAAGGAAATGTTAATTAGGTAACATAACTCACCCGAATAATAAACAACACATATTTTACAGGTGGATGTACACAGCCCACAAGAAAGAGCGTCTAAGGAAGGAGGCCCAAGCGGAGAAAGATTTGGACAAGGGCGGAGTCATCAACACAGCCTTCCAGAAGGACGAAGAGAATGGGGAGGTGGGAGACAAACGGATAAGCAACATGCTGATGAACAAGCCGGAAGGATCAGCCAGCGCCAACAATGATGGACACTTGATGGTACCAAAGTATGATTACTCCCACCGGCCTTCGCTGGGGGAAATCAACATGGCAGAAACAATTAAATGTACTTCAAAAATATAAGTAAAATCAACCAACATTGTAAATATCTTCTGTAATTCCTAAGCTTTAAGAGTCACGCATTTGTGATTTAATACCAAATGTTTATCTTTATTGCACTATATTTTTATTAAGACCTGACCGGTTTCACATTATGATAGGCATCTTCGGGCTGGTACAATTTTAAGTAAATCTATGGTATACCGTCGTCAACGGGAAAATACCTCCCGTGAGGTCAGCTTTACAAAAATGAGTTAAATAAAATGACGTTACATATATAGACACGTTATGGCCTTAGAATATTAACACTAAATGTGGCAAGCAAAACACACACGTTACCAGTAAATTCATCATTCAAATATCGGTCATGTATGACAAAGATAGACATTCATAGAATATATGTGTATGAACGAAACAGATCCGAAGTTCGGACCGCGTTCCATACTTGCTTGAAACGACCTCAAGCGACGCGTGACCGTTTAGTACTAAATCGGCTTAAAAACCGATCACACCAACTAGCGTGATTATTGCTTGCCAATTTGAGAGTGCTACAACGTGTCTATATATATATATATATATATATATATATATATATATATGTAACGTCATTGGTTAAATATGACATTGCGTAGAGTTTCAATTTACACAACAAGTTTAAATGTTTTTATTGGTGAACATACATTATTGCAACTAAAACTACAAAGCGTATTTTTGATGTCACAAAAAACGATTTGTAACTCTCAAAAATCAGTTTTTAATCTCCTCCTGAACAATTAAGTTTTTGACACACGGGAGGTATTTTCGCGTTGACGGCGATATATACTATCAATGTCCGGAATTGACGCTTATTGAGTCAATTATATCCCGGGAAGGATAGCTTAGCGAAACAGTGTAGTCACGATTGTTGAATTTTTCCAGACTCATGTTTTTACAACCTTTCATAGCACGTGTCGACATAATGATTAGTTTATTTGTATAACCACTTTTTCACAGTATTGTTATCAACAAAAATATACGATATAACCTCAAAATCCGTTGAGTTATGTCGCATAACTAAACGTAGTGGGCGGAGTCGTCGGAGACGGAAAACATGCTTACATACCTAAAAGTGGTGCTATATTATGTGACAACTTGTTTTGTCTCTTTCTCTCTCACGGTTTACGATGCAAGAATCCCGTAGAAAGTGATTCATCGTAAATTTGTATTGGTTGGATAAAAATATTTTACTCTCTCTCCATATATAAAATTATATATTCTTACTACAAGAATCTATATCATAGTGAACATCTGTGACTTAGGGTTTTATGAATTACATTCAAATATACCTTTGGGTAGTTTTATTACCTTCTGGAAGACGGGTCATAAGGTGAATCCGGTCGGGTCTTAGTAAAAAAAATATTGGAATAAAGTTTAAAATTTGAAATAAAGTTCCACCACGAATTGACAGTTTCAAAATTAGACATTTATGATTTGTTTATTTTGATTGAAAACCTAGAATATTTCATTATAAAGCTAAGTCATTTAGTTGCAGTGATCGATGAATTCAAATGCGAGGAACGGTCAAATTCTGTCAAGGGAGCAACTCTAAATCATGAAATTTAAACAGCCCTAAATTGACAGAAAATTGTTTTTCTTCTTTATAAGCAGACATAAAATACAAGACACGTCATATTCATACTAATCGAACGATAAATGTGGCACGGTCTTGGTTAAAGTTTCAAACGCTTATGAAAAGGATGGCAATACTAAAAAGAATGTGTGTACGGATGAGATAACTATGTGAACGTTCCGTGTTACTGTAAAAAATCTCTCTTCCCAGAAGAACTTACTGAGAGACTAGCCAAATAGAGTACGACGTACGGAAACGGTTGTCTTCCACACACCTATGTATATCTGCATTCGCTATCTCACATTATTTCGGTTGAAGAGCTCCCGTTTTCCCGTGACAGCTTGTCTGTCGAACGAATGTTTGTGTGATACTAAACGCAGCGAATCTCAGGTATCTCTCGGACTCGGTTTAGTACATTCACGCGCGTTGTCTCAGTAACGCATCTACATTATTTGATTCATCTACCATAAGTTTATAAGTGGCGTCCAGCTTTGCTCCATCCTTAATTCCTGTGATTCTTATGCACCTGAAGGTCTTTTTAGGTGATCATCTCATTTCGTTCACAGCATTTCAGGGTTATGTTAGTTTTTCCAAGCAAGAACATAGTTAATTTGATGATATTTGAATTGCAGTGGTCATTTTAGATTTTGATATCCTCTCGAATATGTAGTTAAATGTAGATATAATGGTGTATTGCGACAGAAGTGGGTGTTTATTTAATTCACATTAATTTATTTGAAGCAGTGTCAGACACGATAGTGAACTATCCAAAGTATTATTAAGAAATAGATAGTCTCTAAGGGTAATAATAGCGAAATTATTTTTAAGTTCAGCAATTCTTTTTATTCTAATCCATTTCATTGTTGAATAGGTTCTAAATATTTGGATAGGACCTTGGAGTATGAATATACATGAAGAGGTTCTTTTGCGAAACAGTGTAGTCAGGACGGTTAACTCTATACTGACCCGATAGAAAGAGACAAAGGTATATTAAAGGATGTCGGATAGCCTATTAGTAACCGCCCACATGGAATTCGCACATTTTTAATAAACGTATTTGAACACATTAAACAAAACAATTACAATACACCATCAAAATGATTTATAAAGTCAAAATACAACACAAACACTAACAACAAAGGTTTGTCTAAATAATGATGGAAGCTTTTTGTTGATTTTATGTCTGTATAACATTTAAAATGTGAAAATTTGAAAGTTCGGTCAAAAATATTTAAAACTGTTGAAATACCTCTGAAAAGTGATGTTTTATAACCATTGTTTGGTCTTATTTAAACATTCGCGCATGGCACTAATCATGTTTGATTTATTTGTATAACCACTACAAGTTTTTTAAAATTAATAAACACAAACGTAGGAAATAACCTCAAAGTCCGTCGACGTAATTTATGCGACTCGATTATGTGAAGTCAGCGCGGACGGAGCACATCCTTACATACTTAAAAGTGCTGCAATATTATGTGAAGACTTTTCTTGTATCTTTCGTTCTCATGGTACACAACGTAAAAACCCAGAGAAAGTGATTTATTGCAAATCTGTATAGGTTGGGTAAAAATATTTAGCTCTCTCTTTATGTACATTCTTACTCCCAAGGATAGGACCAATAAATTAAGAATAAAATAAATAAATAAAATATTATCAAGACGAAAAGAAATGACGATTTTTTCTTCTCTATGGCTCTTATTTGTAAAAATGAACAATGGCCTTAGATGGATTCATTTAAAATAATGCAATTTGTATTAGTATTATAATTCCTAATGTTTAGTCGAGGTTTTTTTTAGGCAATAAACCACATTTTAATTATTAAGTATTTTCCTTGCAAATCCGTGATATTACGAAATATTTATTGGACCATTTTTAGTATTAAGTCTTTTAATTTTTTTTATGAATGTGATAGCGCATGGTGCAGCAAATAAGCTAAAAACGATCTGAAGTTGTTAAGATTTTGCTGTCTTTATTTTTAGGTCAAATATTTAAGAAAAAAAATAAGAGAAAAATATATTGATAGACAACCCACCTGGAAGTGAATTTTCATGTTAAAAGTTCATCACACTTGAAAATATGTCACTTGAAATATTTTTGATATTTAAAAATGTAAATATTGTAATGCTTAACTTAATAAAGTATTTTTAACAACATATTTGTTTCTGTGAAATGATTAAATCCAATACTTGACCTTTGAAATACCATCAGAGCAATAATATACAGGAAGGAACGCTTCTGTAGTCAATTTTGATGACTTTTGCCTGACTCGGCTAGACCTGGGCGTGGCTAGGACTAGAGCTAGGGTATTTATACTTTATTTTTATATGAACACTGCACAAGAGTCTCAACTGCTCCCAACCGTCTAGTCAGTGAGACTAGGGCATCACCAAATATGGTATGTTGTGAGGCTGAAGATAGTGGAGGGGAAGGAGATTGGAAAGAGGAAGGTTGGGAAGTACCTGGCTATTCAGATCTGGTCACCAAACACGGCTAAATCCATTTCAAACAACGTTTCGATTCTGAATGGTGGTCTTTCAGCAGGGCAATACTTAGAGTATCTACCACTCTGGAGCGTGCCGCAAATATAGTTTTTATTATTTTTATATGAATTAAATGTGTTATGACACATATCAATTAGATAGAAGTTATTGGCGCACGCCGGGTTTGAACCCGCGACCTTTGGATTCATAGTCGAGCCTCTTACCACTCGACCATGGAGGCCGTCAAATCAATTCATAGCACATGTCGACATGTTTTTGTTTATTTGTATAGCCACTTTTTCACAGTATTGTTATAAACAAAATCATAGCATATAACCTAAAAAACCTTTGAGTTACGTCCAGTTATGTCGCATATCAAAACGTAGTGGGCGGAGTCGCCGGAGACGGAGAACATGCTTACATACCGAATGGTGGTGCTATATTATTTGAGAACTTGTCTTGTCTCTTTCTCTCTCAAGGTTTACGACGCAAAAGCCCGGAGAAAGTGATTTTTCGCAAGTTTGTATAGGTTCTCAGTGAGAGCAATGAGTGACTTGAGTTTACTTTTTTTTTCAAAATCCAACCAGGTACTGAAGACTTACGAATTTAATTGTAAAACAAAAACAACTTTTAAGAAATATAATTCTTCTCTCTATAACTGGTCCCCTAACTATAAAATCCACTGTGACTCCATCGAAGAAATTCTACATAAATTTCTTAGATATGTATATAAACCACCATTGCTTACTAAACATATATTACTACACCTATTGAAAATATTAACTATAACTACTTGACGAAAGAATAAAATTTATTAAAACTTTCAGATCTAAGAATTATTTTTGACTTGACTTTTATTTATAAAACTGTCAGCGGTATTATAGACAGCCCTGATTTATTGAACCTTATTTCCTTTCACATACCAACGAGAATTACTCGATCCAAAATTTTATTTAGCTGTAACAATAACATCAGGACTGAGTCTTTCAGATACTCGCTTGTACCTAGATTGCACGTAGTTGGTAATGCATTCGCAGAGGTGGCTGATGTATTTAACTGCACGGAATGTAGATACAAGAAGGCTATAACATCATACATCTTTAATCAACACTATTTTTTACTACTTTACAACTATTCCTTATTTTGTTTGTGCATATAATTCTCATTTTTTCACTGTCAATTGCAAACCTTTTAACCTTCCCCTTAGTGTGCCAAATTATTATTTGCGTTACGGTGCTGCATAATCATTACACAGGTAAAAAATTGCGATTTTAAATAAGAATATTCATAGCTAATCACTTAAATTAATCATATTTGATGTCAAAAAGAACAATAATTGAAATTTAAAAGCTGAAAACATGAAAAAAAAATCATCGGCTGACGCTCACGAAACGGGCGATAGCACCACCTCCACGGGATGCCCGAAAGCTACTGCCAGCTGTGTATCTAAAAGGAAAAAGCACAACTGCAAACTGAAATTCCATTTCTCGGGTTCCCATATGGCGAAGTCAAGTAAGAGTGAGATGTTAACAGCGTCGTATCTCCCCGCACACTCTTCGCGTATCTTTGCATCCCATACCGGTTTTTTAGAATGAATCTACGTCACACACTAGCACACATTTGATTGTATTGGTGAATTATTCCCGATTTTCACAAAATATCTCGTATGTGCCCGATAAATGCTGATTAACATAAAAACTACTTTTTCATTCAATGCGTTTATGTATTATGGAGGAATGCCTAAAATCTGAAGCCAGTATTTATGATAGTTATAGAGATATTAAAGTTATTAGAAGCAATGTGTAGTCGTTACACATCATAGTTAAGAAAAGGTTAATGTAAAAGCTCTCCCAGGCGTATACAATAAAATAAATAATGTAAATACTTTTACCGTACAAATGACTATCCAATGTATGTTTCAACTGATCATTGACTCCTCGCCTCTCCCTCTCACGTGGTCTTCTTCCTTTCATACAAATATGCGATTATTTGTTCCTCTGGAGATATTCCTAACTCGTGTTGAAAGAGTGTTATTGAAAATAGAAATACATATGTGATTTTCAATAAAATTTATTTAAGAAAAATGCTGTTATATTACACAAAAGCGATAGACTTATGCACCCAGCCTGTAATAATTACCATATTATAAAATTATGTACATGAATATTATTATTTAATGCTTCAGATCATAGTGACATTATTCAATTGTTTTAACATTAACATTATATACATTGGTGGATTGGCTAGAGTAACTGTGGAAACAAATATACTAATAAAGCGAGTGATCACATTGAAATACATAACCCAAGCTGAGGCCACTCGGGCGCTGGTTCCATCCTCACATGCTCCCAACCTAACCTTACCCAGACAACAAACGTAACGCCGAAAACACCGGCCAAATCTGCAAACGTCAGAAAACATCCATCGAGATCCCTTTCGGACACTTATAGATCGTAACGTATTTTTAAAACACAAGTCACAATTATTGCCCAGTAAAACCCGCATATCAATGACGTTGCAAATATATAGACACGCTGTAGCACTCTCAAAGTGGCAAGCAAAAACCACGCTAGTTGGTGTGCTCGGTGTTTAAGCCGATTTAGTACTAAGCTGTCACGCGTCGCTTGAGGTCGTTTTCTATATCTAATCAAATTACAAAAAGAAGTGCCAAAATGCCCTCGTGTGTGATGAGAAAGTGTTTCAATTACACTACAAAGACTACTAAAAGCCAAGGAATAACATTTCATTTCTAAGTATGCGCAAATTATTTATTATTTTAGACAACACAACTATCTCCATTGTTGACCAATATAATGTGTTCGCGTAAGCGACTAAGCTAAGTGCTATCTCATTCTTACCAGAACATTCCGATCCTACATCTGTTTCGTTCTAACACACATATTCTATGAATGTCTATCTTTGTCATACATGATGATACATGACCGATATTTGAATGATGAATTTACTGGTAATGTAAGTGTGTTTGTTACTTGCCACATTTTGTGTTAATATTCGAAGGCTATAATGTGTCTATAAATTTGTAACGTCATTTCCGCATATACGATTCCTACACAAGCTTTATTTTTAGGCTCCTTGAAAACTGAATTTTAAACTCGCACAAGGTTTTCCGAAGCGAGAAGTATTTTTTGCCAATATCTCGAAACACCTTATAAGAGAGTTTCACTGTAATATTAATGTTGACGAAGCTGTGCACGATGTGTTGGTCTAGTTTTCATAATAAGCAGACTTGTTGTCGGGGTATAAGTTTAAATATTCCAATACTTGTTTTATCAGTTCATATTTTGCACAATTTATTTAATACAATTCACGACTTCAATAATTATTTCTCTCAACATTTTACACAACGAAAATATCAATTATTGCCGAGTAAAGGCTGATTCACACCAACGTCCGGATCCGCTCAGTGCCGATATTGTTCCGCAAGAGAGCTTATTGATATGGTATGAATATCAATCAAGGAGAATGTGCCAAGACAAAGTTGTAGGCAGTATATCCTTCTGCCCACCCCTGTGATATTTAACTACTTATTTTGAAGTGTGAAAATACTTACAACGCAGATATATTTTTTTTTTAAACAATTTTTTTATCACTAAATAATATTTTTAATAATTAATAATTAAGATAAAAAAATGGTTGTAGTTAATTATCACAAGGGTGGGCAGAAGGATATACTGCCACACAACTTTGTCTTGGCACATACTCCTTGATCGATATTCATACCATATCAATAAGCTCTCATGCGGAACAATATTGGCACTGAGCGGATCCGGACGTTGGTGTGAATCAGCCTTAAAGGTAAAAGTAATGATTAAATCCAGAGTGGAACAGTTTGGTGTTTCCTATTCAAAGAATACAAATTGAAAGGTTTTAGTATTATCGGAGAATTTAAAACTAGCCTTCAAACACAAAATCATTTCAATTCATTATAATTTTTATTTATTTAACTGTACTGGCATGTTTTACATCTCAATCTTTAAAGATTTCCACATAAAACAAAAACTGCTGTTTTTTTTTAATATTTAAACTGACTTGATAGGAATATTTATAGGTTAATCTTTAGTTTGTTGTTAATTTTACTATGTGAACAGAGAAAACAGCAAACAGAATTAGTTGGAAGGCTGTCTCCCTAAGAATATTATTTATTTGCTCATGCTATTTAAAATTCTTAAATATGAAATTGAGTATCTTACTTGTAAAATTATTTCTTCATGGTAAAAGTAAACATCTCAGCTTTTTGGATCAAAGGCTTTCACAATGGCTATGTCCACCATACAAAATATGGACAATATTCAATTCAATTTCGTCGATGCTCGCAAGCAACAGTTATCAATATTTTTTTACTAACCTACAAAATAAAAACGTACCGCGTTCTAAAGCTAAATTCATACGGAGTGAACTTTCTTTATGGGCGATGTTTGAAATGATTCATCGACTGCAGCGCAGCGAATCGGTGCAGAGGGAGATATGACAAAAATAAAAGAATGACGAAAGACGTTAAAGCTAATGTCAGCTTTAAGATATTTATTTAAAAAGTTTCAAATATAAATAGCAATTTACAAATAATATACCGGTTGTTGTAACTCATCAACAAAATGGCAAAATCTATACACTGTCTCTCCGTACTCCGAACCCGGGTGACAACGCCGCGGACACGTCGCATAACACACTCCCCGCAAAATAAGTGGGACAATTCAAGTCAATTCAATTCAAGCACGATGACATGCGACAGATGTGGGAGATGTGCCGTAGACGCGGGCAGTACTGCGTGTCAGCCTCGGGGATGCAATTTAAAATAATATAAAGTTTTTTTAATAATATTATGTATTAATAATACATTAATAATAAATTGATATCCTAAAAGTAACATAATTCAAATAACATTACAATAATAATCATCCATTGGAACTAAGTTGCGTAGACAAGTAGATCATGTAAGGCCAGCATATTGTTTTATTGAATATAATATGACTAATATATAATCACACTCTACAAATAGAGGGGCTTCCGTTTCAAGCGACTGGAAATAAGGCAAAAGTTCCCCAACTGTGACCCTGTCTGCTTGGTGAACTATTGCGGTTGCTACATTGAGCGCGAATGCTTTGCTTTGCTTTATTTTACTGCGGCACGCATCCCGGTATCGCAGTATCGCCGCCAACCTACTAACAAACAGCAACGGAAAGACAAAACAATCCGGTGGTGGCTCTTATGAAATATGCGTGATTTTAATACATATACTTTATCTTAAATATAATATATAGTTTGTTTTGTTTGTTTGGGTGTCTGGCGCCTTTAATCGCACGTTGAATCAATCGACTTTCCTGTTCAATATGCGTTATTAGGATAAATGTGTATGGATATCTACAAGTTATTTCTTCATGCGGCCTCCACCTGTCAGGACCCCCCCCTTCCCCCACAGTCCTTTCCTCAGCTCCCAACACATCCCAAACAGCTGAAACAATAATGTCAATATTCACACATTTGTTAGGGACATATCAAACAAAACAGGATCGAGCCACATTCAGCTCGTCATTAAATTAATTACACCTTTTTATGTCTGGTAACGGTTTCGAACGTTTCCCTACCTGAACAAATATAAACTAACACTTCTGTTCATTTCCAAGTCAGGCGAAACACTTACATAATAGAACATCAGTATATTATACTTCATATAATTAAATATATAATACGTAGATATGCTAGGAAACATCGGTTGATTCATTAAAGGCAGTCATCAACACAGTATACACCCTATTTCACACACATGGTGCGAAATTCATTATTCACAAATATTCAAGAATATGAGAGAACATACATTTTCATTTAGGCCAGTCTGCGACCAGTTGAAAAAAAGTTTGTATAATTTTATCCCATATTTTTACGAGTAGCCTTTTAAATTATTATTGTTTACTATGCAGGTACCTACTTCCAAATTCCAGATGTTATTCAGAGAACATGTGTTAATGCGATTGATTCGCGTAACCCTGGTAAGTAAACATAAATCTAGGACCATCCTACTCATCACTCCCAGAAGTTTGACGGTGGTACGAGCATGAAGCGCGGTGCTTCTGACGGTAAATAGAGGGGTTGGTGCTTACCTCAGCCTCCCCTACTGACAGCACTGGCGCCGCACACTGTCGGCCTGGGTGGGCTTCACGTCGATGGGCTCCACTCGCTCGGGCCGGATCACGTCGCCCTCGGGCGGGTCACGCATCTGCTTCTGTGATACGATCCGGTATATCTCTGCATACAAGTAAATAATGATATTGTTTAATAATTATAGACAAACACAAAACATTGGCTCCATCGGCAAATTGACAAGACATGAAAATACTAAATTATATTTGAGATTTTACAGTTCTAGGTCTAGTAAGCATAGGAAAAAAATGTTACGCAAAATAAAACTTAACCCCTAGAATGCCGTATTCCTGCAAAGTACAATTTATGTTGTACCTTGCGGACTGTAATTTCGTAATAACTCACTTAATAATAATAATATTTGGATAATTTGTATAGCGCCGTTTTTGTGAAAAATCACCTCAAGGGCGCTGTACAAATCTTAATTTCTTGTGTTTTACAAAATTATGTTTTTATCAATTATGCTATCTTCTCAGATATAAAGTATTTTTTCAAATTGTATGTTAATGGTATAAGTGATTTTCTGGAATAGCTACTTATAGTATTCGGAAAATATGGTTTTTTTCTCCCTCATGTCACTAAAAAGAGTTTGATAAAGAAATTTTTTTGTCGTTTTATTTTCATCTGGTTGAATAAATTTCTTAAAATTGCGTGACGTTTTCCTGTAAATACAAACAGTAATGTCACTTTGAAAATCAATTTTTCGAGCAAACTTCAAATACTCATTACTCGACTTATACCGAAAAGTAGCGCAATGCAAAATATCACTATGGATTGATTATTTTGTTGACAAGCGATTACGGTTCATTTAAATATGCAAACAGCAGGTTTTAAAGGATAAAAACTCCTGAAAAGATAATGATGAATGCCCGGTGACTATTGGCACCTCCGGCACACTAGAGGTTAAAATAACAAACCCAAGTATCTATTGGAATTTTGGTTATATTTTCGTTAAAATAAATATCTTGCAAAGACTTAAGAAACTCACGAAGGGTAAAATAACATTTTGGATGAATATCTAGAAACTTCTAATCCAATTGCAACATCATCTGTGAAGGCTGACAAAGATGAAATATCTTGGTATTTTGGTTAAGTTTGTAGTTTATCTAACACACATAAAACAAAAAGTTATTTAACTGGGTGATACATAAAAAAAAACATTGAATTTTTATGTTTCAAGTGACGATTTACCGTGGACTCAATATGGTCCAGAGGGGCCAAAAGGTCAATCGTAATAATTTAAAGTAGTAGATTATTGAAAAGATCAATAAGCTATCATGGTAGACCTTTATTATTTGTATTTTCTTTGTCCCTCGCACAAGATAAAGGTCAGATCTGAGGAGAGAACCTAAGTATTGTTTAGAATGTTACTATTCTTTTCAAATTATGTAATAATAGAACAATGTTCGGATGAAAAAAGTATTAACTAAATTTCTAACGGATGGTTATGGAATGCCGATCAGTCATCATTTGAGCCTGAATAAACATTATACTTAATTTAATAAATAGGTGATGTACTGTTAAAAAGTGAAATTCTTAAAAATGACACTCCTAGCAATGAGTCAATAATGACACAATATTATGTATACAACCGATAAATACCAGCGTAAATACAAACCAAGATACGTCAGTATTTAGCTGACTATTTTTAATTGTGGGGGTGAGTAGATTGTGATGCATTGTCATGCTATATTTTAGATAATTATTTTTATAATCAAAGGAAGTAAAAGATATAAGTGATTTGCAATCTTAATATGCCTATTGAAAAATAATTCTCAAGTGAATCACTTAGTTAAGAAAGAATAAGGCACTAACTTTGGAAAACACACTTAACTTTTTGTTTAAATTCAATCTCAAGGATCTAGGTAAGCCTCAATTAATACTCGGCTAACATCTGAGTATGATATGCCAAATCATCAGATTATAGTGTGCACTCAAAGCTTGGAAAATCACGAAAATATTTTTCGACATTTTTGCTGACTTGGCATGAAATGATTGATTTTATTGCTATGCCAATTATTCGTCATTTAAAAGACATGTTGTTGTTTTGACCAGGACAGTCAACATAGTGAAACTTTTAATTTCTAACCTTTGCACTGTATTCATCGTATATAGAATGACAGGCATGCATGGCACTCTTTGAAAATCATACATTTACTTTTGAATGAATTCATATGCATATGAAATGAGGATATCCGGAAAGAATGCAAGGCTGATGTGAGCGTAATGAATAGGATCAAGAAAGGGACGCTTAGATGGTTTGGGCATGTAGTGCGAATGAACGAAGAAAGGAGTGTGAAAAGAGTATATGATGCGAAAGTGAATGGAAGAAGAAGTCGAGGGCGCCCGAGAAAGACATGGTACGATCAAGTAAATCAAATACTTGAATCGGGTCATGTGAAGAGTCAGAATAACAGAAGAGTATTTATGAGACGATGTATTAATATAAATGAAGCAAGGAGTGTGTGCCAAGACAGAGTTATATGGTGGTCCGTCCTCTCTGCCTACCCTTGCGGAGAAAGGGCGTGATGATTAGTTAGTTAGTTAATGAATGCATATCGTCGCCGGAAAGGCAAAAGGACTGAAGCGCTATTTTGGGAAGTTTACACCGGAGCATTATAATTTATTTTATTTTACAATAAAATTCTTAAGTCATCCAGTACCTGGTTGGATTTTGAAAAAAAAAACGATAACTCAATGCTCTCACTGAAATACCTAAAGCGACAAAAAGCTAAAAAAAAAAATTAAAAAGCTCCCAAACTTGTGTCGCTTAAATCAAGCCTTCTCCCAAATGGTAAATACATTTTACATGGCTGAAGGGCCACAAGTCTTCAGAATCCAACGAGAGTCAGAGCATTCTATGCAGAAAAACAAACCGATCAAAACTGCGTATTTAATTAATTTTTGACCAAGGTGTCGCTTTGGCCCTTTTGCCTTTCAAGCAACGATATATTTATGAGCTCGACACTGTAAGCTGAGGTGATTTTTCACAAAAACGGCGCTATACAAATCGTCCAAATATTATTATTATTATCTATTGTTCACCTTTGAGGTGATTTTCTCATGAAAACTGCGCTATAAAAGTTATCCATTAATTATTTTAGTATTATTATTCATCCAAAACAGTGTGCAACTAGAGGGTGCTTGGTTTAATAATGTTTCACCGCAAAGTAATCACTTTTTTAGTATGTTGAATTTTTTTATTTACTTGACTTCATGTTTATTTACAATATTGTATATACATTGTCCTCCACGCTAGGAGTTCACCTGTGATGTGGAGGACATTTTTCGAATTATTTAAAAAAAAAAAAATAATATATAAAAAGAAAATAATGCCACATTAAAACAAAAACAAAAAATCATACAAATAAATAAATTACCAAAGTAGCAAGATTGTTATTAATGTATATAATTATAAATTAGGAGGATTGTAACCAGTTCCAAGCATGTTTATTGTATTGTGCAAGTGTAGATGTTTTGATTTGTGTAGGAAGAGAATTATAAAGCTTAATAGCCTGGTATCTGGAATGCTTTTGTCCAAAGGATGTGTATGCTTAATAACATTTTGGAAATGACAAGCATCTGAAAAAGATCTAAATAAAACATATAGAATTTGTTCACTGCGAAGTACGTTGGTGTTGGTCACGGAGAAAATGTATGTTTGCATTATGAATAAGGAGTGAAGGCTAAGAAAGGGAGTATTGGTTACCTGTGAGTATATTTTGAAAGGCAGTTTCCACATTGGTAGAATCTAAAGCTGACGTTTCTATAAAACTGAGGCCGTTCCTTTCCGCAAAAGCTTTCGCTTCTTCTGTGGGGATCGATCTGGAAACAAACAAACACAGAAAGGATAAACACAATGAGCTTGGCATTCTACCCTCTCACCCGTTGTTTATTGATATGCAATATTACTATGTGAGGGGTACAAAAGCAAAAACGCCACTCTCCAAAGATGAAAAAATTGAGTAATGGCTGCCAAATTATCAATAAGTGGTAATTTTGCATGTAAACTCAATTTTCGTTTCGATTTTTTCGTGATTTACAGTTGATTTTGTTTGTGAACTAAAAAACCATACTGTAGATATCAATATCGCGCATAGATTGGCAGCCATAACCCAATTTTGTCATTTTTGGAGTGGCGTTTTTGCTTTTATATCCCTCATGTGTATTATACATAAGTATAACCAAACCCGACACTAAAACGGTTAATTTAAAGCTCTTTAAATCGTGATGGAAATGACATTAGCCTAAAAAATAATTTAATCTTTAATTACCTACTCAGTTGACGTTTTGTCTCTTTCAATGCATATTATCTGTCTCTTTCTCCCTGTTTTATTGTTATAATTTAATTGTTATTCTATTGTTTTCTCTATGTTTTGTTATTTTATTTTATATTTTGTTCTCCCTCTGTATGTTTATATAACCGCACACTTTGTATTTTATGTTTAATTTTGTACCCCGATGATGCTTGGGCTAAGCGAAACCGGTTCGTCGTCAAAAATAAAATAATATTCGTGGTCTTATACAAAGTTATTTTTTCATTTCTCTAAAAACAATTTTTACATAAAATGCTGAACAAATTACATAACACCAGAGCTCACCGTTTGAGACTTTTAGTTACTCCATACAAAAAGATGTTCTGCTTTATAGTTAGGATATTATATTCTAAGTCTGGTAGAAACAGTCATAGATTAAGGTGTAATTTGTTTAAATATTATTTGGAATAAGTCATCAGCGACTTGCCAAAATGGAGTTCATTGTAAGGCTGATAATACAAGGTAGATTATACAAACCTGCTGATAAAACACTCCATTATTTGTGATAATACAACGGCAATATCAAGATTACAACAATACCAATCGTCAACCACACACAGTTATGTCATCAACATTTCTATTGGCCGCAAGTCACTTCCAGGATACAAGGCTGTATTTACTAACACTGCTGGCAATATCAGGTAAACCGTTCCATACAAATCTACCGTAAGAATAATGGCCGTTGAATTAAATAAAAATGAAATTTTACAATCTAAATCCGTTAAGCTTCCACTTTGTGCAAAAATCGCCAATTTTTTTACAGTATTAATCATCTATTCTGAGCGTATCTTACAAAATAATTATAACAGACAATAAAACACGTAATTAATTTGAAAATCAACAAATTTATCAGCAAAGTCTGCTTTGCCAGACACCGACCTGTCAATTCCCGCAAAAACTCTTTGAATCAGAGAGTGTGGCGGGAATTTAAAAATGTTTAAAGAAGGGGGACCTGGTTGCAAGGCTAGAAATAGTGATGATTTTAGACTAGGATTAATGCTTTAGCTGTACTAATTATTTGTACTTTTATTTAATCAACTATGTAAGAAGCACTGTTAGAGTAATTTTAAGAAAATGACCCTTGAATGAGGTCACAAAATCTTTAATTTTAAGTTTATTCTAGTAGAGCGCACTTGAGGTAAAATGTCACAAAACTGCACTATATAAATGCAATGCTATTATTATTATTATATTTGGTAGTTGACGAAATGAAGAAGACCTTCATAAAGGTCTGACTAATATTGATAAAATAATTATGACATTGAAACGTGGCTTTTCTTGTGTTGATTAATCAGGTGAAAGAAAAGGAAGATTGATTATGGACAGTAAAATTTATCGATGAATTGAGTAAAAAGCGATGCACTTACAAAATTCCCTGTCAAATAGTGAGCTTGAAGATAAAGCATTATTTACAACACAAGCATATAGATAGTCAGGTTAAAATTACGTTGAAAACTGGGCAAGGCTAAAGACCAAAGGCTAGCTTCAACTTAACAACCAGACTAAGAATAACTTCAGCCTCACAACATTTCCCAATTGGGGATGCCATAGAGTCCTGGCTCCAGGCAGTCGGGAGCAGTTGGAACTCTAGCGCAACAATGGGCATAGAAGTTGTAGTTTTGGTTACCTGAGATGGCGCAAGTCAGACTTGTTTCCCACGAGCATGATGACGATGTTCTGGTCGGCATGATCGCGCAGCTCGCGTAGCCAGCGCTCCACATTCTCGTAGGTCAGGTGCTTGGCGATGTCGTACACCAGCAGGGCGCCCACGGCGCCGCGGTAGTAGGCCGACGTGATGGCGCGGTACCGCTCCTGGCCGGCAGTGTCCCAAATCTGCGCCTTTATCGTCTTACCGTCCACCTGGAATTGACCAACACAATTTTAGAAGATTCCAGTTTTGTTAAACAGCTTTGCCATACATTGGAGACATACCCTTCTTTGTATTACAAAAACGATTAAAATAAATGTATGCATTTTTTTATTTTTGTTTTACAGTGAATACCGCACAAGAGTCTCAACTGCTCCCAACCGTCTAGAACCAGTGGGACTATGGCATCCCCAATTGGGGTATGTTGTGAGGCTGAAGGTGTGAAGTAGTGGGGAGGGGAAGAAGATGAGGAAGGGGAGGGTTAGGAAGTACTTGGCTGTTCAGATCTGGTCACCAAACACGGCTAAAGCCATTTCAAACAACGTTTCAATTCTGAATGGTGGTCTTTCACCAGGGCGATACTTGGAGTATCTACCACTCTGGAACGTGCCGCAAATAAACTTTACACTATTTTAAATTAATCAAATTTGTTGACACATTTAAATTAAATAAAAGTTATTGGCGCACGCCGGGTTTGAGCCCGCGACCTTTGGATTCGTAGTCGAGCGTCTTACCACTCGACCACGGAGGCTGTCAAATATGTCCTTGAAAAAACACAAAACAAGTTGTCTGAGAGAGATAGCTAAAATAATGCTAATTCCTGTTTATATCTGGTGCTTATCTACTTATATATATATATATATATATATATATATATATATATATATATATATATATATATATATATATATATATATATATATATATATATATATATATATTACCTTCTACAGTCAAACTGACAAAACCCATTTCTAATATTATGTTATTTATAGCACCAATACATGTATTTTAATAAAGATATTAATCTAGAAACAGTAATTATCTCACTGTACACACCTTACTTATTAAGTTCTTAACACTACTTCCCCGATCACCCTAGTAAATCAAAGTCGTAGCAAGTTGTTGGTATTTGACTATCCAGAGTCACTCTCGAATGATAACTCGCACTTAAAACTTACAACTAAAAAATTGATCACTGAAAGAAGCTTCCTAGTTGTGTACCCATTTTGTATCTACCGTATTTTGACAGACAATTGATAAACAAAAATATTTATAATCTTGTGAACCCAGCATTAGGGTCTACATTAAAATTAATTTTATCAATATCAGACAGAGATATTTTGTTTTATTTTTAGAGACATAAATTATTTATTTTATGAAACAATAAAATATATGTGGTATTTCACTATCTGCTGCGTTATTCAAAAAGTTCCACACACAAAAGATTAAAAAAATAACAGATTATCATGTTAAAAACAATTCTGTCACATTAATTTAATTACTTTCATCAGAAACGGAGATAACAGAATAAAATTAAATATTAATAAATTTTGCAATAAAAAAACATTGACCCATATTCAAAGAAAGTACACAGAGAAATATGCGAACGTGTGGATAGATTAGCATGAATCGAATGCAGTCCAGTGTGAAACATTCCAAGCGTCACGGTCTGTTGACATTGGAAGTGTAACCATAGTAACATGGCCACACGTACTTTGGACTGTGCCTACATGAAAAGACTTTGATTATCTGCAATGGTTTACATTACCTGTCTCGCATTGAACTTGGCTTTATAAACCTTCCACTGGGCTCACATTCTCCCTGGTAGATTGTGACATATTTGTGTCAATTAAAAACACAAGGAAGGGATAAAATGTAGAGAAGCAACAGGGTGATTATTAACTAAGACAATCTAATCTTGCCAGCTGTGCTGCTCAAATATGGTATTTAAACAAGGTGTCTCTCACCACAAGTCAGCCAAATCACGCATTACATTTATAAAATTCATAATTGCTACACAAATTTCGACAGTTTGCCTAGAGTTGTCAGGTTGTTTACCACCAATAATAATATCACCAAAGAAAATACTTGCGTATATTTTCACTCGGCAATGACTCAACGGTGTGCGTACGTATTACTCATTGTAATATAGGTAATCCAATAAAGATTAGCATATTTACAGACTTGTAAAAGCCGTTTAGAAATAATAATAACACGAAAAATGGTCACAAAATTATATAATCCAATAAGTTGTTAATTTAGAGCCTGAAACGTCCACACACGGAGTTGTCATGCCAAGCAACGACCTCCCCACAGACAGCAGTGTGGGTGTGTGACAGGTGACCAATACCACTCCACCATGTGTGACACATAACCTAAGATAGTGTATAAGTCCCTGCCATATGAGGGGTATTGATTGCATACTTGCTTAGGCTTGGACATTTCAAAAACAGAGAAAGAACAATAATTATTATTCATGTTAATTGTATTCTAATTGTAACGGAATATACTTCTGCCAATGAAGCATTCTTGGCAACAGGAAATAACTGTTTTGTACGGGACATTTGCTAAATACTTGAGTAGGTTTGGACATTCGCAAGCTGTTCACCACTAACTGCATATGACGAGTAAATAATTTGTGCATCCAGTGCTGTGCACACCAATTAATTTAATCATTTTAATAGACGAGAGAGTTTAATAGACACGTTCAAAATAAACTTGTTACCGTCTAAAATGTCAATTCTCTGCAAAATTTAATTTACAAGGCATCAGTAAAATAAAAAAGTAGAGAAAAATCTTTCTTGAAAGTATATTAGTACATTTTTGCTTTGATTTTGTTGGAATAACAAAATACGTGACACTATAGAATAAGCCATTTGCAGCGAAATTCATCTGTATGTTGCAAGTAGTTGCAGCCTAAAGGTAATTGTCAATTTCACTTCAAAGAAGGTTTACAGATGTAAAATAAGATAAGTCAACTACTTAAAATACATTTTAAACCGAGACAAAGGTTCAAGGCTCGGTTGTCATACCTAACATTAGGCAAATCGAATATGTGGCTTGACCTTGACCTACAAAATACATTGGCGATTATTGTTAGAAGCTTGGAGTAAGAATTTACATGGATATAGCTAAATATTTTTACCCAACCGATACAAATTTGCGATGAATCACTTTCTCCGGGTTTTTACGTTGTATACCATGAGAGAAAGAGACAAGAGAAGTCGTCATAGAATATTGCAGCACTTCTAAGTATGTAAGAATGTTCTCTGTCCGCGCTAACTTCACATCACCGAGTCGTATAACTTACGCCAACGGATTTTGAGGTTATTTCCTAAATTTGTGTTAATTAAAAAACTTGCAGTGGTTTTACAAATAAATCAAACATGAATTTGATTCGTGCTATGCGTGAATGTTCAAATAAGACCAAAAACAAAGATTTTAAAACATCAATTTTCAGAGGTATTTCGATAGTTTTAAATATTTTTGACCGAAATATAGAATTTTCACATTTTTAATGATATAAAGACATAACATCAACAAAAAGCTTCCATCATTATTCAGGCAAACCTGCTGTTATTAGTTTTTGTGTGATATTTTGATTTTATAAATCATTTTAATGGTGTATTGATATTTTTTTGTTTAATGTGTTCAAAAATGTCCGAATTCCATGTGGGCGGTAACTAATAGGCTGTCCAACTTCCTTTAACATATCTTTGTCTCTTTCTATCGAGTCAGTATAAAGTCAACAATACTGACTACACTGTCTTGCAAAGGTACGTCTCCATGTATATTCTTACTCTAAGGTTAAAGGCTTATAACATCACAGTAAAAATGTGTGGAAATGATTAAGGAAACAACTCTAACTGTACTGTGGATATAACAGTTTTCTTGTACAGGAAGTTAAAATGACACCTTCGTAATTCGGCTACTTTAGCCATGTGTGGGCGAACAAGAATGCAAAATGAGTCAGCATTAATTCACATTTCAATCATTGGCGAAACCGATAAACCGACAGCATTCTATTCCACCTGATGCAAAACACGGGAAATTTCTGATAATCTAGATTGGAAAACGTGCAGCAAATAAAACATTTAAAAAAATAAAATTGAAACCATAATTCTCAAACACTTTCTTTGTTATTCTGATATGAAAATGGGACAAGCTTGAATTCTATTGTTAATTGAACTCTTTATCCTCAGCATTTGTAAGTCAGAATGATTACCACTAATAAATGCCATGCAAAATACGGTCATCCAGCGTTGTAAGAAAATTACCTTTTATCAATAAATCAATCGGTCGCATGTGCTTATAACATATTCTACTGCCAGGTCATTCGTCAAATAAGTAAAAATGTATGTATGAATCACAAATGAGTTGAAACCAGATTAAAAAAAAAAATTCGGCACAAGGACCAGTGGAAAACAACATTTTGATAGCAGTTGATCAAACACTAACGTGGCACGATATCAATTTAATATAATTACGCATTACAAAAGGCTAGAATTCATTCTCTTCGTGAGAGAAAACATAACGTTTTTTGTTTCATTGTGAGGAATGAATGCACCCCTATGATGACAACAGCCATTATATGTTACATGACAATGTTTTAAATTGGCCGAGAGATGAGGGTACCGTTATTATGAGAGCACTGAAATGGAATGTGCTAGATTGGTCATTATCATAAAATCTAATCAAATTACTATTCTAAAGAAACAGATTTTCAGAGAGAACTTTGCAAAAGACACATCAAAATCAAGAGTCGTGTAGTTGCTATGGAAGCCAGATTTCTCACTAATCGTATATTATTGACTTTCTGTGAAACAGTTATGACAAAAGAAGATTCTAACAAGAACGAATCATTCATCACGAGTTAAAGAATTGAGGCGACAAAGGATTCCTTTCGGTAAACCCTGAGTCCAACTATACAGGGTGACAGGTACAGGTGATGAGAAATATGAAAGGATGTGCAGACTTCCAAATAGTTTTATAATCCAAAAGGAGTAACACCTATGTTCGACAGAATCATTAGCAATCATTAGGAGTTTGCAAAAAAATTAATGGACTCCATCTTTGAATTAAAAATCCTTAATAACATATATATAACATCACAAAGAAAATAGTTCTGTTGAGTGAAGTTTCCGAATGAGGTAATAATTATAATTCTGGCTCCCTGAATTAGGAATTTGAATAGTACCGATGTGTAAAAATACAAGCATTACTGCAATTTATCATCGCTCCAAGAAATGCAGTTTTACGTAAAAAAATGGTGTAACGCCATTAAGGCGGCATCACATTGTAAGCTAACGATACATTTGACGTAGGAGTTTGTTTGCCTAATCATGAAGCGTTTATATTTTACGGTATTTTAACCAATTTTCAAGAAACATTTATTAATTCTACGAATATGGAAATACATATGTACATGAATATTATATTAACTCGTATATTCAGAATCGATGTTTTTTGATCTACATGCACATATTTTGTTTAGTCATAATATTTTTCACTAAACTTCCTTATGGTTTTGTAAGAACTACTTATACATAAATGTCCTAATAAAAAAAAAACTTGGGTACAGTTTTTTTTTTCAATTTTCAAACAGACACAATAAATGAAATAATGGAGCTACTTTAATGCTAGATTGGGACAGTTAAAAACAGCTTCTAAATAAAGAAAAAAAATCATTGTATTTTCTTAAGACTGAATAAGTGTCTTTTTAAGCATGCAACAATTTCAAATATTTATTACCTAACTGGTGCAGAATTTCAAGCAATGCAAAACTACTTTTCTGATTTGTTATTTTGTTTTTTTTTTATTATGGTTCATTTACATATTCTACCAACAGGTATTAAAAGATAATACCAAATGCCGTTGCAATACAGCAACGCCGGCACACAGCGGCTACAAATATTGCGTACCCGGTAGGCAACTCCGGCACACCAGAGATTTATGTTCACTATTTATTATTAGTACTCTTATTCAAACTGGCTAACGGTGTACTAGATGCACCTGATTTAAATAAGCTGATAACGCTCCGTGTACCTAATCGGGACACAAGACTTTCCGAGTTGTTTCATGTTGATTCATCAAGAACTAACTATGCAATGAACTCCCCAGTCCAAAGGTTACATAGGCTTGGAAACGAATTTAGTTATGTTGATATTTTTCTGTATTCAATCATGAGATTCAGATCGGAGTTGTATAGCTACTCTTCACAAATACTTCACTGAAATATACGAGTCTAATAATAATAAATGGATAACTTTTATAGCGCCGTTTTTGTGGGAAAATCACCTCAAGGGCGCTTTACCAGACAATAGTGAATATATATTTTTCTCTTCTATGTTTTTATATGTATTATTGTAATTTTTATATTGCATTTTGTATTTACCACTGGTTTTATATTTATTTTGATTTTTTTCAAGAAATGCCATTTTTGTTTGATTTTTTAATGTATCATGTACTATCATATAATGCTTTACCTGTCAACATCAATATATTGTACAAATTTGTTGTAAAAGCCCACTAGGGCGTTAATAAATAAATAATTATTTGTAAATTTCTCCTATAATATTTTGCATTGAGGACCAGTAACCCTGTACACAGACTATATCAGGTGTTGACAAAAGAAATTAGCATATTTTAAAAGTAAATTTTACGCACAGATATGCAAGGGGAAAATGTATTGTGATAATTAAAAGAGTATTATGCTCACCTCTATACTTCTCGTTGCAAATTCGACACCTATTGTTGATTTAGATTCTAAGTTGAATTCATTTCTTGTAAATCTAGAGAGTAGGTTACTCTTTCCAACACCAGAGTCTCCTATTAGTACAACTGAAAAAAGTAAAAATAATACAAATTAGTTAAAAACAAAAAAAATTCAAACAAAAACAGTACATAGAATAGAGAACACTCTAGAGCAGTCACATAATAGGTAGGTGCCAAGTTTTAGTATAAAGAGTTCTGGCACCCTTTCCTTTTAAGATTGTCAAGTGGAAACGTTTTTTGTAACGATTATTAGCTCTTAAAATTAAAAATAAATACCTAAAGATTACAATCACGCTTGGGCAAGAATCTTTTGAAAAATATCAACAGCCGAGTCAAAATGCTAAAAACTGTGAACATCTGATATTTCCAATGAAAAGGAAGTTACGTTATGCCAGTGTGTGTTACTGTAATCAGATTAATTTCAATCAATCATATTATAAAATCGGTTGAATGCTTAATCAGACTCCATCGGAATTTATGTAATCTACAATGTCGAGAAAAAAAGTATTTGAAAAAGAAATACACCTAAATATTTAAAGATATAAGTTTGTAAATGAATGCCGTAAATGCGAATGAATAAGTTGCGAAATCCAATATGTGCCGCCTTTGAGAAAAATTCAGCTGAATAGATTGGGTGAACAAAAACACGGAATGGGGTCATAGAGAAATATGAGGTCATTCGCAGAACTTAAAAATAAAAATGGAAAAATATTCCATCTACGGAAAAATGGTGCCACAAGCTTTGTTTTTCATTTAAGAAGTATATTCAATGAGTATAATTTCTAGATTAAAATAACTGAAAACAGGACAAAGAACTTTTTTCTATTTTAAAATGTTTTTCTGGGTTTAGATTAGAGAAGGGAATAAATTTGTTGAATTAAATGCTGATCATAGCATTAAACCTTACAGCTAGATGTGAAGAGTTGAGCTACATATAACAAGAACAAGTATAAAAAGATCTTCCATTGTTTCTAGCGATGTTAAGAACAATGGAGACTCCTACAAAAACAGGTACACAATTTATTTAATTCAATGGACTAGTTAACTTACTTCTCAGGTGAGAAAAAGTTATAAAAATCAACGCCACTAATAAAATAACACCAAAGAAGAAGTCGCCGGCGAATTATTATTTTAAAGGCAGTTTCTATAAAATACAATGGTTTAATTAGCATTGAATAACAATGTGGAGAGAAAGGTCGAATCAATAGAGAAGACTGGGACAAAATAATGCTATCTGGAGCGCCACGAAGCCCCAATTGAAGATTTCATGGCTTGAATAGAATTTGGATTTGTAGGCAGCAATTATCATTACGCGGCAAAGGATACACTAATGTTGTGAACTATTGGGGGCCTCACTGACAACAGACAAAGAATAATTGACAAATAGAGAAATTATTATTATTTATTAACTTTTTGTTTTTTACATTACCTACCTCACTAGGTCATAAGAACCTGTTCTGAGATAAGTGACAGTGAGTACAAGTAGAATAATTTTTTAAAAATGATGATATTTGTTACACAATGTTCTAGTTTGTCATGGTGAAGAATTTCAAGTGCTATTTTAGGAGGTCTTCAATTTCCTTGTGGTCCTTACTCATTAGCCATTTAGTAATGTTTTGATTAAAGGAATACATATTGGTGATGGCTACAGTCTGTGGTGGGAGTTTGTTGTAAGTGTGAGGCGCAATGTACATATGGTGTCTTTGTGCAAAAGCTGTATTGTATTTAGGTACTAAAAGTCTTTCTTGTTGTTTGTCTCTTGTATTTTTAACTTTATTTTAAGATGTAACTATCTGATATTGAGGATTCCTAAAAGTTGAATGAGTGGCGTTGTTGGGTGCCTGAAGGGCTTTCTAAATATAATTAGTAAAATTACTTTTTGTTTTTTTATAAGAGGACCTAGCTAGAAATTTGTTGAAAGAAGGATTATTTGAAGTTACACACAAAGAAGTAACTAACTAACCATCACGCCGTTCCACCGCAGGGGTAGGCAGAGGACGGACCGCCATACAACTCTGTCTTGGCACACACTCCTTGCTTCGTTCACATTCATACATACTTACATGGTCCGATTCAAATATTTGATTCACTTGATCTTGCCATGTCTTCCTCGAGTGTCCCTGACATCTTCTTACATTCACTTTCGCATCATATATTCTTTTCACTCTTTTCTTCATTCATTCGCTCTGTACGCCCGAACCACATAAGCGTCCCTTTCTTGATCCTATTCATTACGCTTACATCAGCTTTGCATTCTTTCCGGATATCCACTTTAACACGGTCATACATGGTTTTAGCGCACAAAAGAGACTGCTAAATTCACAATAATGTTGCAAACATGAAATCAGATACATTATACAAGAGTTCTAGAAGTCATAGCCAGGGATCTATATCAACTTTGGTTTGGGTGTTAGCATACAGAGTAAAAAATATAATAGAGGAAGGAGTTGTTGGTTAGATTTTGATATTATTTGTAAGACAGCTAAAATGACAATGGAAGAGAAATTGAAAATAATACTTGGATGTTATACTCCTTGCCGTTGAAATGGGTGCAGAGTTGTGATATTCAGTCATACAGTGGAACAAGCACATTGAAATTACAGAGAGCAAAACATGAATGAATTATGGAATTGATATCATATTTATTTCAACTGGCCGCTTTTTTAGGTGTGACATGAATTTAAGAGTTTGAATCAAATATTTATGGTCCCATGACCGAGCAAAGGTGGTTGTGTAGACATTGCTGTATGATAAAACATTGAAGAAAGTGATATATTGATCAAGGCACTCAATTGATATTACATTACTTCTGTTATAGAATGTTTTGTCAGATATGAATATGATTTTTATAAGTAACGGCTCTTCAAGAAGACGTGTAGTTGGTAATCTGACCCTTGCAAATATGTAAAACCATTGCTACATTGTTATCTAGATGTTGTGACCTTCAAAACGATTAATTATTCATAGAGCCTCCTAGACTTTTGCAGATAGATGAAAAACTACGCAGAAATGTTAAACAGTAGACACTTCGTGAATATACTAGTCAATAAGGAACATTGCTCAGAGATAATTGTTGAAAATCTCAAGGAACAAAGTAGAAGGCTACTCTTACGGAAAAATAGGTACATATTATGCCAGTCATTCATTGTTTATGTTCATGACACTAACATATATTGATAAAATATTATTTTAAACAATCCAGTCGTTTGTCCGAATTATAAACTACGTCGCAAACGGGCGAAAAATAGTGAGACGTAATTTAAACAAAAAAAAAATGAGTGAAAACAATTTCATAAAAATTGTTTAATTCTTTCATTTAATCGATATTCGTAACAAACGGCGGTTTATTGCGGTTGATTACCGACTAGATTCATCAGCTGATGACAATGAAACGACACGGAATGAAATTTCGAGTTAATAAAATCGACTGTCAGAACTGTGCAACAAAGAAACAACTTGTTATTGCACAAAATGACGACCAAATAACAATTAACAGATAAATTAGCGATATTTAAACGGGTTAGATGGAAAACAAAGGTAATTATTGACGTCTGAAAACTTTTGTAGGCTGTTAAGAAAAGTATTGACATTTTAACAAAATTGAAGAAATCGGTGTACAGTTCGAATGAATGAAAATATTTAACTTGTGTGGGGAGCATTTAAGACCCAGAAGTCAATCAACAGTAAATATGACCAAGAAACGTATTTTTACGTACCTTTGAATAAATAGTCGTATTCGTCATCTCGGGTGCCCATTTTGGATGTTGGAATTTACACCCTATTAGGGTGATACAAACTTCTCCACAGAGCAGATTATATAGATTAGTGGCGAAAATGGATAGCAAAAACAGAGCACGGATGATTCTTTGCACTTTTAGAGAAATTTGATGGCACAAACACAAACGGATCCTCCGGATGAAATCGAGTTAGCACAAAAATAAATGGGGCCAAAGAATTCACAATATGGCGGCCGACTCTACGCCCCTCACAAAGCGCAAGCGTCAACGTAACGACGTGAAGCTAGCGCGGATAGCTAGCAATGTAGCAATAGGAGCAATGACAAATGCGTGTTCGTAACCGTAACGAAAAGTGCCAACATTTTAATAACATTGTAAGTTCTTATTTTATTGACGAGGATGGCAGGGTAGTAATAACTTTAATAGCCGTGCTCAAGTGTCAGAAACAATGATCTCACTGACAACGAGTTCGGAAAACACTGAGTTTTGTTATACAATAATAATAATTTATGGTTTATTTCAGCAGAACAGAGCGGTGGGTGCAATATTTAGCTTGCCATATAAATAATAAATGATTTGAGTTATAAAATACTTCTTTACTTTGTACCCAAAATTTATAAAACGTTTGTAATATTATTTACGATTCCTTCTTGCTGACAAGATATTTGAAATAGCTGTATCGTTTATTAATTTACTTGATATTTTTAGCCAATTTATTTACCAAAATATATTTAAACATATAAATATACCAACATAAATTGAATTAGAAATCTTTAATCAAAAAGAGCAATTGTAGTTGAAAAATACCGCTTAGTCTCAATATGCATTCAATAAAATAATATTTATCTTTTCTTACCTACTCATTCGGATGATAAATAATAATAAGACCTTTTGCGAACATCAACTTTCTAAAACCACGTCTGTCACATACGCTATCATAAGGATGGTGATATCTAAAGTGGGATTTCGCTACGGTTCCAGTTACCGGAGGCCGACGAGGAATCGGCTATTTATCCAGTTACTTTTGAAACCGATTCTCGGAGGCGGGAAGGTTCATCGCTAAAAAATAGCCGGGACAAGAATATCGAACATCTCTACCGGCATCCAGCATCAGCTCACAGTACCACAGAATGAACTCGACCGATTAGTTACTGTCACAATAAGCACAGTTTGGGTGACAGGATAGAAAAATACCATCTAGCCTTCCCCTGAACTCCTCGTCTACAGATACCATCTGCGTCTGAAGCGAATGAAGGCTCCTTCTACTCTGTTTTTAATTAATAGGAAAAAGGAAAAAAAAACATCTGCCCGTTGTCGATCAATCCCATTGCAGTTTTCGTTCTCGCCAAGTTCTTTCGCGCATCCCTTTTAATAGTCTAGAAAGAAAAACAACTCCGCCTGGGGTCAGTAAACTTCTACTTTGATATTGAAAACTCCCCAAGGCATACATTTATTATAATATATGGATTTGATGCCAATGTTAAAATTATTATGACATCCCTATGTTGAAATAATTTTATGTATTTATTTGGTTCACTATATAAGTGAAATCCTTTATTATGCCTTTAAAACTCTAAAGATGATGCTCATATGTTTATTTGACGTTAGTCCCCATGTCATTTCCTTTACCCCCTTTTGCGAAAGTGATTTAAATGTTTTGATAGTTTTGTAACTTTTACCTGTGTATCTTTTTTAATGATGTTTATGTATTCATACGTTGTCTAATAAAAAAATCTTTTTAATGTAAAATCACACTTATGCGATGAAGAATATAAAAATGGATTTAGAGACGTTGTTCTAAAAATTGAGAACATTCAGAGAAAAAAAACCTCTAAAATCCATGCACTGTTCGGTATAAAAAAAACTCACCAATTTAAGTCCAACTGCCATAGTCCGGTCCTTTATTAGATTAACCTTTGAAGATAGTTAAGGAACGTCTCGATGTCATTCCGTGATGGTATAATAATGTATCAATACCATCACGCCTCGGTGACACAATATTTTTTTACACTGTTGATCCACTATCACATACACAAAATAAGTTTATTTTACGTTTTTTTTTTCAAGACGTTTTTTTTATCCACTGCATTATTGTTAACGAAAAAACTTACAAAATATTATTAGCGTAAGCTTTTTTTTAAAACACACTTGTATTACTGCACAATTCTTTACGAAAATACTGTAGGAAATGTTAATCATTCACGCTGAATGAGCATGGAAACATTTTTGTTAACTTTTACCGATTTTAAAGGCATAAAAGCTAGTAGCGAGCACCCGACCACCTCAGGTCGGTAGACGAAAAACGCAAACTGAAAAATATTCTTTTTTTTCGATAGGGGGTTCTATGACAGCGGAAGCTACAGTAAAGTGCCATCTATTGCTAATATATGTCCAAGACGGCCGGTAACATTTTTGACCATAGATGGCACTTTACTGTTCAAGTCAGCATGTAAAATATATCGGCAATAGATGGCACTTTACTGTAGCTTTCACCGTCATTATACCCCTATCGGCAAAAGAGAATATTTTTCAGTTTGCGTTTTTCTCCTACCGACACGGACGGTCGCGTGCTCGCTATTCTCGTTTATGCCTTTGAAATCGGTAGAAGTTAATAAAAATGTGTCCATGCTCATTCAGCGTGA